>JAYKKI010000014.1:10607500-11807500 GCA_039881145.1 Druceiella hillmani
CAATACATATAACAAAATTGTAAGAAAAGGAATTTACTCCATGGAAAATAATTTAAAAAGAGTGATTGATTTAGCGTAAACAAGGATATAAGACGACAAAAAACCTTTTTTAGAACTTTTGTTTATCTCTCTGTCTGTACGTTAATTAGTTCGTCAAACACGCAAAATATACTAGACGGATTTTCATGAAATTCACTATGATAATAGTTTAAACCCAAAAACAACGAATGAGAGGGAAAAAATTCTGATAACTTCTTAATTCGAATTTCATGCTAACGAGATCGTAGGCACAGCTAGTAATAAATATTAAGCATTCACACCTTTTGCTAGTACCTAATATACAGAAATCTTGAAATACGGTATGTAATTTACGTACTACAGACAAGTATAAGCGAATGGAAAGTACGGGGTATGAACAATGACGTTGCATTGAATATTGTGACATGATCTTCAGGAGGTATCATTTGTACTATATCTTCTATATACCTGCTCTCTGTCATTATTTATTTCTTTCATTACAGTTCATACGTGGAACTATTTAGGGTTCCAATCCTTGTTAATTTTTTTAGCTAATAGCAATTATGACCGTCTCTCCTTCTCAACCAATAAAGGCTTGCGCTTCTTTCGCAAAGGGATATCGATTGTCTGAGTTGGACGATCAGTCACCAAATAACCGGTCTCTGCTTTATTACGCCTATATCTACCCTGTATATATACATATATATATATATATATATATATATATATATATATATATATATTTATATATATATATATATATATATATATATATATATATATATATATGTAAATATATATATATATATATATATATATAAATATATATATATATATATAAATATATATATATATATATATATATATATATATATATATATATATATATGTATATATACAGGGTAGATATAGGCGTAATAAAGCAGAGACCGGTTATTTGGTGACTGATCGTCCAACTCAGACAATCGATATCCCTTTGCGAAAGAAGCGCAAGCCTTTATTGGTTGAGAAGGAGAGACGGTCATAATTGCTATTAGCTAAAAAAATTAACAAGGATTGGAACCCTAAATAGTTCCACGTATGAACTGTAATGAAAGAAATAAATAATGACAGAGAGCAGGTATATAGAAGATATAGTACAAATGATACCTCCTGAAGATCATGTCACAATATTCAATGCAACGTCATTGTTCATACCCCGTACTTTCCATTCGCTTATACTTGTCTGTAGTACGTAAATTACATACCGTATTTCAAGATTTCTGTATATTAGGTACTAGCAAAAGGTGTGAATGCTTAATATTTATTACTAGCTGTGCCTACGATCTCGTTAGCATGAAATTCGAATTAAGAAGTTATCAGAATTTTTTCCCTCTCATTCGTTGTTTTTGGGTTTAAACTATTATCATAGTGAATTTCATGAAAATCCGTCTAGTATATTTTGCGTGTTTGACGAACTAATTAACGTACAGACAGAGAGATAAACAAAAGTTCTAAAAAAGGTTTTTTGTCGTCTTAT
The DNA here is from genome assembly GCA_039881145.1 of Druceiella hillmani. Lineage (NCBI taxonomy): Eukaryota > Metazoa > Arthropoda > Insecta > Lepidoptera > Hepialidae > Druceiella > Druceiella hillmani. The sequence goes on from JAYKKI010000014.1 coordinate 10,609,038, forward strand.
ATCCTTGTTTACGCTAAATCAATCACTCTTTTTAAATTATTTTCCATGGAGTAAATTCCTTTTCTTACAATTTTGTTATATGTATTGATTTAATGCTCATTAAAATATTTATTTCAAATTAATACTAATAAGAGAACATTAAAGAAAACATTTACTGTCTTAACCGTTTTGATCGAAGAAGATGAGAAACATCCAACGATGTACGGATTTTAATTTGATTGTATTTAATTTGCTGAGTTATGAGACAAAACATATTTTTATGTCAAGAAATTTGTTAACATTCTTATGTTTTACCAAATTTTTATTGCGTTATTCACGTCTAATGTATGTAAAGTACATTCCTTGCCTCGAGAGTTCTCTATACTAGGTGAAAATAAATAAAACCATTATCATTACTTAATATTTCTTATTTAACTCTCTTTAAAACATTGACTTTAATTTAATTCTAATCAGAAAACATTAAAGAAAATATTTCTTATTTTCTTGTCCCATTGTTTAACTATCATTAAAAAATTGATTTCAAATAATTTCTAATCAGAATATATTAATAAAAAGATTATTTATTGTATTAATTTTATTTGTTAAGAAATGTGAAAAAAATTCATATATGTAGGGATCCTCATGTGATTATATTAATTTAACTTTGAAGCGATTGGGCAAAGAGGTTTTCTCTATACGGCTGATAAACAATATTGAATCCCGGCTTCATATAAGCTTGTTTTTATGCCGACTGTGGAAGCAGACGGGCCTCGTTATGCTGGTAATGCTGGTGGAGCGAGTAACACTGGTGCTGCTACAGGAGGGCGCTCGAAATCATGACGATAACGAACTCATTGATGGACTTGCCGCCATCGCATCGAAAGCGTATCGGTGCGTCCTATGTCGATGCGCGAAAGCCCGTGCTTATGATTTGGTTACTCAAAAACACCTCCATAAGTTTAATTTATTTACTCTAGAAAATATCGGACTTCAAATTTTATCTATGTAAGTTTAAAATTTAAACAAATAGAAACTAAGATGGTATTATTAAATAAGGGCTAGATAGTTTAATTGAAAAATTAAACTATCTAGCCCTTATTACGGAATTTATCTGTCACGGAATTTATCATAACACTTTCTAAAAAAAACTGCATTGGTATCATTGTTTTCATGTATCTCTAGTTATCAAGTAGCGGATCCCAAAATACTTCCCAACAAAGCTTTTTTTCAAATTTCATCTATATTTATAATCGCAAGTGGAGTAATTTTAAAAAATATTCACAAATTTTACATTTGACTCCCGTAGATCGATCTATTTCTTAATATAAACTGGAACAAAGTGGTTTCTGAAGTTATAGTAAAATTGCGTACATACAGAAAAATAGGTCGCGTGGGGAACTTTGTTTTTATTATGCATGGATTTAATACGTACGTCGAATGAAGTATGATTATTGATATTTTGTTTAGCCAATTCTTCTGTCCATATTTGTCTTCTTGCTAAAATAGGTTTATCCTCTATCACTATAGCTCTTACTTTATCCAACCATTTTATACCTTCTTCAATGTCGCCTGAAACGAATAAACATACTAATCCCATTTCTAATCTCGATTTCATGCATTAATTTCGCACTTGAATTAAAAGTATGGTTATTTGTCAATGTATAAAAAAACCATTTCCAATTCAGGTGGAATTGGAAACCAAAATTCCCAATTATACGTTTATTCACTAAGGCATAAGTGGCAAATCATGTTACTTGGAATGTACCGCGATGCGTTCGCTACAAAATTTATTTTTAAACACTCGCGTCTATTACATTTACATGATATTTTTGCTGCCACGAGAGGTAAGCATTCCACCTTTTTTTTTGGCAATATCTCGTCAATTTATGAATGCTCCACTTACCCATTTCATAATAATTATTCGGTTTGAAGTCGTATATACGTTTTCATTTTTCGGTCTCTCGATTAAATTCATTCAATTTATTTAAAGCTTGTTCAAACCGAATGTTTGAATAATGATGCTGATCAACATGGTACAAAACTCTGGCAAGTGTAAGGCAGTCACCTGATGATAATGGCGAACTGCAACCAATAAAAGAATTAAAAATATAAAGTAAAAGAAAGGACATAATTTAGTGATCTGGGATTTAAAAAGTTGCTTTTTAAGAAGGGAAATTAAATTAATGTAGTTTTGGAAACACTTTCATCTATTACTTGTTTATATACGAGTACACAGCAAAAGAAACGGCAACTATATTTTTTTCTGAACAAAGATATATATATATATATATATATATATATATATATATATATATATATATATGTATATATATATATGTATATACACAAATTTCTTGTTATATTACTCAAAATTATAGCAACATTTTAAGACTTCCTTCGATATGAAATGGAATGCATAAAAAGTTTTGAATTAACTAATCAGAAAGAACATGTTTTAAGAAGCATGCTAATATTTTTTCTGCAAATTCAATAATCTAAGTTAAAATCAAGTTTAAGAATACAAACAGCTTCCCGAACTATATTATCATTCACATAATTTTTTAACAAGTTTCCAGAAAATATCAAGAAGTGATTTTTTTTTTTTTTCTTTGAGAGGATTTTTATGTTATCACATAAGAGTCGTGAAACATCACGTGGAAAATATCATGATTTATCAAATATGAGTAAAAATTTTGTACTAATATTATGAAAACAGAGGCTATTACGAAATTAAATGAGTAACATAACCAATTGATTCGATATCGCTAACTGTTTTAATCGGTTCGACTTATATATAATTTCTAAAAAAAAGCATTTGTTATGGTGAGATATTCTAAATATATTCTAAATCTCTGGTATATATATTCTAAACCTCTGGTATATATTCTAAGCTCATGCTTGTTATAAACAGACAATAATGACTCACTGCAGGTGATTTACGAGTAAAATTATGATGTCCAGTAACACCAATATTTTCACTCTCCTGTGTTGCTCAAAAAAAATTACATAAAAAGCTATGTTATGTATAAGAAAATGGTTAATTAAAACAACAAAACCAAAACTATCCGTAAAATAGTGGAAGTTGATATATTTCTTTTTGAATAAAATTTTGGTCTAGACACGAATACATAAAACCATTGAAGAATGGAAAATTCAGATGATTTAAATTCAGATCATGTACCCGCTTGTAATATTTCTTAAGATCCCTGCACTCATATCTTCAGCTCTTAGTCGATATGTTTCTTGTAGGCGTATTAGTGCTTGACTTGCACCTATCAAATCGTTGTCAATCGGAAATTGTAGGATACATATCAAATATATCTGAAATGACAATTAAACAATATGTATTTGCTTGGAAGTTAAAGGTATCAGAGAATCCTAAACATTTTAAAAAAAACGCACACACACATTTAATATAAGTTTTGGTTTATTTTTATAACAGTTTCACAAAATTCAACAGCCGTTGTTAAATTTAGGATCTAGTAAGTCAGTGCAAATAAAGAATAAAAAAAATATATATACATATTTATATATATATATATATATATATATATATATATATATATATATATATACATATATATATAAAATTTTACACAGATTAATATTATGTTGTTGAACAAGTTTCACACATTCGTAAAAGTAAGTTTCCAGTAGATCTTACAATAGTCCAAATTTCAATTTTATCCAATTTTAACAATAATAATAATAAAAATTTAACAGACTGTCACACAATTTCTACAGCATGATTTAAATAAGTTGTAATTATAGCTGAAAAAAGAAAGTATTCAAACTTTACACAGATAATGTACAGCATGAAGAAGTCGTATCTGTTATTTTTTGGCCAGCAAATACCGTATTGAGCATTTCCTATGAGTATGCTAAACTCTAACTATGAATACTGAGGCACACACTTCTTTTAAACAATGTTCCTAATAGTATAAGTATTAAAAATTGGTCATTTCCTTATTGACTGTAACAAAATGATACTAAAAAAAAACCTAATCCCAGCTCATATTTTTCCTTTGATCTGTGAGCTCTGAAGTATTTAAAAGTTTCAATAATCGCAATTTTTTGAGCTTCTAATAAATATTATTTTAGTTGTAACTGTGTCTGAACGTAAACTTATGTTTTACAAAAATGTTAAATAATCACATGATAGTGTTTTTGTTATCGGCTTTACTTTCGCAAAGTATTAGTAGGTTTTGTCTGCATTTTTTCAACGTTTTTTTGCATTATGCTTAATTTATAACCAAGTGTTGTTTGCATCGATCTGTTAGAAATCTTACGGAGGAATTTATATATACGTTGTTCATATGTGTATAAAAAATTCAAAAATTGTAAATGAGGAATTTCTCACCCAATGCATTTATTATATATTTCACATCCACACTAAGCCTTTTAATAAGTTTAAATGAGTTTGTTGGATTTCTTAAATAATAATGACCACTTGATCTCGCCAGGATATATTCTGTTTGTAAAAGGCTTTGAAACCTGCAAATTTATAATTAAATTATTTATCACAATACGCTATTTCAATTAAGACTGGAAGAGTATTTTATATCTAATAAATAAATCTCACATTTCTTGTCTTTCGTGCGTTCCCGCATGTTTATTATTTTCTTAATTATTTTCGTATATCTTCTTAAACAAGTTTTTTTAGTAAAAATTAAAAAAATACTAAAAAATTTATATAGTATTAATATTTCATAGGTTCATATATATCTATTATGTTTAACATAAACATTTAGCAGAGAAAGAAACAATTTTTGTGCATAATGAAAATTCATCTGTTCATAACCATACTTATGAACAAGTAATTCTAAACCATTATTAAATAATTTACGAGGTAATAATATAGTCAAAATTTTACTAAAATAACTTTTTAGGGAAATGGTCTGAATTTAATTGTTGAATGCACTTGCAACCAATCAAAAAACATTTTGAATATTTTACTCTTGTACTAACTTTGCTTTTTATAAACATTTTTATTATGTCACGAGTAAATATCACCTTTTCAATAAGCGAATCAATGTTTCCTTCGCGTTAATAAATTTGTCCAGCTTATTAACCACAGCATTCTGCTTAATTATCAAATTCTTTAGTTGAACTGTTGCCGAAAATAGGATGTTGTCAGCACACGCCGGGATAGCGATGGCAATAAGACCAAACATGAAGAAATGGATACTTAAAAAAAATGTACCTTTTTTAGATTAATACACTTGAACGCAAAATAAAAAAATATTATGAGTTCAAGTAATTAACATTATTTACACATGTTTTCTAATTCAAATATCGACTTACACAACTATTAATACCTACCAAAAATTTGGCGTCACTGAAGGAAATATTACGTAATATTAATAGGGAAGCAATAAAGAATATATCCAAAACATTCGTAAATATTAAAAAAGAATCTAAGTGCCTGTACATAATATGCATGAATATAAAAATACATGATAAATATACCTATTTACGCACCTCATTCCAAGTTTTATCTTATTTTGCCTTTGACAAAACTTCTAAAGTGTGCCAGTAAACTGAATTATTGGTATTGTTAAGACACATCTAAAGCTTAGCAACGTATGGTACTTGATTCGAAACGCAAACATAATTCAAAAGGTTTTGATCAGAAATATCAGTACAGTCTCATACATAATACATAATACCCTATTTCTGTTAAATTAGATAATGTTTTTTATTGGAAATATAAATAATTGTGCATTTCGTGAGTTACTGGATTTTCTTTAAATCGTTTACATTGTTATTGAAAATAAAATTAAATGCAAAATTTAAACTAACTTCTACTGTTTAAGATTTTTTCGAGGGATGTATGATAATTAATTCAGTACTTATATGAAATTCTTTCAAACAAAATGTTCTTCTTTGTAAAACGAGCAAATGTAGCGTGTGATACAAGTTTTGTTTTAAAAATGACTGTAAACACATTAAAAGCAACATCTAGAAGCAAACTTTTCTTGAAAAAATGCATTCATAATATTTTGGAGCGTATATTCAATATTTTTTTTCTATTGCAAGGACATCCTTAATAGTTTATGCAATTAATGTCTAGACACAGAATTTAGAATTTTCGATATAACTTTTAACGTACAAAGGCGTCAATTTCTTACGTGGTTTACATTAATTATATAGCTTATGTTAGTAATAAGATAAAAAACTTATAAATTTTGGTTTAATTATTTGATTTACCATTTCTACATAATTCAGAAATTAATTTTAAATGAAAGCCATAGGTACATGAAAATTCACGAATAACTTATTTCAAAATATTTCTTTGTTTCTTTTCGGTTATATTTGAAAAAAAGCAGCACGCACAGCTTCAAACTGTTTCACAGTTTGAAAAAAAATGTATGTTATAATTTTTTGTTAGTTTGACAGTTTCTTTTTTTTCACTTATTAATTGTAGAAACAGAGCATTAATCTATGTACTAAGTAACATCCAATAGCCACAATGTTGCTAGTGTGAATTACTGATATCTCAAAAAGTGAGTTGGGGTCTTTGTTACTTATATATATATACAAGTTTTTAACCAAAAAAATAGCATAATTCCTGTAGGATGACACTTGGTACTTTTCATTTAAAAACAAAATTTTGTTCCACGTCTTCTGGTGTTAGACCTAATAATATCACTGTGCACTGAAAGTTCAATAGGTTTTTGTACGTTGCAATAATTTTTATATTATATTAAGGGAGATATTGCGGTAGTTTTATTGGATCGGGGACAAAATTCGCCTATTTAATTAAAAATCCACGCAGGCGAAATCTGTGAGGGAAGTCAGGTAAATAATATTTATTTAATATATTTCCAATTATAAAACTATGGGATCTAAAAAAACCTAAATGGGATATAAGACACCTAATTAAATTCAGTATTGTTCCAATAAATTTTAAACCGGCATTGACAACTTTATGAGAATTTAATTAAGAGTTGCAAATTTGTTTTCTAGACTGTACGTAGAAAGTCAGCTCCAATTACGTCCATGCGTCAATGAATTTCAAAACGTACGATGTATTGTTGGAAATTGCAAATACTATATTGTAACGTATGTGTTCCGCGATCGTGTTACACGAGTATAACGTCGATGATCATTTATATATATCGGTAAATGGATTAATTGTTTGAGGATCGAATGGCATCAAATAAACATTGATCCTTACTTTCCATGAACTCCTCAATAAGAATGTGATATTTACGAACCGAATGTACGTTAATTGGTAAATATTATTAAGATCAGACGTCTCCTAACGAATTAGTTATAGGCCAGCTGCTTTCAATGGAGTCGGGAATTAAATATTTGATTTTCTCTGTCCAATATTCTGTGGATTTTAATTGATAGAAAAATTGTCATTACAATCTTGTTCTTTAATAATTTTGTAACAAGTTTAGTTATATCGATATGGTTTCTTTTCACGAGACAAAATATTATAAGTATGTAGTATTAGAATAAAGAATTGTGTAAAGCAAAAATGTGCCATGAGCATATTCAGAAGCGATTAATTCAGAGAAAATTTTATTAATTTCATTTTCATTTTTCAATCTATATAATCCGTACCCTACTTTCTGCTCATTACTTATTGGAATTACTAATGAATTAACCTTATTAATAAATAGAAATAATCATAACGTACTAATGAAAATAATTATTCTGAAATACTTGATTTTATTACTGTTGTAACAAGCTTCATCATCTTTGATATATCAAATACATTCTTTTTCCTGAACACCGGAACATACTTTCATTCACATTTAAAACAAAACCAAGATAGCGCTTCATATATTTGTATTTAACTAAGTTATTAAAGTTTGAAATTACTTCTTCATATATTTTATATTTTACATATATTATTCTACATATATTATATATATTTCTATTGATTTTAAAGACAGAAAAGTTTCTTGACCAAATACTTACTGAAGTATCTGAAAACTGTCGATGAATATTTATTATCTGTCTACCGCTGTTTAATTCAATTTCGCTACTTTTGCAATTTGTTGTTGCTGTTTAATAAAATTTTGCTACGCAATTTTTGAATACTTTTAGTTTCATTTTACTAATATATAATGATGTCTTCTAAGGAAGTAACTTTTTGAATTTTACTATTTCATTTGTTTAAGAGATAGATTCTTGTATCAATAAATTATTTAAAATGTCTACAAAGGTATATATATATATATATATATATATATATATATATATACATATATATATATGTATATATATATATATATATATATATATATATATATATAAACACATAAATACAGACAAAAGTACACATGTATGGCTATAACAGAAATTTACATGCTATTCCAAGCTAGGACTTTTTAGGAAGGAGTTTCCATTTTGATGTTTCAGTAAACATTAACTCTTTCGTAATAAATTACCAATTCATTGTCGTAAAAATCGTGTAAATCGGATGTTTTACTTACGCGAATTTTTCAAATTTTATATAAAATCAACTTGAAGCAATATTGCAGACCATTTCAAACCTTCCAGTGTATCACATATTTTGAAAACAACATACTTATCCGAGACCATTTCTGGGATGGTGGGACTAACCGGAGACAAGAATTTATCCAATAAATTATAGGTCTTATATTATAACTTCCGAGTCTCGTAGTCAAATATTTTTTAAGGAATTGACACGATTCCTAAGAAAAATACACAAGCTATCTGCAACTTATAAATAACGCAATTTCTTTTATATCACGTTCGAGTACTGATATAAAAGAAATTGCGTTATTTATAAGTTGCAGATAACTTGTCTACTTTGTATCACGCATTATGCCATTGACAACTAGGTATTTATTTTGTTTTTTTTTGGGAACCATTTAATTTTAACTTACTTCCTACTTTGTTAAGCAATAATTTTCCTTCATCATATAATTTAATTCCCAAAACGTTTTAATTATTGATCACAAATAAACAGTATCCTTGACATTATGTTTGGGGATATAAATGTTCACGAGTACTAAATTTATATCATTCTATGATGGTCACAAAACGATATAAATTTTGTATTAAGGGTACCAAATAAAAATACGAATGTCGCAACACGATATAAATTTTGTATTTATTTTTCATAAAAAAATATCTATTCATGTTCGTTGATTACATTTTTTGGAAAAAAATCAGTTTAAGTACTAAATTCATTATCACATTTTTTTTCGTCAAAATTTCATAAAGAACCCCGAATGTCTCCTCAGTCCACCCTACTATGCGCAAATAACGTTTTCAAAATAGTTCTTTGGTGTCATACTTCAAACGTTAGAAACTTTCTTCGTTCCTTGTCGTTGTAAAACAATATGCATAAAGCAGACGAATTACTTTCGGTGAGTTGGCAATTGCCAACTTTTTTTGGTTAAGGTCGCTGGCCGACTTTGCATCTACTTATGGCGCAAGTAATAACGTGTGCAACACCGAATAATGCGTTTTGGTCTTCCTCGAAATTGGTCTCCCATGGTTCTAACAAATCGATGTAATATTTTTTTATATAAACTTTAAAATTCAAGTGAAAAAAAATGTTTATGGAATAATTATGAAAATGCTAACAAGACTACCAAAGTCACTTTTTAATTACACAACACTAGGCGAATACAATGAAATTTGCAATTTAGATCTAATATATTGCTATATGCCGTAAGCGAGGTTATATTAAAAAAAAACAATAAATAAAAAAAAAGTAATAGTTTTTTCCATCATACGATCTATATTTATTTAGAAAATACTTTACCTAAGTTTTTTATATTATGGTAATTGGGTGGTTTTTTATAATATGGTATTTAAGACGAAGAAAATATTCTCATAGAATTGGTAAAGTTCTAATTAACGTTAGTTATTATTTCAACCTGTGCAGTTAGAAAGGTTTTTAATACACACTCACATACATATCTATATATATATATATATATATATATATATATATATATATATATGTATATATATATATATATATATAAATATATATATATATATATATATATATATATTTATACACATATATATATACATAAAACAAAGTCGGATTAGTTACAAACTCTATAAATCAAGAATGGCTGGGCCGATTTTCATGATCTTTAATTTGAGAATAACTATCAAAATATTGGAAAAATTTAGGAAAAAAAATTATTAAGGAACTTCATTTTCCCATACATTTTGTATGGAATGGCTTTTTTGATGATATATCGAGAAAGGATGGACGATTACGATGATTTTGTTTTCGTCTCGACTTCGAGGAGTTTTGTCAGACATTGAAAAAGTAAGAAATTCATAAATTATTTAAATAAGTATAAAACTTAATATGTGATCAATGGTAGAGGAAAAAAAAAGGATGTACAAAAAACAGACTCGAACGAAAATTTTAATTGGTTTTCAACACTTTTTATTAATTTTTCGAATATTAATGCATTTGTATTCGATTAAATTAATTTTCTTAAAAATGTTTTTCCTGAAATTCATCAGCGAAAAGTGATTTAAAATAGTGAATGAGTTAAGTTTGTTATCTTAATAAGAAATTGAATTTAATTCAGCTAATAAGGTAACACAACATTTATTAATTCTGAGGCGGTACGAAGTTCGCCGGGTCAGCTAGTATATATATATATATATATATATATATACATATATATATATATATATATATATATATATATATAATATAAAACGTACATAAATTGAAATAAAGAAGTATATATATTGGGAAGGCGCACGTATACACGACAAGAAATTTGTAAAAATGGTGAAACTTTTGTGATGAAAATTGAATGTTAATTTAATCATTTTCATCTGAGGATAATGGAGAAAACACATTTTCATTAGTTGTTTCGAAGTTTGAGGGCAAGATTTTTTCAAGAGTGGAAAAAGAAACTGAAGATTTTTAACATTTATATTTCATCCAAATCCCGTATAAGATCAGCGAATTCAATTTATAACTCTCAAATGGTGTAGGTATTATGGTGTTATTGAATAAAATAGTAATCACTTTTCTTGTAACTTTATCGATTTTACTGTAAGTTGTAACGTACGCTTTTGGTTATAAAGTTTTACGTTTTAACTAAAAAGAGTTGTTTGAATAATATTACTTATAAGCCATATGTATATATATATATATATATATATATATATATACACATATATATATATATATATATATATATATATATATATACATATATATATATATATAATTTTTTTTAAATTTTTCTTTAATTTTTTTTTTTCATTTTCTTTTTTTTTTTAAATATTTTTTTGCTGCATATAGTTATGAAGAATTTTGAATTAATAGTAAATATTTATGAAACGCCTCAGAATGTGTTTTTTCCGATATGTTACTATATAAATGGTTCTTCTATTTGCCACCTGACCAATACAGTTGGGCGGCAAATAAAATACCCATTTTTCTTTTGCGTTTCAGACAAGTTCTCAAAAATATTGAAGAAAAATATATCTGCTTCACTTATTTCCGAAAGTGCTCAATCCAAAATTATGAAAAGAATGTAGGATTTTTGGAAGACTACACCTAGATTATAGGAGAATTATAACGATGATTCTGAATGTCATAGTGTTTGAGATATGCTACCATATTATAACACATGTGTCATCCTACATAATTACATTAAATATTATTACATATTTATTGCACTAGGAAATCCATGTTTTAATGATGTCTTAGTATGAATTAAGCGATTTCACTTCAGACGAAGTAAGGAACCTATGCTTTTTATCCAAAACATTTAGCCATATTATTATTTTTTAAGATATATTTTAGAGTGCGTCTAAATTTGATGATTGAGCCGCAAAAAGACATTCGTTAAAATTAGGTGTACAATTGCCATTTGTAAAATTTAGGACTAGAAAAAGGTTTTCTTCTTCCCCTATAATTATGGGCTTAGGGAAAAAAGAAAATAGGAGTAATATATTTCCGAGCACAGATTTTTTAGTGTTTTTTCATGAAAAACTCTTCATAGCTTTTAGTCACTACGGACTTTTTCAGTCTAACGATCAAAGTATCTTCGGATGTTTCGAATGTAACTGAATTAGAATTTATTTATTATTCAAATAAACCAAATAAAACACAAATTGTTTAATTTTAGTAGACATGTGCTGGAATTTATAATTTATGTGTAACACATTTTTGGTTATTATAATAGACTAAGTATGTAATTAATTGAAGTATATATATATATATATATATATATATATATATATACATATATGTATATATATATATATATATATATATACATATTTATATATATATATATATATATATATATATATATATATATATATGTAATTACCACTCTAACGACCAATGTCGTTTTTGGAAGAGGGGGTAGGAATTTAGTACCTCAGGAAGCATCGCAATTAAAATAATGCTACGCGGGTAGAACCGCGGGACACGGATAATTCTCTTTATATTTTTACCAAGGTGAAATAGATAGAGTTGACCAAAATGAATGATAGAAAATATACTCTCTCATATGAGTTATTAATGCGAAGGATGACTAGACGGTTCACTGTCATTAGGACACCATTTCTTACCTCAAGTCTAATATTCGTAAAAACCATTACATCAAGTCTAATATTCGTAAAAACCCTGACAATCCACAAACTGTTGATTTATATTTTTTAAATATGTAAATTATGCGGCACAACGTTTCTGACTGTGTGTCTGTTAATTTGTCTGTGATGGAAAGTATATTTTATTTCTACTACAAAATAAATTTGAAAAATCGATCAAGTATAAATTGAAATTATATTTTTATCATAAACTGATTTCATACATAAAATTGTGATGTTAGAAAATACTCGTTTATTGATTTGGTTTTATTTGAAATATTATGTCGGTAACTAGTAAATTATGTTCTATAAACTATATCGTTAAATTTATTTTTCCACGTTAAAAATTTTTATTGACGCACGCGCATAGGCAAGCAAGCGAGCCCGCATGCACGCAAGCACGCATGCACCGATTCATTTCCGCTGCTCCGTCCGCCCGACTTCAAGCACGGTCGATTCCGTTGATATTTACTTTCACTCATTCCATGTATGCTCCATAATTAGAATATCACTGGTAGGTTGCGCGAATTCAGCAGAGAAAGACGATGTGTTGAGGCCGTTACTATGTTTTCTCATTTGACAACTTAGATCATGGTGATATTATTTCTGCTATAACTCGGATAACTTTATTATTTTACTCATAACATTATTCAACCACGTTTGTGACGTACTAAGAGATGGATTTAGGATTAAATTGTGACTGTATCTTACTTTCCTTAGTGTAATTTATCGCCTCATTTCGATTTAATTTCATTTCATTTCAGAAGAATTTTACACTGCTAAGGAAAAATCTGTTTCAGTCGATGGATAATATTTTTTGGTTCTCAAATAACGGACACAAACAAAAAAGAAAGTGTACATTGTTTCTTTCAATTTATTTAAGTATGCTACTTTTTTTCTCTTTGTGATTTTTACTATAAATTCAAAGTAATAACGAAAAAAATGTAGCTAGCTTAAACAAATTTTAATTAAACACGTTGACTGATAAAAAATAAAGGTAGAGAAAAAAGGGAATAGAGGGTTAAAGAAATATGAAAATTTAAATAGTGTATCTGAGAAAAAATGACATTTGGAAGATATTAAAGCGGACAAGCTCGAGTAACATAGGAGTTTTTAAATTTGTTCTAGCTTCTCGTAATTTTTGCGGTGAATCAACTGTAGAAAATGGTTAAATATTTGGATATTTTCAATATATTATCGGTTTGAGAATGCAACAAACTTCGTAACCAAATATATGAATCTTCGTTAAATATGTAAAGAACTATTAGGATTATTTTGAAAATTTGCCCGAAGGTGATGCAGACGTTATATTTGTTTCTTTTTTCAGGTAAAACGAGATAATACTAAATACTTTAATATGTAAACGTCATCTATGCCCCTGCTTTTATTATCTAGATATTAATTATCCACTATTTATATTCGGCACTTTGCCAAATTTTTATATTAAACAATTATTATATTTACATCAGGGTAACTCAAAAGGTTTATCGAAATAACCTTTGCAACCATTTGTTAAATATAGTAATTTAACAAAAAGATAAGAATGCATTGTAACGGGACATGATAGTTCTGAAATATGATACATAAACCTCAGTATTAAATATTGAAATAGTAGCAACATTAATTATTTAATACCAAAACAAATATATTCTACCAGGATGCGAATAATAAGGCGTTCTCTGCAATGTCACTCAATGTGGTATTCCGGTATCTCGCAAAAACCATGCTTTTAAGAGATATGGCATTAAGGGCAAATAACTTTTTCGTTGCTGATGTATGACGTCATAGCAGACTTGGCATATGATACGTACTATTCCAATAAGGACAACTTAACGTCTATGCAATTTCTTATAGACGATTAACCTATTTGGCTCTCAATGTTCACAGTTTTATTTAAATTTTTATTCCACTTATAACACAGAATGCAAACCTCAGGAAAACCGCTATCCGTAAATAAATAATAAGCATATAAATACATGTACTTATTCATTATGGAATAGTTGACCTACTTGAGTCGCCAATCAGATAGATGACAGCACGACAATGGGTCCAGCCGCAATATTACCGAATGGGTGTTGTACATTTTGGCAGGCGCGACCAGTACGGTGAACCTATCGGGTGTATATGAGTTATTTTATACGTTAAATTCACTTTATGATTTTTTTCTGTTAAGCTTTATGCCGAATATTTAGTGATACTAAACTTGAAACCACGTTTTGAGATATAGCTAATATTTATAAATTTCTTAAATTTTTTATAAATTAAGTAATGCTTTATCACATTACTAATGCATAAAATACCAACCTCTCGTATTGTTCTCCCTTCCTCTCGATAATGCTAGGTGACAACATTTTGCTGAAAAAAGTTAAAATAAACAAATTTAAATAGCGGCTCATCTTTTCTTAGTTACATTTTCAATGAACGACTGAGGCGAGGCTGTTTACATATTTATCTCTCTCTATAAGTATACTTCGCTTCTGTGAGCCGTTGTTAGTTATGGAAATATTGATCGTATCACATATTATCGTAATATTTTTCAGTTTTTAACAACGGTGCTTAGTCATTTTATAGACACAAAAAAAAGAGAAAGATTGGATCATTTCTCTCTAAAGATTAGTTATTTAAGCACAAAAGACCCACATTATTAAGAGATATTGGCGTATTAGTTTTGAGGCGTATAGTTTTTCTATAACTCAGTTTATTTTTTTAAATGTATCTGTTTCTATTATGAGATGAAAAATCAATTCCATTAAAATAAATTCTTTTCCTTTATTTGTGTCCTAAATGTAGCTTCCCATGTACCTTAATATTGATAAGTGAAATTAAAAATTAAAAAAGGTGCGTTTATTATTATAATATATGAACATAGTGATAACTCTGATAAATCCATGCTGCAAAGAATCCATTTTTACACTTATAAATACCATGCTTATTATAAATAACGACCTCTTACTTTTATAATGTAGTAAAATATGTGGTGCATATATGGTTTACCTAATTTTATTGCTAAAATATTATGTGACGCAACATACTTTTAAGTTCATGCAATAAATCAATTTATATCTATTTAATATTTATGAGTCACAAATATATATAAAGCATTTCGTAGTCGAAAATCAGTCTTGTCTTTAACTCAGTCATAATATACAGTATATAATATATATTTTGACGTAACGCTGTTAATTTTTTTAAATATATTATATCAGTTTTTAACGACATCCCATGTAGAATGACATTCAATATAGATTAACAACCAATAATTAAACTGAATCTGATTTAGCAGGTGAAAGTCAATTGGGTGGAATAATAGAAATTCTCAGGTTCTATGAAACTAACATAATATTTTCTTATTTCTCGTGTATGAACTGGCTTTTTGCATATCTTGAATCGTGCTTTTTCCACAAATTGTCCAAACCTTCTGTTTCTTTTTCTTTTGTCAAAATATATTACTAGTACCAGTCAACCCAATCTTTGACTATTCATTTTTACTATTCGATATCCTACTGAGAAGCAGAGAGTTAAGTTATTGTGGATCCCAACATTATCCTTGATAAAACTAGTTCCTTGGTTCACATTGACGAAATGATCTTCATGCATTAACTTTTGCGTGCATAAGGGGCAATTACTCGATGGTATGATGTTAATACGGTAAAGTCCTGCAACCTGAAATAGTCATATCGAGTTATTGTTCTTATATTAGTGACAGCAACTTGACGACGAAGCTCTCTTAGTTTGTGCCTGATGTAATTGTGGTCTCCTATTTCTTTCCTTGGCTGCATCAAAGTGGTTTTGCACATGCATTGATTGCAGACACATTATACACTTAAGCTGACTTTATTGTCATTTTAAACGGTGATCGTGGTTAGTCGATATCTCTTATAGCTGGAACATCCGCTTTCTCACTTGCATTCACACTAATGTGGCTTAGGATCCATTGCATATATAAACCCTTTTCTGTAAGGTCTTTAAAGTTAGTTATGCATTTAATAATGCGAGTACAATCAATGGAGCTACTTATCGACAGTTCTTGTTTCGCTTCTTGTAAGTCTATTAATGTCAAGACGTGAAGTTATCCGCCTGGTAATGATGAACTCTGTTAATGGGTCGTCTTTCACCGAAAATGAAAATTGTGTCTTACCTGCCTTTTTGTCTATATATACAACCATAAATATAATTTTTTTTCATTTTAATTGACCAATTGGAATAAATGAACATTACATGTTAGATAAGTTTATTAGTTAGATAAGTATATTAGGAATAATTCTAGCTTCATATTTATGTTTTAGAAAAATATAGTTTTAGTCCATATTTTTTGATACGTCCATACAAACTTTTTGTTTTTGACTCAGTCACTATCATATCCGATACATTTATTTTGATATTCAATTTATACGTACGAAA
Organism: Druceiella hillmani; assembly: GCA_039881145.1. NCBI lineage: Eukaryota > Metazoa > Arthropoda > Insecta > Lepidoptera > Hepialidae > Druceiella > Druceiella hillmani. The sequence goes on from JAYKKI010000014.1 coordinate 10,626,003, forward strand.
AATATTAAAAAATAAAATATATTTTTCAACTTTGTAATAATTCCTCAACCTTTATAAACGCGTACGCAACGTATAATGCTCAATGTCAGTTATTTTCCTAAAGTTATTATGAAATCGTTTTTTATTATAAAATTATTGATTTCTATTTTTAAACAAATTGTGGAAAAAACATAATCTTTCCTAATTCTGCTGGTTATTTCAAAATTTACCAAATTCGGTTCAATAAAAATAGTCGAGAAAAATTACTGCTATGGGCGATTTGCATCAGAAGCAGAAACGAACCTTTTATAGGCAAAAACTAGTAGCTTTTGGTAATCGTGTACATACAAAATTTCTACACAATTGTTTACATGTTGAGAGACGCAGTGTCAAATCGATATTCTTAATATAAATTGATATCAAAAATATCATTAAACAGGCTAAGGTTGTAAAATGACGTAAAAATTGGAAGGAAGGTGTTGTATCAGACATTGAAAAGTATCACCTCGGAGCAGATTTTCTCTAAACAGTTTCTGAATAAAACAAAAATCATCTGTTAGATACGAGTAAAACTATCACTGAGGGTCCCAGTAATATTTAGTTATAATATAAAAGTTTAAATATTTGAGGTATGTAGTGTTTTTATAAAACTATTTCCAAACATTAAGATAATGTTCGCCATATAAAACCTAGATACAAACGGTGAAACCTAGATACATTGTTTTCATCGAGGAGGGGGGGGGGGAGGTGTCCTAAATATTCTACTGTGTTCAAAATTTTAAGTTTGCAAACGAAAATTATGATAAAAAATAAGTTTTTGAGAAACACACTACAATTTTTAAAGGGAATTCTGAAAAATATTTTGTACAATATAATCATATGGTAAATATAATGTTATTGTCTGTTTATAGTTTAACAGAAACGTAATGTAACATTTAATGTTTAAAAATTTACAGACTTATTTTACGTTTCCGTACCTTCGAAGGAAAAACGAAACGAAAAAATAACGTTACTCACGTGTTTGTGTATATCTGTCTATCTCTTACAGTCGTTTTTGTCATAAAACGCTTAGCGTTTTTGTCATAAAACGCTTAGCGTATATATTTGAAGTTTGACATATAATAAAACATATTAACATGTATATATTTGTACAAAAATTTTAAGAGATAAATTAAGTCCAGAATTTTTTTGGTGGTACCATTTAAAAGGACTAAAAACAAAAGCATCAAAAATATCTTTTTATTAATTTTTGGTAGTACATTTACCGATACATATCGAAATATATGTCACATTTTAATGCAAATACATGTCACATTTTAATGCAAATACATGTCACATTTTAATGCAAATACATGTCACATTTTAATGCAAATACATGTCACATTTTAATGCAAATACATGTCACATTTTAATGCAAATATATAGTAGGTAATAAATTTACTATGTGAAAAATTGATACTTGTAATTTATTTAATTAAAATCATTTTTGAAAAATATGTAAAAATATATTTCTGAAATTGCTCAATCTTAATTATATAAAACTAAGATTTTTACAAACTTACGCTAAGATTGTATAAAAACTAATGCGATTATCTGTTATATTGTTATGTTACTTAATCTATTATGTCTCAAAAATACGTCACAAGAGTTACCGCTTGTATTATCTTTTATAAAAGTTACACCAACAACATCACCACGATCGAGATTCTATAAAATAATAATCTATAATTCAACAAAAACTCTTTTTCGTCACGCTGCTAACCAATAGTTTTCTCGAAGCGCGCCGTCTGTACCCTTTCATCGCTCTGTCCACAAGACGACATTATAATTTATGGTGACCCTGGGCGTAATAACGCGCAATTTGTTCACATTTTCTTATCAGGAAAATATCAGATCCACACCCTATTATTAAATTTATTTTCCTGTTCGCGTCGCGCGTCTCGAACGGGAATTTCATTGGTAGTGTTGTTTCCTCAAAAAGAAATGGTTACTAGAATTATTTTTCCCCACTTATTTCGTGTTTTTTAAATAGTTTAATTGTTTTCTCCCCTTGAAAAAGAATGTTTTTGTATAGAGTGTTAGCTTGTTTTGTATAGAATGTTTTTGTATATTTGCTCAAAAGGTGAGAAGTCAGTGAAGTACAATGTGATGACGTTTATAGTCAAAGTTGAAATTTTAAATTTAACTTTCTTTTAAGAAATTGATTGATTATTATGACGGAAAGGACACTTGCAAATTGTTTACAATTGTGTTTTTGTTTAATTTTTAATTTAAAACTCGCAAACATTTAGGTGCAGTAAAAAAGGTAGGTAATCAGAACTCTTATTGTCTTAACGGATGGTTTTCTAAGTAAACAACTTTGAAAGCTGCATGTGGTTAATGATTTAAACAGTCTAAGCAGCATTTCTATGTACCTCCTTATATTTTAACTATCTAAAACGAAGCTTAAATATAGGTAATCAAGTTAACCTAGTATATTTATATATCAGTTTTGTATAATAAAACCTAATTAATTTCTCAATATTACGCAATTTTATATGAAAAAAAAAACAATTTAGTTAACTTCGGAGGTAGTGGAACTCATTAGTGCATATAATTTAATTTTAATTTTACGAGTTAAAAATGCGAGATTTACAATTCAAATTATTTTTAGCAATTCTTTACATAACTTTACATAACTGATTTTAAGCAATTTATTTCAAATATCCTGTAGTGATTGATAAGTTATGTTTCTTTTCATATAGTCTCCACACCCTAGTAAGTAGAAAACATTTGGTGGAAATTGGGCAATAGAGAAATAATTTATAACTATTTTCGTTCATGAGAAGTTCAGCGAAAGGGGGTCAAACGATAAATCGTCGCATGAGGTGACGAAACCACGCATCTGTCAAGATTTTATTCCCCTTCTTAAAACATTCTTTTCATTTATTTGTAAATATTGTTTATTTATCTTATTTCCTCGACAACATTTGATCTTCCAAAGATAATTTTTCCAGAAGTATTTTGACATCATCTGATTATGTACACGGCTTGATTTAATTATTGACTTATTTTTAAATTCTTAATTTTTACCTTTTATTTTCCTTTCTCTCAGTCCACTAGTTTTACTATTGGCCTTATATTTTTTAACTTTAAAAAAAAAGACTTTGTATAAAATTTCTTTGATAATTTATTGGTAAAACTTATGAATAATTTTTTATTATTCGTATGATATAATATTAAAAAATGTATTATAATTTCTTTTTAAGATGTGTATTTTGACATATTTAAAATTAGTACTGTTCACATTGGATTAATACTCCAAGCAATGTAAATTAAGTTATAAATTTAATTTAGTATATTTGTAAAGTATGAAAATTCTATCATTATTTTGAATTATATTCTTTGTGCTCTGATATGTAATATAGTTTGACCAAAATTTTAGTTACATTTGAAAAGAATTTAGGTCAAAAGTATTTAAAATTAAGAAATTATTAACATTATTTATTACGCAAATAACAAGATCCTTGTGTTGTTATAGCACTTTTAATTATTTAAACAGTATATTGCAAAAGTTGATTTGTGTTTTAGCACTGTATGTTTATATATGGTTTGACTTTTGCTTCATAGTTAAGGAAGGTTTGGGAATGGAATAAACTTAAGGAAAATTTGTAAATTTTCATTAGAACGTATAAGTATACGAATTACTTTTGTGTTTTTGAATGTGTAAGATGACCAATTTGTACTTGAATTAAGACAAAATGAAAAAGAGGTAAAATGAATACATGACCCAATTCGGTTTTGAATCTGCTGATTACAAAAACATAATTGGATACAATATGTTAAATTTCACCCAAATTTCCGTTTTTTTGTCGCAACTTCATTTCATCTCTCTTGGTTTCATTTGACAATATATTTCCGGAATAATAACTGCTGTCTCATTTCCACGAGTGTGAGCTGGAACAGGAAGGTTTTAAAAAGTAAAAGTAGTTATAATATTCATTCAGAAAAATTATTGATCTCCATATAAAAATATAATCTGCATATTTAACTACTTAAAGAATCGTTATAAGAACATACAAAACTAAAGTTACACGCAACCGCGCTTTTGGATTGAAATGTTCAAAAACTTATCGTTTTCATAAAGTATTTATACAACTTTATCTAACTATATGGACAATAATTATTCAAAAAGGAGTTTACGATGTATATGATACTGAAAAACAACTTTAAAAGTGCCAGAGAAGTTGATCCGGATATTTCGTAATGCTTTCTTATTAATGGAATACTTAAGAGGGGAAAAAAAAAATTAAAAGGGGAACGGTAGCACCAGTGCCAAATTTTCTAAACAGATTGCTGTAGTAGTTTCTAAAAAAGCCATCGTGACTGGCGTACGACAGACACGTGTCAGTCAGTCCATTTGTCATAACTGGTTTTTCTTAGAAAACACTTCCTCTAGATACTTTAAATTGTAAAACATATATTAACTCTCATATATTCAAAGTTCTAAGGCTCACATACAGTGGAAAATTTTAGCGGGAAAAATTAAGTACTCGAAACAAAATTTAATTCCATATATGGTATTGAGTAACATTTGAAAAGGATGGCTAGAATAGTCCCAAAAAATGTTTTTTCATAATTTCAAGTATAACATCTTCAGCGATACATCAAAAAATATGGAAAAATATATTTCTCTCGCCTTTTTCGAGATTAAACTCACTGAATCTAAAATTGGTTACATAATTTTAACCTAGTTTTTAGAAGCTTTCACAAAGAGAACTATAGCGATAATTCTAGATATCATAATATTTTAAATATTCACCGCGCTTTTACGCCTTATAACAAATATAGTAGGTAATATATCTAAGTGCGAAAAAAATTGCATTTGTAAATACTCGTAGTTCAGTAGAAATACTACGTCCAATTATATATTTATTAGTGCTTAAATATGTATGAAACCCTCGTAGCACGAGTTCTACGCAAACTTGACAAGTTTGTGTTAGTACATAGTGCTAATAATTGTTATACATATTGTTAATCATTTGGATGGGACCAGCTTTTTGCGACCATTGCTAAGTGTATTTATACCGGGAGAGAACATTGCGTACGAAACTGAGAGAAATTAAATAAAAATTAAATACCGCTATTTCTTGGTTTTCATCAATAGCCGGCAGGGTGATTCAAGCTTCCGTATAGATAGTGTTTAGTGTTATTTATTGGTTTGTGTGCAAATTAATATGCTTCATTACCACATTACATTTAAAGTGGTGTAGTAAAAAAGGCATTTTCAATCTGCACATTTACCAATAACTAACACTGAACAATTCTATATCATTACTCATCAAAATATTTTTGAGGAAAATAGCTGCGACGGATTCTATCGAACGGATATATGGAAATCTCCTATTGTGATATGAACCCAAAAATAAACTATTATCAGGAAAAAAGTATTGTTCTACATTAAATTTCGGAGGCTTTCGGGGGCTGCTTAAATCGTCAAAATAAATGGAAACAATGTATTATTCTGTTTTCCCCAAAAAGTTCTACAACAAAGTATAAGATAACAGTTGTTTGTAAGCAGTTGTTTGTTGTTGTTTGTAATTTTTCAACTCGTTTTTCCAGAAATTATTTTGCGAAAGTAAAAATTATTTTGCGAATAGTTTGAAAGTCACGAACCGTTTATTTAAATAAGAAAAATTATACGCGCGAGCTTTAACTGCCACGGGACAATCAATGAGTGAAAAATCTTTGCCTGCCAGAATGGCGGAACGGACGGTAGTTTCTAAATAAATCTAAAATATACTCAATAAATATAAGGCCTTACAGAATATCGCAATGTGTGGTTAGAGAAATGCTCTACATGATTGTATAATTATCCAAATTTTGTATATAAGCAACAACAAATTCTAGTTATAAAGGTAATAATGAAAGTACGGAAAAAAACACAAATATTTAAGGAAAAATTGCAGGTTAACTTTTAACATTTAAAGAATTCAATATTTAATCATCTTCACTTACATGTAATATAATTCGGTAACTATATGGTTAACATATAGTTAATAGCTGCTAATTATTTATTTCTTTGATTTTAATGGACGAAAAACATTTATTAATAACTTAAACTTGAATTTAATTAACGCTACACCAATGTAACCATTTTTCTCTACACGAAAATCTTGGCGCATTTTTAAAGTAAAATTTTATTTATTCTTTGAATTATTTTGTAATTAGTTCCAAATGGGAAATATTTTTGAATATATGTTTTCAAATTTCTATCTATTAGCAAAATGTAAGTAAAGCATTATGACAATGTATGACTTTGTGTGACTGAATATATTAGAATCAAGCGATAATATTATTAAATTATTTCAACGCATAAGTGTTTAAAGCTAAATAACATTAATATAAAAGTAAGTTTACAGATATACTGAGATCGCTGGTTGAATCAGATATTAAGAAATAAATTATAAAGACTACTCAAACTTACACAACTCTTAAAGCTAAATTATTCTGCGCAAACTTCCTCTTTATATACACTATGAACAGAAATCTTCAAAGTATTACTTGGGAGACTTTCAATCTATACATTTGGTAAAATTTAGACACAAAACTTCTGTGAAATATTTAAATAACAAGTACTATCAGCATTATAACATTGCAAAGCCTGAACAAAAACTTGATCCTTTTCCAAAGATTTCATAGAACGAATTGAACGTAGACTTAATCGTGAAATTTAGCGTGGTAGTAGATTATATTAACACGTGTATTTTACAGGGGCGACACTTTTGGTAAATTTGGAGTAGGAAAATGAATTACTGCAAATTTCGGTTTTCCTTTTATATATCGTATGGGATATCCTGTGGAAATGCTAATAGCGGGGAAGACAAAAATATTATTTTTTTAAATTTTAAGTAGCATTTTCTTATTTCGGAAAGAACCGAACTAATAATCGTGAAAATATTTATTTAGTCACAAAATTAAAATGTTTTAAAAACTTGGAAAGTATTTGATATAAATTTAGGGATATAAACCTCAAAACGAAAAAAAAACCTTTATAAAATCGCTCACGTATCACTTACATATATCTTTTTTTCTTGAAACCTCTTGACATTGAAACATGATATTAGACATAGTAGTAGAATGTAATAATCCAAGCGATTACCAATATTTTTACACTCAAAATTAATAGTGGATGAAATATATTTATATTGTAATAAATTTATTATACTTGGTTCGTAATTATATTTTATATGTACCCTTAAGTGTTTATAAGTGCCTACAAGGTTACGGAACCATCAAATTGTGTGTTTCCCTAGTCTTAAAATTAGTTGTCCTGTGAAACGTGTTGTCGACGAAATTCGCTAAGTTTAATATATAATATATACTTGAGTAACTATAATATATATACAACTATAATATATACTTGAGTATATTATTACGAAGAAATAAATATAATTAAAAAAAATCTCTTGACTCAGTACCATTTGCTCGTTTTCACCATCTGTTTTCATTAAATTAATATCCAAACAATGAAACGGTATCGTGGAAATATTTTTGGAAAAGCGACGGAGGTTTGTTTTTTACATTTTTAGAGCGTCAACTTGCAGATATACGCTGTACGGGATATTGCGACAGACATTTAAAATTTTAATACATTTATAAACAGTATTTATAGAACGAAATGGGTAAATACAAATTCATATTGGCAGAATTTATTGCGTTATATATTTAAATTAAGCTGCAAAATTAATCCCTGATAATTGTGAGAGAACGAATGTAAATTTATTAGTCCCGGATTCAATGAGCGTACCAGTAACGATTATCTTACATATGATATTACATCGTAAAAGTAACCTTTATATACCGTAAATAATTTGAGTCCAATTTTTAAATACGTCCAAATTAAGTTACTGATTTCTATAAAAAAAGAATAATCGCTAAAATGTTCCCAAGCCCAAAAAAATTACGAAGGGAAATTTATAATTTTATTTCACAGAGTAACGTCCACGCACACATGTTCTAACATAGTAGATACTCGCGCTGCACACGAACATTCTAAATGAATTTTCATAACTAGAATGATTAGGGCGAGTGTACTTCATTAAATATTTTTTTAAATTTATACGGATGCTAATAAAATTTTAATTTCCATTCAATCATTAATTGAGACACATATTATTATTCTTTACATTTGAGGGGCTCATATATCATCTTAAATTTTTGACAATGACTGAAATGTCACTCTATATAAGGATAATATAATTAATATTATTTTATCACGTAAAACTTAGTCTATCTGTCTTAAATTTTTTATCTTATTTTTATCATAACTTTTCTATATATATATATATATATATATATATATATATATATATATATATAAATTCGCGTACACTTTAATGTTTTTGATGCCAATATTCCTGCGAGAAAACATTTCTCGAGTTGTTACTTTTGGTCGCATTTTTATGAACGGTTTGAAAGTTTGTGATTGTCACTTTCTACACGCATATCCTCTTTTATGAAATCATTATTAGATCTTGAAACTTGAAGCGAAATTTACTCATTATTAAATTCAAAGAAATTTAGCATCGGATTTGGGGAAATTTACAAATTTTCGTTATTTCTAAGCAAATCATTATCATGTACTAGAACGTGCTATTTAACCTTGCTACTTGGCTACTTAATCTTAATCTCAACCCGTTCTCCCTATTTGTTTACCTTACTTGTACGCTGCATTCCTTTTCCTAATTTTCAACTCCTGTCAATATATTTGTTTTAATTTTTCATTTATATTTTTGTTAACAGTTTGTATTTAAATCTTTTGGATGTTTTTTTTTATTTGCCAATATATTTTTATATGTTAGATATTTTAATTTGTTATGTTTAATCTTTGAATAACCAAAGAGGTCAACACTTTCTACCAGAAATGTCTGTTAATTTCCGGGAGTTGCTTGAAAAAGGTAGCGCTTTTTGTAATGATCAATTTAATGTTTAACAGTTGCTTCGAAATTATATACATTTTCAACTCGTAAAGAAAATATTACTTATACCTATGTTGTAAATTGCTTTGTGACTATTAGCGTGCGAGAGGCATAAAAGCATATTAGTAAAATAATGTTATATATTAACTGACTCACATCAAATTCAGATAACTATTGTTATTTTAAAACTTAAAAAATATTAATTAAGAATATAACTCGCAATACGATGATTTCGTATATACTCAAGTGCCTCGAAATACTACTTCAAATAAAAATTAAAATTTTTCACCATGTAAATATATTGTCTAGCGTATCTTGTACAAGCGTGAAATTATGGTAAATTTCTCAAATATTTTGAGATTTTAAATTATCACTTTGCTTCCTGGGTAAACTTTAGGTTCCAGAAAAACTGCTTCTTTAATAATTTTTACCTTTGCATTTTTGAAGATAGTGATTACTTTATTTGCTCCTGTAAAGAATCCACACAAAAATTTTGAGAACAAACTATTGAGACATACCGCGGTTAAGATTATTTATCGATCAAAGCTCAAGTTTCAAAATCAGAGGGTCCTTAAGAAAAACGCTTTTGATAGACGGACAGACACATAATTTATTTTCAAAAGTTTGTGTTTTCCGTATGAAGTATTGAAGCTTAAAAATTTTATCAAGTATATGTAAAAAATAAAAGAGAATTTTATAGTCATTTAATAAAACGAATTTATATCTAAAATCACTAATTAAATATATTCGCTACCCGTTTTTCCAGATTTTTTAATTTTCTTTTGAAACGGATTAATTTTCGCAGAGAAACTGATACATCATACATACATAAACCACTTTAAAGCTTATATTTTTACAGAAGATACTTCAAGACAGAAAATGGTCAAAAAAAATTAAGTTTTATTTCAAATAACTATTCAACGACACTCTCCTACATCGAAAGTATTTAACGCAATTCACTTCATAAACCAGCGCTCATCAGGAACGAATATTCAGTCCTGGGCACTGCCTCTCTACTTTGAAGTACAATGAACACATTTACTTTCTATTACCCGTTACGAATATTTTCCAATTCTTAAAATTTTTGATCTGCTAAAGGCATAAATACGATGAGAAACTTTTTAATAAAATGTGTATGTAAAAAATATTTATAATATGTGAATAAAATATTTACGTCTGCTTAAATTTGCTTGAAGGTTTAAATGTCAAAACGTTTTATTCCCTTTAAATAAGATGTTCTGATGTAGCTTGAATGTTTGGGATCAATTATAAATATTAAGAGAAACAAACTAAAATTATTTTGAGTATTAAGATTTGTATAAATAGGTGATATGCTTAATTATTACGGCAAATTTCAAATTTCTGCTTCGAGTGTTTTTTGATTAAAAAAAGTCTGATAGTCAGATGGACAAAAACGTGGATGATCTTTATAGATTTTATTTTTTTTTTGATATACGGAACCTCAAAATCATTAGTTATGTACTTGTCAGAACAAATATCTTGTATCAATACTAATATAATGAAAAAGTATTGGTTTCTGATTAAATTTTTTCTAGGTATTTTCAATAACTACCCAATCTATTTTGCAAATTTATTCACCAATGTAAAAATAATCTTGATTCCAACATGTGTAATATTTTATCAGTTTTTGTGTAATGGAATTGCTGCAAAAGGGGTCGAAATTATAATGAAAGAGCTTATCTGCCATAAAAGATTCACAGGGTAAAATTTTCTATTTTTTTCAACCATCGCTATAATAAATAACAGATATCTATCACTGTATTCAGCTACAGTTAGTTGAATCTATCCTGGTCTATATACTAGTTGAATTGAAATAAATTGGTAAAGTCAGTGGATCTTCACCATCACAAGCAACTCAGTGACAAGAACTTAAATGTTCACTCCCTTAACGTCTTGTCCGCAAGTATAAGTACTGAAGTGCTGTAGTAAAAATATTAAGTTTGGACATTTCAAAAATAATGTTATATCACCTTTTTGCATTCAGGTTGTTTTTTAATTGTTTATTTTTTTGTGTAACAAAACTTACTTTAAGGATTTTTGTTATGTACTTTTGTAATTGTATTTTTCTGTTCATAGTTTCCTTTTTTCCGTCGAAGGATGTATCTATGGATCGTTAGGAACGTAAGGGTATTATTAAACTGATTTAATACTTTAGACAATGTTGCTAGTGTTCGTGCAAAGTCAATAACAATTTTTCATATGTATTGTAATGTCAACAGTTTATGTCATAAATTATAAATGAAAACTATTTGTCGAATTCACTAATATTTAAACAATATCATGTATTGAATTTATCCGAGGTCGCTAATACCGAGCGACACAAATATATTAGCATTGGTCAGAAGGTTGAACCGAAAATGAAAAAAATAATAGTATAAAAGGTTCTCCAGTAATATTAAATTTGTTTCAGTAAAATTTAAAGAAATCGTATCACTTGTTTCACGTAAGTGGAAATATAAAAAAACAAAATTTTAAAATTTACGATTAAAATTATGAACTTCGTCTTGCAATGAAACAGAAATGCGTCATTCCTACTGCACGTAAGAAATCTTTAATTTATGGATACAATATTTTCTCAATTTTTTCTTTCAATAAATACTGTAATTTAATTTCAAGATAACCATATGAATTAGGGAATCATTAACTACTGACCTATTTGCATACAGAGGTATCAATTAAGTTGTTCAAAACAAGTTTTCTTTATCTCTTTATCACACATTTTTAGATTAACGAAGTCATGATACACTTTTTAAGTAAACATTTTTAGGAGCTTTGTGTTACCCCATAATTTATATTATATTTGAATATCAATGCCGGAACGGACCAGGTTTGCTTGATTTAATATATATAATTATATATATATATATATATATATATATATGTGTGTGTGTGTGTGCATATATAAATATACATATATATATATATATATATATATATATATATATATATATATATATTTGAACAATTATATGTTTTTTTTCCAAAGACCACAAAACGAGTAACATTATATCTTGAAAAAAAAGCCACAAAATATTCTTAAGATTGACCTTGACTTCTTGAAGAAATTTATTATGTAAGTTTAGTATATCTTAACTTTTTTTCCAAATTGTAGAAATAAACAATAACACAATATTATGAGTGACCTTAAATTTAAAAATATAAAAAATATGGTATAAAGTAAATTTGGAAATAAATATTTTTAACTACTTTCTGCTTCAAATGATTGAGATATAGGAATTTAGAATTTCATTGGTGTTCTGGTTTTTCATCTTTGGTGCATAAGGTATAGACAATATTTCTTGACCGATATTCTATAAATGCGGAAATTGAATATCAACATAAATATATTACATTTTACTCAAATTGAATTAATTCCATAATCTATACATTAAAGGTAAAAACGTGGTAATAATAAACTGAACCAATAATTTGCTTGCGACAATTATGGTTGTGTCGCCTTTTAATTAAATTCTTCCCAAGATGCAACATCCAGTCCTTTTAAAAATTCTAAATAATGCTTCATTAGTTTTAATTTAATTTATCTCAAACAATTGGAAACTATAATATGTTATGATCTATTTCTGTATATATTTAATACCACCACATTGAAAAGAAATTGTTATCTGGAAACTTTACATAATTTACGTATAGATTCAATAAAATTAAAAATTGCAATAAATTTTTGTTTTGAGACGTAATTACAAAATAATAATAATTATTAGTATTTATATTATAAGCATATTGTAATATATTTCCATTATTCATTAATCATGTTTGATATTATATTCTAACCCATAAGTTTTTTTTTTAATTCAGTAGAAAATAAAAAAATGTGCAGTTTGAAGATTATTTTCTACCTATTATTTTTCATCATTTTCAATTTCTATTTTGTATTATTTCCCTATTGTTTTCTATTATATTATACCTATTATTTTCTATTGCCTGGATAGTATAAAATTATTTTTGATTCTATTTTTGTTAAATAATATAATATCTTAGCTATTTTTTTATATTATAAGGTCCATAACTACCTAAATATTCATGTTCATAATATAATGTGTGAGCACGCTAACCAGGGATAGTAAAATTTAAGCTTAAGCTATATTCCATTTATAAGATGAGAATAATATATACCGTATTCTAATCTTACAGAATTATTTTTGTTAACATAATTAAAATGCCCCAATTGTATCGTGGTACTGCAGGATACACAACCTTTTGCTATGGTGTTAAACTCGCTAATAAAATCTAGTAAAGAGCTTTTACTTTTCTACATAATGAAGACCGATGTGGAAAATACGATTGTGTGATATAATTGGAAGCAATCTGATGAAGTTCCGATATATAAATTATGAAATTAGATAGTAAATAATAATATATAAATATATAAATAATAGTACAGGTATGCCAATGAGTGTATATTGAATTAAATCCTTTAACGTAGATGTTATTTTGTATATTTCATTTTATATATTCATAAGGACAACAAATATGTAAACAAACAATAAAACTACGACTTTGTCAAAAGCATCATATTACTTTTTTTGCGCCTCCTCAAATTTAGAGGTTGATATCTAAAGTATGCAGATAGATATGCAGGGTAATTATTTCATAAATTCATTATTATTAAATTATGAACACACAATTTTTAATGTTATAAAAACACCTTGCTAGGGATTAACTGGGTTAACAGCTAGTTCTTTCATTATGACTTGTAAAAAATTAACGCTTTCTACATTCATCTTCTACTCTACCTTTGAACTATATGAGATTTTCATCACTTTTACCTTGCCATATTATCTTTCAGGTCGATCATTAATAATAATAAAACAACGTACAGTGGTCTTCACTTTCAGCTTTAAAAAAATGCATTCATTCCATTACCCATCAACTATTAGACTATTAGTAACTTTATAGAAATCAATAAACAAATCAGTTATAGAATGATTGAAAGCAATACTGTTAGTTTCGTGAAATAATTCATTACTAGCCAAATTAAATCATACGCAGATGCCATAAACTTTTCGAAATCCATTAATGAATTCGGGAATCTTTTATTAAATCTTTGTTTTTTCCCGGAAAAATATTGTGTGTTAAATTGACACGTGTAAATAATAGAAAAGGTCAGTACTTTTTGACATCGTAAATATAAACTACCAAGACCAAATTTTGGCTCGATAGGGAAACCTGTATCTTACTATTACTATAACTCACGTTTCGAACCTTTGACACGAAATATTTCTCGTACTGCTTTCATCTACGCGACTTATGTATTTAGGGAAAAATAGGGATAACTTTTAGGGAAATACCTCCGTAAGATTTATATGACACGCATTGCTTTGGAGCATATTTGAAGGATTTACTCACAAAACCTTTTCCCCTTCTGTACAAATATTTAATGTTGAGTGGCTTTTATAAAACGTTATAGATATTACTGAATAGAAACCTGGTTGAAGCGAATGTAAGAAGTCGAAATTTGGCATATTTTTCTTTTGTGCTCGAATTTTACGAAAAGTGTTTTTTTGTACTATTATTTATTTTTGGATAGTTAAAGCTATTGAAAGTGGAAGCTTTGAGATTGTTATTTATAAGTAAATCCTTTTCTTTGCATATTTTTGCTCTTTGCTACTAATATAATGCTGCGGCTTCGATACGTACGAATATTTCAGTCATTGTTTTTTGGAACGCTTTTAGATTTCCTTCGTGGTATGATTTTTTATGAAACTCTGTTAAATTATATTAAGTAATAGTACTATTATTTTCCTTTGTGTTTTTCCAATTCTTTTTTGTTTCTAAATAACTTTTGTTTAAATGAAATAATTCCATCGATCTTCTTAAAATTAAGGTATTTCCTAATAAATATACTAAATTTATAAATTAATTAAAGGTAAAAGTTTAATTAATTTGGCAATTTTCATCTCTGAAGAAAAAATTAAAATTCATAAAAAAATGCTCAATGAAAGTTGATATTTTTGCTTTCATTTTAATTAAAAAATATTTTCATACTTATATCTTCATGTGCCTGTTTTTGCTTCTTTTACCGGAGAGATTTTAAAACCCGTAGAAAGCGATGATTATAGATTTCTCGTTTTTTTAAGAGATTTTCGATATTTTTGGCAAGCCTCTAAAAGATGTATTATATAATATACTCAAAATAATATAGTGAACTTTAATGATAATAAATTTATTTAATTTAATATTAATATATTTCACCTTCACATAACTTGCCTTAGTCCATTTATGGATAATATGGTCCAATATAGTTAGATAAATATAATCCGGTAACAGAAAAAGTTGTTTCGTTCGACCAGAATTCACTACGTGATTTCATATGGTTTTTGAAATATAGTAAACTGCTCAAAAATTATAATCGTTGCAAGTTTCGTCTAATTTTCTAGTTTCTCTAACTTTCTAGTAGATTTTTAATTCAGTAGCTGCGAAACTAAAGAAAACGGAGATAAATTGTTTGCATACTTTGGTGCATAGGTCTAAGAACCATTTAATACTAGGGAAAAGATTTTAGAGCTTTTATTAACAACCTAGCACTTTCAAAGGATATCCCACATTAGTTATATAACTAAAAAAATATAATATTTAATTTGGTGCCCTAAAGTTACCATGAAATTATTTTAAACTATTATATAATGCACTATGATAATACGAGATCTGCAAATTAATATTATATTTTTTTTCAGCGCCGCGCCGTCAAAGGCCTCGTGACCAACCCAACACACCATGGCGATGACAATCATTACGATCTTTGAGCCATTAAGAGCATTTGCCAAAAATATTCATAAAAATGACATTTTTTAATGGCTTATTGTGCAGGAACTATATATCTATTGGGTGGAAGCACTTTATAGTAGAAACGGTACATTATTAGGGAACCTTTGAAGTCTACTTCTGTTGTATAAGGTTGGGTCGCTGCGGATATCTGGTGGGGCTTTGAGATAATTTGGGTTTCGACGGAACTTTCAGGTTGAAATTAATTTTTTATTAATTTCAGGAGTTTTGTTTTTTCTGCATACTTCGGCAAATTAAGCTCAATGGCCTTTTAACTCATAATGTAACCAATAGTTAAGCGTTACTTGATTTTAAATTATTACGAGAGTTTGGTTCTTTGACAGTGACGTTGCTACATATTTAAATATTATTATGCAGTTGGACCAAATAAATATATAAATAAAATTTCAATTAAATTTTTGCTTATTTAAGTGCAAATGCCAAGAAATATTTTGTTGTGAGTTATGTTTTGTCAAAGCAATTGTTTTGTCTGATTTTTTATTAAGAAATAAGAGAAAGTTAATTTAATATTCGCTAATATCTTCGGTTTAAAAATTTCACATATTTAAAAATTATTCCTACAACACATTATAATTACGATAAATAAAACTTAATAAACCAACTGCTTAAAACATAACTTTTGTGAAAAATAATTAAAATTATCAATAAAGACTCAATATAAAAACTATTAGAGAAAGTAAACAATTATTTCTATTACGATGTTTCAATAAATTGATACTTGTATGTAGAAATACCTTTTAAAATTCAAAAACTAAGCAAAACTAAGAATCTCTGCAATATAAGACCCAAATTTGATCCATAACGGTTTATCCACACAATATCAAAATGTCGCAAATTTATGGAATGACACGCGTTTAAACTTTATGTAATTTTTAGAATAGCAAATTATTTTCGCAATGTAAAATACGAGTAATGCTGTATATTGAGCAATAGCAGCACTACTCGAAACGATTGAAACTAATTCAATTATCAATTATTGCTACTAATGTTAATTCAATTACCAGTGAAATAAAAATGTATGTATTTGCCAAGAGTAGTAGAATTTTTTATATATGTAACACAACACATCAGAACTTGTGAGTCAGAATTACGCAAGATGAAAATGAATATAAACAAGTATAATTGAAATTTATTTCCATTGGCCCAATATAAAAAATATTCAAATCTTTGATCGCACAAATTTTACCCAAAACGTAATTTTACCTCAATATTACTAATTTTGTCAAAGAATCTAGCCCACTCTCGACCCATTTCCTTTATTATGTTGATTTAAAATCGTAACTATGCGCCGAATTTAAGGTTCCAAATTTGATTGTAATTAGGCAACCGATTAATGATATGTACCATAGTTAGATACTTTGGCGTTCTATGTTTTAGGGATTATAAGATCTGAGTAAAAAGGTATAAAAAGTGGCTAAAAATAGTATTCGCAAATATCATATAATGACGTATATTTGCTGAGAATTTACTGCATGCTTAAATCGTTTGCGACTTTTATTTAACGTTTTTTATTTCGACTTTCCTTTTAATTATTATAACTGGTATATAATTTCATAAGGTGTACCTATTCTTTATGTACTTACACGTTATTAGATTACATTACTAAATTCACAAATAAAATAAATTAATATAACAGTATAATTTTTAAAAAAAAATTTGTATTTGAGTTTAATAGTGAAGTGCAAAAATTGTGTGTAAATAAAGTAATTATTATACCTAAATGAATGACAAAAGAATTAAGGGTCGTTCGGGGTGCTCGGCTGATGTGAAATATATAATTTGTTAATCAAACTAAGTGAAATAGAAAGGGAAGTATTTGGATAGTTGGTAATGATGAATAGTAATTTAATTTGAATACATTAATTTTATGACAAAATTTATCACAGAAATATTTCTAAATAATCTATCATAAATGATAGCTTTTAACGTTTCAAGGAAGTTTAATTCAATTCATCGATATAAATGAGTAAAGTTGTTAGCATTAGTAAATTAGAACAGTGGTGATCCGAATTAAATAGGAAAGAGCCAATAAAACGCGAAGCTAGTCGAATAAAGTCGAAAAAAGCCAACAATACATGAAGCTGGCCGAACGGAAAGGGATGTCTTTCCATCAGTACCTTTTAAGTTCCATTCGCTCCCATTCAAACCCACCATTAAATATTTCAAATCAAAAGACATTATGCTTGTGCAAACGTTTTTTGAATTTTGATATCTACTTTTGCAAAAAGAAAAATATTTAAAACTTAAGTTAATATCGTAATTATATCCTTAAGATCTCATTAACGTGATGTTGAAGTTCTAAAATCAAATACGACCCGTCTTTGGTCTTGGATTATTTTGAAATGGAAATAATCGGGTGAATTTACAATTACAATTTTTGTACTTTACTGTAAAACTTAAAAAAAAATATACTAGGGTTTGTCAAGCATTCCGTGACGGCATCTATTTAAACATGTGTTTCAAAAACTATGCCTAAATATATTTCACAATATAGAATTCCATCCAAACTGGTTAGAAAAGGAACCCATCGAAATCTAAATGATTGCAAATTATTTCAACCAAACATTTTATTCAACTCAGATTTTATCCATTTGAAGTTAAGTCGAAGCAAATCCTAACCGAAAACTATGAAAACAAAAATGTACACAAATTGAATTCAACTCAAATCTAGCTAACCAAAACGCAAATGAATTCAGGTGAGATTAAAATCGATCTGTGAAATCGAACTGTCCGACCAGTTCAAATGAAAGAACATACGATCTGATATTATTCAACATTGTTTTGATGATTTCACAACAATCGTGTACCTTCACCAGCCATAGTATTTTCAGTCTATTTTTTTCATTTCTTTTTCCTCTTTATAGTGAGAAAGTAAAATTAATTTAAAGTAGGTTTCTAAACTATTTTCTTCCGTTTAAAGAGAGGACCTGGACATGTAAGAATACACTATTAGCATTAGGCATTTGAACACAGTTCGCGTAGTTCGCAACGAAAATGATGTTTTAAATCGTAAACCATTTTTAAGTTAAGTGAATTGTAACTTAAAGATAGAGTATTCCTTATGCAGTACAATTTGAGTTAGTAAGCCAAAGTTGACAGTTTCATAATGATATATCGAAAGCAATTGGCCTTTGTAGTTTTTTTAAAAATTCCCTCAGTATATTTTTGATATGCTAATAAATACAAAATTTTAAAGCAGTCTGATATACCTTATCGTCAATATATTAAGAAGATAATTTGACGAAGAAAAATGGTTTTAATTTAGAACAAAATGATGTGTCATAATAATTCTTAAAGGATAACAAGTGTATGAACTGCGTAGCAGTACCAAGTTGGTTCTTTGAAAATGAGTCTCCAATATTAGATTTAAAAAAAATAAAAAGCATTACTCATATAAATCTCATTTTAAGTTAGCGTTATCTGACAGAACTACTCTCATATTCTCATACTTAGTGACTAACTTGTTATTATTGAAAAACCTTTGTTTGGAACGATATTTTAAATTTCAAATTATTAGAAACACTTAAAATGCTTACCGAAATTGAAAATAAATTTCATATCACGTGTCATAATTTTGTTTGTAATTAGGACACCTCTTTATAATACATTTTATGTAACTTTAAATTTCGGTAATCTAAAACGTATGAAAGGAAATCCTTATAGGTCAAACTGTCTCTGTGTCATCATTTGACTTAGAAACTTGGAATCTAGCAGAGTCATAAAACATATTGAAGCGCATTTTCACACATCGAAATTAATATTGAAAAATACTTACATAAATATTTTATAGGGAGGATACATGTTTTTTAATTTCATACATCGTGTGTAGTATTTTATATAAGATAGTTCTACGTATATTGAAAATGTTTTGAAAATATCTCGAAATGTCACCGAAATCTTCAAAACTATTAAAAGAATTTTTTTACTTATCATTCATCAAAAACTGTAAAATACTTTTTAAACCACTTAGTTTTTCTTAAATTTTACTGTATTTTGAACTTGCAAAATATATACTATTTTATACGCTTACATACTCAAAGGTTATATAAATAATTCGATAAAATTAAAAAAAAATTTCACGTATTCTTAAATGTTTATTTGGTAACGTGTACGGAATCTAATGGTACGAGTTCCACTCTGTCAGTTTTTATTTTGACTAAAAAATGTAAAATTGTCTCTACACATATAAAACATAAATATTTCCGTAAATCAGTCGCTTTACATTTTCTGATTGATAAATTTTGTTGAAGGTATTGCTAATAATTTTTTAATCTTCACCATATGTCAAACATGTCACGCCATCTTCATGTCATCAATCAAATCAATAGATGTGAGTTAATCATCATATTATGCTTATTATTACTTAGTTAAGCATTTGGACAATTTTTTCTATCATGTATTTTTTTACTATGTCGTTCGTCACTAGAAAAATAAATAATTTCTTATTTGACACAGATACACTCTCTCTATCAGACTAGTTTGGTATATCGAGAACGAGAAATTAATCTTTAAAAGAAATCAGCAATATTCTTCTTTACTTTATTGTCCAGGACAAAACTCACCAACTAAATACAAATTTTAGAAAGGCAGCAATTTTTTTTTCAATTCACTATAAGATTACTACAGTATGTCGTCATGTGTAATTATGAAATAATTCCTGTGTATCATTTTGGGCCAAATTCGATAAAAGTTGATACATTTTTTATTGTTAAGGTTTTTAGGAATATGTATCTCACTTATAAACACATTTTAAAGACAATTTAGATCTGGTTTAAGGTTACGTATCTTGTTGATATTATATGATTGTTGATCCTAATTCCAAATTACAACATGACATGCCTTTTGTCTACAATACGCTTTGCGAAATTTTCCATATAAATTCAAGAAATTTTTTGGTCCTGGTTAGTAACAAGATAGGTAATATAAACAAGTAAATATTATCTCAAAATTTAGTTTATGTTGCATATTGTTTTGTATAAGGATAATTCAATATATTATATTATAGTTAGGAATTTTGTATAAAAAAAAGGTTTAATATGAAATTACTTCCTATATTCACAAACACTATTTCACCATGATTTAACTACATATATCACACACACACACACACACACACATATATATATATATATATATATATATTTATATATATATATATATATATATATATATATATGCTGGTAGTGATTCACGTTTATCTGACTATCTAATGGCGAGTAGGTGTATCCATCCAAACATACGAAATAATCTTGGAAAAACATATTTATTAAGCAAGTATATTTTTTAAAAGTGAAAGCACAAAGTATATTGATATACCTTATATTGTGAAATCAAAGCTAAAATTTCGTCTGTGGTCGGGGTTTTACGTAACTGCTAAGGTTTTTATGAATGTACTCGTATATTTCACTTATAAACACATTTTAAAGACAATTTTGAACTAGTTTAAGGTTACGTATCTTGTACGTAAATTCATAATAACAACATCGCATGCGTTTTGTCTGTACAACGCTTTGCGAAATTTTCCGTATAAATTCAAGATTTTGTTCCTGGGTAATAACAAGATAGGTAATATAAACAAGTAAATATTATCTCTAAGATTTAGTTTATGTTGCATATTGCTTATTATAAGGATAATACAATATATATATAATATTATAGTTAGGAATTTTGTATAATTTTTTTTATAATTTTGTGTAGGAATTTTATTTAAAACACTATTTTTGTAAACCAATTATATATTTAAAAATATGTTTGCAAAAATATTAAATTTACTATTTTTGTAAATTTAATATTTTTGCAAAACCTATAACAAATTTTAACAAAATAAATGAATCAGACCAGATTTTTACTGAAATACTATATTTTAGAAGATAAAAATAATTAATACTACTAATTTACGTATCGCGTATGAATCATGGAAGAGAACTTAATAAAATGTTAACTAGTAAATTTTGTAGGATTTGAAATCACTGCGTTCAATCCACTAGAAAATATGTGGTAATTTGAAATTTCAGTACAAAACGCACATGTTGAATAGACCATTCATTTTACATTTATTTTAGATGGTTTTATGTGCATTTTAATTTTTAATCTCACAGCAGAAGTATATCAGAAATCTTTTTTATTTATGTGTACTTTATATTTAATAATATAATAAAAAATGGTGAATTTATTATCCAATAGGAAATTACAAAATAGCTTCCTATCTTTTCCCTTTTTAAATTCTTTGATTTCAAAGATATTGAAATAAATTCATTTCTTTGAAGTGAAAGGCAAACCTAGAATGAAACTATGCAAGTTGTTAGTTTTAATTTTCAAATAGTATAGAAATAAGTATACTATTTGAGAATCGCAATATTTTCCATAGCCATGATATTTAGACTTAAGGTGTGATAATTTATTTTTTTCTTATATCTACATGCTGTTATAAAATGGTTACCATTAACAATATATAAGTTTTTCCTAAGAAAAATATTAGTAATACAGTATATATAAATGATATGTTCGTAATTTATAAATAACTTAACTCTTAAACTACTGCGTGCACTGCTTAGCGGTAAATAAATGGGGAAATGGATTATATTTATCATCCGTCTCATCATCTCACGGAAGAAACTGTAAGATTACTTTTCTGGAAGAAAGTAGTTTCATGGAAGAAACTGTAAGATTCCTTTTCTTATTTTATTTGCATTGATGTGTCCTTACATATTCATATAATTTTAGTTCTCATTCTGTTTATATTTAAGCCACCGGACTTTGAGTATTTACAAAAATATTTGTATATTTGTGTAACTAATGAAATACACTAATGAAATACACGCACGCACGCACATACACACACACACACACACACACACATATATATATATATATATGTATATACACGTTTTTTTTCATGAATTGCTACCACATCGTGTCACGTAAAGGTTATTGAATTTTTTTTCTTCTTTGCAAACAGAATTCATTTGCAGATATTCGCCTGGCTGATAATACGTTTTTGTACAAAGGACCACATCTATTTGAAAAGTTCTCAATGTCGCCGTTCGCTGCGCTCAACAAGTGGATCAGCGTTTACTTATTCATGAGGCTGGGTCGCGAATGCAAAGTCTGATCGCGACGTGACAAATGTTGCTCATGATGGGTTATATCAATTCAAAGAACTATTTTATTTCATGCAAGATTTGAATTTTGAGTGAAGAATTAACCAACGAATATTTTAATGATATCACCAAGTTGTAATAGCTAATGTCATTTTGTGTCAAGGATTGATTAAACAGGAAAAGTTTTCCTTCCATTAAACTTACATAATTACTATTTCTCTTTTGATGATTCCCATCAATCAATCATAAAGTTATAGACGTATAAATATGTGTTATACCATATAAATATGATTCTACCTTTTTAATTCAGTCATTTATATCTTAGGAATTAATTACAATACAGATTTTAATGGTTCTGCTCCATTCATCAAAGTTCATTGGGTCAATGCGTGGCATGGTGTTCATAAATGATTTCTTGTGTTGGTTGTACGTGCTTTTATTATTGAGTTTGTGTAAAATAAAACCGAGTTTACACAGTCGTATGAGCATGTAAATATGTATAAAAGAGCTATTCTCTTTGGAAGTAGCCATTCAGAGTCAAGTGCGAAACAGACTTTGAAACTTTGAAACCTCAATAAAAAGAAGAGAATAGTTTAATTTGTCATTATTGGATTCGAACGTGTTCAAAAGGGATTCTTGTTAAATACGGAAATGAGATAATTTTGAAATTTCATTGTTTTATTCCCTAACTATATAATAAATGGCGAGGATAGTGTTGAAGCTTTCCCTATTTTAAATTAAATGAATTGTAGCCTTGTAGGAAATTTGCTCTACCAATATTTTTTTATCACTTTATTATCTAGTATTAGAAGAAATTTCTTATTAACTTCTCCAATTTAATTGCTCAATTATCTGAAAGTAAATATACCACTATAATATTGGTTTATTATGATTGACAAAATATCATCGATACAAGACATTCTCGACATATTGTATTTAATATCATCTAAACACTTAATATTAGAAAACATATTTTTAAAACAATACAATTTAGAAACAATAATAAGTAGTAAAGAATTAAAATGATTTTCAATAAATGAATGTCAATTGGGCCCGTAATTATTTTTCGTTGAGAGATAGTTCTAAATGTTATAAATATTAAAAACTACTAAACAATTTCAATATTTCACATATGTTGTTCATACATGCTTTCCAAACTAATCTCAATACACAATATCAATAATAATATAATTATCAATAATAAGAACATAATAAAACTTCTATCGAAACCATTCGGAAATTAAAACTTTCTCGACAAATATTTTTGAATTATGATATGAAAATTAGGTACTTTTTAGAAACAATTTGTTTTCATTCATTTAGAAGAAACACCAATATAATTCATTATCTGTATCGTATTTACTAAAATTTTCATGTATATAATTGATTGTTTTAAAAGTCACTGACATTTTTATTAATAACATATAATCAAAGTTAACGGTGGAAGTATTTCCTCACGGTCAAACCTGTGGTTATCAAAACTGCAACCTGGCTAGCGGAAGACGATGCATTTTCAAATGATTTAAAGTAAGCAAGATTTAAAGTAAGGAGAACTTTGGAAAAATTTGTTTATAAAATGTTGGTGTTAACGAGCATGTAATTTTTACAACTAAGTTGTGTTTTTTCGTTTATTATGTTAACCTCAATATTTACAAAATTCATTAATTAATATACTTACATAATATTTGTCTTTTTTCTTTAAAATATACATGTTCATCTGATGACGTTTGTGTAATATTTATATAACATTAAATGGCACATAAAAAAATGAGGTTTGTCCGTTTAATATGTTTCATTACTAAGTCAAATTTCAAGTTTCTTTATCAAGCTCTATCTGAAAAAACTCTGTGACAGAACGATGGACAGACATACGAGTGATTTTATAAAAGGTTCGATTTTTCTTTGGAGGTACGGAACACCAAAAAAAATTGCGTGTCGTCACGGGACTCCTGGCAGATGTGAAACATCTAAATCTGTTATATCTTTAAATTGAAATATTTTTTATGAAAGGAATGAAAATGAAAAAAGAAAACAAGTATTCACTGCCGACAATTTTGCTAGTTGTAACTTTTACCAAATATAGTACATTGCTTTTTCTTGACATACATTGTAAATGTTACCAAATATAGTACGTTGCTTTTTCATATGTACATTGCTTTTTCATATGTACATTGCTTTTTCATGACACAGTTCATGAAAAAGCAATATACATAACGTGAGGATAAATGTTTTTATTATTAATATTTTATTTTCAGTAAGATAAATTTAATAATTTCATAATATTTTCAATTAGCAGAAAAAGAAAACAGACATAAAATAAAAAATGATCTAAAATTTAATGTACAGTCTTAATGTTTGAAAATGGTTTGTTTCAATTTTACAGAAAGTAGCCTAATCGTACAAGGCAATACGAAGCGCGCTGTTACTATACACTTCAAAAATCCTATAAAATATTATGCTTTCATAATTTGTCATATTTATTTTGAAATATTGTCCTTCTCTCTTTGTATATATATATTATATAAATATATATATTTATATAATATATATATGTATAAATATATTAATATATATATATATATATATATATATATATATATATATATATATATATATATATATACATTAATAATTGTATTTATTATATAGAGAAACATATAGGATAACTAATTACATTCTGCGGTAACATGTTCATATTACTCGTATTTCTGTTTACTGTAAATGATTATTTATCACAGGGGAAATCTTTTGTTTTAATGAAATAAATAAAGGTGACTAGAATGTAATTTTAACTTTTACTGGAAAACAGCGTCACGAAACACAAATTGTGATTCAAACTTTTTTCGATGTCTCCTGGCTGATAATATTTTTGATGCGGCGAATGACGTCAAAGTGAAAAGTATTCCAAAGTCGCCAATCACTCAGCTCAACAAGTAGTTCAGTGTTTTCTTTTTCGTGAGACTGAACCGCGAGTCGTAAAGTGCGATCCCGTGGAAACTCCTCATTACACCTGACTTCTGATCAGCGTGCGCTCTGCTTGGAAAGTCATCTTCACTCACAAAGGACTATATAATATCATTTAATCTCTTGATGCTTAAATTTCTCCTTCTTTAAAATATTGTTGGGTCTATATTTTGCCCTTAATAATTCATTCCTATAAATGAGATATGGAATTATTTTCATTCATTAGGAAAAATCCACTACTTACTCAGAAACGCGCGCAAAAATAAGTGTTTAAACTAAAAGGCATGATCCCACACTTTCCTAAGTCATTATCGTTAATTACAGTACATACTTTGATGGTTCCCCTTCATTTATCATCGTCCATTAGGTTAAATTATGACGTGATGTACACGTTGCCTTGTTTTAATTTTATGCGCACTCATCAGTGTCAGTAGCTCAATCTTAGTCCAATCAGAATTTTGTGCAGCGGAACATGAATAAAAGGACCCTAATTATGTAGTAGTCATCTACCAAAAAAATTAAATCAGAAAGAGATTTCAAAGACGATGATGTGTTTCTAGCCGTGTCTTCGAAAATAATTACTTTCAATTACCTTGAAAATTTCCATTCTCGTAAAATTTGTTTATAATTTTGTCCATAACAATCATTTCTGGCCAAAATAAATGGACGTTTTTAATATGGCATCAACCTTACTGTGCCATTCACCATGGAAATTGTTACCACAGCAAGGAATAAAATTTGGAAGAAAGTGAGGTTACTTGTGAGACTGGTGAAACCAACTTTTAATTAAATCCTATAAATGTAAATTATATTGATAATGGCTACGTTAGCAACGTAAAAATTGTCGGGCAATTTGATAGTGAGATTAAAAATTTTCAATCTCACCGTCAGGTATCCTATAAAACATATATTTTTTGAAATATTTTTTTAATTTATCTGGATATACTGACAAATACATCAATTTCCACTTGCCCCGCAGATAAGAAACACGTTCACCGCCTATTTTGATAAAATAACAATACAATAATCGTGGCCATTCCAGGACTGTTTCAACCAATATTCTTAATTTACAGTTTTGTTATAAACTTTTACAGGCTATAGCTAATACGTGTATTTTTTAACTTCTTAAGAGTAAATATTTAATATGTTTCTCTTTCATACCCAAATATTTAGTAATAAAGCTTGGAGAAAAATATTCATTCAACACCTATGCTTTTATCTGGTTGTTCAGATATTTTCTTATTTGTCGATAATTTTGCGGCATTCATTATTAAGAAAAGATATATCACGAAGAAATGATATGTTACATTTTGGGTCTATGTGGAACCGTGTAAACTTTTTGAGGTTATAAGTTTTAGAATATGGTCACTTTTTTTTCAAAACTTATGACAAGTTTAAGAAAATTAAATAAAATATTGTGGCTCTCAATTACAATGACTGTAGTTTGGTAGTAAATAGTATGCCTTAAGCCATTGTTACGTTTTTTGTAGGAAAATATATTTGCGTACGGCAAAGAAATTAATTACTTATTACGGTACAATAATTATACAAAGCTACACTTTGTGGCCTATAGTTCATTTAAATCGAAGTAATTAAAATTTAAAATCTAAAAAGAGCGTTCAAAAGAGTATGAAGATAAATATAGAAATTTAGATACAATATCTTAATTTATAGGTTTATCCGTCAATAGTATTCAGTATATTACAGGAAGCGACAATATTACCCTAAATACTTTACAGCCAATCCAAATCTCTTAAGATTAATTCTTTATTCTACGGACGAAGTGCAAAACCAAGTTTCAAACAAGTAATTATTCGACGAAGCGAGTTTATTTGACTTCCTGCGGCACTTTAGCCAAGGTAGAAGTTTTTGGTTGCTTTTTTTTAACAAAGTAATTTAAACTTTGGCACCGCGAGACGGAAAACGGTGGTTAGACAAGAGATAATGAAAAGAAAAGAAATTATTAGTTAGTATTACCTTTAAAATACCCTCCCTTTGTAATAAAATTATTTATTTATTAAGTGAAATTCCGTTTGAAGCTCGTTTTATTTCATTTCATCTCAATTAAAACATTATTTTAAGGGCGGCTGATGAGACTAATATGTTGATATTTTCACTTTATAATAAAGTATTTTATTCATTACACTATAAGTTACTCTTAAAGTTGTACTCTTTTGGATTCCTCTGTAAATGGGAACGTATCATTTCATCACTTGAGAGATATAAGGAAATGATGGGTTCCCTGACTGTCATAGCCTCATAACAGCTTAGTTTTACAAACCGTTGTAAGAAAAAATGGTAAACAATTATTTCTTTGTACTTGACAATGTATGTTAATTTTTACGTGTAAGATCACCAACTGAGTTAGTTTGAAATTTGTTTGCATTGTTTATTAACACCTCTTCGAGAAATTTTTAAATATGTGGCTTACAATTTTGTTTTTCGTATTTCTAGCAAATTGCAAAATGTAATGCTTATTTAAGCTTGCTCTCTTTACTTTTAAACACAATTCTACCTTCGGCAATAAATTTATACACACTGCAAGTTGCATAATTTTACATTGTACATGTTATTAACTGTGTATAAATTTCATCACATAATACTTGCACAAGTTTGTACACTATTTTTCAGGATTAATATCCTGTTTGTTTCTACGCTTTCACAGATTTCAAAAAAGGAGAAAGTTCTCAATTCGTCGAAATCTTTTTTTTATGTACGTTCGTTTTACAGAGTCGACCGATTTTGATGATTCTTTTTTATTTGTTGGTGCTATGGGTATGGTCCCATATAAATATGATAATATTATGATGATAAGGTCTGGAAACGAATGATAGAATTCCTTAAAGAATGGCAGTGAATCAAATATAATTTATGATATTAGGTACGGTTAGTTGTATTTTGCAGAATAACATATAATAATACATCACTTAACAGGTCAGGGTCTTATGATAAGTTCTGGATGTGAACAATTTAATTTCTTAACGGATATTAATAAATCATCCGTCGTTAAAGATATTTGCAACTAGTAGTTGTTACTTTGCAAAATAAATACACTGTCGATCATGTCGGAATCTGATGATGCGTTCTGGAGATGGACAATGGAATTCCTTATTGGATGGTAGTAAATCAAATAAAATTCAAGATATTTATTGCTGGGAATTTTTTTTCCAAAGTAACAACCAGGTCAGGGTGTGATGATGAGTTCTGAAGATGAATAATGTAACTCCTTAACGGATAATAGTAAATCGGTCGTTATTTAATATATATGGTGCTGTTATTATATGCCGTTTTTATATATTTAATTTTCGTTATTACTTTGCAAAATCTGATATCGGATTTTGGATATGGAGAACGAAACTCCTCACGGCTAATAGCTAACTATTTGTGGCTACTACCATAGCTTTATTTTAATATTTTGTTGATAACCAACTTCAGACAAAGAGGAAATTATCTAGACCCTAGCTCTTGTCCGTGACTTTTAATAATTATCTAATATTCTAAGAAACAAAATAATTGTGATGATTAACATTAATTTATTAATCAATAAAAATCTTTCATCAATCAACTCAATAAAAGTCGGTGCCAGCACCGCTTCAACAAATGTAAATGTTTATATTATCAATACGCTCTTTATAAATCTATTTAGTATTGTAAGCACATTAGAGGTTAAATTTTCAAATTTACATTATAAGTTAAATTAAATTAAGAATTTCTTTGAGTTGGTCGACAGTGCTGGCATCGACTTCAAAAATAAATAACTTATTTATTGCAAATAACTAGGTATCCATTTTGAGTTAATTATTTTTTAGTAAATATGTTTTTTGAATTATAGATGAAAATAATTTGAATTTTGTTGAATTCTTGAATTTTGTTTTCTAATATTTTTTTGTACATTTTCATATCCACAGTTATGAACGTGAATGTTTGTGTTTAAATATTGACCTTTAAATGATCGTATAAATATCAAATTAACGTTTTTGAAAAAAATATAAACACATTTTTCATAGATAAGAAATATAAATACAAATATCTATAACGGTAAGTATCCAACTTATCCACATTTTGGATAAAAAGGAAAAACCGAAAAAACAATTAATTATTTGAAAGAATCTCGGTATGTTAAATTGTTTGTGCTTAATTGAAGGCTAACTCGTGATTTTTTTATAAATTTAAATATTTACTTTTGTCTGAACTACTATACTCTTCAGGAAAAAAACATTTCACCATTTATATAGGCCAAAAAACAATGTATGTTTTCTTAGTCGGTCTGTAATGTATACATCCACAGAAGCCAGAAAATCGGATGAATTCTTTTGAGTTTAATATGGCGCATGACGTAAATATTTACGTATGGAAACGCAATATTCAGTGGACTATGTTATTTTCTCTGTCGGATATAAATCTACATATTTATACGTAGAGAGTAAACTTTTACCTCTTTTTCTGCATATGGCGTTTACAAAAGAGTGTGAAATTTGGCATAAATAAAATTTATAGGGGGAATGGATGCAAAAAACTAAAATTTGTCATATGTTCAAAATGCATTAAGTCATATATTAAAAATATATTAATTTATTGTTTTCGTTTACACTGTCAACGTCCAACACATAATAATCTGTAGTCAAACCGTTGCGAAGAGCTCAGACTATCGCCAAAGAATTCTAATGTCAGATTGACTGAATGGGTTTTGAGCTGTCAATTTTGTTTGATTTGGAATCTTCCATATTAATAGTCTATGGGATTTATGTCAGGGCAAAGAAATGTTTATTTTATATTTTGTATGAAAGATATCTTTGTTTTACATATTAATGAAATTCAGCTTAATATGCAACCCGTTGCAAAACGAAAATTTTCTGACGGGAATCTAAATCGACTTATTAGTCTTTTAAATATAGCGAATAGATTATTATATTACGATAAAATTTTGATCACTGAGTAACCACTAGTTACAACACTTGGATGCTGAGACATTGGTAAGTCTTCAATTGTTTATATTAGAAGGAACTATGTTGAGGTTTTCGCCGGTCAAAAGCCAATGGGGCAAATAAATAATATGAATTTAAAATGAAATGTGTAATTTCTTGCCAAATTTTTACGAAGAACTAAAGAAGTGTACCAATTTGATTGTAGCTATGCGTATGAATGATAATTAAATGCGATAATACTGCAGTGACATTAATCTTATGACTTTTTCGCAGATAAAAAATGTATGTATCATTTCATTTTAATAATATCTTATTGTCTATTATGTTTTGGGGATTTCCGTTACGGTACGAGCTTTGTAGATAGTTTTTTAAATTTATATTTCTCACAATATAATAGCGTAAAGAGTTTAACTTTGTAATGGCTCCGAACAAAAATGTAGCACTTCATTTCAATGTCTGTAATTCATTTACTTCCTTTCTCCTTTTACGTGGTCACTTATTTCAAAATTCACTATTAATGCCAATTTTTACATCTTCAATTATCCACATCATCTTATCCATTACGTTAATATTTATTTATATTAGGTAAACCAACATTTATTTTCAATATTTTTTGTGTTTTCTTTGATTCCATTCAAATACCGAAAAATGGAAGAAATCGTCCCATAGATTCGACTTGAACACCAATAATCCTACAATACTGGTGATAATAGTAACTACATAGGTTACTACTTTTTCAATCAAATTTCAGTATTTTGGACTTGTGTATGATTGGATTTAGAGCCTGATAACAGTCATAGTCTTAATGAATGTAAAATGAATAATTTCCACCTGTATTAAAATCTTGCTTATTAAATAACCAGGTCTCTTCAAGCTGACGTATCACCAAAATTAATCAAAGCAGCTCATCTCAAATGAAGGATAAGGAATTTTGAAAAAACCATTTTATAAATTAATACGAGAATTATTCACATCTTCCAAATTACATCTTTTAACTATATTTTCCAAAATGACTGTTTAGCCACAACCCAACATTTTTCCAGTAATGATTTAACATCTTAGGCTTTTTAAATTCTCAGAGAACAAATAGTCTCGAATCATAATGATATCCACTGTTAAGATATTCATATATCTTTGATACCCTTGTGTAAAACTCTCCAAAGTGACCACTAATTATCTCTAGTGCCTGTTATGTCACAGTTAAGTTAAAAATCTAGCCTTATTGAAGATTTCTTTAAAATTGGTGTTTCTTTTACAAAATCTTTAAGTTCAATACACATTTCCTTATTCAATACACTAATTTGTCCTTCTTCAATACACTATTCTATGAAATAGATATAATTGAAATAATACTTATTTCTATGAGGTACTTTAGATTTACAAATAATAAAGGTAATTAGGAGAAGCAAACAAAATCAACGTTTATAAAAATAGCTGCAAAAAATCAAGGGATCATTACAATTCTTATATGAGAAATAAATTTATTGAAAAAAAAAATCAAAATCTCCTTAAATGATCTTTTCTTTATTATATGGGTTTTTGTTGAGAATCCCTTTTAAAGAAATAAATAAAAAAATTAATGAAAAAAGTGAAAGAGTTATTAATACATTTTTGGGACCGCTTTACAAACATGTCACTAAATTTATTTGATAAAAAAAAGTGCGTCTCATAAATTGATATTTTATAAAATATCAATTTATTGAAATAAAAATTTTCCTGATTTTTAATTTTCTCTTTATTTTTTTTAAATTATGAAGTAAAATTGATATTATCTGCTCATTTCATTTATTTCATGAGAAAATGGTAACGTGATACGTAAAAGACAAAAATAAATTAAAATGGACTAAACTATTTATATTTGGAATATTTTGTATTTATTATTGAAGCAATGCTTTTTCGCGGCATGTATATTAGAAGAATATGCATGAAAATAATTACATTATTTTCGAATGTCAATACCAAATTTAATACAATCCCATAGGTTTCAAACATATTAGTGACATATCTACACTGAAGTTAGAAATCATTACCTTAAAATATCCAAGATAAAGTCAGCATCAAACAATAAATCCAAGTCACTGTCCCTAACATATATGAATATTAAACGAATGTTTTGAACAGAATAATTTCGGATTCGATGGATTATTATTATGACATAGATTTAAAATTTAGTGTTAATACTTTTGCCCATACTCTGAAAAACATTCTGATTCGTTTATTTACTAAAGATCCCATCTCAACAAAATAAATCAAATTACGGCAATCCAATTCCTGACAGAGACAGGTGGTTTACTCCCAACGTCTCTTGTCCCTTGCCCATTGGAACAATTGAATGACATCAAAAGCGAAATCGTGAGTAAGAAGCAACGTCCATTGTGTTCAGTTGTCTCGCTTGTGTATGACGTCCTATGGAGTATAGGATCATTTGCTTTCAGACAATAAATTCTAAACGTGGCTCCTGGGCAGTGGTGATGACAAGCTTCGTTGAAATATTAAAATTTTCTTTAAATGTGGGTAAATCCAGGAGTATTTTGCCGTAAGGAATGTTTTGAGTTATTTTATATCTATATCAATTTTAATAATCATTCCTTATACTCTGTTATTGATATAATTTTTTTGGTTAACTTGAATATTGAATTAAAGAATATTCTGCACGACTAATTTCATATTAGATGCTATAATTTTTAAATTCCCTTTTTCCTACAATTTATGTTTTGTTTTATTCCTATCGTATTCCTATTGATTTATTTCTTTTGATGCTGAATATTATTAACGTAATGTATGGTTCGCTCTATTATTTCCTTATATCTTTACATGTTCCATGAAGTATCTCTCATAAGCTTTTTCATTAGGCCCAAATTAGCAAAAATAAATTTGCAAGTATTTATTTCATTTATCATAAATATTATGCGTAATATATATATATATATATATATATATATATATATATATATATATATATATATATATATATAAATTGCTTCTGTTGATCAAAAGTATGTTATGTGTAATTATTACGAATGTGCTTTTTAAATTATATGCAAAAAACAAATTTGGTTCATGCTTATAATTATACGATATGCCGGAACCTATTCTTCTTGAATATTTCAAAAGCAAACTTTTTACTCGCCATAAGGTTTCTTGCATGAATTTCAAGAATCACAAATTTTTCTATCATAGAATAAATATTGCAATATTAATTACAATTATTATGAACGTTTTTTGCGTATGACAACCTCATATCTATATAATATATAATTAAACATTTCAATAAAATCAACACTAGCAATTATAATACATTAGTTGAGCGATTGTACAAAATACATACTTCGATGAATATATATTAATTTCATCTAACTTATTATTCTTGATGATTTCTTATTGTCTTGGGTTCAGAGAAATAATACTTACATTATATTTTGACCTTCTGTGAACAAAGTTAGATGAAGCAATAAAAAATAAAAATAAACTGATACACAACTTCTGTATTTAACCCTATATTTATACATAGCGAATTTCTCATTTTTTCATTTCTATCATGTACTAATTTCCATATTAATTTGACTTATTTAATAAACGTGTAGAAAATTGTGTAATTTACAAATAAGGAAAGTAATAAAATTTTGGTTACCTCCTGAAAATAAAAATTCGCAAAGACAATTTTATCTTCTGCAACAAAGTTATGCACTGTCTAAGCTCATGTACAACCACAAATGTTTTTAGCTCATTCATCTTATCAATCTAAATTCATATTATTGTTTAAATATATTTTTTTAATAATTTTTTTTTTTGTTATTTTATTGTCGTTATTTATTTGACTCATCCTATTATTTGAAATTTAGCAAAGTAGTCTCTTTAATTCAAGTTTTTATATTTTTCTTTCTTAGGTGAAACTTAAGATGTCGATAATTTTTTTGAAATAAATTTATAAATATTTCTCCAACCAAACAACTTATTATAGAAATATATGCTAATGCATTTCTTTAGCTAGATCAGAAAATTCTCTACGAAAATTTTTCGTTGCAAAATTTAAAAAATTTATTTTCTTTCACTTTATTACTAAGTGCCGATTTTGTTTCTTCTTTTTCCAATTTTATCATATTTTTGCCTGAAGTTTATAATAATGTTTTGCGTCATGAGATATAAAAATAAATAATAATACGTTTTCATTGTTTGAAAAATAAAAGAATTACACATGAATGCAGTTTTTATTATAAGAAGTGATGGGATTTGTGATATTATTTTACTTTAATTACATACACTAAATTGGAATATTTAAAATAATTAATTAATTGTTTCATACATTTTAAATTGAAAAATTAAACACAATTTAATTTTTATTATGTGTTTATCACTTTCTTCAATTGAAATATATGCTTTTATGTTTTCATCTAATTTTTCATCGTCCTTAAATAATAACACACATGGCTTGTAGTTTTAGTGCGGCGGGCACTCATTAGTTACCGTAGTTTAATCACAGTTCAATTAGCGACATGTATATATAAATATGCATAAAAAAATTAATAGAACAAATACGTCGGAAATCTGTTATTCATTCGCTTTTAAACATTTATGCTTTTGATTGATGCTTTTTTACAAGTGTTTTTCAGGAACATACTACAAAATTATTTTTATATTAACTCTGCTACAAATATTTTACAGGTTCAAAAATAAAATATTTAATAGTTTTTTTTTCCCTAGATATTAAACGATAAGGAGCTTGAAAGAGAAAATTCGACCGCAGGTCTGGTTTCAACTTTTAACCATAAATATTTCTATGCATTCAGCTTACCTCTGGTAAGGCGGAAAAAAGCTCGAAAAAACGACAAATTAAACATTTGTGTTGACAATACATTTAGCAATTTTTTATTAGTTATTATTTTTGAACACATTTCAAGAGTTTAAAACATCTCCGTTGCCGCTAATATGTATTTAGAAAATTGTAATAAAAATATAATGAAAATTGGATACTTTCTCAACCGTAATGTAACAAAAATTGGAGTTTAGTAGCTCATAAACCTCCTCATCTTCATTAATAGGTTAACCAAATCTCTCCAATGTGCATATCATTGGAGGTAATGCTGATAATCGCGGTGCTGCGGAGGCGGGTCGCCAATCACTGCTAGCTAGGGTAGCTCCTTGCACCAGTGATACTGCTGCCCGCCATTGCTTCGTCGAATTTTAGCGACGCTATTACGAACACCATCCCAGCTTTCTCGAAAAGCAGCCGAGAATCGAAATCGGCGGGGCGCTTCCCGCGAACACAATATTATAGTTTTGTAACAAAACTATTCGAATAAAGTTATATGATCTGTGAAACGCAGCTATTAAAATATTAATGGTATTTACGGCACACTGTTCATATCAGTTTATACTATATTATAACAACGATCAACGGTAACGATTTCCTGAGAAAAAATCATGATAGGCAATAAATAACGAATAAATTGAGGTTATTAAATATGTAGTCGAACTAGATATGAGATCTGAAGTTTTCATTATAAAAAGGTCATTCTAATTTAATTTGTTTATTAGTTCATCGACAATATTCGATGCCTTATAAACAGTAATACTATTACGCTTAATATTTTAAATTCACTGAAAAATAATTTAAAGTAATGCTTTTCCGCGTGAGAGCAAAGCAAATTTGAAACACGATATTATTCAAGGACGCTATTTGATTTCTTGCAATAATTTGACTAGGATAAAAGGTTTTGGCTGTTCTTTGGCTTTACAGCACCCGCGTTTTTAATACAATCATTCATATTTTAATGAAAAAAATTGTTTGAAATTTTACCTAATTCCGTCAGATTAAAAACTAACAATTTAATTTTGATATTTTTTTTTATTTTATAACGAAATATGAATTCGTGAGTCGAATAGTTATTTCGAATGCTATATTTTTTTAAAGTTCCTTAGTATTGGAAAGGAAAGGAACCATTTCATTTTGTCCTATCAATGATACTGTGCGCTTGCCTTTTAACTCCGTCTATTTACAATATGTTGGCATGAAAAATCGTTAGGAAAAGTGTGAAAAAAGCATTTTTGGGATATAACTTCATATAAAAAAAATAGGAGATAATATTTACGTATTGTGTGAGATAGGTATTAATGAGTTGTTTTTTTACATACAACAAAATAAAATTTTCTATACATTAATGCCGTTGGGCTTTTCACTTCTGACGTAATTTCCACATTCCTGGCTATTGTTCACTGATCTTATTTGCAGTCAGTTTTAAATATATCGCTTACTAATTTGTACATAGGGAAAATAGTGATACTTTGGTTGCATTATGAAAACTGATTTCTAAACATAATTATATCTTCTGCAACAAAATTATACACGGTCTCAGCTTAAGTGCAAACATTACAGTTAAATGGCTCTTGCTCTTTTTCTCTTGGTTTTTATATATTTCATTAATTTTTTTTGTTTTAAATTTTACAGAGTAGTTTCTATAATTTACATTTTTCTTTTCTTTTCCTGAGAAAATTATCAAGCTCCCAATTTTCATCTAGAAAGTAATAAGAATGATAAATTTTCTCTGTTAAATATTTACGCATTTATTCAATAAAATAAACAATTTATATGCCAATACGTTTGTTTACTAGCTAAGAAAATTCCCCATGACAAATTTTCCTTATTAAATTTGAAAACTTGTTTTCCCTCTTTCTCAAAATGTGAATAATTTTGAGGAAATATGGATTTCTATTATCCTATCAGTATAGATGTTGAGTTA
The DNA here is from genome assembly GCA_039881145.1 of Druceiella hillmani. Taxonomy (NCBI): domain Eukaryota; kingdom Metazoa; phylum Arthropoda; class Insecta; order Lepidoptera; family Hepialidae; genus Druceiella; species Druceiella hillmani. The sequence continues at coordinate 10,663,493 of JAYKKI010000014.1, forward strand.
TAGACAATACAAAACAATATTTTAGCGTTCTCGTTACAATTCAACATGCCATGAGTCCATAATATTTATTGAGAACCATGGATTTTCCACTGCAGTTTGTCGTGACCACATTTGACTTCCTTTATCGAGTTCACTGTCTACGCCTACTTTCATCAGTTAAACCCTTTAAAACTTAACGACGTTTTTTAATCATTTATGGGTTTCTAGTTTCAAATTGTAAAAAAATATTATATATATTCTTTGCTATTTTAGTTCCATGCATATTTCCATAATATTAAATATCATATCTTATTAAACTACACTGTGCATGATTTTTCATAATGTAGTTTAATGTAATATGTTATTTAAATACGATATGAAGGGGTAAACGTTTAATAAGATTGGAAATATTGTTTTCGGTACAGATTTTGGTACTCTTTGGTATCACAAAGACAAGAAGTGACGTTAGAGTTACTTTGAATTGATTACTTTTCCCACTAATTTATTTGGATCTAATCCCCTGAGGATGAGTGTAGCAAATTGAAGCTACTTACATACTAATTAATTCGGCATTCAACTGGAAAATGACATCCATTTAATGTAATTTTAATTCATAATATATAAGTATATACAGAGGTAATTATTTATATTTTTGTTTTGTATATTTACGGCTATTTCCGAAAATTCCTAATTATGTTACCCAGTCCTTAACATAGCTGATCAATTGAACATTATCCAAATCATAAAGTTAAAGGGTTGAAAGGAATTATTTCGGACATTAACTAGATAACGTCAACAATAACGAGCCGCTTAAAATATTTCAAAGTTCTTTATGCGATAGTACAAGTTAGGGAAATAGCAATATTTTCATCTAAAAGCAAAAGGGGTAAAAAATGTTTAATTGTCGGAACCAGACATATAAACAAAGAAAATTATTAATCATTGAACAGAGTGAAAATGATAATTTTCATGCTTAACTTAAATGATGAAAAATATTATTAAATCGTAATGTATTGTACATTGATTCCCAAAGAAATTCTATTTCTTATCTTTCCTTAATTAATTTCATGTGGCGAAAAATTTGCAGGCAATTCCGATGTACGGCAAAAAATATTTAATTAATTGTTTTTTTCGTAATATGTCAATTAAAAAGGCAATCGGCAATTCTTTGATGTTAAATGTAACGTAAATGGTAACTAAAATTTACACGGAAATATTGGCTTAAGCAAATTGAGTATTCAAATTCAAATATCGTGTGTGATAACAATAAAAACAAGAGAAATTTAAAATGATAGCTATAGATTTTCAGTAAATTTTAAATAAACTTTAGCCATGGTAATTTTTCCATATTTTTAGTCAGTTAAAGTTATACTCGATAATTAACATATGTTACAATCTAAATATTAAGAAACATTTTAGCATTTAAATGTAATCTAATAGTAATGCTATGCATACCTATTGAATGCTTATATGTGTATATTTCAATATGTACAGAACTTTCTCTTCCAAATAAAAAATTAATAGGTTTAATTTCCTGTTTGTTCCTTACACGTAAAAACTTAAGGTTATTCGGCAATTTTTCTTTAAAATTTTTAAATCTCATAGTAATGCAATATTAAAAATACCCCTGTAATCCTCACAAACATTTAAAAAACGTTTAAAGTTAGTTTAAAATTACTTTAACGAAAATCGTATTTACCACTTTATTTAGATATTCTAAAAATGAATTTTAGAATAATTTTGGAAGCAGTTACTAACATCCTAATAGCGATATGAAAAACTTTAAGTAATTTAAAAGAAGAATCGTGGATCTAATTATTGAAATATAAATGGAATTTGTAATTATCAAGTCACTTAAAGTTTTTCATATCGCTTTTTATGTGATACGATACAATAGTTTTAACCAACCCTTATAATTATAAAGAGTAAATTTTTTTTTTTACTAGTGTATAACTTCAATTTTCAGGTGTAAACCTTTATAACAGTGAAAACGTAAGGTAAACATTAAAAACCTCTCGTTGTGCTACAAATTTAGTTTATGAAATAAAAATTTAATTTTAAATTTGATATATTGAAGAAATAATAAATAGTAATAAAAAAAGAAAATAAAATGAAACTAAAAAACCTTACAAATTACTTTCCAAATATCATATTATTCTTTTATTTGGAAAGAAAATCATTTATAAGAAAATCGATTGTTATTAACTTTCAAAATTGAAGAAAATTTTACAGGGCATTAAATTTTATAAAATCCTTTGCTTGTACCACTATCCTTTTCTTCTAGCCTGATTTGTAAATTTTTTTTAATATTCATTTTCTGGGTAACAATGGGTTTAATAACTCTAAAGAATGATTTTTTATTTAGTCGGCTACTCCTCTTAAATTTGATATTTGAAGAAAAAATACGAATATTAATGTAATAAAATATGTCTATGACATTTTTCTAACAAATAAATAATAAAATAACTTAAACATTTCTCTTCCAAAGTTCCCTCAGACACATAAACATTAATAAACATATAGTTTCTCTATCCAAGTTTAATTTTTAATCGTGTCATATAATATGGATCATAAAAAGCTTTAACGTAAGGTTTATCTTTTTTTGAAAAAGTATAAAGCCCTGAAATAATATCTCACAATACGCAAAATACAGTGCCGAAGCTTCACCTTGGTACCTAAGTGCTGCAAATAAATAAGATGAATACAAAAAAAAGTGCCAAGTTTTACTAAGTTTTTATGAAATGTACAGAAAGTTCACAAATTTGATTAAAACTTTGAGTATGAATGTTATTGTAAGTTGGAGGCTTCTGCAGTCGCCAGGAACTTATTAAAATTTTACTCTGCTTTCGTATTCAGCCTATGACTTTCACAGGGGTTGGGAAACGTTAGTATTAATTAATTGTATTAATAAAGGATTAACTTACGATAGTTATTAGAAAGAAAATATCTTGTTTGGAAGTATTGAATGATTATTTATGTATAAAATGTAATTTTTTTGTTTCCGTAAATAAAATAAATACGACTTGCTTCACAAATTATTTAATTACAAAATAAATCAAACAGTTTTAAAACCTGTCACTTGTCTCTTTCCTGTATTACTTATACCTAATTTTCTGTTTCGGAAACTGTTGTGAATGCCAGTAATATTACGGCCTTTTATGCGACCTAGTACTATTTATTATATTATAATATTACATTATAATATTACGACCTTTTATTACTTATATTTATATCTATTCAATATAATCCAAACAGTGCTTAAATCAGTTTTCGGTGAAATTATGCAATTTCTTTGCTTGAAGTACGAAACACGGTAGGGGGTTTAAATATAAATGCACTGATGACGTTGACTTATATTGTGCAAATATGCTGATGTGAACGTATGTATCTCGCGATTCATTGGTTTATTTTAAACGAATGTTTACATCTACGAAAATTTTGCAATGTTTGCTAATGTACACATATATTTTATCAAATTAAGTACGAATTTTATAAACTGACTTTAATATCCTTTTCATTAAGTTTTTATTATTTTCTTAAAATTTAATTTTGTAATAGAAATAAACTGGTTGTAAGGATATCAATATGGAGAGAAAATACAGAAAGTTTAGAAACTATATATTGAATATATTTGTAAACAAACAAATCAAGGTATTAAAAAGATTAAACAAAACATTGAATATACTTAGACCACAAGTATAAATTGTTTGTATTTAAATTGGCTTTGCTATTCTTGAAAATAAAACAATATGGTCGTAAAAAATGAGCTACATATTGGTCATTCAATATATACCTAAATTTAACGCTGTGTAAAGTACAGCGCTGGAATTTCTCCGATGGTTAGGTCGTACGTAACTCTTAAGTCCAATTTGCACAAATTGAAACTCCAGTTCATTACTTGTTTCAAACGAACCTAATATAATAAAACTATACTCTTTCATGTATAAAAGTAACACTATTTATTAAAATTTGTCTTGAAGAATATCATTACATTTACACCTGGCACAATTGGAAAGACAACGAATTCATTGTATTCAGTATATAATGAAAGTTACTTATCCTTGTTTCAAGTATATAATTATGTGCAGACAAACAATACAAAGAAACAACATCGAAGTACAATTCTAATTACTTCACACGAAATTGCATAAATATTTCAAATCTGAAATATGTTAAAATTCACTCGAAACAGGTAGAAGCTACGCTACATTACAGGCTCTAGAGAAATATTACTCAATTATGAACAAACTTGAACAATATTGAGTTAATTGTGGCATATTTGGTCGATTGTCTTTTAAATATAAGTGTATATAATTATTAATATTCTAGATCATTAAAATGAATTTAAATATGGTAATTTTAGGTAGAAATTTATGACTTTAGATAACTGGAAATTAATGAACGCAAAAATTTGTATACTGTCCATAGTGATGGCTAATTTGTAAAATTATGTTGAAGACAAGACCGTGATATATGATATGAAAAAATGTATATAGGTAGTATGATATGAAAAAACTAAAGTATTTCTACCATCGGCACCAATCTGAACTTGTCGTTCATTAACTATTTCAAGTAATAGTTAGATAGCCCATTTTAAAATTGCCCGGTCCTCACCACAAATTGGCGACACTGCTACATCTTCCTTTTCCATCCCATTTGTTAAATGTATTTTATATTCCTCATCTATATTTCTATTACTTTTTAAATTTATAACAGATAATCATTTTATTGTTTCGAAGTTGTGTTTAAATTTTCCAAGATTTAAAGGAAATGTTTGAATGTACCATTTTATCACTGTGTAGATATATAAGTACATTCATTATTTTTTACTATTAGGAAACCTCAGTTGATATCCTATGCGTACACATTCCCGAGCTATACTAATTTTATTGTATACCAAATAAGCAAATTATAACTTTAGTTTGGTGATCATCCTAATGATTAAAATTTCTTGAATTAACACAAAGTCGTAATACCATTTCTTCCAACTATAGTGTAGTCCTTTCCCCTCGTCGCCCCGCTGTGACAGACGTTTTCCAACATGCGTTTGACTTTTGAGTGTGTAGATTACAAAAACACAGGATATGCATTCATAGGGATTTACTGGTTTAATAAGTTATTTTGGGGAAAATCGTGCAGAATATTTTAAAGTATTTCACTTTCTTCTTTCCTGTAATCTACTTTCCCTTATTTTTGTTATGTTCATCTATCTGTATAACTCGTTGGGTTTAAGAATGATTGTGATGTTTTCTTTTTAACAGGAAGACCTAATTTAATTACGTAACTTTAATTACGTCGTGTTCTCTCTCTAAAACGGTGTTTACAAGCATTTCAGTTCAAAATTAATTTGGTCAACATCCACCAATGAATTCAACCAAATGAATGGTTTTATGCAGAGGTAACCAAATGAATGGTTTTACATCTGTGAAAAATTTACTAAGCAATTTATTTACGTAGTGAAAAATTTAAAAAAAAATTCTTGTAGTACTAGTTTTATTTCTATTTAACAGGTTTTTTGTCTGTAGGCCTTCAATAATTTAAAAGTAAGTGTAGAAAAATTCTACAAAATAACTACATTTCAGTAATAGTCCCGTGAAAATACAGCGGAAAGGCCATAATAAGTTCAAAATACGATACTTAAAAATTATTATATTTTAATTCTATTTTTGGTTATGACAGGGTTAAGATGAGCTTTTTTAGTTTTCAAAAACATTCCATATTTTGATGAAAATAATGGGGTAATAGATTTTTATATAATCATTTAAAGAATAAATTTGAACAAAGTAGTCCAAGAAAATAATTAACATTCGTAAATTTTTGTGATGATGTATTTTTTTGTATAATATTTATATTATATGAAATGGTTATCACCGTGGTGTGTTGGGTTGATTGCAAGACATACGACTGCGAGGACCTGAGTTCGATACCCGGCCGCTCATCAACGGGGCTGGAGAAGTTCAACCTTTCGAGGCTCTATGAATACTAAAACTACGGGGAAATACAATTAATAAAAACTAAAACTACGGGGAAATACAATTTAATAAGATGTAAACATGAATACGGTGATTGAGATGTCCGTGTTTGAAGTGAATTATTATATTCTCCTTAAAATATAAACAAATTTTTCTTTTAGAATAAATTCAAACCGTGACAAAAATAATCTACGGCAAAATTTCAAATAAGTACTAGTATTTTCATTATTTTGTATATTTCAATGCGTTCCTTAGTTTATGGCTATTTTAAGTCAGCTAATTTTTTAGTGAAATGTGTTATTTTATTAATTTTTTATAAAAAAAATTCAAGGCGATAAAGTAAAAAATTATAGACTGTGTCTTTTATACATCGACAGGGTTGTACGATCGTGGGTGTTTTTTGAGTGAAAACGTTTGACAGCGACTAATTTGAGATGTCTCCCTCCTTCCGGCTTTTTTGTGCTATTATTTCCATTGCATATTACAAAACGCTTAAGTTACTATCTCTGGGGACGTTCAATGCTCTCATCCAATGGCGTTATTGCATTGGCTTACCATTGCTAAATTGATTTCATTGGATGGAGATGTAGAAAATACAGATCAGAATGTATTAAAAACCTCTGTGTGCTCACTCACCATAGTATTCTAATATATAATGAATACAAATCAAAAATCAAATAGTGGTACCACGCTATCCCCACGAGGAGAGACTGCATCACTGAAAACAGTTTAATGTTGCAGTATTCAGTTGAAATCTTAAGCTACCTGACAATATATTGAAATATTGAATGTAATATTTGAAATAAAAACAGTCTTTCTTTAAATATGTATATTTTTTTAATGCCAACTTTTTGTAATTAACAATATATTGAAATGTTGAATGTGTTATTTAAAAGGTTCCAGAAATAACCTGTCTTAAATATGCGTTGTTTCTCAATGCCAACTCTTTGTGTTTGCAAAGCTCTCGGTTTGAAATGATGTTACATGAAAACTTTGTGTGCAAATGAAAGTTAAAGCTAAAAATGTATAATACAATAAAGGAAACCAAATCCGCTTTATATAATTTATTTTAAATCGAATATTACTTACTTTGGTCCAGATCTTAATAAAACATAATTCATCCTCATTCAATTCTAAAACAGAATATTCGTAAATAAATCCATTTGATATTTAAAATATGGTTGACACAAAATTTATAATTAATCAGTCAATGACTATACACAACATTGATTTTATTTCATCCATAATATTATTATACTATGTAATGTAATAGCTGCATTAATATATTAAACTGTGAATAATATTATGTATATCAATATTAGAGAATCATTACTTTTATACGAATTGAGTTATTTGTAGGAGGAAAAAGATAACACTTGCAATCGACCACGCAAAACATAACGTTTCGGAAAAATACTCAGGATTTTTCGGTCGTCAAATTTATTTTTCGTCTCTTATTATTATACCTATAAAAACAGAATTACATTTAGTTTCATTTTTTCCACTTAGTTTGAAAACAAAGGAAATTTATATGCAGTATTTTTTTAATATTAGTTACATATATACTTCATTGGTATAAAGGTAAAAAATAAAAGGACAAAGGTATTACTTACAAAAAAAATTTCTTAATTAAAAATTGTAAAAATAAATTCTAAGCTATTCACTTTAAAAAAGATATTACATTTTATACAAATTTATTTTCATTAAAATTGAAACGAAAAAATATTTACATTCTACTTTTCGCTGTAATACGTTATGTTTAGACACATTTAAGTTTCTCTAGATCTGAAAAACATTGATTGTAATCACTCTTGGTATTTTATGTTCGCATTTGATTTAATTCTTAAATTAGAAGTCATTGATATAGAAAATGAAAAGACGGATAGGCAAAGAAATAATATAGTAATGACAATGGAGTTTTGTACCCACCCGTTCTTTTTGTCTGGATTTCTAAAAAATTATCAGACACCCGTTACAAAATATGATGCATAAGGCAACAAATATATTTCAAGAGGTATAGAATGACAGGTAAAAAAATATTAAACTCGCTTTGCAACATAACAGTATGTACATATCAGCAATATAAAACTTGCCTCAAATAATTCTATTTCTATGATATTCTTCTCATCTTTAAGATACACCATGCCTTATTTAAGCTTTATATTTGTGCAACCATATTTTTAAAATTTTGTATGTGCCTAGTGAAATAATTTATGAATATAACGTAGTGAAGAAAAAAAATTATTTCGTAAAGACAATTTTATTATATGGTATCCTATTATACTGACTTCATATTTGAACAGGCAAAATAAACAGATATAAAAATAACATAATATTCGTACTTTTCATCGCATAAAATCAGTTTATTGAATATTACTGGGATAAAATCATTTAGTGTAACACCTTGTTGAACTTATATAAAATTAACCTGCACACTGCGATATCAAAGTTCTCGCATCGAAAAACTTAATTTGGAGGAATAATTTTAAACAAAATCAATTCAATATTACACATTCGCAATTTAACTCTTAAAAATGAATTTGTGTGAAAACTGCGTAATATTTCATAATTAGGTAATGGATTTTAATCTCCTTAATCAGTATGCCTATTTAACATGACATTTAAATTCAATCAAATTAACATTTTCAAATTGTCAAATTCCACACACACATTTATATACTGACATAAGGCATATGTTTTATTAAAAGGGAAAAACATGTTCTGCATACGGAACTTAAAATGGGAAAAGTAAGATCTACATATTTAATAATACGAAGATGCGCGAACAATGTGTTTGGTATTCTTTCGGCGGAGTAAAACTGTGAGACTGATGCGGACAACGTGAGTAAATAAAAATGAGGTCGGTAGGAAATTTCGGAGAAAAACATAAATAGAAGTATATTGCGGGGGTGAATTTGCAATTGGTATAAAGTTCAAATATATGAAGTAGAACAAACATATTTTCATGCAGACTATATAATAATGTGTAATTTTCTTTTACATGACACGAATATTTGCTATGTGATAGTTATTCTCTTTCTACTCTTTCAGGCTACAGATGCTAAAATTAATGCAGATATTTTTCGTGCCCTGGCTTTTTTGGGTTACTGTTATTTTATTAATTCAGATTTTTTAACCACTTCCTGATGAAACTCTAAATTTTAAATCATTCAAATTGTCTCTTAAATTTTTATTTTAAGTAAAATTAAGTAATGTATAGTAATGTTCTAATAAGTAATAGGGCAAACCGAGTCTTCCACATTTCTAGTCCGACATTTCTTATTTTGGTGCATTTCTTTACGTGACTGTATATCGCCTAAATAACGGTTTTCGTTATATAAGCCGTTCTTCCAATTGAACATTTTTAAAGTAATCCGAATTAATAATACTTCTGATGGTCACTTAAACGTATTATATGTTTGGTTACATATGGCATATTATTTTTGTCCATATTGTCTCCAATATTTAAGGTTTATATAGGATACTTCCCGTCTTACCCACCTGGCTTCTCAATTTTATAATCTTAACTTATATGTGACTCAAAGGACTCATAAACATTGAAATCTATTGAATATATTTGGCGTTAATTTTGTAGAAATTCATTATTCAAAATTAAATGAAACTACGTGATGTAGTATTATTTCTACTATCTTTAATTTCTTTACCACGACCTAGGTTTCGTTGTATTACAACATCTTCAGGTGGGATATTAGCAAAGATTCTTCTAATATCCCACCTGAAGATGTTGTAATACAACGAAACCTAGGTCGTGGTAAAGAAATTAAAGATAGTAGAAATAATACTACATCACGTAGTTTCATTTAATTGTGATTGAAATCTATGCCAACGTACTGTATTTGGTAAATGATGTCTACTACTATTCTTGCTTCTCATATATATATATATATATATATATATATATATATATATATATATATATATATTTTATCATTAATGAGGTTATAGACAGATTAGGAGAGAGGTGACAGATTACATATATTATATTCCAATAAAAAGTCGAATTGTATCATGCATTACTAAATAATATTTAACAATATATTAAAGAAGTTTTAATAATAATTAAGAAAATAGAAAAAGATAAATGACAATAAACAATGGTTTTAATAAAAGAAAGTTTCAAGTAGATAAATAAATAAAGTAAATAAAGAGGAACCGTTGAATATGAAAAGCAAAAAAATATAGAAATAACATAGAAAATGATATAGAAATATAAAAATGAAAGCTAATATAGAAATAAATACAACTACATATAATAAAGAATAAAAGTCTAAAAATGTTATTAATACTTTTTAACAGTCACGATTGTAAAAAGACCGTAATTACGTAAGCCCCAAAGTAAATATATTTCTCCTTTTATAAATACACACCAAGGAATATTTAAATAAAACTACATGTACAGAAATAATTATAATTTCATGATGATTAAATATATCCATTGCTTTAAAATAATGAAGAATTATAATAAACTCGTATGGAAACCCTTATGTTGAGTATTTTAAAACTGTTGGTAAAACCAAAAATTAACGCACGGCGTTTTTTATTGTTTGTTAAATAGACAAAGGTGAGAAAAAGTGAAAATTAAAAAAGTGTTAGAAACTGCATTGATTAGAGAGAAGAGGCAAGATAATTCGCATAAAATGGGGGTCGAGAAATGTTGCCGGGTAAAAAATGATCACTTGTGAAATTATGCGAGTTATAATTACTTTGATCGTCAAAACTTTGCGGCTGGTGCGCTAACAGATAATAAAGCATTCTCTAATTCCATTACACATAGGATAAACATGAATATATATGTAATTACGATTCATTATTACTGTAGTTATACTATTTTTATTTCTAGCTTCCTCTTCCTATTTTCGTAATTTCTTATGTCTTTAGTACATAGCGACTTATCGATAATTTAAAAACATATCAGTACATGTATACATAGAAATTTTTAAAAATATATCCAAACTTCTTTTCTCTAAGGCAAAATTAATGAAAACAAGCTGTTTATTTAAAATTTAATTTAATTTTTTTTCTATTAACTATGATAATGAAAAATATTTGCGTACTTATATTTGAAAGTTGATTTTCTCGCAAAAGTATATTTCAGGAATTTCTTAATGTCAAGTATTATATATAAGAAGAAGACTTATACTTAAAACTAAATAACAGGTTCGCCGCGTCGCATCGTATTACTGTGATGATGCTGTGCAGCGCCGGTGAGCGTGCACTTGAACGCTTAACTCTTGCATTAACGTTGAAATAGTGAATCATGGGAAAAGGATAGACGAAAAAATTAATTTAATTTATGCCAGTTGTTTATACTTTCTTTTGGTTCAAAATGTCGATTAAGCATATGTCATACACGTAAGCTTTCTTACGTAAGTTAGTCTTCAAGTATTCATATGTAATGCAATCATAATGTACTTTTGACATTTGTTTACTTAAACAATCTACACAGTAATTGAGTAACTTTAAGGGACAGAGTGAGAGACACGCGCCATTTTTGTTTCACTACATAGGACACCGTACACGTTCTTCTATCTTTATGGGTCCTTAAAATATCGCCTTTTATTTTCTCACTTACTTTTAATAGTTTTCTTTCAATATTTTCTCAGCTTCGAATTCAACGTGGCTCAACTATCTAAGATTCTTTTTAATTACAGACTGCCTATTATATTTCGCGCAAGAAAAAACAACAAAGTGTTACAATAACGTTTTAAAAATTTTATTGAGGTGATACTTCTTATATATAAAACGTCTTTATAAATAACGTTATTATAAATAAAACGTCTTTTGAGGATTTTTTTTCATCTAACATAGTAATTTCATATTTTAATAAATGTCAATTCTAAAAACTGGAGCATTAACATTGATAATTAGTATATTGGAAAGATTTCTATGAAAAAAAGACATGAAACTGAAATCCAAAGTATGAATTAAAAATTAAAGAAATCTACATACACGACTATCTTTTTATTGAAATAAGTCAGTGCGAAAAGAGTTGATTTTTTTCCTAATTAAAATATTTCGCGACATTTATTTTAAATACGACTTGATCTAAGGGCTCTTAACATTGTATTTTAATATTAAATTCTATACTGCACATACTTCATCTAAAGCTTGACGCTTTTGTGAATTATTTTTAAACATTTTCATAAAAATGCGCACAAAACCCAAGCCTTCATTGACACGATGAGATTATAATACTTTAAAATCAGACCGATATGCTACTTATGATTTTTATTATTTACCTACTATTTGCGTACCTTTCTATAATCGAAAAATTATTCATACTAATTATTCCGGGTTTTTTCTTCCCAATTATAGAAAAATACATGTTATTTTACAGTCTTGGCAAAGTTGAAAAAAAGGTAGTAAAAATTAATTCCTTTGTCTTTATATTAGAGAAAATTAACTTTAAGTTTAGATTTAAAACGTTTTTATGAAAGTTCTCTCTGGTTCTAATTAATTTCATCGTACGTCAAATGAAATCAGTTAAACTGACAAAATTGAAATATAATAATAAAAATATTACTGCATCCCTCTATTTATTATTTCAACTAATTTCAAAAACCTACGAATACAATTAACGTAGTATAAAATTTACGAAAAATTATCAAAGTAACAAAATTCACCTAATTTCTTTAATACATCTGAAAACTTCACACGAGTTAAATTATAAGTTGATTACTTAATTGTAATTACGGTGGAAATAAAGTAAAGATTTACGTAGTCATCTTCGCTTCCCCGTTTTATTTCCTGTTTGACATGTACCTTACAAATCTTTTCCAAATTATTGTTTACATATTTAACGGAAATTTTAAGTATATTTGTATCTGGTGTATTAATTTATACCCGTGAATACATCGAATGAAAAAGGAATGAGTTTCGCAGCTCGGATCTTCCAGTCGCTTGTCAATGTCAGTACCACCGGCATGTTATACTTGATTCACTACTTTTCTCCTCGTAGGCTCCGTTTATATTTACTCACGTGTACGACACCGATCTCACGGCATCGCTCCATTTATCCACTACCAAACTGCTTTTGCGCTTTCTCTTGAAATTATTAAATATTTTTAAAGTAAATACTTGTTACATATTGTAAAAACTAAACAATGATCATGTTTCTAATGATTTTCCGCACGACTCTATTATTGTAAATGATCAAGTATAAAAATATTGTGTGTATTAATCGAGAACTATTATTTACGGGAATGTTTATGTATATAAAAACCATGGTCAAAGTATTATTTCCATTTTGTTTTGTGAGTATCATTCAGATTATTTCAAAGTCGTGATTATTTCTTAACATTAATCAGTTGCAAAGAAGAAACAGATGGTAACGTGTGACGCTATTCATTAATATTTATTATTACGAGAAATATCGATTACGAATTATAACAAATTAATAGCCAGGATCTCTTTTTACAAAACTAGTTTATTAGTTTATATCACCGACAATATATATTGTGCTTAATATCATACCCTCTCCTACTTCTACGTTGAACAGCGATCCATAAGATAAGAGTTTTAGTGTTTTTGAATTGGAAGACCAAAATCAATTGAAAATGTTTAAACGCAGTCACAGATTTTGGACGGACGAGAAACACTTGGTACTTCACTACGCAATACCATTCATCGTACTCTGCATAGTGGCACTCCTCTACATGACTGTCTACATAGTTTTGTACTATGTGGAGAATCAAGTTCGTAAAATAAAAGTTACTATCCAAATAGACCCGCGATTCTCAGCAATTGAGAGATGAACTCAAGAAGAAGAGAATTAAACCCAAAATTTAATGACGAGCGGTTACTCATTTTGGAAATTTCTTGCATTCATATGAATTCCAAGCGCAATATTCACTGAAAAGTACCATCACGTCTTTAATCTAAAAAAAGAAAAATAGTCGCTAATTAACAAGAAATCTAACATTTTAGAGTCCAATATGTGTCTTATTATATAAATTTTGGTTTAAAAAAAATATTTTAATGAAAAAATAACTATTTTCATGGAATGTCAGTACTCGAAATAGAAACTGTAATCCAGTATAACTACGAAATTTAATTTCTCTCTCACCTTATATTTAAACAAAGAAATTTTTTAATCTTTTTGTGACGGGGCTATTTTCGACAAACATTTTGAATCCAGATCTGAAAACTAGATTTACGTTCGGAAAAAATATTTATTATTAAAAATGGCAATTTGTTCATACCCAAAATTTTGTTGTGCATATCAAGGTAGATTAAGTCAATAGACATTGAATCCTAGTCTGTCTATATTTCTATGCGGACCATCCTATTTATATACATTTTCCTTATCATTATTGACCTTCCCTATAAGCAAGACTAATTAATGCTCTTGAATTTATTTTGTTCAGTCGACCAATACATATGCGATTGAAAATCCTCTAACATTAAACCAAATAACGTATAAACCGACCAAAATACCTCAATGTAATTATTATATCATTAGAGTCTAAATATTATTTTGTCTCATCCTTGCTTCTTATCCTCTACAGTTCAAACGATGGGTTTTTGAAAATTCATTACAATTGATAAAATTATCTAAGCCAATATAAATAGATTACTATAATAGATTATTATACTATATCATGCAAAACTATTCCCGTTTAAAAAAATATCAATGATAAACTATAAATTTCAATGAGATTGCTGTGTCGATACGTTGTCGATAAGTTAAATTGAATTCTCGTATGGCTTCGTTAAACGATGGTTAACATCAAGCAGACGTCTTGAACATCACGTACTCGATTCTGTCGTCAATCGCAACATCTCCCTAATAAATGCATTCCGAATTCCGATTCGAAATTGTGATATCAGTTTATCGTGATATTAAATCATGCTTCGAAACTATCATGGCTACACGAATGGCGATATCGTAGCGTGTGCATACAAGATTTGTTTGCGAAACTCAGGGGAAACATTTCATTATTTACATGTTTATTTCACAAGTGACGAGAAAATTGCATAATTGTAACTAAATAATATGAACTGGTATGTTTTTGCATATCTACGTTAATGAAAATAAAAATGAAGACGTAAAAGATATTTTCTTTTTATTTATGCAAAATTCGAGTGCACCATTTTTGTATTGAACATGCGTTCACAGAATATATACAAAATTGACTACAGCTACCAAACTCTAATTATAATTGTTTTGTTTTGAGTATATTCATATAAAAAACGTCAGCTTAAAACCAGTAATCAATGCTTCTGCGCTCATTAAAAGTACATGCACACTTGGCACACTCGCCATTTCATGGATTTCGTAATAATCGTATATCACTGCAGATATACATCAATGCGTAATTAAAGTTTTTGATTCCCGTAGCTTCCTTAAAATCCTCTACTCTCAGCTTATTCGCAGTCATTTATAATGATTAAATGTAAAATTAACTGTTTAATGCTAATTAATATTTTCAATCCAATATGATTACGAATCTGTTTTAATTGCATAGTGTTTCGAAATTTATTCAGGAAGAGGAGGAAAAAATGACATTGTAAATAAATTGCTTTCCATGCAATGTACAATGTAATACAATTAATCTATCTCCAACATAACAATGAAAGATAAAAAAGCGATTTTTTTCTCGTAATCGTGCATTATTACCCTACTGTACTCGGAAAATAAGCATTAGAAGTTTCTGTGTAATAGGGTGTAATCGTACACAAATTTTATTTTATCCAAGTATGAAAGTATTATTTCAACAGAAAATTAATTCTCTTCTCTCTTAAAAATACCGTTTAAAAAAGTTGAGTCCTTATTTATAATACAATTTTTTAATCACTCTAGATATTAAATGAATGGAGGATAAATAATTCGAAAAGGATAATAATTTTAAAATATTTTTGGTTTTTATATGATATTCCAAATTTATTAATTTTTTTTCATTTCCGTGTTATTTATAAGCAAAATTGAGTTTTCGTATTAATAGATTTATTATCGCGGCTAGGTTTTTTCCAATTACAAAGTAATGTGGCTAAATTTCAACATTTCTTTGATGTGCGTGCACAAAATTTATATTTTTACCTTAGCAGCTTAGAAAAAGTACTTATCGGTTATGTAAATAGGAGAATTAAATAGGGCAATCGGAGAATTAAAACAGGACCGGGCAGCATTGGGAAAATTCATCTAGCATTTAAAGGCTCAAACCATCAACCGGGGTAGACATATAGAAATGAGACGTGTTTGCTTACTACTGGCGTCTTAAAAACTCTTAAAATCACACAGCAAGCTTTGGAAAGGATTTCTCTATGATATTTAATCCATAATGAGGAGATCCATAAGAGAGGTGTGGTTATTGAGGTAGCTGGTAAGATTATTAGGTTGAAAGGGCAATGGATATGTCATTTAGAGTATGGAGCAGACGACGAGTGGAGAAAATAAATTCACGAATGGTGATACCGGAACCGTAGAGTGGGGCGACTCGCTGCTCGTTGGCTAATTACCCTGGTATAGCTTGAAAGGAGCTAAGTTTGGGTGCAAGCAGCATGAGATTCATCTTTGCGAGAATCTATAGGACAAACCTCTATTCCGGCCCGGATGTTTTCTGCCTAATGATGATGATAATACAAATCGATGAAAGTATGGTTGGTATAGATTTATATGTCAAATAGAAATATATTTTTGGAGTGTGTTCGAATTTATTAGCGGTACGCCGCTCATACTTGAAATAAAGAATATTATTTTATAAATTATATTATTTTCTACGTTGCGAACTGCACGCGAAGAAGTAACCAAACATTCGGCGTCGGGATTAGATGCAAAATGACGGTGGTGGGACTCGTATCGCGAGCGCCTAACTAATCGGTTTTCTGCCTGTCATGAAAAATGACTCGTCGTTTTTCATGCTCCCCAAAAATAATGCTTCAAAAATTATGAAATTTTTAGTAGAAAATTATTGAAATTATTTTAAGATAACCAGAGTGTAATATTTACAACACGATAAGGTATTTCCTCGTTAAAATGGTTATTATATCCGATGGCGTAATACGTTACGTGATTGCCGAGTGATGTTAATAAGTCAAGTTGCGAAAACCCAGTATTCCAAAATGCTGAAAGCAAAACCTTATGAATGTTTATAGTTCAAACAGGTATAAGAACCAAGGAATGTTTAATAAATACATTTCACTTTAATATTTGCATGATCAATATTAACAAATAATATTACGATTTTTTTAGATAAATTAAACTTGAATTTTATGCAATTTAATAGATTTCAATATAAAAACGTACAAGGGTATCAAATAATATGAGTTTTAATCCATTATAACCATATTAAAATCAAGTATAAAAATATTTTTTAACATGTGGAGATTCGCAAAATATTCCAAACTGTGTATATTGTTAAATAGACCACTTATATATTATAACCCATTATCTATGAAAAGAGGAGACATTTTTAAATAGACATATAGAGGAGACAGTTTATTTTATATTCTAGTCGGGTATTGAATATATTTGGCGTTAATTTTGTAGAAATTCATTATTCGCAATTAAAAGAAACTACGTGATGTAGTATTATTTCTACTTTCTTTAAGTTCTTTCCCACTACCTAGGTTTCGTTGTATTACGACATCTTCAGGTGGGCAGTTAGCAAAGATCTTTGGAAAAATCAGAATCTTTCTAATTGCTAAACTATTCATTTAATTATTCTATTCGGGAATGAAAATGACTCACTTTTAAGGTTTTCTCAAAAAGAAACTATGATCTCCGTATTCCACTGTGGCATTAGTTTGACCGTTTGTTTTTATGATCATAGCGCTATTTAGGTTCACTGAATAGAATAATCTGAAAGTTCTGATATTCTAAATTATTTTCCGTATTAGATAAAAAGTTAAATAAAGAACTACTCTTTCTAAAAGTCATTGACTATTTAAAAAATTTAACTTCTTGCAAATTCTCCAAGAAAGTGCCCTGAAATATTGATCTCAGAAAATACTACAAGTGTAAAAGAAATAAATATTACTTACCTTAGGTTTAGGTCTATGTACGATTTACTTAGTTGTAAAGTAATAAAATATAAACATTTGATATCTGAATTTTTCCGCATATGATACGTAATTCATTTTGATTGATTATGTTATCTTAAATTAGATACTATATTTACTGTCGGCGTCTAATTTTTACCACCGCTTTGCTCAGTGTGGTTATTAATTTTAAATAACAATTGAAACAATCAATAAAATTTGTTTGTAAAAATAGTAATATTAGGAATTAAGAATTATAACACACCTCTGGAATGAAATTAGTTTTCTTTTTACAATAGATTTGCTAATTGGTGAATTAATAGGAAAAAATAACTTGGGAACCATATAATTATAATAACTATTATTTTAATATGAAACATATTTTGTAGTTTTAATCATATTTTATACCAATAAAGTTCTCAAAAAATTATCCATATATTATTTTTTTCATTTTTTATTACAAAAATAAAATTTAAAATTTGGCTTCGATGTAAAATTGCAACTGTCGCCCTAAATATTAATTTTTTTCTTCTTCGATCTTTATATCTTAAAGTAAGGTATATTTACATAATTTAAGTAAAATAATAAAAAATATTTCATAAATTTTATGGACTTAGGTTGTCAAACAATTAATGTAATTTTTTCACTTACAATGTCATTTGAAAAAAATTATTTGGCCAAAATAATATAAATAAGCCATAGAAACAATCGCAACACAATATAAATAGGCTTAAGGATAATATAATTCAGGTCGACATTTCAAATAAAAAAAATTGTATTGAAATCTTTGGCGTGGAATTTCGTCCCAAGCTTCAAGCGATCATTTTTCTTTTCACAATATGAATGACGGCATCTGTCATCGTACGTCACATTTGTGCCTCAGGGTTCAAACGTGAAATTAATTTGAGAGCGACGAGATTCCCGAAGTACTTGTGATCAACATTCTTTCTCCTAGTGATTGATATTCTGATTTAATAACACTGAAACCTCTATTTTATGGACAACTATAGAGTACATGGTTTATTACTTTAAAGATTTTTAAAAGATTTTTTTTTTGCGCTATTATTGTTCCCATTACTGTGTTCATCATTTTGAAAAACAAACGCAAGCGACCTTAACTGGGTGAACCTTTTTTTATAATACCCAAATAAGCCAACCTTTTATCCATTTGCAATGATGTGTTCAACTTAATTGATGTTTTAGCCAACAGAGCAGATTTTGAGTTTAATTATATCAAATTTTAGTTTTTCGCAAAGAACGTTTGCTAAAAGAAGCAAAATAGCATTTGAGAATTTTATGGATTTATATTGACTTAGCAAAAATAACTTCGGTTAATATGTTAAACCTCTCAAGCTCGAGTTGACCTTGCACTACGAGAGTTCCGTACACATTTGCGTACCTATTAATAATTATCAAGATGTATCCTAGATAGTATTTTTAATTAACCTATTTACAAATATTAATTTTTCATAATCTGTTTTCAAATTGTAACAGAGTGAATTATGTACCTGTCTTCCTTTGCTTATTCCAATTGCTTATTATTGTAGTTATTTAATTATAACAGATTATTTACGGTATAATGTCTCACTGGTTATCTACCTTATTGTTCAACAAAATTGATTTCTGGTGGTATATTTATGTAGCAATAAATCCACTAATTATTTATGTAGCAATAAGTCCATCAAATTAACATAAAAATTATATTAAAAACTGAAAGGAAATAAATAAAAATAAGGTAATAGATATATCATACTGAGTATTTCATAATAAATGTATGAAATAAATTCAGCAGCTATAAGGTTCACAAAGTTATGTGCTTTTGTAATGAATTATTTGTTATTAAAGAAATGAGAAGACGAATGATGAAGGCATAATTTTATAATATTATAGATAAGGCTAATGAGTTATAACAAATTTTAATTATCGCTATGAAATATCAAATTTCTGATTGAATCTGAATGTAATTGAACGTCTCCATTAATTGATATGCGAGATTTAAAGAAATTCACATAATATTGTGTAAGAATTAAACGATTGGTGGTTATTATTTTAAATTGATGATGAAGTGCTTTGCTAACTCTCGGGATCAACAGCCGGAAACAAATACTTTAGTTGAGTCTAATAAAGCCAGTGGATTACAATATACATCGTTAATCACCCGCTTCACTTCATGAATTCTACATAGTGGTTTACAGTCCTGCTTGCGATCCTATCGGCCGCAATTATAGCGTTGGCATCGAACTGTCATGTAGCCGGATAGAAATCGTAAATTATAATATACAATTCGTCAAAAAAGTAGCGTGTTTTGATGCCGTTAACGATATTTTATGTCGAAATCCACCTGTACAAATATTTTGATTATTGTCTTTATCTGCTTTTGATATTATTATCTCACATTTTTTAGTTCCAAAAATTGTGTCAATAAATACTTTTATCTTAAATTTTCTAGTTGGAAAAATGTTATATCCTATATTCTCTAGCCGGATATCCTTCTTCATTTCAAATATATATATATTAGAGATCTTGATCACAATATTTTCACCATATCTTTTTTTTCATTGATCTATATCAGGAGTTCCATACTATGCGGTCATATATCCGTCGATTGTCTTCTCGTGACGATATCCAAATCTGATACATTTGCAGTTAAATGAGTTTTACCTACTTGTCTTATCTTTCTTTAACATTGTTGACCCTTTTATTTTATTACGATTTTAATTATATTCAGTTCACAAATTTATTTTATCTGTAGTTTTTGCTACAAGAAGCTGAAAAAATAAAATATTTTTTAAGGAGACTTATTATAGTTCAAATAAAAACTAATTAATCATTTGATTTAAAAGCACTACTGGTAATATAAAATGTGTTAAGGAGTAGAAAAATATTAAAACAATTTTGATGGCTATGAGTAAAGTTGTAAGCTTGTATGAATGTATTACAAAATTATGCAAAAACTTTTGTGATGTGTCACTTGTTGACAAGAATGTATAAATTTTTATACAAAATAAAAGAAAGCCATTGAACTGTGTTGAAATTTAAGATAGTTTACATTCATTACGAGGTCACTTGACAAATGGTTGCTATATTAATCGCATATATAGTACTGACGCGATTGACATACCGATACCCCGCCATATGCTTTTAAATTTAACGCATTGAGAAAGAAAAGATATTTATAAAATGATTTCTAAATTTAGCAAAAATTTGGTCACATAATCAGATTTCGTTTACACGTTAAATTATATCCTTAAAATCTTTAATTCTGTAATATGTCTTTTTCCTATTGCACCCATTCGCGACTGAATGTTTCACTCACCAGAGCGTCAGCTTTTAATTTTGAGGACTAAAGTAATTAAAACTCGTGTAATTTACCTAGTATTCAACTTATATTACAACTTTTTGAAGAAAAGAGATCTCAAAATATAATACAGATCTCAAAATATAATATGTTTATCATTCTTCACTTTTCTAAGACATTGATGGTAATTCAGATTTAGCTTTGAAACATTACATATATCTATGTCAGTTGGTTTGTATGTACGTCAGCATGTATACATGAGGAAACGCTCCAGGTTGAAATGGCTGGCCGATGTCGGTGATTCTTTTCGTCTAGCAATTGGTTACCTGTCAGTAAAGCGGAAAATTAATTTTCACACCTTTTCGGCAAAAAATTTAATAATTCTTTTTGCCTTTTTTCATATTTGCCGATTGTTCTTCGTATTAATTCGACTGTTTGCGCATATTTTTCTATGCTCGCTGTCGTTTTAATTTTCAATTTTTCTTAAAATGCTTTCTGCAATAAATAATAAAAAAGGCGCGCTTTTGGTTTTACTAACTATTTTTACGTTTCATTCTATCGGAATGTTGCGAGGCAATTTTATTTTACGCATTCGTTTGATACTCAAGCAAAACAGAATTTATTGATCATAGTCTACAAAAATATTGGCTTTATATATGAAGAATTATAAGGAATTATTCAAAATTATTTCGGCAAAAAGCATGTCACGGTATGCGTGAGGATAATAAGTATCATCTCTTGCAAATTCAAAAATATGTAATAATTTTTAGCAAGTTTCAGAAAGACACGGCAACATCAATGAATATGAATATGTTATTAAAACACGCCTTAAATTCTAAAACCAGGGTTTCATCATATTTTAATCGATTTAAGATAAAAAATACAGAATTTACATTTACACATCAACATCTGTAAATATTTGATACTTTGTCTCCCTTGTCTTTTCTGGCAGTATAATTTATCAATATTATTAATTTTCGTTAATTTTTAAAATATTTCCCTTTTTACATTTTTACTTTTGAGATTCAAAATTTCTCGCATATGCAGACATCCGTTAAAGATATAATAATATTGTTTATTTTTAATCATTGCTGATGATAAAGAATAATATTGTTTATTTTTAATCATTGCTGATAATTAAGTAACATTGAATATATTTGACGTTAATTTTGTAGAAATTCATTATTCACAATTAAATGAAACTACGTGATGTAGTATTATTTCTACTTTCTTTAAGTTCTTTACAACGACCTAGGTTTCGTTGTATTACAACATCTTCAGGTGGGCCATTAGCAAAGATTAACTATTAGGAACATCCAACAGCATTTATATGTTTCAAGTACAATAGCGGAAGCCTGGTTTGTGTTTGTGTGTGGGTTTTCCCACTGCTTATGTTAGTTAGTTTATCTTAATCTTATTAGCATAAACTCACTAACATAAGCAGTGGAAAAACCCACACGAACCAGGCTTCCGCTATTGTACTTGAAACATATAAATGCTGTTGAATGTTCCTAAGAGTTAATCTTTGCTAATATCCCACCTGAAGATGTTGTAATACAACGAAACCTAGGTCGTGGTAAAGAACTTAAAGAAAGTAGAAATAATACTACATCACGTAGTTTCATTTAATTATGAATAAAGAAACATGTTGGGAAAATTGTATTCATTAATTGATTTATATTCTCATATATCATAACACCAAAATTACAAATTAGAAATAAAGATTTCAATGCTGTATTTCCCTTATAATATTTGAGATATTTTTAATATTACTCTAGGTTGACATTAACAATACCATTAACACGTATGTAAAAGGTTTTGTTAAATTTTAATATCTGCTAATAATAGATACGTAAATAAAATAGTAAATTATATTTTTTTATGTTCTCCTAAATGATGATGATATTGACAATTTCAAATTGAAAAAAAAAGAGATGAATATATTATTTCTTTTCTAAAATCTGAGACAATTTGGTTTATTAGACATTTTTTAAATTCTGCCTTATTTTGGTTATTAATTTTATTATAATGAAACAATTAAACTTCCTAATCTTTTGAGAATATATTTCCATTACGCTCATATTCCGAACTATGTTCCTTAGTGAAATTATATATTTACATCTTTTGGTGTTTTGTGATTATCACTTCACTATAGTTATTGAAATTGGTAAGAGGATTTTTATTGTACGTAAACACGAATAAAAATGATATTTGCGTATTTTATTTTTAATTCAATAGAACTTCCATCCCTCTAGATATTAAGACATGATTAACGATAATAGTTTGTTAAGTATGTAACATGACATCATTATTATTCAAATATCGACGTATTTATTATTATCAAATTGACTGATTATAGCAGAATATTGTAATTACTGTATTTTCTGGTGAAGAATGGTAACTATAAATTTTATTTGGTCGATCTTTTAAAATTCTTTTTAGCTACGGGCCAAAGCAATTTAAAATCAAGATAATGCCAATATCTCAAATTTCCATAACTATGAAACAGTCATCTTGGAAGAGTTCTGAAAAAAAAAGATGGTCATTTTATTTTGAACACACTATTACCATTTAAAACATACCTACTTAAAATAATTTTACTAGTTTCTTTGTACTGATATTATCCTAATTTTTCTTATTAAATGAACCTGTTACGATAAATTTTAATTCCTGCATTCGTCCTATGACTTCTTATATTCGCCTGTAGGAAATTGAATATTGACGTAAAGGTTTTTAAAAAACATCGCCCATTGGATTTGAGATATTCATAGAATTTTTTCATACAATGTCTTTTATATAGACAACAAACTCACATTCTAACGGTACTACGCTGGTTTATATAATAATAGCTTCGTGTCAAAACGTATCTGATATATCTCAAGCAAAGCCGATACGATACAACTTTCGGTCCATAAAGCTCAGCAAACTCATTCAATAGCTTTAATGGTCAATAAAACACTTAATAGTTGGCGACTAATGAAGAAACAGGCCACGGGTGAACAAAAATGTTGGCTCTGTTAGGTATCCGATTGATTCACATGCGCACAGATTTAGCTGGGTATTTCAGTGAACACATATTAAAGTTAATATTTCTGACAATTAAAATTTCACGTATAGTCTTTAGAATATTGTCATTAGTAATAAAATAAAACAAGATATAATTTACATTCTACTCTGGTTGTCTCATTGAAGGCTGATCTGATTTTTGTGATTAAATATTTATTTTAAAAATCTACAAGCATTTTCACGGATATCTTACCATTAATCTTAAGTAGAACTCATGAATCGATGTGAAATTCTGGTATGAATGCCGGTGCAACTTTCATGTAAGAGCACTGAGTGTTAAAAAATATTAACACCGTAGACTGTCTCAAGTACTCGATGGCCGCCATTTGGAAAACGTGGTTTTTAAAAAATGAAATCACCATTTTTTGTTATAAAGTTAAAATAAACCTACTTTGTATTAGAGGTGTAGTTTTTTTTTTACAATTTTTCAAACATTGAAATCTGCCACTGGACACCTGTATGAAATTCATTAAAGGACTTAAGGCTGTCTATAATGGTATGCTCTTGGAAAAATACTTTAGCGTTAGTTGTTTCGAGTCAACACCACTTTTATTTAAGAGATCGCATTACATGCATTTTAAATCACGATAATATTTGATTCACTTTTAAACTATGTAAAACGTAAGCTTGTCATTGCGCACCATTGTGTGGGTTTACGATATGTTGATATTGGGAAAAACAATGTCGACGATTTTGGCTTAGTGTGTTTTGATATAAATTAGAAAATGAATATTCCATAATTTATCAATTCTTTGCCAGAAACTAGTAAAATATAACACAAAATATAAATGTGAAAAATGTCATAATTTTTTTCCTAATTAGAAATAAATATTAAGTCTAAGTAGGTTCCTCACTTTTAATTGGAATTAAGTTTAAATTTTAAAGATAAGCATAAACACTTTTAAGTATTTAACATACATTTTATATTTTAACTTGTCATGTTTTTGCTCTTGCTTAATATAAAAATAGTTATTAGATCTAGTTAGCTCCGTAAAAATTAACGTAGAAAACATTTCATCTACCTGTAGTCTGTTTATCAATTAGACAGAATAAAATAAGAAAAGATGGTAGATATGTTGAAATAATCTAAAAGTATATTTTGTGAGAGTAATCTGGATATTACTGGCAGTGAAAATCGAAGTATAAGTATCTTTCATGTTAATTAAAGTAGGTGGAAATTTTTATTCTAACGATAAAATAAAACACTAATTAAAACAGATATTTATTGAATGGTTCATTATTTGCAAGAAAAGGGTAGAACAAAATACAAATTAAAAAGACAAATAACATTGGTGTAATTATTGATACCAAAAAGACACACAAAATTAACTAAAATTATATGCATAAATTTAATTCAATTTATAATAAAATTTACGTAAGTTAAAAGTCGTAGCCTTTATACAAAACATATTGATAAAATTCAACCCTCATGTGCCGTTTACAAGCAAACGTTGTCGGTTGTACAATTTGTTGGAGTTAATAATATTGTGTAATGATTGTTAACAAAAAGTGCACAAAAAGAACAGTAGTGTCATGAATAAATACAATTTGTTTTGTAATAAAACTAGCGTAGGTCAAAGGCATAGTCCTTATATAATAGAAATTGGTAAAATTCAAGCCTCAGGAGTGCGCTACGAGCAAAGATTATTGTGTGGTACATACTTTTTAGGAGTCTTTATTGGAGTCATCGGCGCAGCGAAAGTAGTCCCCAAAACGTCAGGGTTCACGACTAATAGTGGCTTTATGGTGACTACTTTATATTATAAAAAACAAACATGTTACAATGTTTGAAGGACTATTATCCAAAGATTTTTTCGGGGTTTCGTATCTCAAATCGAAAAATGAAATCCCCATGATATCGTATATATATTTATATACATATATATATATATATATATATATATACATATATATATATCTATATATATATATATATATTAATATATACATATTTCAAAACGTGTGCGGAACCTTCGGAGAGCGAATTGTTATCGCGATGAAAAGGTTTTTGTGTTATCATTCGCTAGATTTCTAAAGATGGGTAGACTTCTTTCCCTTAGGATCATAATCTAAAGATATTTATTTAATATTTTTTTGAGCAACCAAATAATGACGTAAACGTTTATTACATGCAATTTTATAATAATGAAATGTTGAACTATTTAAAATTTTTTTCTCTTTCAATGCTTTTAAGCTTTTCTTAATGTTCAAAGTTATTTCTTTGTACAAGAACATTTTATTCATGTCTTTCATAAATTTAATGCGGGGCTCTTATGATTTTTTCATTTATTATTTTTTTTATCCTATACATCTGCAAAACTCTAAGATAAATGAAACAAGACAGTTTGTCAAACTTTACCGACATTCTAAGGCAATTTTAGAAAACAATACATATTTCAAAATTGTTTCTTTCCTTTTTTCCAAAGGCGGTTTCTTAAGGAAATGTTTTTGATACTATGAGTTACGATATCTATCAAACTTGTTCTAAATCTGAAATAATATTAACACAGAACTAATTATTTATTAAAAGATCTTTCTTTGTGTCAGGTTTTCAAAGATTTTCTACATCACATTAACATAGTTTTGAATGGATAGAAATGGTCATATATCAAAAGTCATTTCATGTTACTTGGATAATTATATTTTAGTTTGAGTTATTTGAATCATGAAAGAGTGAATGTCTACATAGAAATTACCAGCACCTTCTCCAAATGTTCCTCAGATTTTGGTTACCCGAAAAACTGGCCTTCCTTATCTTGTAGATCTACAACTTCTACTTCTTCTCCTCTAAAATAAACTTCGAAGATAACGAATGGCATGGGAACACATAACCTTCGTACCTTGATGATGTAATAAGCGGCCAGAGACAGTAGATCAAAACGGAAGATTTTGCCATTGCCCCTCGCTAAGAAAGGCAGTCTTGGATGCAACTAGACCCAAAGTATATCTTACAATGTATTAAAGCCATCTTTTTTTTTGACTTGATATTTTTTTGAAATATATTGAATTCACAAAACCTTGAAATTACTAAGAAGCAACTTATGCCTCTCACCACAAAATAATATTTGAATGCTGTTTATTTATGACCTAAAAACTTCGGAGATTAAGTGAAATGTTTTATACTTACTTTCACATTTTCTGTTATCGACTCAGAAAACCCGCTTCTTAATTGTATATCGCATTTTTAATCAATATATGAAGATATTAACTGTTCAGGTAGCTACAAGATCCCGAAAACGAAATAAGTGTAAAAATTAATTTTCAAATAAAATTTTGGAATTAGCAAAATGTTTACGTCTACTTGATTTATATTCAAATGTATATTTAATACGTTAAACTAACGTAAACAATTGATTTAATCGTCCATTTAAAGTGTCATCCTGATTTACAAACTATGACAATAACATATCTTCTCAGCATCATTTTTCTTCTGTTTAATATTAATAACAGCATCTGTCACGGCGCGCCTCGCGGTTCACGTTCACACAGAACCTGTGGTCGGAATTTATTTTATGTTACTTTAATTTTTTCATTTAAAAAAAGTTAGTGAGAGTGTTATTATCTACTTTTTCATTTTGTACGAAATGTTTTCTTTAATTCTTAAATAGTAAGTTTTCCCGGCTTGATCCTCTCGTATATCAAAATTTGCTCTGAAAGTTTATAGTAGTCACTTTTTTGACGTACATATAGCTTGCCTTCTCCAGGTTCATAGTTTCATGATTAAAATATCAAATTATTTCTAAATTCAGTCACAGAGCTTATTTTCTGAGTTTGTTTTCTAACAGAACTTTATCCGAGGAAATATTTTTCCTAGTTATGTTAAAAAACTAATTGGTTTCGGCCAATTTTCTTGAATTTTATTTTAATGACCTGGCTAATATAACAAGTTTTTTGTTATTACTTGTTTTTTTAGCAACACATGGTGACAATTTTAGTTTTGTTAATAATGTATTGTATTTTTTAGCACATAATTAGGATTTATTTTCATCAAGTTTATCATTTATAAATGTCGTATTGGATAATTATATAATGTGCTAACAAATTTACATGTAAATCATAATATAGAATCAACCTAATAAAATGTTAGGGCACTATTAAAACTTGTTTAATATTCATGAATGAGAAATACAAAGTATTGCATTAACTCTTTCACGTATAAAATTGCTTGGCAAAAACTTTAAATGACTTTAAATAAGTAATGAAAATGAAAAGCACTAAAAAGTATGAAATAATTATGCGGTAGAGTATTATTTCTGAACATAAGCATATCTGAACAAAAATGCTAATTTTACAGATTTTAGGGATTGCTGCCAAGTTCATGCCTCTTTCTCTCACTCTCTCTCTCTCTCTTACATACACTCACATATAGCTACATAAGCATCACGTTCTACTTGGAATCGACGCCATAAATCTTCAACAGTAGCAGTGTTTTTCAAATTTGTCTCGCGGTCGCGCGGTTTTATGTTTTATTATCCACTAGCTCTCCAGCTCCTGATCTCGATAGAATTATAACTTGTGTAATTTTTCACGAATTAAAACTTCAATATAATAGCTTTTAAGAAAAAGATCTTTTTTAAAATAGGATGCCAGTTTTATATATTAGGGTATCTATTACGATTTGAATTTCGCTTAAAAAGAGCGCTGGCCTGTGGGTCTGTACGTATTTATGTACGTATATACTTAAATACGTACGAGGATACGCTATACGCACAAGTCCCTTAATTTTTATAAATAATTTTGGACAAAAACTCCCTTTTTTCGCGCTCAGTGATTGTTATTAGCCTTCGTTTTGTGTATATTTGCTTGCTTCTCCTCTTTGCTCTCCTTTGCTTTTATCATAATTTTTTATAAAATATTTTTTAGATATTTTACCATAGTTGTGTTTGTTGATTATGTTCTTCATTGATATTTTTTTCTTCGTTATAAATTTGGAATTTAAACCCATTACATTAATTAGATTAAAATATGGAAAAAAATACTATTTTAAAATAATGTAAATAAAATATAATAAGACGTGGAATGTGAATTTATGGTTTAATGAACTTTTTTTTATTATTTCTTACTTTTAAGCACTTTATTTTTGAAGTCGATTGAATTTGTTGACAGATTATATATTGTTATTATAGCTAAATATAAATAATACTTAGGCAATTGTAAAGCTTACATAGGGGAATATATTATAAATCCCGTTGCAATATGGTCGTCAGTCAATAAAGTTCAACGAACTCGTTAATTAGCTTTTACGATCGATAAAATTCCCTTAGTGGACAACTAATGGAGGAAGAGCAAAGGCAAAAACATTTGATCTACGAAATATTTGTGTTCTGATTAAATTGTATACGTTAACGTATTGGGTAATTATATATCTCATTTTAGTTAATATTTGAGGTAGTATGTTTACTTGTATTTTGTTATATACGTGTCGTCTATAAAATACTATAAATTTGCTATAATTTTAGTTAATATTTGAGATAGTGTGTTTACTTGTATTTTGTTACATACGTATCGTCTATAAAATACTATAAATTTGCTATAATAAATTTACGTGGTTCTCGTTTTTAAGACTCACTTTATTTTTTATGAAATTTGTGGATATTTAAATGAACAAACCTTTAAATGATGCCTCACTCACTTTTACATAACATCAAAGCTCTATATCACGGTAAAATTTAACACACAACATCCCGATAAACAGCGCAGAACTACCAAATTCATGGGCCGTGACGTACTCTGTATTTCCAAGGCAAATTATTTGCTTTTAAAATAACATATGCAGTGTATTTTAGTATAATAAATATTTGTCCACTTTCAACTAAGTCTTAAGTAATATAAACCCTATTTGGGTAAGATCAATTTCAAAGTAAGAAAAATTCCTTTTCCTCCATATCTATTCTCCGTTCTTAGTTGAAATGTTCTATAGAATAACCTACGAAATTACTGAAAACAAATTTTAGGAAAAATTCATAAAAATTTACAAAAATCGGTTTTGTCACCCTAAAAACTCTTATTACACACCAAAATTTCTAAAAATGTTATCGTCAAAATTGGATATTGGATGATGTAGAGAAATAAGTCCTTTTTCAAATTCATTCTCGCATAGAATATACGTTACGTGCAATGTATTATATTGGTGTATAATACAAAAACCAACGAATAAAAATTTTATTACCATAAAAATTTATTCAATAAATAATAGAAGATTGAATTAAATAGAGAGATATGCCCTTCGTTTATGAAATTATTTTCATTAACGAGCTTAAGAACTTCAATTCTGATGATTCACAATCTAGACTTACTCGTGTCTCACCAGATCATATACCAATATAAATTCAATAGCGAACTCAGCTTATTTGAAATAAAGCGCATGATATATCCGGTTTTAAATTATTGTTCTCAATCAAAAAATGGAAAGTCTGATATTAGCACTATCTATAACAGAGCATTTATTTAGCTGCATACATTTGCAATATTTGCAAATAAAAGACACAAATATTGCTTTTTGCCCCTTTTATGTGACCAATAAATTTTTTAAAAAAATTTGATAGGTTTTAATCATATGATTATGATATGAGGTGAAGTGGCAACTATTACAGCACCAAAATTATGTACGAAAAAGATTCATATGAAGGAAGTTACATAATATAGCTAATGAACATGTATAAAAAAACTCCTTTGCAGAAATATATTACCTTCCCGCTTCTCGGCGAAAATACAAAACACATGAGAACGTTTTATATTTTTAACAGAAGTATTTAGTTACGACTTTATTTAATACACTCGTATTTAAGACAATTTTCCTTATTGTTTTCAATTTAAATTCCCAGACAAAAATGAATAACTTCAGTGACAATAAAGGTTTTAAGAGAGAAATCATCATCAGGCAAGTTAGTTTGAATTCAACTTACATGCAGATTCAGCGGTGTTAGGAATTTGCGGAGAAACTAAATTAGTTGATTGAATACATAAGAAGAGATCTTGTCCGTAATTGAAAATATCCAGGTCTTCGGGATGCAAATTTTAAAATTATCATTTATAATTTTTAATTTACAATTTTTTTCTGTACGTAAACCAAGTTGTTGAGAATTTACACATTTTCTCAAAGCACATAATAATAATTAAATTGAAAAAAAAAACACATTATTCATCTAATAAATCGCTTGTGTTTTATTTGAGGCACGTCTGCGTGCTGATGCCGTCCTCGCGTTAATCCGATTAAGCAATAATTTATCCCTAATAAATTAGTGGAAATCGTCCCAGCGCGTAGCTCAAACACAACGCTCCATTATTTACGTTATTAATATTACTATTGTCTCATAATTTGGACTTATTTACCTCTTAGATATGATTCATGCGACGATAGGAAAGTTACTTTCGAATAGAAGACTTAGCAAGTTAATATAATTGTTGGGGTGATTGGGTTATTGGCTGTCGATTATCATGATAGACACACACTTGCACTCCTCGAGGTTATGTCGAGTGACAGTTAAATATATTGAATCTGACTGTAAATACAAATTAAATAAAATAAAATTTAGGGATAAAAACAACAATTTACAGATATTCTATTTCTTGATCCATATCATTGTGTAAAAGTGCCGGTTCATGAAATAGCATTTAAAAAAAAACGAGCACCACATGAAGTATTTTTTGTGCATATTACAGTCGTTGATTAAATTTATTTGTTCAATTATTTCAGTATCTAACATATTTCATTAGCGAATCCGAAAGTCACGTACAAGTGATTTTTTTGTGATATTTTTTGAGTACATAAGAAATAAGAAATTGAAAACGAAAAATTTCCAATAAATACTATTTGATATTCTAATTTTTTTGGTGACTCAATTATTACATCGGCTGCAAGTGTTTGGTACTTGTTTCTAACGGGTTTTCTAGTTTAAAGAGTGTTACAAATCCAAGAAAATTTATCAGGGCTGCCGTTGCAATTTCCATTTACATTGTAGCAGCACAAAAAAGTTATTTGCGTACCTAAGAGAATTTCAATTAGTCAGGAACTGATAAAACTGCAAAATTTTAGGTAGAGGCAGGGCATGGCAACCCCGACGGATTTTCTTTGGTCTGTAATTACATCAATAAGTTCTTACTTGCTATCAGTTGGAGGGTTTTCAAATAAATTTTTCAATCGTTTTTCAATTACAATGACTACATCCGGCGTTGGGTTTATTTTAATTTTATTTTTATTTTATTCTTTTCCGATTAAAGTGTTTTCATTTATCGTGGGCTTAGTCAAAATTATAATTTGGCTTTTTATTATTAGTCTTACTAACTAAGCTTAAAAAAAAACATTCGTCAAAGCGCGAGCTCGTATGGTTCTTAGTGGAGTACTATCTTGAAACGGCGTTGTTATAACTGATCCAAATCAAAGGAAACTCTTCAATAATTTACACAATAGCTTAGCATTAGAAGAATTAGAGCGCTTGAGAAGCATGTTTGTGAATCACACATCGATGAAGTCGATGAAAGGCTACGAAATAGTTAATATAGATTAATCTAAAATGTTTATTGCAGCGCCTTCTGGCGAGTTAACAACATTACACCTGACTAAAAACCTTCGCCCTTAAATCACAATTGTTTTAATGAAAACCGTTTCTGAATCGGTCAAAGAATTTTGGATAAAAATCGTTTGCAACAAAAAGTTGCAACACCCCTGGAAATTTAACACTATAACAACTATCCAGGGACCAACACCGATTAGTGCCGATCTAACCATTTTGAAGATAAATGAAAACATTCGATTTTTGCAACTAAATATTACAGCAATTTCTAATAAGCTAATAGTATAACACCTACCTGAGAACCATCACCGATTAGTGCTAAGTATTATGTAGAAAACCGTGTCTAAATCGGTCAAAGAATTTTGGAGATAATTGGGAACATTCCGTTGTAACAAAATGTTTACTGCGGCGCCCCCCTGTATTAACCGTAACAACTCTTAAGAATCATTGCCATTGAATCACGAACTTTACACATAGAACCGTATATAAATCAGTAAAATAATATGGGATATAAATGGGAACATTTGTTTGCAGCAAAATGTTTAATGCGGCGCCCCGTGGTGAATACTCACCGTAACAGCTATCTAAAAATCATTGCCAATGGATCAGTAACATTTTACGGAAAACCGTATCTAAATCGGTCAAACCGTTTTGGAGATAAATCCAATGTTCCACAAACCAATAGATAAATCCAATGTTCCAATGGCACACAAACAAACAAACCTACAAAGAACCTCTCACCTTAAAGACATACCTCCTCTTTTCAGTCGCGGGTAAAAACAGTGAGGACAAGTTTGAAAAATATACTTTAAAAATTGTATGCACAAGTGTATAGAAAACATTTTTCACATTCTTCAGTAGACATTTCTTTCGGAGTCGATGCACTTTTTTCAGACAATATTTTTTTTTACAAAATAGAAACATTTTGGAGAATTCAGTAAAGATTCATAATAAAAAACCTCAAGAATTTTATCAAAATAAATGAAGCGATTTAACGTATTTATTGCTGATATTAAATTCTTCTTGCAAGCTTCTGTCTCAAGCGTTCTTAATGTCACCGCGCTGACGGGCTGTCAAATATTTTTGTGGCGAACCTTCAATTTACTAAATATTCAAATCTTTATTCTCCTTTCAGAGTGAATCTGTAGTCAGATGAAAATGGTAAACGTAAATATAATTTTATTATAAGATTGCTTGCCTATTTTTAATATCACCTTAAAAGTAATAGGTTGTGACATAATGTAATTCAAAATTCTAACATAAATTGATCGAATTTGGACGTTCATTTTGGAGGAAGTTTCATATTTTACTTCATATTGTCTGAGAAAATGAAATATTTCACCATAATAAAAATTGTAATTAAAGCTTTCGGTGTCTATGTATTCAAATACACAGATTAAATTTGACTAGAGAAAATTATTTTATTTAATCAAGTATGAATTTCAATATAGTTCTCTTTATATATATGTAATTACGTATATATAAAGAGAACTTTAGGAAGTTTTGCTCGCGATAAACTGACTTTACGCACAAAAACTTTCATTGCAATATATAATTAAAAAGGGGAAATTACTTTAATAATTCTAATTTTCAAACGCGCAACCTGCAATTTTAATGACGTAACATTAATGACTAAACCAAGCGCCACACAATGATGTATTTTCGCATTCAATAATAGATATCCCCGTCGCGACCATAGGACAACTTTTGCTGTTTACGCGAGTGTTGATGGTACAATGTTCAAATTGCTGAAGAATTAAAATATATTGTTGAGAGCAATATAATCGCAATTAAAATATTAGATACATATTAGTAAAACGATGCAAACCACATACATTTTTAAGTGTAAAATCTTTTCACATATATGACCTTGGTGGTTCTTAAACTGTATTAGGTAAATGCAATCAACAAAGGACCATAATTACGCAAGTATTTTAACTCAATAACAGCCTACATATTTTATCATCTGAATAAATTGAAATTAAATTATTTCCGTTTTCAATATGAAAAGTAAGCCTAGTTTTTGCACTTGCTAATAATTTAATTTTATATAAACACAGAATGAATGGTAACTTATATTGTATTTTCCTCTATAACTGTATTTTCCGTGTTTTAATATTTTTTTTGCGTGGGAAAAAAAATCGAATACAATTAGTTTGTATTCGAATTCGAAAAATTAAAATCAGAAAATAAAAATGTAAAACGTAACAAAATTGTCTCTTAGAAAAAAATTTAACAAAGCTAAATCTTTACATATTGTCAGAGTAATTAAAAAACTAGTGTGAAATAAAATGCACCAATCAAAATGTTCACTTATTTTTACATGTCAAAGAGTTGTTGCACCTGGAGTTACAAAGAACATTGGCTTTCTTGAAAATATATTTATTGGAAACGCATTGTCCTTTTCTAATTATTTTTTGCAATTGCATTGTTTCATTTCTTGCCCCTCAAATGATAAAGACTTTGATGCTATAAATCTTAAGAGCAATGTGACCTGAAAAAAAATAAAGTAAAACAACCACCCATATTACTTGGTGGGACTTTATGCAAAGTCCGGATCGGTAATATCGGCTTGCCTATCTCTGTCACTTAACAGCAATATTTGTAGTGCTGTGTTCCGGTTGGAAGGGCAAGATAGCTAGAAAATATGAAATATATTGCTAAGAAGTATTTTAAGGTGATATTGAAAAGTTAATTAATTTTGACCTGTGGAATGTTACTGTTTGGTTCGGCTTTTGGAGAGGAAAGATCAGCATTTCGAGGCATCCGATCTTTGATTATGCCAAAAGCAGTTCCAACTTTATATAATTCGTATATTTTATAAAATTTTTCAATCAGGGTTTTACTGCCGAAGGTCCCCTGTCAACTTTTTGTACTTCAATTAATACAGACGAACTAATATCTTTAAATTTCTTAGACGATGTGGCTATCATTTTATCTGACGTTCTTCTTAGATGATGTGGCTATCATTTTATCTTTTTAAATTTATGTGCGATTGTGTTCTTTTTTGTACGATATTACGTTTATTCACACACAAATTGCAAAGCAATAGCGATCTACAGCCTTTATTTTCAACAGATACTACTCCATGCATGGCGTGAACGATTTTCTTGCATTTTGTACGTGTATGAACTCGAGATGCTTCTTTGTTGGATATATTATATACCAAATTATTCATTTTTTTCAATTATTACACCAATATCATTCACACCTAGCAGTATGTTAGAATTGTTAGGTGCGATGCCCTTTTCTAGAGTGATGATTTGTTTGTCAATATTTTTATGTCATTTTACTTGTTTTTGATTTGCAATGCTTATTTCTGAATTTATTACAAGGCTTTCGTAGTTTTTAGGAAATGGGTCATTATTGGTCTGATCCAGGGTGACGGTTTCCTTACTATTTAAGATATTTTTTCCTCCTCGTGTTTTTATGGGAAATTTTTGAAATATTTCCGTAACAAAAATATACATGCAAATTAAGGCATTTCAACACGAAACTTGTTATTTCTGAAAGTGTTATAAAGTAACTAATTCATGCCAAATACGTGTTTAGCAATGTCATTGAGTTTATTAATGTCTGACCTCATTAATTTTTTTTAGTCTGATATATATTTGATTTTGTTATTAAATGCAAACAATATTCTAAATTATTTAGTGTTTAATTGGTGATTATATAATGTACAATCTTTAAAGTACTTATAATACGTTTTTACACTTGTAGATTTTATATCATTCTAATTTCGTTACGATGAAATGTACAGTTATTACAACTGAAAAGTTAATCGCGACAGCATAATAAAATAAAGAAACCTGGTGTTACTCAACATATATTACTACAGGCTCTTAATATAATAAAAGTTTTCTGATGTCCTACTGAAACTTAATGAAATTCCTTTTTTTTCTAAAATCTACGAGAAATACCTCTTAATTCTTTAAAAAATCAATATAATCGATGACATGTTCGAAAGCATTCTTGCACTGATATGTTTAAATAGCAATCAGGATACACCATATCTGCACACCCTAAACAAAAAATATTTATTGCACTATGTGTAGTTGTAACGTGTTTTACGGTTCTTTTTTCGATGAACATTATGACGGTCGATCAACTTCTTTGCGATAATAAGATGACACACTTAGGACTACCTAGTCTCGTAAAATCTTTTTCTTTATATAGGACTTTAAGAGATCTAACGAAACGGCCGCTATACAAATTCTACGATGTTGTTTTCAAGTTGATTTTTTCAAACCGTATTATGTTGTTTGAATATCATTAATGTACATCAAATACAAAAATGGACCTAGAACACTACCCTGAGGGACCCCAGCCTTAATTAGCTTCAAGTCTGAATACGAGTCTTCGTATTTAACCCGAAAGTGTCGATTAGTCAGATAAGAAAGAAGAGTTGATAGAAGTGATTAGAAAGACGTAGTCTTAATTTGTGTAAAAGAACTTCGTGCCAAATTCTATCAAATGCCTGCATAATCTACGGGAAAAGGAACCGACCATAGAACAAATATTACCCTTGTTGGATATTAAATAATACGATTTCCAAAGATATGAAACAACTCCTTAGAATAATTTCTTTTGTGATGAGTTTCCAAATTAAAAATATATTTACTGAGCTTCCTGTCAAACAAACTTACTGGTACAGAACTTTTTAATTGAAATTTTTTCGAAAATGTGACAAATTTTTTTCCCGAGAAAGTTAACAAAAAATAAACAAAATTTTCGGTACAAATAAATATTATGAAACCTTGTGGAACGACCATCGTGTCTTTCGTAATGTTTTTCCCAAAATCAATCTTAAACGCAGTAAGTATTATTTTACTCAATTTATCCAGATGAGGTGAAAATATTTTTTTTCAATACCCTTCTAACACTTATCAAAATATGAATAAAAACTACAATTTGAGTAATATAAATCCCAAATTATATAGAAAGCAATTCTCCGGGTATGAACCTATTATGTAATAAGTGTTGTGATTTCAAATAAATATCATAATTTATAAACTCTTGGTAAGACATGAATTATCAAGCTACAAACTGCCATTTTTCTTCCCTCAATATTAATGATGGTATCTGTCATCGTGCGCCGCGCTTGTGCTTCAGGGTTTAAACTAAAAATTAATTTGAATTCAACAAGATTCTCAGCATATTGGCCTTCAGCACCATTATATCTTTTTGATTAATATTCTGATTTAATAATACTCGATCATATTTTATGTATGCCTGTTAAGTAAAGGATTTGTTTACGATTAAAATATACTATCACTTAATTTTTTTCAGAGATTACGTAATTCCATATTGATAATTTACTGTTATTTGTATTTCGTAAAACGCGCAAATATTTTATTTTTAATAAAATAAAAACAATTTTTATGTACTGAGTGATGCAGTCTTACAATTGAGTTATATAGATCAGCTCTTTGGGTGTGCCACAACCTTTGCACACCGTGTGTACATGTGTACTTGTAAAACGTTACTTTTATAAACCCAAAACGAAATTCGGCTGGGATATTTCTTAAGTCATTCTAGATTTAAGTCCAATATTGGCGAAACATAGTGAAACTTGCCATTTTAGAAATTGAAAAAAAATGTGTATACGGTATCAAGTGAATAGTATTAAAGAGTGGTTAATGAATATATTACGTACGTAATTTTGTACGTAATTTTATATTACGCACGTAATTTCTAAAAATTTAATAATTAAGCGGAAAATTTTCTTTTAATTTTTTTTTTCTGGTACTTCGTCGTCGTTTCGTAAATTACAATTAAAATACTTTCGCCGTTTCGTAAATTTGCAACTTAATTTTGTTCTTCGTATATCAAGTACTAGACTGTTGAAACGACGTTTTAGGTTTAAGTAGTGTTAAACTAATCAATTTAGTTTGTGTTTTCGTAAAATGATAATTTATTAAAAAGTTTAAAAAAATTAACCGATATCTTTATAAACATTTTTTACGTTTTTCTTTGATTCCACTTAAATTTTAGCAAATATCAGCAATCGTGGATGGAAATTTTTAAAATATCGAAAAATATACTTTTAAATATGATATACATATACAACTTTTTGTATGTTTTGTGTCTTACCACGATACTGGGAAAAATTTTGAAATTCATCCTTGAAGTAAATTTAATGTTGGCTCTTAATGCATTACTATTATGTTAATATTGCAATTTTATTTTATTTTTTTTTTTATTAATTACGTCAAAATAATATTTCACTCAAATATTTATAAAATTGCATTCAATTTGTTGAGTGCTGTAAAATAATAAAGTCTTTTTGTGCCTATCATTACTCAATGTTAATCCCTAATTAAAAATCGCCGCGGAAATCTCCCTACGCCTCAGCACCAGTACGGAAATATAATCAACCTTGTCTAGTATCTTATTAGTTATTTTGTTTTAATACATTCTGTCATTTAAGAATAAATTATTTATTATAATTTACTGTTAAAAGTAAAAAAGTTATTCTTCGGTGTTTTTTTAATTAAATATTGCAAAAATTTAATACTTCGTGTCAATGAATCCCGAATACATTTTTTCTACGTATTATTATCATAAGATATTTCTCTGAAGCGTATACTTAGAAATTTCATAGAGATCTAAAATTGTGGAAATTACGGAAGTACCTGCAAATGAAATTACAAGCATTTCATGTTTGACTATAAAAATTCGTGAGTAAGGATAAAGGAAAGTTTTTTGTTATTAGTATAATTTCTTTATACCGGTGATTATTATTATTAAATAATTAACCTCAAAAGCATTGACAAGAAAGTTGTGTACAAAACATTATTTTGCGAGTCTTTCTAAGTAAAAGCTTGTTATAAAAATTTAGAGGGTAAACGATGATAATAATCGTAACGAATTTCCTCAGGGTTTTGTCCCATCAAAAAGATCAAGCAAAAAGACCAAAAAGTGTTATTTCTAATCATTATCGTTTATGACACTGATGTATTTCGTGTTCGTTATCATTTATGATATTATTCCTTATATTTATTTTCAAATTTTGATGATAAATGTCTATTGCAAAATATAAGAAACTCAAAGATTTTAATACATATTTTTAAAACTAATTGATTGGTTAATAACAGAGATAATATATTTTCTGATTACTTTCCTACTCCAGATTAATCAACAGATGGATAGCTGTCCATCAAATAAGAGGATCATTAGATCGAAATAGGAAAATTAGTGGAAAGCTTGTGGATGCAACCAAAGATAATAGGATCGCTAGAGAGTCTGCCAAATCATTGTTTCACCTTACATGTAAAAAAACATCATAAAATAAAAGCTCTAGTTTTTTTGTCATTATAACACTTAGAAAGAGTTGACATTTTTGCGATAACAATTTTTTCCACGTATAATTTATTGTATTATTCAAGATAGCTCAAAACAATCAAAAGTATCAAAAGCGAGTAACAATATGATGCAAAATTATCGCCATTTCGATTATATCACTACTAAATTGTAAATTGAAATTTCAATGAAATATGGCTTATGGCTTTGTAAATAGAGATTGACATCAATCAGGCAGACAATTTCAATATCACGTACTTCACGCCTGTCGTGAATCGCAAAATCTCCTTAATAGAAACATTCCAGATTCCTATTCAAAATTGCGATATCAGTTTATCGTGGTATTAAATTGTGCTTCGAAGCTTTCGTGGCCACATAAATGCCAATAACATAGCGCGTGTGTATACGATTATTTTGCAAAATATAGCTCATTATTTCCGTTTTATTAAAGTCATTTTCAAATGAAAATCTAAGCAATAGTGAATTTTCAACTTTGTGTAAACAATAATGTACACTTTAAATGTTCAATTTTCAGTATAAAAATTATAAATAATTTATTTTAAGTGTGATATTTGCAATTTTTTAAGGCAATTAATATTTTAAAGATGGTGTAAAAATTATTTTTGTTAATTTTTAAACTCACAAAATAAATTTCAGGTATAATGTTATGGTTAATAAATATTTCTATTACTTGGTGGTAATTATGATTAATCAAACACAAATCAGTAATCAAACACATACTTCCATCATGGTAATAAACATTAGCCCTTCTAGATCCTATTTCTTTCAAAATTTCCTCATTCATGTTAGTAGACAGATCTAACACTTCTTTTTTATACGAAATTTGTATGAAATATTGTAATAATTACTAATTATTAAAATATCAGGGAATATTATATCTCTCAAATAATAATCAATATTTACATCCAAAGTACTTTACTAATCTTTTAAATATTGATTATTATATGTATGTCAATGCTATGCAGTTTATTCAGCCCATTTTTGTATAAAATAAGGTTTGAAACTGCCAGCTAACCCAAATATTTCATACAATTCATTGGTCAACAATAGCGGATATATATTTTTTGACATATAATTTATAGGTGAGAATTGCTTTAATGAAAAATCCTTAAATTCAAATTTCATAAACGTATAAATTGTTGAATATTCTATGAATGGAATTAGCTGAAATCAACCCAAATCTTCCTAAAATGTTTGAACAAAATCTAATTAGATATAATAGCTATTTGTATCCTAACTTGAACTATTTTTTCATTAGGAAAGGTCACAAAAACAATAAACAAAAACAATCAACAGTATAATGCGCTATAAAATATAAGAATAATGTATATAATATTTTCATCTGAACATTTTTATGTCTTTTCAGTAAAATTTTAAACTGTACGTTAGACTGGTTTTGATATTAAATACTTCATAAGTCACCCAAGGTAATTGATAAAAAATGAAAATATAAGAATAAGCAAATAAGCAATAAGCAAGACATAAAAAGTAAGTAAATAAAGATATTGTCAACAAAAAAAATATATTTATAACGTATACCATTTTCGTTAGTTTAAAAATAATACTTTACATAAATGTTATCCTTGATTACAATAAATACAAATATCCAATGAAAATCAATATTTTTTGTAATTCAATAACAAACAATTTTCCAACCAAAACCAATTTTCACGGATAAAGTGCACAGTTAAATTTTTTGAAAATATATTAAATAATCTATTATCTACTAGGGAGATACTATATACAGATTTAAAACGTTTATGTCGTATTGTTTTTAATTTTTATCCAACCATAATTTAGGACTAAATAATGTTTGGATGAAAATTAAAAACGATACGACTTAAAAAGCATCTTTTTACTAATGAAGAATTCAAGTCCACCCTCTTCTCATTAAATATGCGTTCAGAATTCATAGACAAAGCAGAAGTAGAGCTACCGAACAGTAATTTTAGAAATTTTAGACTTTAAATATATTAAAAGAAAAATATCAGCACTGAAACTGTTTTCAACGCTTTCGCACTCATTAAAAGTGTGCGTGCACGCTTGTAAGTAGAAATGTTTCAGAGATTTCGCAATAATTGTATACCATTAAAAAAATATCAACGCGCT
The DNA here is from genome assembly GCA_039881145.1 of Druceiella hillmani. Taxonomy (NCBI): domain Eukaryota; kingdom Metazoa; phylum Arthropoda; class Insecta; order Lepidoptera; family Hepialidae; genus Druceiella; species Druceiella hillmani. The sequence continues at coordinate 10,705,753 of JAYKKI010000014.1, forward strand.
TCCGGAAAACGGATCAAGATCGTTAATGTTTATGATTCTCGTAGCGTCCGCGTCGACGCTTCCGTGGAATATCAGTTTATTCGCTGTTGCTTCTACAGATTTAGTAAACATTTTAATGATACGATTAAATTTATTATTTTTTATTTAATATGAAAATGAATATATCTTAATTGTACAATATTCATGAATTAATTAGGGGTGGAATAGCTGACAAACTAATTTGTTAAAGTCTAACATACTTAATATTTTTTAAATTACCATAAATTGGAGAAACAAAGAAAACCAATAGAAGAATTCAATTCGGTATTTGAGAAATTTTGTTACATATTCTTTTTCAAAATGCACCTGTTTTAATAACGAAAATTTTCAAAAAATTCGTATTTCCATTGATGTTATAGATAAATGCGGCGTGACTTCTTACTATTGGTCGAATTTCTACTCTAATTAGTGATGCATGAAAAAGACTATGCTTGGGTTTCTCTACGAAATACAAATCGTAAGGGAACTAAGGGCATTGATATAGCTATTAGGATTGGCGGGTGAATTTGCAATGGGCAGGCCACGTAGTGCGTAGAACTGATGACTGTCAAGAAAAAAGATCCTTCGATGTAAGTGCAGGAAAGCCTTAAGATCCTTAAGTGCAGGAAGCGGACGTATGACTCAGTAAAGGTTCAACGCAAAGAGACCTATCGGATGGGAGGGCATGGAGAGTTTATTACTATATTGTGTGAATATTTGGAGGCTTATCTTCAACAGTAAACGTCTTCTGACTAATAATGATTATGATGATATAAATCGAAGAAAAGAATATATAAACAAGTCACGAAATTTTAGTTGTAGCTTACGTTTCCTCTAATGCGTTTTCAGATAAGAGAAATATATTGCTTATGAAGTTATAAGGCATTTTTTTATCAGAATTGTTATCATATTTGATTTCACAATATTCTACGTGATTACCGCTTGATATTAACGAAATGTTAATTGCAAAAAACACAGTACTCGGAAACTCTGAACATAGAGTTAAACGAGTCTTGTATTTCAAACAGATATACAACCAAAGACTGTTTAATAAATATACTCTACTGTTTTGTGAAAACATTTGAATCTGATCCTGATCTTACTATGGGAAATAAACAATTTTGTCCGATTTGATTGATTTCGACATAAAAGTCTATCTGGATTCAAAAGTTTGAAGATAGGTAGAATAATCATGATTTACTTTGACTGAGGTCCATGTACGATTTATTTAGAAGAAAAGTAATAAAACATAAAATTCAGTACCTGTATTGTATAATAAAATAATTTTCCTACGTGTCTTGCAAGGTAATAATTTTTGTTTGTAACCGGAATTCTTTTTACCACCGTCTCGTTCAGTTAAAGTTATTGATTGAGAATGTTATTTGAATCATGGTTGAAAAAATAATATAAACTGGGAATGACAGCTGAAAACCTCTGAAAATAAGTTGATTTTACCAACAATTTATTCCACAATTCCTGAATTAATCAAGTATAATTTACTTAGGAACAATGTCGAAAAACATGTTATCGTTAACCTTCCTATTGATCTATAATAATTTTTAATTTCCTAGATTTTTAGAGCCTTGAAGTTTTTAAAAATTTATTTTTTTCTTAAACTAGTAATATAAAAAAGCCTTACCATGACGAAAAAACTTAAAATTGCGTCAGCGATACAACATTTTCTTACTCCTCCAAAACAGTAAAATTTTTCCCTAAGTATTTAATACTAACTTTATTAACAAATACGAAATAAGTAGCAGTAACTATCCGCAATATGATATAAATAATTTTAGGCTTAATATAATTTAGGTCAAGATTTGAAATAAAAATTCTTACATTGAATTCCTTGGTGAGGAATTTCGTCCTAAGTTTCCCGCGATCATTTTTCTTTTCACAATATTAATTACGACATCTTTCATCGTACGTCACATTTGGGCCTCGGGGCTCAAACTTGAAATTAATATAAGTGCGACTAGTTTCCAGGAGTACTTACCATCGACATTATTTCATCGTCTGATTGATATTCTGATTTAATAAAACAGAAACTCTTATTTTATTGGTAGTCTTTAAGTGTAGGGTTTATTACTATTAAAATATTTTATTTATTGTCTTATGTTTGGTTAAAAGGTACTTTCACAATATCATTAATGTCGAAATTGATAAATGTCACTGCAATCGTTATAGAAATTGACTTTTCAATTGCTAACCTCATCGACAGATATTTTCTCGTTAACATATTTTGCATTTTGTCAAAATATTTATTTTGTGATTACTTAATTTATATGCCTAAAATATTGGCTAAAAATATTGACAGACAAGACGAAGCGAAAAACTTTTCGAAATCTATGGGGAAGCCTGTGTCCAACTGTAATAACTTATATGAAGACCTTGCGATGATAAATAAATATTTTAGGGAAAGTGCGTAAATAGATATATTACGAGTTTCCCATAGGTATACATACATCATGTGTGCGTGTATATATACACATTGTTTGAAAATGTTACGTAAAAATGCAGTTTTTAGTTGTAGTTAAATTATTTTTACGTTCAAATTGATAAAACAATTTTTAATTAAATTATTACTGTGTTCAAGAATTGAAAAAATATAATTTGAAGTAAAATACGGGTAAACATAATTACTTCAGTCTTTTTCTCATTTCCGAATAAGTCGCCAATCATTTTGCATGAGTGCAACGATTTATGCGGCTTAATCAATGTATTGACCAAACGAACGAACTAACATTCAAATTTATTTATTTAATGAATTTTCTAAAATTCCACCTAAACTCTTCTCACTTCATGTTCCATGCAAAATATCGAACAAAAAAAATATTATTTCGTTTGCCCCTTTATAATTATGGTACAAATATTTTTGAGTGTTAACCTGTAGAATATACGCCAAATAATAGGCTTTAACATTACGTATATGTTCTAGGTTAAACGGTTTATGAGAAGAAGAGCGCACATATTTTGATGATATTCTAGATAATCCCATACTTACAGATCTATAATTCTAGAAATATTGCAAAAGGAACTAACTTTTTAATCTGCATAAATTTCTCTTCCAGTAAATATCTTACACAAAAAAATTTTGTCGTTGCTATAGATGGACAATTTAATCTCTATGTAAAATATTTTTAAAGAAAAACGGCAACGATAGATGGACAAACGGACAGCCACTTCGGTAATCAAAAAGTTCCTTTTTTTCCCTTTTCAGTTACGGACATCATAAAAATAAAAAAAGAATATCCGCGAGTTAACATTTAATAAATGGATAAAATTGAGCAGATACACATTTTCGATACACTGATCAATTAAAATGCAGCTGATAACTAATTATTTTTTCCATAAAATGTTATTTAAACAAATATTTATTTCTACAGATATTTTATTCCCGTAATATAATATACATAACTGTTCATAAATCAATTAAACTTTGTTACATCTACTAACATTTTCAAAATTTTATTAAAATTCATTTTAATCTAATAGAACATCGTCAAGGCGTAGCTAAAAGGAAATTGCAACATTTTGATAAATGTTTATCCATCCTACAGTGGTCATCTCCAATCTAGCCCTTTCAGTAAATTTTAAGTAAATTTTTTTGAGAATTTCACGACACTTTGCGTCTGTTTTAGACATACCAGGCAATATATTCTCATGTTGGATGATAACATTATTACGGTTTAGTAAAATGCTATTCACCTTAAATTTTTAAATTTATAAGTATATATATATATATATATATATATATATGTGTGTGTGTGTATATATTTACATACACACCTATATATAAATATATGTGTGTGTGCAAATATTTACGGAACCTTAGTAGTATATTTACTACCAGTACCTAGTAGGTTTTTTGTTTTATGTTTACATATAGAACGACTGAATTGATCATAAATAACCTATTATATATAACTAGAAACTGTAAGGATTTCGTTCTACTTAGAAATATAGCACATGGGGTTAAAAAATTATTTTTTCGCAATTACAATTCACCCTTTAAATGATTACATCTACTACTCCTGCATAAAAACATGAAATACTCTTGCATAAAATTGAGAAAAAGGTTTTGAGTGGGGACATTTGTCCCTTTTCCCCCAATAGAAATGTTATTGAAGTATGACAATTTAAATTTATATGGTAAATGTATGACTATGCCAAGTTTGAAGTTTCTACATCGAAACATATCTGTGATGAATTGATGTGACAGATAATTAAACTGATGTGAGGATCCCTAAAATTATCTTTGGAAGTTTGACGAGAAATTAATCAATATTAAACTCCATTTTTAGGTATATAAACGTGTGTACAAGGAAGTTCACTTATTACTTCGTTCAGTGATTTTGTATTATACTATTTTCATTACAGGCAAATTCTCAATTTTTAATAATCTGGTGATATCAACAGAAAAAATATCAAACGTTATGTGTATTTTTGTCTGAATAACTTAATAGTCTTCACTACTTTTGTAAATGATGTATTGTTTTTTGATTCAGAAATTATATCTATTTTTATTGGAAAAACTTTCTTTAATTTTTAAGTGTCCTTTAATAATCACTTTAAAATAATTTAATTTTATAGAACTTTCTTCTACAACATTAGTTTTCACATAATAAGGAAGGGAAAAAAATTACAAAACTGGAATTTAAAAATGGAAATACCAGTAACGTATAAAAATTTAAGCGAATACTGGCAATGATGACTGTATGGAAATGTGTGGAAAAGGTTAATTTTCAAAATGCAAACTTAATTTTAAAACTAAATTTCGCTGGATACTCATCGGAGATAGGTGTAGCCCGTATTGCACTAAAACTTCCACTTTTCATTTATTTGTTGATTGAAAAAACAATTCATAATTGCAAGATAAAATTAACTAATAGGTAAACAATGATTCGTGTTTAATATTTTTAAATAAATAGTAATTTTTGTTATTAATTTCAACCAAATTACAAATCAGCACTGCAAAGTTTTTTAGTTAAAAAATTACAAATGAGACGCCATATACTTATGTATGATCTTAAACATGGATGGTCTATGGAGGTTCTACCTGGTTTTAGAGAAAAATGTATTAATTGTAATTTTAGAGAAACATTTTTTCATTTAAAATTATAAAAAAAACTGTGGTTTTTTTATTCATCAAGGTATATCTTGGCATTCCCTTCCCGAATCAAAGTTAAAATTATAGCCCAAAACTAAAATAGGTGTTAAAATTTATGTTTCGACTACGTCGTTAAAATATAAGTTTGAATATTAAAAAGTACGCGAGTAAGCTGAGAGTCGACAGGAGTGACAAAGTTAATATGAAAAAGAGAACATTAACGACCTCGAATCGTGTTGCCGGAGATTGCATCGATACATTTTTTAATCACGTACAATTATCGCGAACGAAGTACCCCGGAACTCGTCGAAATGTTCTTTGTTTTCAAGTGAGCAGTGGACAGTTGTAACGACCACTGTGGCATAAATATGTTATCGATTTTTGAGCCCATGTATATATATATATATATATATATAGTCATAAAATACATTTGATATGTTTTTAAGGATCGCAGATATTTTTTTTATATTGCTGTTGATTTTTGTTCCATTAATGTGACTTTTATTTCGTACACTTAAGTTACTAGTAATAAAACGAGAAATATTTATATTCTACACCTAAATAATTCGTGCCTAAATAATATTATAAACAAAAATTGTTTTCGCTTATTTTTCCCTTAAAAGCTTCTGAAACAATAAATCTATAAAAATGACGTTTCGCACACTAGTAGAACCTGTTATGAACAAACGTATATTATATAATATGCTGAGTAATATTTAATATGCTTATTTCTTCTCACCATCGAGATTTGTGTGCTGCAATGTCTCCGCTTTGCTCCTTATAACAGAACGGTATATGTTTTCGAATACATCTCAGGCCCTGTTTCTTTAGTGCATGTGCTAGAGTATCGTGTGATTCCAATTCTAACCCATCGGACGGTGAAGGAAATGAAAATCGTGTTTGTATTTGTATTTTTAATGGTCGTCCAAAATATTTTGGAGCGCCACCAGCGCGCGTCGTTACTGCTTTGCTTAAGTAAATAACATTTTCAGCAAATCATTAAATATATATAACCTTCATATTATCACTGCATGATTCTAAAATACCACATTCAGAATATCGAATTCGGCCATAAACCATTTTCAAATGAATGAAGTTGCGGGTGACTGCGGGTAATAAAGAATGGCAATCCTATTTCAGATCAGAAATGAACACCTACTGACAACTGCTTCAATGAAATTATTAAAAAAAATATGTATAAATAAATATATATATTTATATATATGTATATATATATATAAATATGTGTGTATATATATATATATATACACATATATATATATATATATATATATATATATATATATATGTACATATATGTGTGATTTCAATTTTATATAAAAACGTGGACGATGTTATTTATATTCGTACTAAATGTTTAAGGCAATTAAATTACGTACCAACCATTTATATGCACACATTACAACTCATTAAATTCTGACTTTCCAGAAATAACACACACGAAAAACGCTTTATTTAGTATGCCGATTACAGTCTGATTCCTTATCTAACATAAATCGAAGATAAAAGTAGAAACTTTATGACCACTGTGACATTTTGCATTTAAATTAGACCTGTTAATTTACTGTATATGAATTTGTATTTTCGAACAATGTGTACATGTACCACTATAGTAACTTGGTTGTGTCGGTGTTTTTCATTGTCCAGCTTAGTAAATTAATGTCTTGGACCTATAAAGCAGTTTATAAGGTTTCGATCTCTTGAAAGGGATTATTTCTTTCGAAGCTCTCTTAAGATTATGGCTAATCAAAATAGTTAAAATATATGAAGATTTTTGTTTTAATGAGGGAGGTTTTATTTGGAAATACTGGTATACTAGTTATGGCAGATTTACTATTCATTTTATAATTTCTTTATATTTTTAAAATTTTTTCCTGTCTTGCTCTTTTGAATGGTATTCGAACAGTATATGAAATATATAGAATTTTGCCTGCCTTGATGTTATAAAATTTTTAATATCTTCTTTTGGGATGTTGGTCAATATACTCCGTTAGAAGGACAGAAATCATTTAGTATACAACTAAACTTTTTAACTATATCCATATTGAATGTATTTACAATCTCACTACATCCAAAAGGAGGCAACTTATTACCGCTTTTAATGAGTAAACGAATAATGTAATTATATTACGAATAAAGTGTAAACTTTTCTCATTAGAAATATCCTAATGTAATGTGTTTTCTCATTAGAAGTATCCATTAGAAGTATCCTAACGTAATGTAATTTCCTGAAAATAAAATATCATCTTACATACCAGGCAAAGTCCTAAACACAGCAAGGAGCAACATTTTACTGACTAATACAGTGCAATTTTATATGAGTAATACAACAAAACTTCGTATGCTCAATAAGAGAGAACTTTGTCTAATTTATTCGTAACCAGACTAATTTAAATAACTAATAAAACGTTTACTGATTCGTCACGAAATTATTTCGAGTTTACAATTCTAGAATTGCGAATACGTAAATAACTGAAAGGTAAAATTTAATTTTACGGTATCAATTTAAAACGTATAATCCTTAAATACATTACTTGCTTGAACGTATTACTAATTCTGTGAACGTATTACATCCAATACCTCAAGATAAGTTGTATTGAATGCGAGCTCGTTCCGCTGCCTTTAATTCCAAAAATAGCATAATTTTTTACCCCTTTTTAGAAAGCAATGAAGGCTTCCTTTCGTCAAACAGTAGTAATCCACCCAACTAAATCAATATTCACAGTTATAAAACCACGACGGGCGCCTTAAGTTCATTTATGGAAGCGAAGTTAAAACGCATGCTGCGTATATCGTTTTATGGCCAATAAAATACTCACCATTGGCATTTTGAGGGCCAAGTGCCGCCTCAAGTGACTAACGAACGAGTAAACAAAACCATAAACTCTTTGGATTTCTCACTCTTCTATTGAGGTATATACGTAAGTATAGGTTTTGTTGGTATGATTACATCATGGTGTGATTGGTCTCATTAATTTTGTAATGTTATTTTATATTCATCTAGGTAATTGTACGACAACAATTAAACCAACTTGAAGACGAATATACACAATTGAAATTTGTATGAAAATACCAAAAACTCAGATTTATGGATGTAAATTAGTATACGCAAAGAATTTTTTTATCTTAGAGAGATTTTAGCAAATTAAAATGATTCAAGTGAACCATTGGGCCATAAAAACTATTGATGTAAAAGAGTATGGAAGCTGCTTCTTAATTGTTATTGTTAATTTTCTGACTAACAATGCATTCTATATCTTGTATGTACTTCAGGTGTAAGACATTAGGAATTCCTTTACTTGAAACTCGGCCATAAATCGATATGCGCAGCGCGCATTTACTCGCCTCCATAATTTAACTTGGAGCGCCCGTCGTGATTTTATAACTAGGAATATTGATTTAGTTTGGTGGAATATTACTCTTTGACGAAGAAAAGACTTCATTGCTTTTTAATGTTTTCTTTGATGTAATAAGTCAACGAAATGAGTAATAATGCAGGCAATTAATATATCTGAGGATTATGTGTTTTAATTTGATACCGTAAAATAAAATGTGACCTTTCAGTTTTTTACGTATTTGCAATTCTCGAATTATAAACTAGAAATAATTTCGTGACGAATCTGTAAACGTTTTATTAGTTATTTAAATTAGTCTGGTTACAAATAAATTAGACAAATTTCTCTCGTAATGAGAATACGAGCTTTTGTTGCATTACTCATATAAAATTACACTTTATCAGTTAATCAAATTTTACTCCTTGTTGTGTTTAGAACTTTACCCGGTATGTAAGATGATATTTTATTTTTAGAAAATGAATATCATATGAGCATATTTCCAATGAGAAAAGTTTAACCTTTATTTTTAATCTCAATACATTATTCGTCTCGGTAAGCAAACAATTTATGAAAATAAATATTTTCCCAGCTTTAAATTTAGACCAAAAATATGTGATTTATATTTCAAGGAAACGAAAATATAAAATTGTCTAAAATTTTCAAAGCACGTATTAGATTTATGCCGAGATTCTTAAAGCACTTTGCGAATCAATTATCAATAAGATCCACATTCTTTGCAATCTGATCTGTGAAAGGCCTTAAGACTAGATACAATTAATCATAGGACGAAATCAAATTTTTCGTAAATAAGGATCGACAGAGAAATGTGACAATTTCGAAATCCCTCACTAGTATCAGACTCATATTTCAGTAGTTAGATCCTCTTGAACATCATCATCAAATGTCTTCGCAGATCTTTTTAATAGAAAATGCCTTTTTTATTCCTTATGTATCTCTATTTTTAAAGTTGGCTTTTCACTTATGTATATATATATATATATATATATATATATATATATATATATATATATATATATATTTGAAATCATAATTTTGTTACATCACTTGTTTTCTCAAGTATTTGTAACAGAATAGTTGGTGCGGTTGTATTAGATAAATTCAAATATTAGCGCAAAATGGGAGAAGCAACTTGTAATAGCAACAAAGCATATGTGAGAAAACTATTAATGAATATATTTTAACCTATTATTTTTCATCTTCACGTAATTTTAAAAGTTCATAAGCATATTATATGAGAGCCTGAGTCATACCAATAAATTAGCTGTTGGAGGTCTGATATTTTCAGATCCCAAGAAATAAAAATAATTCATTTATCCATCAAATCCTTAAGTGTGATGGAATATTGATCGTCTATGGTAGTTTAATTTAATAATAATCAGAATATAACGAAGAAACGGCCGTGCATTATCATCGATGTTAGGTGCTCATTGGACGTAGGAAGAGGTGCTGCTCCAGTGCCCGCCTCTCGGTGAGCTAACCGGTTTTGGCCGGCTGGCCTGGTCGTTCCTTATAGATCACCAGATCAAACTTTTACGGTTCAGAGCCCTACAAGAAAATTAAAATAGCTTTTTAATAAAAATTTAACAAATGAACAGTAGGAAAAAGATTCTATAAATATCTATTTTGCTAAATAATCGTATTTTGCTAATAAGATAAGCTAATCATATTGTTTTCTTGCATAAATATGTTCATGTATATATTTTTTTAATTCAAATATTTATTTCGTTTTTTTAGTCTTATTCAACTTATATTAAACATCGTATGCTCAAATTTAAAATTTATACCAGGAAAATATGCATTTCCTTCAATTTGTTGAATTCATTTCATTACAAAATAATCACTTCCTAAAACTAAAAAGGGACTATCTTATCCTGTCATTTGAACAGATATTATTTTTCTTCTTCGACCTAAATTTGGTAATCTTAATTACAATGTCAACAGTAACTTAAATAATAGTAGTATCAATACTGGCTTAAATAATATACGTAATGATTATTTACGGCATGATAATGTACAGCATGCTACCATGATGCAAATAATCATTTAAATGCGCTTTTAAATTACATTCAAGTCAAACAGTTTCATTATTAACATACCTTATTATAATATTATTTGAATTTCATATGACATAAATTGCAAAAAAAATTAAACTCTTAAATTACAAATCTATCCATTAGTGCGTAATTATAGAGAAAGAATAAAGGGCACGTTTGATTTTAATTATACATATGAAAGCCATAACAAAATTATTTACTATTTTCCATATTATGTTCCAATGCATGTGCCTTGGAATATATGACATCAAATGCTACATTCTGTTTGCGTATGGTAGGTTGAAACTGCGTAAAGGAATAAGTACATATCTGCGTATTTTAGTTTTCACTACATACCGACTTTGTCTCTCCTTTTCCGGACAAGAAAATAATTTTAAGTCATTAAAATTTAAAATTGTATTAAACCAAATACCATAAATTTGGTCCAGTATTTTATTAAAAAAGATAAGAGACTAAAGAGAATAAAATAGTAACACTAAAAAATATTACAATCGGATTTAGATTTTTCATAAATAAATTTTTTATCGGGTTGAACACCAAAAAATCAGTAAAATAAATTGTGTAATTAACATAATTTAACTACATTAGTTACACAATTTAGGATTAAATCTTTTATATTTTTTTAAACGCAACAAACAGACATTATTTTGCAAGGTTGTAGTTGAGAACCTAATCATAATATTAATAATAATATATATTATTATTATGAATTAATAATAATTATCGTATGAATAGTGTACTGAATTTAATAAAATTACTGAAAAGTCTTTTACAGCAATTATGATGTTTGTTGTTAATAACGTACGACAATTTTTTTCCAATTTGTTTTCACAAAGGAAAACAAGAAATTACTATTGATGGTTGTCATAAAAAATAAATAGCTAATATAAATATAGGTCTATTTCAAAACGTTTCGCATATTTTGCCATAAGTTTAAAAAACCTTGCTCCGGAAAGAAAATTATTGACAAAACTAAAATCTCACACATTAGGTGTTAGTATTTCCTATGTAAGTAATTTCCTTAAATAAATCTTTAAAAATAATATTTCTTCGCATAATTTTCATTTCGTTTCGAAAATACCAGTTTTTTAATAAAATAATAATGAACAACAACAAAAATTTAAAAAAAAAGAGCGTAACAACCGAAAACCTTTTTTGCGTATATAAATACTGGTTTCGTAAAAAATATTTGACATTAGAGCAGTATTGAAGAAGCCTAATGACGCCAATGTCCATTTTAATTAAATCATATATAGTAGTTTCAACTGCAGTATCTTGCAATCTGATTTGCAATCAAGCAAAGCTTTACCCCTCTAAAAGAAATAGGCATTACTTAACAGTTTTCGTATGCAACCCTTCAAAATCTTGTATTATGATACTTTGTTTACAGCGGTTGAAATATCTGTGAACATTAAAGTAAACCTCTGCTGCCAAAGACGATGAAAATTGTGAAAAAGCGTAACAATACGTGCTGCGAATTTCAATGTGTAATCTTTGTGTAGAAAAAATACAATTTTATGTTCTGTGGAAATAAATGAGAAAATAAAGTTTGTGTAATAATATTATAAGTAATTCTTCTAGCTCATCGTCTAGTATACATAATTGCAGAAATCCTGTGTAATTAATATCAAATTAACACAATGCGAATTAGTCGGAAAATACAAATGTAATGAACGTCTCCGTTGTTGAAGTTTTTCTAATTTTGAAGAAATTAAAAACTAATTTGTCGAGAAACAAAAGACAATAGAAGCGCTTTAATGTTTAGAATATGTTATAATTTTTTGTGTTCTGAACTTTCAAGAAAAAATGAAACCCTTATAAGATGACTCATCTGTCATTTTTTTAGAAACCGCCTGACGTAGAAACTTAGAATTTGGCATAGTAATAAAACGTATTAACCCTCATATCATACAATAGACTAAAAAATGGAAATTTTAGGATTTGGAAATTTTAAGGTGAAAAAATTATATATTAAAAAAATGATTTTTAGTTCCGTGTATAATGCGTAGTGTCGTTTGAAAGGACTAGTTGATAGGGCCTCGAAGATATTTTTTTCATCATTTTAGGTGAAATGTCTTAAGAGTTGTACTGAGAAATTTGAGAAAAATTATTTATTCTCCTTATTTCAAAAATTAATCAATGTGAAATTTTAAAAAATGTGTGTATTTAGAGATCCATTCACAGGTAGAAAGAAAACTATATGAATGATTCTGGATATCACAATTTTTTAAATAATAATGATATTTTTATGGCAACATTTTTACATATTTCTGTTTTCAGAGTCGATTTCTAAAAATCCGTGCGAAGTAGACATTGAAAAGTTGGTATGGTAACACATTTTATTAACCTACATATATTGCAAGTAAGATACTATTTTACAACACCGACTTCTTAAACTATTCGTACAACAATTTGTATGGAAATAAAGGTACATAAAAATTTTATTCTTTCATTTTTATATAAAATGAATGTGGACTGTCATTTCGAAATTTGTTATTAGGAATATAAAAAAAATATTCTTTCCCCTTTTTCTGAAACATTTAAAATTTTTACCTCTTATTTACGATACTCCTGAACCAGAAATCATGGAAAAAACCAGGTCGGTAAAATCTGGTGGAAAAATTACTGGAAAACTGTAGAATTTATTCCAGATAATATATTTTTTTTAACATATACCATGTGGTCACGTCTTTGAAAGTTATAGTGTACAATAAATTAAAATTTATTCATATATTGTTAGAAATATTATGTACGCTCAAATAATTGTAAGTGCCGAAATTTGTGCAGAATCCTCGTAGTGTGAGTTTTATTCGTGCTTGACATGTTTATTTTGTTTAAGATTGGACACGAGGAAAGAGTTTCCAAATCATTGCAAGCTTTTGTCTTCGTTGTTGATTTAATAAAGCACTTCTGTTGTTCAAAGGTAATTAGTACTTCTCCTTATCAAATAAAATGCACATTGTTATTTTGCTATTATATGGCTTTTGTCGATGTCTTCTTGTTCAATTTTTTTCAAATTCAAGCACTTATTCCAATTTGCCTGGCTATATGAAATTTATTTTTTTATTGATCTCTGTGGGCTATGTAGACAAAGAATGCTTACAGTAGTTACTCTCCGAGCATCAGAGTCGTATCCGTAAAAGAGAAAAACGCAGTGAGCGAATTTTTTTGGGTTTAACATACAACGGAAAATATTTTTGTATGTCTGTTCTTTATTTGTGATTACACAATATTTACTTAGATATACATACGTAAAAAGTAGGGAAACATAATATGGAATTTATAAAAATATCCCAGTTTAGAATATATGTCACCAAAACAACTTCCTAAGAATTACTTACATATTTAATTAATCAATTCATTTAATCTTCATCAATTTCCTTGAAATTTTAAAACCCAGTTATAAAATCATTGTACTATTATTATGAGTAAAAACAGAATATCATTTTGTAGAACATTTCAACTATCGTAGTTATCATTAGGGTACACTCCATAAAACTTTCCAAAAATTTTCACGCAACATTTTCGATATTGCTAAATGACGGCAAAGTGAATTTTTTTTATAAGACTGCAGAATTATTTTTTAACCATTTTCCACACAGTTATTTCTACATTTTTCTTAAATAATCTGCCCATGACCAGAATATTTCTCAAATAACTGGCGACTTCTTCTTACTGGTTTAGATCGTCTATTTATAATAATACATAAATGTACTTCCACATTAATTGCTGTAAACTAGACAGATACATTATATTTCCTCGGCATTGAAAGCATTTACTGAGACAGCACTGAATTTGACTGAATTTAAATATATTCACAGTATATACACGTAATGAATTAAAATAATTTAAATATATACACGTAATGGACGGTGAAATCTTGTATCACTCTTGGGAAGATAAATATATTTTTTTCAAAATTCGTAATTATTCCGCTCGCCTTTTCATCAAATATGTGGGCAGCAAATATGTTTATACAGTGGGCAGCCAATATGTTCATAAATTATGTTTCTTATTTATAATCTAATTTTCATTTGAAGTCGATTACGTATTCGGAAATATGGAATGTAAATCATCCCGGCATACGTCTAAATATATTATAGGTTTGTTTGTTTGTTTCGGTTTATTTATTCTTATATTTTAAGCTATCAGTCAGATGCTTTTATTTCTCAAACGGGATATGTCATAATTTGACACACGTGATTATTTTTTGACGAAAAATTGCATTTTAAATTAGATTTCATTTTTCTTTAAGAGGACACTCATAGGTAGAGACAAAATTTTTTTCTTCCTGAGCTTGTAGGATATCTTTTAAAGCGTTCCTTAAATAGACTACAAATATATTCTTAACTTTTGTTTTCCTTTAAGGACAAGGACTTAGGAGAAGATCATCAGACTTGCTGTTATTAAGATCTGTTAAGTTACCATAAATAGACAGCTGAAATTCTTGTTTAATATTACAGTTATCAAGATCGTATCTAAATAAGTACCCACGCAATGCAATAAACTCAACGCCAACAAGTTATTTGATGGAATAAAATATATTGTAAGTTATCTCTATACAAATTAATATTTCCATCAAAATATTACCATAAAAATATTATCAAATTTAGGATTTTGTTCTATAAAATTGTGAATTTTGTTTATTTTGAGAAATGCACTATTTCAGTTGAGATTTTTCGCGTTATATAAATAGATTCAAATGCTTATTATTTTATAAATCTAATTAGAATTTTAAAAGTTGACACATTTTGAATTGTGGTTAAAAAAGTTCCGAAAATATTGAGCATCAATGAAAATTGTTTATAATTATAATTAGAATATTTTAAGCCTTATAATTTTTCTTTATGGGGTTATTAAAATAAATTAGGAAATTTTATTACTTATCAATTCGTTCTCCGGGTTTAGAAGCATTTCGATAATTTTTGGCATTTTGACATTACTATTGGTTTTTATGAGTTAAAGAAGATTGTGCAAATACCCGTGAACGTTTTTGCAGCAATTGTAACTTTTAAAAACATAAAATGTTCGTTATATATATCTTGATTTATCGTATATTAAAAACGCGATAATCAACGAGAGTCAGATCCGCTACAAAACTATAACTCTGTCAGTGAAATATTTTCAGTTTATTTAAGTCGATATTATTGGAAAAATCGAAACGGTTATATAAATCTATGACATGTTTGAGAAAATGCGTCGCTTTGTTCATGTAAACACTTGTATTTTTGCATCAACGGATCATAAGTAACTAACTGAACTAACTGAACAAAATTAATTTAATTCTGGCTCGCGTAAAAAATATTTTATGTATACCCAATTTAAAAAGTGATGTCTGGAACTTTATAACATCTGTGAGAATTAGTTAATGATCTCGTATTTAAATGCTGTTTTAGGGGTAGTAAAAGAGTGCCATAGAAAAAGCAACGCACAAAATTCCAGAAAGCACTAGAAGGGCCATTGGAAAAGGAAGTATAGTTAGCTGTCACATCACTATTTTGGAAGCAGGTACTGATGACGACATGGATGTAGCCTCTAAATATATAAACAGCATCCGTGATCCCTTTGGGTTGAAGCTCACGCTCGTGAAGTTCAGAAAGATGCAACACGTTGCTCAATAATCCAAGCCTTTTTTTATGTCACTTAATGACATATAAAAAAGGGACAGAATTATGAGAATAGTAACCAGTCGAGATAGAGACACACGCATGTACCATTATTAGAGAGCGCGGTAATTAGAAATACCACCTCGTTTTTTAGACCCACGTATAGGTACACCAATGATCTCAAGGTCGAAGACAGACGCAACTGTGGAAAATATTTAAGGGCAATTTTCGCCACCATCTAAAAATTTCACAGGACTTCCACTTAACATTACGGTGGCCTATTCTACGCTCTCTGACGGATGCAATTACTTCAGCTGTCAGCCTTTAATGGATCCTCCAGCCACTGGTCCCCTTTTTAGGTGGCCTATGAATAAACCATCATACACTTCATAGAACATGAACATTTAGCAAGACTTAGACGCTCTTTGAAAGGAATCATTAAGAAGAGCAGGTCATTGTTTGTTTATCAGCGCTACTATAGTGCCAGAAATTATAAAGTTATATCCATCCAGATTCAGCCTCTCAGAGGTTTAGTCAAGGAGAAATACAAATAAAGTTAGAGCTTTGCCAAAATAGAATGCCAATCCAAAAGACAAGAAGGCGTTAAACATAATTGTTACATTCCAAGTCTTGAATAAGATTCAATATTTGTACAGTCGAGAAATAATTAACTCTGTTGTTAGAATCTTCATTCTGCTCTTTTATATAAATATTTTTACTCCACACAACAGATAATAAACAGAATGAACTGAACCTGCTAAAAGCGCCCAAATTCCTTAAGACAACCACAAACAAGTTCGAATGCTCTTGTCGGCAGAGACCACATCTCCTTACGGAAGGGAGACTATTACTACGATAACCATGAAATTAGCAACTGAAATTACTACGTTAATAACCAGAGGCCTCACCCACAGGAAACATGTGCCATCTATGATAAAGAGGGACACCTATGTATAATGATTTAGAAAGAATTACTGACCAGAGATTTAAAAAATAAATAAGCTGAAATCTCGGAGGGATGGAAGTTAGCGAAGAAGTACCGAATATTTTTTACGTTCAATCACAGCTACAAAACGAATCGATGCCTTGCCTATTCCTGCAACTACGAGCGTCACGTACTCGCTCTACTAATGAACATGGACTCCAGTCGCTAAGATAGCTACGTCTTCAAAAGAAAAGGGGAATGCTTCATCACTTCTAAAGATCTCACCAGTTCAAGTAACAGGGCCGACTGAATTTAATGACACCTACACTTTCTTTGACAATAATTCGACTTACACTCATGACCTTTAATCTTTATGCGGCACTGATGTTTCATTCAAAACATCAGAGCCACATAAATATTTTTTTAACGTACGTACTATTTTAAAGTTCAATATCAATAGTTATGATTAAAGTTTCTGATAATTTTTAGAAAAACTTTGTAATGTTCACTATATGGAAACAAGATACATTTCTTTTATAAATCAATTTCATTTAGTGTAAGACAATACAAAAAAATTAATTTATTTGAACGGCATAAAAAATGTAAGAAATTTTAATTTGTCTACTTGCGTCGATATGCATCACATAAATAAATAAATAAAATCTGAAAGAATATTAATCTTATATATATATATATATATATATATATATATATATATATATATATATATATATATATATATATATAAATAAATATATCTATAAAATCATTATTTTTGTCATGTCAGTAAATAAGGTGCAAAATAAAAATACTCAAAAATTCGCAAAAGCCTGAAAGAATATTTTTAGTAAATTCGTAAGATAAAAAAGGGTGTAACTAATTTACTACGTCTCGTAAATAGATTTTAACTTAGTTTTCTAAAATATCTTACCAAAATTACTTCCAGGAATTCGGAAGTTCACTTCAGCTAAATTATAATGATTTAGAAAGAATTATTGCAATATTAAAGACTGACTTAATTATCAAATCGTATTTGAGAGCAGACTATTTACAACGATTATTTATAACCAATTTCGCGGAGCAAGGTTAACACCTGCTAGGTACAACTCGCAAGTGTTAGCTTTGGAAGCAAATTATTTATACTAGTTAGTTATACTAATTGAGATTCACCTTTATGGTGTATATGTATAAATCCACTACAGAACAGGAATAAACTATTACTATTGGGTTTGATATAGATGATAAATTATTTCTGTGTCCACATTCACACAGTGAACTTCAAGGTGAAAACTAAATGAAATGAAAGATGTCTGGGATAAATTTAGAATAAAGCACTTTTTTCTTTATTTTCTAATAACCTTTTGCTTGCGATTTTGTAATATTTCACGTAAAGAATTAACAGCTTTATAAATATTGTTAAGACACTATTTACTGAAATAAAATACGACCAAGTTTACACTAGTCTACATTACTCGTAGGATGTCTTACGATTTCAGTCACAACATTTTATTTTGTAATAATGTCTTTTTTCGGAACCTATTCTGTTTTATTCTTTTAGTTTCTCAATATTTAATTTCATATATTATTTAGGAAAAAGGAAATAGTTTACATTTTTTTCAAAACGAATCAAACATAGAAGACATGAAGTACTTAAATTTTCCATAAATTGATGAATAAGTCCCTTAGATAACATTTTCAAACAATCCCTCTTCTTCTGCTATTATTTACCTTGTAGTAATTCAATTGTAATACATAAAAGCTCAATACAAGCACATAATGAGGTATATTATCTTGCAAGAACTTAAACAAATAGTTACATTTCAGAATTGAAGGAAATGTAACAATAATTACTATGTGAAGAGTGCTATAAACACGTTGTATGGTTAAGAGTTATAATTAGGGGGTCATATCGCTTTTGTTGTAAATAGATACGATTAGCTTTACCTTCTGGTGTGAAATTCAAAAACTATGAATCTGTGATAAGTAGATGGCCGGATGAACCTAACTAATACAATGAGCTAAAAGAATAATGTAATGAATGAATACGATTAAAATCAAATTTAATCATCCATGATAATTTTGTTTATACTGTGATTTGTTGACATCGCCCTCAAATTTAATATCTAACATATATCCATTCATATATTCAAAAATATGAAAATATGTACAGATACAATTACATATTTTCACAATTTATGAAAAAAGTGCATATTTACGAATTAATGTTAAAAAATAGAGAAGCTTTAATTACTAACATGTATTATTCTGGGTTTAAGAGGGAATGGAAAGGCAAATATTTTATACCAAATCAGGTAATTAATTTAGAATTTAATACACCCTTCTCTTTAAAACGGCATTAATTTTTTTAAATTTTTTATATTCATAATTTGCAATCGAACGTTCCTGAGACGAATAAGGAAATGGGAAGAGAATTATATATTTAATATTTCAACAATGCTTCTTAATTATTATGGTATAAAATTGCGAAAACTATATTTACATACAAATTTTCGTACTAAATGTTTACGAATCTTGCTATGAAATGTTCTTCAGGAAATTTTCGATTAATATAAATTGTTGCAATTTTTTATTTGGGAAACATCGGTACAAGGCAAATTTCTATAAAATGTGAAATGGTTTTTCAAAACCATCATAACAATATCGTCACTAGAATTTGGTTCAGTTGAATTGAAAATTTATTTTGCATAGGTCATTATGGGAAGATATATTTTTTTAAAGATTATGAGTATAAAGGAATTGCTTTTCGTGTCATGGTCTTATAAAAAGTTAATAAATTTTATATTTTAAATAATAAATGCGCCATATTTTTCTAGCTCTTTCTGAAATACTGTAAAAACTTTAGGAACATGTTTGTTAAGATATGATAAAATTTTAACATTCTATCTGCTGTTCGGTTGCTAATGAGTTTGCACTCTCGAGTTCTTTTCACAATATCTTTATATAAATTTCACAAAGAGAATTTATCGTGTTTTGATTCACGAATTCCACTCTAAGCAAATAGCGAGCGAAGCTACATACGGTATATACAAACGATTGATGGTTGTGTACTCTCCTGCGTTAAAGCCAAGCAGTGGTTTCAGATTCAATGAGGGATTTTTATCTCTGTCATAATCTAGAGTAACCTCTTAATTCAGTGATCCCGAACTGAAATTGGAAAAATTAGAAACACACTTAATTGACACATATTCCATGTCGAATTTGCATTATTGGCCCAGTTAATCTTATATTTTCATACTGAAATAGGAAGGTTTTTTTTATTTAGCTACTGTATAAGCTCATACTGATTAATTCAGATGGTTTTTTTGTTGCCAAACTAAAGATTAATAAGCAATGATAGAAACTAATTAATTTGGTACATGCGAAAATTGTAAAATATTAAAACGCGTAAATGAATTCATCACGTATCAGTTCAACAAGTTCTAACAACATCAATTTTCGTTTTCATTAAAAAAAGTAACGAAAGCTGAAAAAATAATTAGTTAATTTTGTCAATTGGCCGACGAATTAAATATGTTAAAAATACTAAACCCAACATTTTTTTACAAAAATTGTAGTTTATTTATTTTGGCATTTTTATTTATTGGCATAAACAATTGTTTAGAAATATAAGACACACAAACTGATTAATATTACTTCGCTAATCATAATAAACATTTTATAGAAACTCATGACAAATTAGTCAATGAGTAAAAGATATAATGGCCAAAAAAATTTAGGGATTATAGATAAATATACAAAATATCGTTTTTCGGATTTCACAAAACAAATTTATATGTTTGATTTTTATTAAATTGCTACTATATTTCAATTGCTATGTTATAATTTCTTCCACTGCAAATAAATATACCCACTATAATATAAGACCAGAAATATTATGTCCAGTGTCGTAAATGTTTTATTTTATTAATACAATGAACATTAAACCGTTTCATAGAAATAATGCTCATCAGCAGATACAATAAATTATTAAATCGCTTTTTTACACCAGTCCTCGTAAATAAAAAAAATAAAAATAAAGACTCATTCGGATTGTGAAGTGAAATAAAAAGTTCCAACTCGGAAAAACCACAGAATGCCTCCCAGACAGCAATAAACACGAGAAAACTATAAAAACTATGGGTTCACTGAAAGCACCTGTCCCAACGCCCGCCTACATACAATCCCAAGGCACACAACTCATCCCGAACAAGGGTATGACAGTATTCATTAAGCACCTGAAGCGAAAAATTAACAGAAAGCAAGGTCGCTGGCCGATTCCAGTTTGACCCTAATAATAAAGCCGCAAAACCATTAATTGCAACAATGTATTATGTCGGACGACGCGTCGTCACGACGGCGTGCGCCAAGGCAAGATGGATGGTGACACGCTCGTTTCGCCGTCAACATAATATTAAATTGAGGGAAATAAATAAATCAAATGTCCGTGATCGTTAGTTTTGGTAAATGGCCTCATTTATGGTGGGGCCTATTTATGATAGATAAATTATTAATTATTTTCGATCTTGGAGCGGGAGAATATTTCACTATATTTCGATGTCGAGTATTGCCTTAATGTTTCTAGTTATTATGGGAATACTTTTTCGACGATAAACTTTGATAGGTGAATACATAATTAAAAGAATGTTTTTTGTTGATTTGTGGTGGAAAGTT
Organism: Druceiella hillmani; assembly: GCA_039881145.1. Taxonomy (NCBI): domain Eukaryota; kingdom Metazoa; phylum Arthropoda; class Insecta; order Lepidoptera; family Hepialidae; genus Druceiella; species Druceiella hillmani. The sequence goes on from JAYKKI010000014.1 coordinate 10,727,511, forward strand.
TTTTTATGTACATGTCCAATTCATCAATGCAAATATTTATGATTTCATACATATGCGAATGAATTGTTTTGATACTTTTTAATTCATTCATTTAAAATTTTTATGTAGGGCAAAATTAATATAAATTAAAAACAGAAATTAATTTTAAGAATATGTCAAAATGAAGAATGATAATTGCAACGGTAATTCCATTAACTTTGAAAGATAGAAGATCGTTCTGCTTTCGTTTCTTTAACGTTCTTAAGGTTTTATAAATAAAACAAAAGGAAAAATAAAACAAAAAATAGATCCCTCACCCACTTATTTTTAAACTAAAGAATGTAAAATAATGGCAGTAATATTCTATATGGATGGACGATCATTTTAGAACTAATTTTTGGAAAAATTCATAAATGTTTGCACCTGTAAAACCTTTGTTATTTGATTGTCATACTAGACCAGTGATTCCCAATTTTTTTTACGAGGGAGCACTAGAATTTTTTAGCCGCAACAAGAAACTCAAGAATAAAGTAATAAATCTGTTAATTGAACAATAAATTTACTAACCGTATGATATACTATAATATATACTAAATCATATTTTCGACTGTCACAGTTGATATCGGAAAGAGTTAGACAAAAAAAGTAAATTTTATGTAACCATGGAATATTAACGTGCTTAATAGTTGACAATTAAAAATATTTACATTATAATTTCAGAGGCCGCACACTGATTTCTTCAATCGGGTGTCTTTTAGGGTATTGTCCGAAAATACTAATTATGGGGATTTTAACATTCTTTTTAGTAATTTTAAGCCGAAAAATTAAAATAAAAGAGCTAACCTATATTATCTAAACTATATTATCGGAAAATATTGTGTATTCACGCAATTATAAAAGAAAGTACATTTACATGAAGGAAAAACTAAAAATATTTAAGGGAAATATTGTTTAACTTTATATGTTAAAACTATTACGTAAGTATAACGACAGAAAGAGGAAGGTGAGAATAAATCCTTCTATTTATAAATACATCAATCAAATTCCTTGCAAAGTAAAAAGCTAATAAGTTAATGATATTTTTCCAGCAGGAATTATGACCCAACTTCCAAATACCTTATATCCACTTTATGATTGGAAAAATCTTATCAATATTTTAGATCCTGTATATTTCATGGTCGAATCAAGTAATGGAAAGTTGTTAACTTTTATGTTAATTAAACTAGAAGGTAACTCCCTAAAAATGTCTATAAACTTACAATTAAGCTTAATATTATTAAATTCATTATTTCTTAATAAAAACTGCACAATTTAGCTAACTAATTACAAATTTAATTTTCATCTTGAACTGGAAAGCCAGTAAAAAATAAATCATACTCAAATTTTCAAAATTCAAATGAAGCGAAATACCCTGCATGGGAAACCAATATTGAATGTACCACTTTTGGTAAGAAAGTGCGGCATACGTAATTTCTACGTATTTTCTTCCCATTTAAATTTTTTGCAATAGTCGGTCATTTAGTTTACTTCCGTCATTATCACTTTACTATGATTTATAGAATACACCTAATTTATGCCCCTCTCAGTGATTATGAAAATACATCGAAGGCTCCTAAAGAGACCACTATATATATATATATTACGAGACAGGAAGCAGAAACTAATATGGCAAATGTAATGGATAGAGACGGCCAGGGCCCCACGACAATCGTAATTATTTTTTTGGGAATATTTTATGATTTTAGGATCTTTTATAGTTGGTGCGTTTTGATATTTATATGGGTAAGTTTTGATTTTACAAAATTGTATTCATTATCAAGTTTTAAGGTGTTTTTTGGGATTTATCTCAATTTTTAAAAATGTTTACTTCAATATTAAGTGCATTTAAAATATAGGTTAATAAAACAAATTCAATAATTGAACTATAAAAAATAATATATTAAAAGCTATATTTACACATACACAGTATTTTTAATTTTTAACTGGTGCCTATAATAATGTGTGCATCTATATTTTTTATACTCTAGTAGAACGATAAAAAGACTAAATAAGTTTAGACATATTTTTGGAAAATTTGAGTAGTAAATATATATCATACAACATAAAAAATTTTCAGAGCTGAAGTAATGCCAATATTTTGGCTTACACGCTGCGAATTCTAGGTAGAGACTTTCAGAATAATCAGATTAGGATATTATGCATTCCGAATACAGATAGGATATGCTTAATTGTCAATCCAAAGTAAGCGGTTAGGAATTATACGAAAGTCAAAATACTGTACACGGTACTAGATATAAGAGATCGTATTCTATCATTTTTATTGCAGAAACCTTTGTGTCCTTAATCGAAGGCAGAAAATAAAAGTAAAAGTCAAAATATGAAGGTCATCTCTGTCACTATTGCTTATATTTCCCTCTTGTTATATCACAATGATTTGGATCATGTCAATTTACTAAGCTTCAAGACTTAAGTTGTAAGATATATGAATAAAAGTTAATAACAACAAGACAAATATATTTGAATTTGATTAAGATTAATCACGACAAAAACGGTCATATGAAAGAAAATTTGAAAAATCACAAAAAATGTGAATATGCTAGGTAATTATTAAAATATGAGAAAACTTTTAAAAAATTAGTTGTATTGGATATAAACTTTCTTTTAAACAAATAATAAATAGAAATAATATCTCACGTTCTTGTACTTTAAGCAATGATTGGACATTATATGTTCGAAGCTCCAGTTACGAATTCATGTAACGTATGACTCTGCAGCGAATACTACTTAACGGTGCTAGTGCTGGTAGTGGTTTTGTGGTAGATGTAAACACAGACACAAAGAGTTAAACTCAAAATATACCGGTCAAACCTTAAAACCGTGCTGTTATATGGGCGCGTGAAATGGAAGGTGGCAAATGATCTCATAAGATGACCCCAAGTCTTCGTCAAATGTTGCCTTACACATAGACTCAAAACACCTTGGCATAAGAAAATATTTATTTAAAGCTTGCGAGAATGAAACCAGGAAGTACCGATTGAGCACGAAATGAAACACTTCAAATGGAACTAAATGAACTGTACGCTCGGAAGGAAGAGAAAACGTAGCCCTTGCATATCGGGTTGGAGACTGTACTGGCTGTAGTGACGAATACCGGCAAGACCTAGACTTAAACTACTTGTGATATACAGTATCCGATGCACAGCGTCGATTAACCACGGTCCTTTGCTGCATTAAGTGAATGTACGATATGAAGAGAAAGAGAGGGAGAGAGGGAGAAGGGGAGAAGGTGAGCTCTGGTTACTGTAGAAAAACTTAGAACAAAGTAATCTTATAATCTCTTTCAAAATAACCGCGAACACTATTTTTTTTACTATGCTAACGAGCTTACATCATTTTTAATATTGTATTACGTATGTCCCTAATTTTAAGAAGGTTTTGATTATCTGTCACTGAGTTAGTGGGAATCACTATCAATGTTTTTACAGTTACATGTCTTGAAATTGAAAAGAGCCAGATGCATGAAATTAGGGATTCTCTACTTTGTGGCCTATCCTGTCAGGCTAGAAAAATATTAGTTCTAAATTTCCATTGTTATATCTAGGAGAAGCCAAAAGTTTTTAAAAATTGGGGTAATAACATTTTTTCTGTGAAAGTATAAAATAATCCTAAATACCTAAAGTAATATATTATATGCATAGAAAATTTGACCTAATTGATTTAAAGCATTACAAATATCTCATTTATCGGATAACAATGGTTAGTGTAGCGTTAAACTTGATAGACCCGGGAAGTGAGGGTCAGTGCAACATTGAACTTGATAGACTGTTCACGTTTATCTCAGGTGAGTAAATATTATTGTTTTCTAGTTATTGTACAGGATTATTGATAATTAAATCCATATCAAATTGTTGATATAGGTCCTGGACAAAATTATTTAAACAATTTGTACATGCTTTTTTTTTGTGATTAATATACGCACACGTAAAATTTTATTCAATTCTTTTATATTTACTGTTTTATCTTATATGGTACTGTTTTGCCTTATATGGCTTTTTCAAATGGTTATAGTTCCCAAACATATGCTTACTTTGTAGTAATCATTAAACTCAAAACGGGCGAAGATATGCAAATGGATATTCTCTTTCAAGGATATAATATGACGCCAGGTTTGCAGTCAGTACAGACAAAAACAGACATAACGTGACAACTGTAAAGGTGAAATACTTAAAATACCCATAAGGACTTCTGGATTCATTCTGTATATTTAATTAAAGTTTGAAAAACTATCCACTCTAATTTAACTTACAATGTCGCGTAATAGCAATTTCCCAATTTTGTTATGAGTGAAACAACTTTTCTTCTATTTAAATGACGTTAAAAGCTATCCACACTGAGGTTGATATTTTAAGTTCTGACCATTTTTTGATCACTCAATTTAAAAGAAAAACCGAACAATTAATTTTCAATGTATAAATGAATTTAATAAATTAAAAGTATCAAAAAATTTTCAATGTATTTTAACTTATCTAAATACATAAAAAAGTGAACATTTTAATGGATCGGGGTATGTACAAAATTATGCATTTGTATTTAAATTTAAAAATAAATTACCCACTTAAAATACCTTGCGTCGAATATTTTTTCTAATCGAATAGTAATTAGTAGTTTTTCTAATCGAAAGCATTTAACATAATTTATACATCGTATTACACCAATGTTGCACTATTTTCTCTGCAGAGTAACAAAAATGTAACAACCATTTCTTTCAACGTTCTGATCGCCCTTATTCTCAACATCTCTAAACGGATCTCTCTAGCAGGATGAACCTAATCGCGGCTCTCTCAGTTTTGTCTCTCAGAACGTAAATGAATTATTTTACCTCAAGGCACATGCACGAGGCTACTACGAGTGTAGTTTCTACCGGCGTGAAGAGCAACGTTGTGAACGATTCTATTGTTATGCGACTGGTTGCGTTTTAATGGCCTACGGTTTGCAGTGATTTCCTAATGAGACACTTTAATAAATATACATACAGGTATAAAAATGTGCCTTAAAATTAAACTCAAATATTAGATATTACAAATCCTAAAGTCAAACTCCCTCCTTGAATTTAGAACTTTTTTTAACGAAGAAGAAGGTTTTAGTCCAGTTTATTTTAATATGTAGATTCACTTGATTTATAGTAGGTTAATTTAGTATCGTAAGTCGAAGCAAAGTTAAAGCACATTTCAACATTTCGATCTATAAAGAATACTGTAAGCTTATTTATATACCAGAGCAAATTCAATTTACTTTGGTAAAATTTCGTGGATGAAAATTAAGAATAAAACGTAAGTACTACTATTCTACTTTAATTAATGTAAGGAACGTAATATTCAAATTTTATACCTTACGGTTATTTTTACAATTAAATTTTAACTTTTACAAAAACAGGCACTCCCACACTGACTGTAAATACAAAGGGTGCGATCTATTGAAAAACTTTCAATTATTACAGTGTTTCATAAATTATGTCTATGATCTTTATTTTTAAGTTACAATTTCTATTTTCAGCGGCATGCGCTCTTCGTTATTTTATTTCTTTTTATTCGGTACCAAATTTAATTTTCTTTTGTTAAAAAAATGTAAAATATAAAACGTGGCTATTATTGATGTTGAGAAGCAGATCAGAGTTTAGATTGAAAGTAAACATAATTCTCATCACATCCCCCTACGCAATGAAGAATATTGTAACCAACCTTTTGGTTTAGAGTCACATTTGGGTTTAGAGTTACATACAGTTCATTTATTTCTCTACAATACTATTTTATTCTTATGTCTTCGGGAACTTTTACCAAATTCCGTTCAAGATTGTTAAAATTAAGTACGTTTTCACAACGTTTGAAACTTTGTCACGTTGTAAATCGGCAATAAGAAGTAACCTATAATTTCAAACGCTTTGTCGTATTGCACGAGTTGAAATGACAAAAGAAAAAATTAAATTATGGGATTTAAAAACATTGGAAGTCTGGTCAATCCGGGATATATGTTTTCCGTGACAAACGTATAGAAGGAAAATTGAAGTCCATGTACCACTGACAGTAAGAATCGGGTTTTGAAACGTAAAAGAACGTTAGGATTTTCACGAATAAAAAGTATTGATTTATGATTTTCATAAAATCATTTAAAAACCTCTGACTATTTAATTCGTGACTCTACTCGGAAATTAATCGTATTTCTTGAAGCTGAAAGTAAAGTAGAAGCACTTTTTTTAAGTTTGTTCTACATTATCAAAGATCTTAACTAAAAGTATACTTAAATAATAATTTAAATAATGTAAATATTGCACTTCTTCGTAATACAAAACATATAAAAACTACAGATCTCTACACGCCAATGTAAATTTTCATTAATTAATTTATTTATTTACATATATTTATCAATACATTACAGGTAACTTAACCTATTCATCACGACAAGAAATTAAAGTTATAAAAAAAAATAAAACTTTAAGATTAAATATGAATAAAAAAGTTAACTAGAACTATAAAATACAGCGACGGCATATTACTTTCATTCATCATAAAAAACATCACGGTCTGGTGCGATCGCGATCAGATGGTTTTGCATCAAAATTCTTTAAGTTATACAACACAAATTTAAGTTTCCGAAACGATTTTTTTGATACATCCGCCATATGTTCACGAAATATCAATCGCAAATCAAATGTGACTCCAAAATCAACGACCACATTAAAACAATGAAAAGAGATCGTTCTAACTGTATATAAATAGTGCACACCTCTAAAGTATATAAATAGCACAAATCTCTTTAATAAAAAAAAATTTAAATAGTTGAAATTCGAAGCACGTAAATAACTCCGAAGTTCATAAATATTACAGGTACCTATAATGAACTGAACATAAATAGTATTATTTAAAATCAAACTATACACAAGTAACAGAAAATTCGAAATACATAAATAATACAGATATCTATAAAACGGAGACACATTTAAGTAAATATGGGTCCTAATATGAATCGGAAAGAACTTTTATAATAATTTTAAATAGCGTATTTTTTTTTAAGTTTACCGAAGAGTATTCCTAACGAAACCAAAATCAATTGATAGATCGCAGTTTCTATTAGAGAGATCGAAGTTTCAATTTCTGTAAAAAAATTAATCAATGCATGCTAAATGATTAATTTTGTTTTATTTTCTTCTAACTTGTCATGTTCACATTTATACTCAAGGTGCCAAAGCATAAAGTTATTACATTCACATTAAAATATGACCGCGATTATAAGATTTAAAATAAAGATGATTGCTAATAACTGGGTAAATAAATAAAGAAAATATTGAGAAAAAAGGAATTAAATTATATTTACCATGCAAAATTTTGCTTGACCTTAATTCTCTTTTTGTATTCAAGGGCATAGGATTTGAAAATTTAAGAAAAGGTTACAAAAAGTTCATTACTTTCAGTAGTTCTTTTGACATATTATAGTATATAAAATTTAAAACGTTACTTAAATCTGGTAATGAGAGTATGAATAGTTCGATATTATTCACGGAAAGCCATAAATCGCGAGTCACATTGACAAATGTGTTTTAAGCACTATGTCCGGATTTAAATTCTGATGTCATGAAGAAAAACAGTAGTTGAGAAAAAAGTAATATTATTATATTATTTTGTATTAATTAAAAGATAAAAAAAGACTGATAATTATTTTTTTCTTCTCGTGGCCTATCCAAAAATATGAAATGAATAATATTTAATAAATAGTACAATTAATTCCTACTAATATTAATTCGAAATTATGAAATCTTTCTAGCAATTAGGCTCACGTTTTTGTTCTATTTATTCATTTATTCTATTAAATTATAAGTTCAACCTATGTAAGTGTACAGAAATATAATTGGTAAATTATTCCAAAATACATTAAAACGGATAAAAAATTATATTATTGGAGTAATCAAGGAAAAGAAATTAAGAAGGCAAAAACTTTAAGGAGATTGTAAATTTAAATTATCTACGATTAACTGATCTGAGTATCGAGTCATATAAAAAAAGTTAAATCCTCTTCGAATCCTTCGTTTCATTTTTGATATCTAAATTTATAATTTTCTGTAAGAAACCAAAAACAGGTATATAAATGTAATATATTTGGAAGTAGCATATATATACATATATATATATATATATATATATATATATATATATATATATATATATATATATATACATACACACATATATATACGTTGAGTTATAGGAATTAAAATGTTCCAGATATTGAATGTTGATATGTTACACTTTTAATTCTATTAAAGACGCGATCTATTCTGTTAACTTAAACTGAAATCTTATCTGAAGTCGGATGCCGTTTTACAATATATTTGTCGACTATTCGCAATGAAACGCAGGCTAATAAGTTTAATAAACCAAGGTATATTAAAAAAATTGCCTCAATAAATAAAAGCCACGCGCGGTAGTAAAATACATAATTACATTCTGAAATATTGTAATATGATGAATAATTGCGACGTTTATGATAAGCCGCGGCACGGTTAAATCTTATATATGTAACACTAGTGTAAATACCATGTTGTACCCATTGTTTGCGTATTGTTTTCAATATATACCATGTTGTACCTATTGTTTGCGTTATAATGTTGCAAGGCGATGTTAAAGGTATTTTGAAACTGTTATTTTTAATGTCAGTATCCTTTAGTGTCACGAAATAGATTGACACAATAATAAATCCATTTCATAAAATGATAATATTCAATCGATTTTCACTTAATGTAAAAGGAAGAGCGGGCTAAACGACGGTACGAAAATAATTTGTACAATGTTATGTATCTAAAATGAAAACTTACCACCATAATTATTACATATTCTTTCACACAAGGAAAACAATTATTTAGTTTTTTCGATGAAGATTATTATGTCATTGACCTCTGAATGTAATTTAAATTCATTACATGGGACGTAATTCGCTGAATAAATTTTGACGATAACAGGAAGATTCTGAGAACTTTCAGACCAGCAAATAGGTCATGATGATACATTAGTACCGTTAATATATATTTCTGAATCTCATGCAGAAGAACGTCGAAAATATCTACAATTTTTTCTTATATTTCTGATAATTGCAGACAAAAATACATAAATTTAGGAAACAAAAGGGTAATGCATTCGATCAACTCTGCCCCACTATCTGTAATATTATGAACGTAATATTACATTCAGAAGATTTGCTTTTTTTACCATTTTAATTATAAACAATAAAACAAAATTAATTGTTTTCCAAATAATCATATGCTCATCAATGTTTTTAAAAGCATGAAAATTTTAAGAATAAGTGATTTCCTTCAATAAAAATATTAAGTTAAATAAAGGATGTTATGTGATATTTATGTAAGATATGTTGTGCCAACCTTTATTTTGTCATAACTATTTTGACATAACGCAGAAAATTTCTCTATTCAAATTGTTTTAATTTCTTACTGTTCATGCGGTTACTGAGAAAACTTTCGATATTTGGTCACAATGATTTCCTATACTACTGAAGCTATCGTCTTTTGCGATAAAAATCCATCCCAAAATTTTCCAATTTAGCGTTATTTGAGTACAATAATTTTTACGATGATTAAAGTAAAATAAAGAAATGTTTCATATTTTAAGTACGCTTCATTTTAATTATAAATGTATTCTATTGTTTATTTTACAAAAATAATTCATTTTTTCATTTCCAAAGATTTTCATAATCACTAAAAGGGAAAAAATAATTTCAAATAATAATTTGCCGGTAATCGTAAAGAGGGATTTTATTTCCTAATTTAAGTTACGGAAATTTTTGCTACATTAAGTTTGCAATATTAGAAATAAAATAGAGATAAGGTTCCTTTCATTTTTTTTTACTGTTTTATTAGAGAAGTAACACATATATCACACAATTAAAAACCTTTTCTTCTTTATTACTGTGCTGTTGTGAATTACTATTAGTTGCAATGTTTTGGTATACGTGCCGACAGTAATTTTTTGCAACGCCACGAAATACGATTGGATTAGGGATCCTATTCCGTAATTACATAATTTCACAATTATGTAATAAGTGACTAACTTTGAACCTCTTCTTTGAAATCCGTAACACAAACATAAAATATCTTTTTACGGAAGTATGTCTTGATTTAAACAATAAAAATAACATACCGATCGAGTACAGATTTATATAAAATTACATGCTAAAACATCTAAAATTACATACCATTGAAGGTTGTAATATACTATTTGCTTTCCTGTAATTCCCCGTGACTCTAAAAGTTCACACACGACAAAACGAATATTAGGCAAGAATTAGCCTTGCAAATAAAGAATAAAGATCAATATTGTTTAATGACCTAAATTAATATAACCCCCGCAAATTGTAATGCAGTATGGGCAAGCCGCTTTGGTGACGTCTGTGAGTACTGCTTTAAAACATAAAAGAAAGTTTCAATCATCCAATTCACATTAAATCAAAATACGTGGTCAGCTAAAAAAAACTGTTTTACTTTGTTTGGATTCACAGTCGTAAAGTTATTAACTAATATAAATAAGTCATTAGTTAGTTCAGTTTTTTTAAAGCTTTAAATTAAGTAACGTATTAGGAATTTTGTAAGTGTTGCAACATCGTATTTTTTTTGATTTCGATAAAATAAGTTATTTTTTGTTAATAAATTGTTAAACCAAATTGAATTCAATATTTAATATATGTGTTTTTTCAATATAATAACTGTGATAGTTTTAAAGCTGTCAGTGAAGTTAATTTTTGCTTTATTTTTTTTCAGTCATCAATAAAGAAAACCGTATACGAGAAGTTTTTAAAGATGCAAACACAATCTTTGATTTGGGAAAATTTTTTGAGAGAAGCTTTTGAATAAAGGGTCCAATTTTGCAAAAAGTATTAAAAACCCCTGTGGCTCATCTGTAGCTTTACACACCCACATACGTGCAAAACATATTGGTGGATTGCCAGAGCAAGACTAAACATAAGAGTTAGTACTTAAATAACTACTAAAAATGCTCAGATTCAAGTCAAAAACACTAGGGATGAACCACCAACAAAGAAAAATATACTTACATATTACTATTCAATTGTGCTATCTATGGAGATTCGTATGACCAGAATGGCAACATTAGACGCAATTCTATTTGACTAATGAACATCTAACATATATTTCTAATCAGTCTGGCTATTATTTACCAGAATATCTTACAAATATTATCAAGATAGTTTGAGGACCGAATGATCAAAGAAAAACAAATTAATTTAACAATTTAGGAAATGAAATTCTAAAATAAAAATTCACTAACATTTTTTAACAATTGGATTTTCATCGGAAAAAGAAGTTATTTAAATATAAACATTCACAATAAACAGAGCAAAGCAAGTACAAACCTTAAGGTTTATTCAGGGTAAAAATTCAATAAGAACTGATGTAGCTAACCAATTATTCGAACAGCGTTTAAGTGAGTTCGAGGTTAATCTTCACGACATAATTTCTTTCATTATAGGCGGAGCTGGTGTAATGGTTAATATGTCAGAGAATTTTAACGGCTACAATCAATGGTGTTATGCCCACGGAATATAACTTTTGGTGATTGCTGTATTGTATAAAACCCAGAAAACGACAGGTTTCCACTCTGAGCTTAAGGCTGGAAAAGAAAATAAAGAAATTGGTGACTGTAAATAAATATTTTATTGAAAACGTAATAGTAGTGATTAAATCTTTCCGTAAATTGCCATTGGAAAATGAAATATTGGAAAGACATACTAAAAAATGATAAAAACCTAGATGTGATATTAGACCATAAAATGGGGTGTGGTTGCTTATTGGATATGGTTGATGATTTCTTAAATTGAACACTTGCGTTACAAACACAACTTGCGTTACGAAGGCGTTACTAGATATTAAATCCAATGTCAAATTTTCAGATAAAGAAATTAATGATCTTTATATCATTTGTCGTAGTTTAAATGTAATAAAAACTGCAGTGATGTCTTTGCGTGGCGTGATTCAAGTTTATTAGAAGCAGATGCACCATTACGGTGTATTCTTAATAAATTAAATTTTTAATTAAACTAACTCATTGAACATTCTGATTTTTTCTCAGAAAGAAAACGATCAATGATTCTGGTGTTTCACATTCACATGATGACAGCAACGAAAATATTTAAAAAAATCACCGTCAGATGAAATCAAAACATTTAGTGCAAGTTACTAGAAAGGCTAAAATTTAAACAAACACAAGAGAATCCACGGTGACGTTTGCATCGACTCCAAATGGAAGTTGTAAGCACAAGTAAGTATAATGGGAAGGATGAGTTAAACATCGTTTAACAGTTGGGAAAAGAGACACACAAAGCTACGAAAGGAACGAAAGATTCATTTAGATAAACTACAGACCTGGAATCTAATTTTTAAGTCCAAATATGCATTTATGATAGTGCGTCTGGAGGCAGATGCGAAGTCTACCTAAGAGCTACGTGCAATTATTAGGGTTACGTTTCCCAAAATAAAACAGGAAACCTCATAGGATCCCTTCGTTGTCCATATGCCTGTGTGTCGATGCCCTTTATTTCGGGAGTTCGTGGAGGTATGAAATTTAAATTAATATCAAACTCTTACATCTACGTTTCCTTGAAGCTGTAAAAAAATTAAGGTTCTAAGTTAAAGTAATAAAAAATAGGCCATTTTCACCCCATGTCTCCCGCAAATAAATCAAAACTTTTAAGGTATATTCCATTAACCTGCACTAAAGAAATTTGGGAAGAACAATGGTCTTACAGCAAAGTAAAGGAAAAATCCAGAAATAGTTAAATTGATGTTATATGAGTATCGCATAAAAAATATTTTTCTTAAATATATGCCTTTAAAAAATATAGTAGGCAATATATTTTCGTTCAAAGAAATTGAATTTTTTTAAATAGTTTAATGGGAATATTAAGTACGATTAATTTTTTATAAATGTTTACGTGTGTACGAAACCCTGGTAATGTGAATTCTCTTTGTGTTTGGCAAGTTTTTTAAGATTTATTCCGCCTACAAGTGTTAAAGTTGAGCGAGCGTTTTTTTTCCGCCGCCTATTTTTGCAATAAACAGAGAAGCTCTTTTTCTTACATAACATTAAACGCCTTATTATATTTGCGATGACATTTTTAGGAGCAAAGAAGTAAAAATAATTTATAATATTTAATTTGCATATTTTTGTACTGATTTATTATTTGTGGTTGATATTTAACTACGCCTCAATATTATAATCTGGCTTTTATCGATTCGCTTCTTAAAAGTAACAAACAATTTTCTAACTATACTAATTCGGTTGTGTAATAACGCAGTTACGTAATTTATCCGTAAAGTTGATACTATTTACGCGACTGACATATTTGTAAATTTGTAAGTTCTAATTAGAACTCTTTCATATTTTCCACCCTTTATGGAAAACTTGCTAGAAATTGACAATACAAATAGGATATGTTTTTAAATCGCTCGTGAAATATATTCTGATATTGTCTATATCGCTAGTCACAAAATATTGGAAATATATTACAAGGTTTCTTATACTAATACTTTTGTGATTTTCCCGTATGACATTTCATTTCAACAATTGCAAATTATTCAACAAATTATATTTACATTATTATATCAAGTTTGAAGTTACTTTCAGATACATATATGTGTCTGCTTACGGTCTAGAGCATATATTCTACATACTACAGTACATAGTTACGTTATGTAGTACGTAGAATAAAAAGAGCGTATGTTCTTTTCTTTGTAATGATAATATACTTTATTACCAAAATTAATTACAGGTACTTTTTTAAAGAATAACCTTTATGGGCACAGCACATCAAGATATTAGCAAAATTAATGCGACCGGTAAAATGTAATTGCAATAGGAAGTAACACAACGTCTTACAAAAAATTACGTTCAGTTTTTTTAAAATTAAGACCTGGAAATTAAGAATTTTTTAAGGGAAACAAATTTCCCTTATAAAATTTAATATCGTAAGATATTTTGTAAAAGTCTGTGTAACTGAGCCTCATTACATTCATTACTAACTTTTCCATTTTCCTGACATAACTAACAACTGTTCAAATAAACGGAGGAAATCGATGCTCTTGTCAGTAGACACGTAATTGTGATGTAGGCATACAATTATATCGTTGATATACAGTTTCAATTTCGTAAGTTGATTTATTTTTTTTTTTAAATGCGTGCCATTAAGACAATCTACAAAATTAAAGTGGATGCCAGTGAATATATAATAAATTTATTTATTTAAGATCATTTATTTATTGACATGATGTTTAAGCGTAAAAAGTATTTAAAATCAATGTTTCTCTCTATGTTGTCTTAACCAATTTCATAAATGGCTGAAATTGTACATAATAATTATAAAGAACATTAACACTGATAATGTGTGTGATGTGTCATATCAATATCTAAAAGAGTTCCGACAATTTTCACATATTTTTAAAGTAACGAAAGGTTGATATTCAAACTGGCAGGTGGCAGATAATTGCTGCATAGTGAGAATAATCGACTCATCCGTTCTCCTCCTACGTGTCGTGCTGCTGCAAGGAGGCGGAGTTTACATCGCCAAAGCTAATTATCACACGGGCTCAGAACGCGTAATCAAGGTATCAATATCGGACCTACCTATTGATATTAATTTATAATGTGCAAAATAAATCCTAAAATCGTTTAATTTTAGTGAATAGTAATTACCATTCAGATTAATAAAGGTGACCTTTAGTCATAATGTGATATTTCAATTCGGTTTATACAAAAATATCTCGTGTAGTTTTGAAATATTAGGTTGGGGTTTTAGTTATTACCTTTATGTCATTAAATCCAGTTATATGTATTTTTGTAAAACTAAATATACTTTGTTGGTTTTATCTGTAGATACAACCATGATGGTTTTTTTTGGTTACATTTCATTGAAACTATTAAATACTTTATTTTATAAACTTAATATTCATTTCCAATAAATTAAAGTTTATAAGAAAAGAAATCGTTTAGATTCGCAATTTTCAATTATTTTTATTTAAAATAACAACAACGCCAAACTTTCACATAAAAATATTTTTTTGAAAAGAAATTTTTTCTTATTATATAAAGAAATATTAAAATAGTTTTGTGTTGGAAAACATTTCCTTTGGCCACATTGTTCGTTTGTTCACCTGCATCTTCTCCCTTACCAGCTTACAAGGGGCAATGAACTCTTGTCCGACTGCATGAAACCATTTGTTCATTACTAGAACAGAAAATTAATTATAGTTTATATTGTTATTTTATTATTATATTTACAATTTGCTAACAAAGAAAGTATCAGATTCTTAACTAATTTTGATTTTCAATTGCAAAAATTCTAGTATCCAGTTTGAACAGCAGATTTAAGACATAGCCTATAAAGTAATTCTTAGCTTGTGTTACTCAGCCGCTCACTTCATCACCACATACAGTCTGGAAGTCAGTAAAACTAAAAGAATTCACGAGAAGTTGAATTTCGTGAATCACGCGTTCAAGTAAGCTTTCCTTTATGTCATCAATATTTCAGTCTTTGGTATCAAAAATTGAAAAAAACGAACATTTGTGGAATCACCTCCACGTTTGCGTATTTAGATTATATCTTCGGGGTTGTATTTGACATAATGTTGAAATTCGACGAAATTGTAGGATGTAATGACCCAATTACTTGCTATAATTGGTTTATTTTAATTATTTACAACAATAAGTACAAACATTTGATTTTCATTTTATGACAATTGTGAGGTAAAAGAGAAGGCAAGAATTACTTTCGAAATTCATACTATTGGATTCATATTATTCATATTATTTCAAAATTCATGAAATTTTTTTTATATTTCTAAAAATATTGAAAACAAATTTTCTCGTTCCCTCATAAAATATTTAAAACCGTTGTTAAGGAAAATATGAAAAATTGGGAATTTTGGTGAGGATGTTGACAATAGGAACATTGGTCAAAAATATTATCACTATTGGATTAAATGATTTGTTATAAATATCGATGATTTTAAAATGGATAAAATGTTATAACATTATTTGCACATTTTCATTATTTATTAAAGCACCACAAAGCTTATATGATACGGTTTATACTATTGCTGAAGACATAAATGTTACGAATATATCACAAGCGGTTCATTCACACTTCAAGTGTATATAGAGATGTGTTGGGTAAAGTCAAATAACACGCAATTTAAGTAATGTGAAAAATAGATAATTACATATTTCGGTACAGGACACATTTTGCGTTAGGTTTAAATCCTTCCTGGAGTCACCTAAGGAAATAATTACTTACTTTGATCATTTCGTAACATAATATGTTTTAATTATTGATTTTTATTTTGTTAAAATTTAATATAATTTACGCACATGACGTTTACATAAAAGTATGCTTGTTAAGGTTAACTTACACTCAGTTTCAGTTATGTGAAAAAATTATAATTACTTATCTTGTAGAGGAGATATTTTTATTTTGTTCAAAATGATAATAGTTGCATTATGGTGGTATTTCTGAGACACAAACTATACAAGTTTGAATTTTCTGTCAATTTATTAATTTAATACGATTTCATTTTATTTAATTTTTACGATATAAATTTCTTAGGTTTGAAGAGGAAATTTACATGATAAACCGATATTTTACGTTTGGTATATTTTTTTAAAAGCCTGTTTGTAACGTAAAAAATTGCTTTTAGGTGTCAGAAATTCCATAGTATATTGAACAAAGATCGAGTAGATTTAAAATAGTGACATGCATCGTATAAGGGAACGAAGTTAATTGGCAAAGGATGGCCTGAAATAAAATGTTTGTTTAATACCTTTTGGTTAAAAACCAAAAACTATCCCAAGAAGAATTAATGTTTCTGTAATTGGGAATAAACTATGTCGTGATACTTTTGATAAACATTTTCCAGAGTAAATTTAAATAGTTCAATTTTATCTTTCTTACGTCATACCTGTTTCTTGATTTGTTTATTTTTTTATTTTGTCACACTTTCACGAGTCGACTACTTTATAATATGATCAACTCTATTATCTGGCCACGACGTATACACTGTACAGTATTTAACAAATATACGCTTCAACAATTCCTGACTAATTTTTTTAACATTTGTTTTATCTTCTACATGATTGTTGTTTTAAGTTAATATAGCATATCCGTTTCTCTGAGTACAAAATAAGAAGATGGTAATCGATAATGTTGCTTATACCTTTTTTTCTGAAATATATTCGTTCAACGGTATTACAAGGGTTAGGGGTCCAGCAGTAAAAACACACCGAATGCCGCGTGGCATCTTCAAAACTTCATTCAACGGAACCTACCGAACACCTTATTTGACCAAAGACAATAAGCAATGCAAGGGTTATTTCGCAGAAACAAAAATCGATTTTGTTTGTAATTCAGTGTTTTCCAATTGTTTTTACATAGGGGTGTTTTTGTAACAATAAAATGTTTAAATTTAATTACGAATGAAAAAATTTAGAAAAAATAAAATTGTTTTCTTCCAATTTAATTATTTCTTCGTAACTAATGCTTCAACTAAAAAATAACAGAATTTTTTTTATTTATCAGAAGAATCTAAAAAAATTTAAGATACCAATTAACCAACTTAAATATTTCGTACATATACTTGCGACTTAAATATCTCGTACATATATTTGTGAGGTTCCATTATTAGTGTCCCAATCTGCGCTTACCCCATTTAGATCCCAGTAAGACTGGACAAGCGGCGTGCCTGGTTCGTAGATCGGGGTCAGTGGACGGCAGAAGATTACGCCAGACCACTGCGGAACCCTTAATCGGTCGAACCATTATGTCAAGATCTATGAACGCTGTGCCACCTCCACGCGATACGTCCGACATCTGTTTGAAATCAAAAATATAATATTATTAAAAAAATATTTTAAATTTTATTGGGCTTAATTCTCGAACAAACTCTACTGCTAATATACTTTTTTTTAAAATATCATTTTTTCAAATGTCAATACCAACGTACGCTTTCAAAAATAGTGTGTAAAAATTCACCTAATTTCACCTATATGAGTTAAGGAAAGTCACTGTAAAATTTAATTTCGAAAGGATTAAGACAGTTTCACACAATTAGCTCCAGACCATTGAGTTTAAAAACTATGTTCTTTAAAACAGTTGTGTGTAATCTATAAACACCTAATGTTTAGTAGAACTTCTTAAGAAGAAAAATGTTGCTTTATATTGTTTCTACATATTTCTAATAATTTTAGCAGCGTAAGTAAAAAGTAACAATATAGAAGTATATCAGTTCTTCTTATATTAGTTACTTCACCAACAAATAATTTTTTTCTGACTTCATCGACATTCATATCATGTCGGGTGATTTAAATAAAATCTTCATACATTTGAGTTTTTCTTGTAAATCGGTTTATCAATTAAAGAAATCTCAAACAAAATGCGTTCAGTATTTACTGAGAAAATTGCATACAAACAGATAGACGCGCCGGGTGACTTGTTTTATATGTATTGATACATTTATTCCATGTGATCGCATTTAATTAAATCCTCTACAGTTTTATATTTTCACTTTCATGTTTGTATTTTGTCTCATTAACTATTGAACTACCGTCTCAATGTAATCTGATCTGATCTTCTCATGACTAAAGTAGTATTTAGGCTAGTCATTTATATTTTATTACTAGCACCTAGCACCGATTGAGGATATAATGAACCAGATGAAGAACGTTGAAATTATAAATAAAATTATAAAAAAACAGCGTTTGTAAAAATAAATCAATAAAGGCCGAGATACTCACATAGAATAAAACAGTTGCTATCCTGTTCCCCCTATTTTTCAAGTGCTTGCTGGAGAACTGAAACGAAACAAAAAAGTTGTTCTTATCCACAAGTATACTTGAGAATGAAAAACAACTTGTCCGTGAGGATAAAGAAAGGAATAGTGGTTTTGAAGAATGGACAGAGAGGGAAAGTCTGATAATCAGTTGTAAGCCTTAAATTCATGTGATGGAAAGTTTAATTATAGGTAACAGTCTGAATTTCCTATTACAGTCAGGTTAAGGAGTTACGAAAAGAGAAGCACACGCGTAGAAAAGCTTTTTATAAATTGACGTAGAAGAAGAAATTTTTTATTTATTTTTTAATTTTTTTGTTTATATGCAGTTTTTCGTTAAATGAACCGAATACCATTACAACATAACGATGACACACTTCAAGACGTGTATTCACAAACATAATATATTCTGGTGCAACGGCGATCAAGTGATTTGAATCAGCCGGTCGTAGACCGGTTTATAATTTGCATCCAATAATCTTCCTCCGTAAGGGCTCTCACTAGATCATAAAAATATTACCGTAAGTCTAATTCGAGTCGATAAGATATTTTTCGTTTCGAAATATTTTTTTTTGGTCAATCTAGGAACAAAAAGAGACGCCAAAATTATTACTATCCGAATTAATTTTTGGAGCCCGCACAAAACTTTTAGTTAATCTAACAAGGGTATTGAGTGACTTTTCAAGAATAAAAGGTGAGATACTAGTTCAGTCCATTAATTCCTGTCAGTTGACTAACTTGAATTATTCGTTTGTACCATTAGCCAGTAACTAAATAAATCTTTACACTTTTGTTGGACAAATTTATAATCGACGGATACTAGCAATTAATTGATTAAAAGCCAGTCATTATTAGCCACTTATAGTATAGATTGGTTTAATTCGCGAAATATTCAAATTGCATGCTCTGTACAAAGAGTGTGCGCCATGAACTTACAATAAATAAAACCACTCTGTAATTAAAAACAATCTAATTAATGAAAGAAGTTAAAAATAATAATAATGGTCACATTTCGACGTGAACTTTTAATTACGCTTTTTTAAAAAATAACTTCATAGTTTTTAAAATATTTTGCACACATGAAATGATAATGTCAATGTTTTGTCAGACACAATAATGTCTTTTGGAAATGCTTTTGTTAAAACTTACAAATAGAAAAATAGATGGCGGTAAAATAATATCATACGATATTAAAATATCATAAAATGATTCCTCAGCGTTTCATATTTTAATGAAAAGAGTTTCAGTTAGAAAGAGTTCATACTTAAATGCAATAGTAGATATTATAACTTATTTATTAATTTTGTCAAGTCCTTACTCTGTAGTAAGTTTCTGTGTGTCTTAGTGTCTGTGTGTCTAAGAGTCTGTTCCATTGCAATGAATATTATAATTTAGTAATGACTAAAATTGCAAATATTAGATATCTTTCTCTATAACATAAATTTTACTGTTTAATTTTATATATAACATATTGTTAGATGAATAATTATGCAATCTAGTCACAGTAACATTACCCAAAAATCGACCTTATGGAAGGTAAGAATAAATGTTTCGAATCACATAACACAGGTGTATTTAGTATTTTTTCGTAATATTTCACACTTTTGCATTGTAAATGCAAGCTCTTGGATCTAGTGGATCATTTATGTTACATGTTAGCATTTATTCTTTAAAAAAGAAAAAGATAATGACTACAAAGTTAGTAAATAAATTTTAATTTATAATACCAGCATATCGTAATGAGGTCCATAATGACCTCCGATTCCATATGTGCTGATTTGAAGATTTTCGGCAGATTGAATGTTCAGCCCTGCTAGATGTCCCGCTCTTCTGGAAATTCTTGCAACAACATCGTCTATATCATCTCGCAGAAAACAAGCTTGACTGATTCGATTCTTGTCTACCGTGTACGCCGATGTGCTATTTTCTAATTTAGACAAAACTTTGGCTCGTTCCAACTGTAAATGAGTAGTGTGAACTTAGTTTCATATGGATTAGGGTTTAATCTTCAGTTCAATTTGAGTCGTGTAATTGGTTGTAATTCTAAAGACCTATATCTGTCATAAATATTTTTTTTGGAAAAAGTGGTCTATGATTACTATGAGAATTGAAAAAATAAATAAATAATATATTAAGTGAAGGAAAGAAATGATGTGGAAAATTTGAATAAACCATTTTTCATAAATAAATAAAACCATTTCCAGTTTTTAAAACAACAAGAATATAAAAAAGGATACATGGTTCCAGTGATTATCGGGAACAAGCAAATAAAACTTTACAGCTTTATCTAATAATTGTTTTTGTTTGTTGCACAGCTGGACGATTTCAAAGTTGCTATAAATACGTTAAATCGAAGTGATAAATCTATACTTTAACTAATAATTTTATTGGCTTTATTTTGATGCCTTTATCAGTTTAATTAATTAATATTAATTATTGTTGACAGCGTTAGTACTCTATATGTAAAGATTAATTAAATAGAAATACACAACAAAGAATCATAATGCGAGACGTGATGTTACTCTCGACATCTCGACATCTCGATATCTGACATCTCGATAAAACGAATTGTCGAATTACATAGCCAAATGAATACGTTAATAATGCTTGCATGCGAAGAAATATATGGCTATGCATTTATAAGCCAAACGTATGAATATACAGTCCATATATGCAACAAACCTTTTTCAACGATAGTCTTTTAATATGATCTATTTCTGAATCGCTCAATACGTCGTAGTAGACACGTATGTCGGGGTCCAGGTAAACCTCTTCTACTTTAAATGGTGCAAGTTTTAGATATGGATTTCTGCCGGCATCGTATCGGCATTTTAATCTAGAAACAAAAGATATCTTGAATAAAAAAAGTAAACTTCGATGCATTCGTGTACTTAGGCTTTACTACATGGTGTGTTTAAAGCTGTTTGTGAATGGTGTAGGTAAAAAACAATTAAGTTATACATTTAATATTTGCCATAATCTTTCAAACGTCAAGTTATGACTGACATTGACTTATTCATATATATACATATATATATATATATATATATATATGTGTGTGTGTGTGTGTGTGTGTGTGTGTGTGTGTATATATATATGTATGTATGTATGTATATATATATATATATCAGTTCGATTTTTGTTTGTTTTTGTTACACCCGTACACGAACTTCCAAATTGTTACCACAATATTTCTATTTTCTTGATCATGGCAAGTAATAACGATTCAATTAATCTAAATAAAATTAGAATGCAATAAAACTAGAAGAAATTTTATTTATTATAAATGTATCGTATTCAACTATGGTGAGTGGATGTTGCTTTATAAAACTGTCCCTTGATAATCATAAGAATCCGATCATAAAACAGGATGTGATGTTTTGCACTTTGTTACAAAATAAAAGAGTAATTTAAAAATGAAATTAAGACATTTTAAATCCATTCTTGGTTGAGTTGGAATCTGGGAAGTGTTCACTATTTTAAATGAATAAATTTAGTTTTAAATGAAAATTGTAGAAATAAAAATGTCACTTGATGCTAAAAAATTACAATTTAATCTTTTATACACTTTTGTAACGTGTTTTGTGATGCAGTTATGTGATTGTATATATATATTTGTGTTTGAGGTGGGCGTAGGGAAGTTTTTACTATATCAGTGAAGAAAATTGTTGACATGAAAATGTTATTTATTATTATCAAATTCTAACTGAATTCCTCTTACACTTTCTAATATGATTTCCATGGAAATTAAGTAGTTAGGTGGACCCAGAGTAAATGTTTATTATATAAAAGATGGAAGTTGTAAACATTGACGGTCATTTATTGCTAACAAATTCTAGTTGTATTACTCTTACATCATTTTCATATGTTTGTGATGAAAGTATAAAATTGTAAACTTACTCGTGGTTGAGAAGAGAGTAGAGGAAGTTTTTACTCCATTAAAGACGAAAGTTAAAATTACGGAAAGATGAAATATTGCTTCGAACTTCTAATTTAATCTCTCTTGAACTTTATAACGTGATTTGTTATACAATTAACCAGTAACTATAAAGTTAATTACTCAAGAATTAAAGTTGTAGATATATAAGGTTTACTAATTGCTATTTACTAACTCTAATATGAGTTACCGGCCGTGCCAGCGACTTTGTTTGAATGACCTTTGGAAAATATTATTAAGTTAATTATACTGTTGGTGTACACAACGATAGCAATAATGTTTATAAAAGTAAACTTTTTTCTAGTAAGTGAGCTTGTGGCAACATTTCTAATTTCCATATCCCCTTCTTTTGGTTACCCGATTCTAATGAAACAAACCCTATATGTTACCATAGACAAAAACAGAATCTATCCATAAAAATCTTATCAAAACTCCTCCAGTAATACTTGCATACTTGCGTGATATGCAAATAGTCTCTCAGAAAAAATGACAAACAGAATATATATATATATATATATATATATATATATATATATATATACATGTATATATGTGTGTACATTATATGAATAGAGTTAGTTTTATTTCCTACCTTTTCGTGAAATTTTGCGAAACGTAATCCCCACGGCACAATGCATCATGGATAATCGTCTCATTTATTTTTGGTATATTAAATTTCTTTTTTTCTGACTCGTTCTGAAAATTTAAAGACGTGAGTTAGAAGGATTACTTTTTAATATAGTGTAATATAATATGTCAGTTTAATAGTTGTATTAATAAATCACAAGTATTTACTGATACCTTATAACGCAGGCGATTTTGAAACCGATGCGAATCAATTTCTATGCGCAAATGTAAATTAGTGATCATTGAGAAGAGAAAAAAACTTTGTTTAAATAGAAAGGCATATTGAAAATTCTGGCAGCAAAGAACGTGTAAAACATTTAATTTTTTTGTTTTGTACAATAAAATATAATTTCTTGAATAAAGAATTGCGTGTGTACCAACTTTATACTCCTTTGGCATAATACGTGAGCTAAACTAAACTTTACTTAGCAAGCAAATACATATACGATCTTCATATTGAGATCCTCTTATCCAAAGGGATAAGAGGATCTCAACATAAAGATCTTATATTATTATATTTAAGCACAGATCTAGGGGATAACAAGTGCATTTATTAAATGCTAATTGATGCATTATAAGTTATCAATACCAATATCTGTCTATTCGACAAATTTTAACGAAATCCGTGGCTGTTTGCTACGGATTTCGTTAAAATTTGTTAATTGTCATTCAGTCACTCTTAGATTACTATTAAGTCAGTGTTTATCTTCATTAACAAATTATTGAATTTGCAGAATAATATTTTTATGCCCGAAAAATAATTTAAATAAGGAAATATAATTTTGCCGAGTACAGTTAATTATATAGAATATTTGTTCCTGTTTTTAAAATCAAAGTTAAGAAAGGAACTCTGTTTTATATTTAATCATTTTATTAATTTCATTATATAAATTAATATGAAGTCAAATGTTCATATTTTATTGCGGTCATACAAAATGAAGATCCGTCTTTTTATAAATGAAGGAAAGTTTATAAACTATTAATCCGATATTATTAGTTCGAGTAAATTACCTCAGGGATAAAAGTGGTATTTGTTTACTTATTACATTTGTGCACGTTGTGATTTGTGCAGTGAGTGATAATTTAAAAGGATTTACCGTCTTTATTTACTATGTTGCGCGAGATGGTACACGATTTGACCTTCACTGTTAATAAAAAGCGTTTATGGATTAAAAATCAGTTATTATATTTTGCTAGCATTTACATGTAGCGCTGGCATAGCTGTGACTTTATTGTATATGACTATTTGCACAACTTTTTGATAACAAAATGTAATAAAACAAATTTTGCGCGCTAGCAGTTTCTGAGTAAAATTGGAATAGTATAATAAAATATACAAAAACCTCAAAAGTTGTCACTTCCCCTGCCAATTCTCTTTCAATTATTTCCTGTGTCAACGCAGCTTTACTTTCCATAAATTGTTTTTGGTCTGGGTATTCGTTTATTACTTTATCTAACCATTTTACACTTTCATGCAGGTCACCTAATAGGTAAAAATCAAATAAATTATATCGTTAAATAGGTATTAATATTCTGAATATAAGTAATGATCGTTCGATTTTATATTAATTTGTATTAATACATAGTAAAAACAAGTAGTTTATCTTTACGTTCGTTAAAATATAAGCAACGTTTTTCTCTTTGTATAGTCTATTAAAATTCAAAAGTTATTTAGTGAAATTTGCTTCATTTATTTTTAAGATATTGCTTCATATTTTAATATAATTATGAGAGATTTTTTGAAACTCGATTTATAAACAATTATTCAAGTGCTATTTATTAATCAAATTAAAGAGAAAGTTCTGAACTCACGTCCGTTTTCCTGTTCTTCTAATGCGGTACGAACATGGATATATGCCAAAGAGCAATTGAGTGAATTATGTAAAATTTGATAGATTAGACAAAAGAAGGAAAAAGAAAGTCAGCGAAAACACAAAAATTATAGATGGTCTGAATCATTCTCAAAGACTGAAATTGAAATATTCTGGACACATGGCAAGAACCAAAGAGAATAACAAAAAATGGACCAAAAGAGTGAAAATTTAAAATGGACCAAGCGGCAAAGGAAAGTAGGAAGATCGCTAGAAAGATAAACACATGAGATTATAAAAATGGCGGGATATAACTAGAGAGAAAAGATACTTTAAAGGTAATTGATAAAGTAGATAACCGATGAAAGAAATATTTATGCCAGAACAAATTAATTGACAAATCATCATTTTTATAGAAAATAAATTCATGATAATGACAATGAGTTTCGTTTCTTTTTATTAGCTTAGTCACAAAACACTCAATCACACCTGAAGGTTAGTTTAGCAAAGAAGAATAAAATATTGAGTTTGCTTCTTTGGCAGTAAGAAACAGGAAAGAACTGGTATAGGGATGTAACCTGTAGAAGTATTTATAATTGTAAATTTAAAAATTGTCTAAAGAAGAAAAAAGCATTTTGAGAAGGCGTGAGTCTCTCGTCGGAGGTAAGTTTCTTGTTACTTAGTGAAATTCCTAACTTGTTCCTGAGCCCTCTGACCTTTACTGGATTTCCCCCGACTTTCCCGAATGATGAGTTATTAATCAGTTATTCACTAGGTAACCAGGATTGTAATATGGTATTTAAAAGTAAAATTGTACTTAGTTTATCTGATGTTAAAGTGTATACATTCAAATGAACAAATAAAACTAGGTAGAAATCTATTTCATTAACTGACCCAACGTATTATCAACCAAAAATTCATGCATGTGTTTATTCCACGGGTCTTAGTTCTTATTTATTATTTTGCAATAGAAATAAATTTTGTCAGATTTGTAATAGAAATAAATTTGTGAAACAGTTCTGCAGGATCGAATATATATAAATTGTTTATTATTTCTGAGACTGTGTACATGTTTTCTTACATCGATTTTTTTTTATTTCTGGGAAACATTTTTGGGAACTAACCTCGTTAATGATATTAAATAATATTATATTTTGACCATTTTTAGCAAATATGCTACATATTTGTTTTATTTCCTCTTTTATACATGAGTAGAAATATATACGTGTTATTAATATGAATCCATACTTCATCACCGTTTACAGTATGTGGTTAAAGTGTTGATAGATAGTAAATTCTATAAATATTTTATTTCGTATTTATTACTAGTTTGCACCTATTGCTGGTTTATAATATTTTTGTTTCAAAGTAATTCTTAAGTAGGATATTGGTTGATATTACAGATATTATCTGTACTGTTCAAATACTTTCACTGAAGGGTCTTTAATAAATCATAATTAAAAACTTTGGTAGTTTAGAAGCTACGACAAAGGATACAGAATTTGTATATATTTATATGTGGAACTTTTCATCATCCTTCACTGTGCGAAAGTTATTAAAGAGTGGTCTAAAGAAAAGGCCCCTTACCAAAAATTTTAATAAAAATAAGACAATGTATGAATAACACTGATAAAGATGTGACAGAATTATAATTTAATACTAAATTACACATCTTAATATGTAGCAAATAAAGTTGGATGATTTTGCATTAATAGTAGAAGACTTATTTGAGTTATACCAAGAAAAATAAATTTTAAGATCTGAACTCTCAAATATTATGATGTTTGGAACAGTAGATTAGATTTGTAAATAAAAATAAACAAACGGCTCTTACTCAATTCATAATTATTGACTGCGATTATTTGCAGCATGTATTGTCTCGCAATGGAAGTGGCATTTTCGGCATCGAGTCTATTTAATGTTTCCATGAACCATTGGTTGGAATAATAATGGTGACCATTGGTGCTTAACATTCTGCCGAGTTCAAAACAGTCATTTGCTGACATTGGTAAACTGAAAAACAAACATTTTTTCATGTTGTTTTATTATGCTAACTTAACTTGTCTATTTTAAAACGAATGTCATTATTAAAGAATTAATCTTTTTACCAACACAGACGCATTTATCGGATTCTCAATGAAACATTACTGATCACTTTCCGCGATGTCATTGCTCTCTTTTTAAGTCAAAAAAACTTCAAGTTTTTTCCGCTATGCTTATTGTTCAGAAAAATTTTAAAATTATAATATTCCAGCAGTGGATTCTGCTCGAACAGTAATTGATTACATGACACAGTCATGTACTTAAGTAGTAGTAATATCAAAAAGTTTCCGGCCTGAGCTATGCGAAATTATGGTAAATAAAAATAGTAAATATTACTTTTTAAAATTGTTTCTATTAATTTCAACTTATATTATAATACTTTATTAATATATTTGTTACTTTAAAAGTTTCGTTCCGCTCTGACTCCAAAGTTCCCTCTTCAAAAAGCATTAAGAGAACCAACTCTAGTTTATCATCCTTGTTAAATTTCTTTGTTCTCAAAACAGATTTTAATTTGGAGAATAAACAATATTTACTTCTTGTTAGGTCAAAGTTAGAGGCAAAATATAGAGATCTATAAACCCAAATTCAGGGATATTAGCATAACTAATAATACAGGTGCGTATGAGTGTGTTTTTGTGCAACAATAATACACTGCCAACAGCTGCTTTCGACGCTTTCATTTGATATCATTTCTCAACTCGTACATAGTGAAGCGATAAATGGTACATTTTAAAATCAAAATATGATATTCCTTTAGAATCCTAAAAATCTACTGACGTATTTTTTGAGTTATACATTTTTGGGGCTAGATGAGCTCGAATAACTCTCCGGCTATTGATGGTTTTTTCTGCCTAAGATCATAATCGCGAGGGAACTAAACTTGGAGCAAATAGGCAAAAACTCATTTCAAACTTTTCATATATTGGTTGTTGCGAACAGCCGAAAAAGTGTCAATAATCGTGTAGAAAACTCAACGTATTTTTTTAAAGTCTAAAGAATTATTAGTGAGTATCCCACTAATAATTCTTTAGACTTTAAAAACCCTTATATTTCCATTAATTTCATATTTTCTCAGAGAATCGCATCTGGTAACCCCCGTCCGTCTTCAATCATTTTTTGCTTTAACGAAACTCTTGCACCTTTTCTCTTCGACAATCGATAAGCAAAAATTTCCTTAAAATCAGCGTTGTTTGATTGCCACTCGTGATTTTCCCTCTTTGATAACGAATTCAATCAGTGAATGGTAGTCAGTTCCAAGCTTTTAATTTTTTACTGCATTTGCTCAATCGGTAATATGTTACAATTTAAATCAAATGACTGCCTAGTATATTTGCAAATATCCAACTTAAGTTTTTCTCAAAGACGGTATTGGACCAGCACAATTTTCAAGTTTTCAAATTAAATTGTTTTTTCACCTCGAAAATTTGCCTTTTCGACAAAAGTTTAAAAATTCTGGAAACGTCTTCTCTTGCGACTAATTTTTTGAGCTAGTCCTATCTAGTGTATAGATAAAAATTAAAGAATATAGTCACCTGTTATTATCTTCACTTAGTTTACCTTCAGCCAAATAAGTTGCGTTTAGTTGATAAGTATCCTGTAAGCGAACAATACTTTCACTGGCACCAACGAAATCCTCATCAGTTGGATACGGCATGGAGGTGACTTCCTTTTTCTTACCGAATATATCTGAAATAATTTAAACTTTAGATATGCATTTTACATAACTTCATTGAAAAAGCATATCGTATAAATAGATTTGGCAAATTTGAGTATGTTTTCATGATATATCACAAAGGAAAGTATAGAATACCTTGCTGATAAATTTCAAAAGGCACGAAATTTGAGGTTTTAATTCGTCATAAATAATATCAAAAGGCAATTCTATAGAAGACGAGCTAATTTTAACAATGAGTGGAAATAAAAAATTTGGTCAGAAATTAAAAAGTAATTAAGGATAATAAAATCTTTAATGTAATTCGAAATATAACATAATCCTTATATGAAATGAAAATAGAAGAAATAAAAATGAAATCTGTTAAATAAAACATATTTAAAATATTAAACAACGTACATATTAACTCATTCAAGTCATTAGCAATAACAATTAACCAGATAAAAATTTGAATAAGTCTTATTTCACCATTGTATTCGAATGATACTGGTAATGTTCACAGAGCACTTCGAGCTTTTTCTAATCAAAATCTACAATCATTCGTAAGTTAACTAATAACATCAATGCTTACCTAACTTATCTATTATAAAGCGAATGTCCACGGTTAATCTTTTTATCAACACGAACGCATTTATCGGATTTTCGACGTAGCCTTGCTGATCAGTTTCAGCGATATCATGCTCTCTCTTCATGTCACTACGAAGTCTAGAAAATAGGGAAGATAATTGAAACTAAGTTTATAATAACCTTTTAGTTTTTGACTGGTACGGTCATGGTTGTTGTTCAGGGGGATTTCAGAACCCTGCCGTGGATGCTCGTCAACGCTTAACTACATAACTCATAACCAATGACCTTTTTAAACAAAACATAGAAAAATATTGAGGTGTATTCCCTTCTATAAAAGCTATCATGAGGAGATATGGCCTGTTCTCATATTTATTGGTATTTCCTTATTAAAACTTAAAAATGATAAAAACAATTACTAAGTGACTAAATTAATTAGATCAAATTTCGTTGAAGATCGTAAAGAGTATGCATGCTATTTACGGTCCGAATTTCTCTTTTGGTCCTTTCTGTTAACATAGGTCAACGCAATGCCGACTAAGAAAATTTAAATATAAAATTATAGTTTAGAATGAAATAATAGAACTAAAATGGGGACGAGACATATGCGAAAAATTATATTCCGTTGATGGACTACAAAATATATTAAAGCATTTAGATGGAACATTACGGACTGATATTGCACAGCAAAAGATATATTTCACATACATCTTTCGCTTATTTTTTATTACTTTGCATCAAATAGTCATTAAATAGGGAACAGATAAATCCTAACGAACCCAATGAGCATTTTAATGGGTTCCACGAGTCGATTTACAAGAAATATTTTTAACGAAATGGCTTTCATTACTTTGGCTTTTGTACTGTTATTGAATTGTAAGATAAAAATATTAATTAACAATTAGATAAAAAACGACTTTTAGCAAATTAAAGAATCTTCCTTGTCGGTTCTCGAAAGATACTGCAATATCTTAAATAACATAAAATTGATCATCGGTGTTCTAAAATATCGCTGTATGAAGCTCTGTATCGCAGAAAAAAATTTAAGATTATATATAGATTTCTTACGTTATGTTCTTTAGGTATAAATTACAATATTTGAGTATCTATCATTAGCTTTGCTTATTTTAGGTCTCCTTTGCGAGGTTGGAAAATTGAGAGAATAATTTTAATAGTAAAACAAGAAGGTAAGCTGATGACGTGTCCAATCGACAGCGAATTATTTTATACCTTATCTGGGGAAATTTTGTAATAATTAGATATATTTATAATGAAATGTACGAGTATGAAGACAAATATTAATATCTAGCTATATGTCCTATATACATTTTCACTCTATGTCTTTTTATTCCACTATTTTATACAGAAAGAAATAACAAACAGCTTAGTGCGTGATGCGGAACTAATATTTCTAAGCGATCAATGACTAAATATTTTTAATCATTGATCTTATTTTATTAAATACAAATTACGTTAAACACACTATATGAGTACAATAAGAAAATACACAATAAGGAAAATGGTTTACTTCCTGAGAAAATTGAAAAACTCGTTTCGCCTCGAAAGGAAGGCATTAATATTATCAATAATTGTCTTCTGAGTTTCAAGCAGTTCAAATATGCGATCGGTTGCTGAGAAGAATTCACAGTTTATGGCAACTGGAATAACGGTAGCGGTGAACAGCATCAGAACAAACTTCGTATCATTCCACAACATTGTTCGCTAAGATAGAAAGCAAAATCTGCAAAACAATGCAATGAAAAATTAATTTAAAAAAGAGTCATTTCGTTCTGCACTAAATATAAAATAATAGTCTCTAACCTATTTATTTAGGTATAGTTAGTTATAAATATATCATTTAAAACTCCTTAGGTAACATATCCCTGCATTGTTTAGTTCTTTTATCCGCCAGATTTCCTTTTGCAGATTTAGGTCAACCATACTTTACCATTCGTCGGAAAAGTCGTGTATGGATATATTATTTTAATAACTACAATTTCTAAAAAAATGTAAATAATAATCAGGTCGTATTTACGCATGTACCCCATGTACCATAGGGATAAATTAGTATATAAAACCGCGAAATAAATGTCGTCAACCGTTGTCGTTACCTTTTTTAAAGTATATTCAATTGGTATAGAGTCAGGTCCGTTTTGGTCGTTATCTTTGCGTAGAGGAAGATCTACATATAAATGAATTTATTTTTTGTTGAAAATGTGAAAAATGTAAAGGAATTAATATTGAGACACAGTAATAGTGTTAAATGTTTGGACATACATGTAAAAAGGAAATTTGGACGATCGAGAAGGATATAAGTAAATTTAATAATTGAAATGTCATGATGTAAAGAGTTATTGAAATATAATACAAAATAAATAGAATAAAGGAAAATATCAAGATCAGGATACTCATGTCCTTGACATATTACTGCTTGACCATCGCTGTATATTTGTAAGCATGGAAAAACAAAATAATTCTCCGAAAGGTTACTTTATTGACCAGATATATGGAAATGTACTTTCACAAAATTAAATTTAACTTTAACAAGAAATATATGACGCAGCCATTTAGTTTAATTAGCTGTTCAATTAAAAACCAAATCCGTTAACTGAACGGCGCCACTCAATCTTCGGTGTATATGACATTCAGCCGACTAAGCGAAAGGTTGGTGACACAATCTGTTTCATTAATTAAATAAGGAAACATACGAAAAGTCAAATAACACCACATTTTCTATATAAATACTCGATAGTTGCTATTGCTGCACTCTATTTTACATGGAAAATTTAAAATTATATTTTATTAAATTGCTTTATTATTTTAAAAAAGAAATTCTATGCACAAACTTACTGCAAACGCGATTATCTGAGAGAATACTGAAGTGTTGTGGTGCGTCACTCGTCGTTCATGATTCGATTTGCAGTACGACATTTTTAAGCTTGCGGTCAACAATTCACGATGTAAACATTATTGTGGCAACGACACTGTGACGAAGAATGTTGTAAACAACACCAGTGTGATCAACGGGTGAAAAGTAAATTTTGTACCGGGTATTAATAACTAAGTATTTTTTTTAAAGCAATTAATTTCTTTTTAGGTTTTTGTAGTATTAAACAGTGGGGTAAATACAGACAAAAAACTTAGTTTCTTGTCATTGTATATTTTATTTACAAAAATACATTCAACTGTTTATGTATTACTGTGTATGTTCCTTAATTGCATATCTAAATTTATTATTTATATTTTGTTCCTTTTTGAGATGCGATTTAAAATTGGATTAATGCCAATATGGAAAGCGTTCATGTAAACATTAAGACATACAAACATTTAATTACACTTTATAATTGGGATCTGACTAATATACATACATTAGGAAATGTGGCGTGTTTCATGATCATTTATGATTTATTTTAATGTGAAGTGAAATAAATGCAGCGTAGCAAGAATCAAGTCTATTGAAGATGTATGTATGTATATATATATATATATATATATATATATATATATATATATATATAAATATATATATAGTTCAAATTTGTGATAGTCTTTTGGTTTAATCTAAATACAAAGCTCTAACTCAGCCACTTACACTTTCGTGTGAAAACTTAAGTTTGAACTTTAGGGCTTATTTCTCACCATATTTACAGTTAACTTTGTAAATAGGACATTGATTTTTTTTACAGTAGCGTTTTTGATGAGAATATTACAGGTCTGAAAAGGAAAACGAAATCGATTCTATTAAAGACGTAAACAAACTCTATATATTAACTCAAAATTACACTTCAATGTCACCAAACTAGTGTGCTTTTTCTTTACATAATATATACCTTTATGTATATGTACATATAAAGCACAATCCGTATTTAATATATTAAGGAACTTTTAACTGACATTCTTCACACGTGAACGTTTCCTCTCTCTAAAACGAACCAGGAATG
The DNA here is from genome assembly GCA_039881145.1 of Druceiella hillmani. Lineage (NCBI taxonomy): Eukaryota > Metazoa > Arthropoda > Insecta > Lepidoptera > Hepialidae > Druceiella > Druceiella hillmani. The sequence goes on from JAYKKI010000014.1 coordinate 10,760,977, forward strand.
AAAGACACCCTGGAATCTTAATTATTTACCTTGAAGACCACGTTTACAATTAAAATAATATGCAGGTATATACTATGTAATTTAATTAAATAAATGACAACGTTAATTTATAATTATACCATTATGTATTTTAAACAACACCATAATAAACGAAATTTTGTTTTATCGACAGAAAATAGGTATGTAGATTCATACGTAAAGTACTTTATACGTATTTTTATTTGTATTTTCATAAAATTCATGAGCACATGACATTAGCATTCGGGAGAAGGCAATAAAAATAAGTGGAGTACAGAAAAATGGAAATATTTTAAGTTGTAAAAATTAAAAAAGAAAATAATTGGATTGAGAAACTGGAAAATTGCAGATGATTTATTTGCATAAATTTTTCCCTTATACTAGAAACTTACTAGGGGACCGCGGGTGCACAATTTAGAAAGATGATTTTGCGTTAATACAGTTTCTTTGGTTATGTTACAGTTCAGTTTCTAGAGGTTATTCTTTTCTCTTATGACCATAAATTATTTAGAACAAACGTTATAACTCGAGTAATAACTCAAGTGCGATATCGTCCAAATATTTTTTGTAATACAATACGAGGTTAGTTGATTCAATATTAAATTATGGTTTTGTTACATTTTTACTGGTGTAATTCACACATTGCCTCATTTAGATATAAGTTTTCTCCTTTGTTACTCCAAACAGTACGTTTTATTTTTCAATATTAATTCAGAAAATTTGTACAGACTTAATGAGTGCAACATATTAATGGATTAATTATAGATGCTAGCATAAAATACAATTGCGATGGAACTTTTGCTATATACGTGACTCATTTTGCATTACACTATATACTGCGTTTTATATATTGTTACCCACAATGAGTCACGGCCAAAAATAACAGTATATATTGAAATACGTATAAGAAACGTGCTTAAACTTATTAACTGTCAAGTACAAACTGTAATATCAATTGAGTTTATTCTAAAATATATAGAAATACTGACTTTAATACAAACAATTTAATACAAACCTTGACATATGATGAACCTAATACAATGATTTTAATACACACCGTATCCTTTATCGGATCACCCATTGACCCACTGCATTTGATGAAAATAAGGAATTGACGTCAACATACGCAAAAATACGCAGGAGTTACCATTGTCTAATTTATATTTACATCAAGCTCCAAGTTTCATTAAGGTTTATTTGAGTAATAAGTAAGGTATAATTGCCAAACGAGGATAACGATATATTTTCACTTTTCTTTGTTTAATCAAAAGTGCTTTTTCTATTTCCAAAAATAAATATACACTTTAAATTACTAAAACCCCTATTTATTACGATTTTATATCTTAAAGAGTTCTTTGGACTTAGCATGATAATCCTAGCTGACATTTATGTTACAGGATTGACATTTGGTTTTTTTTATTATATTTCACGGCGTTCATAAAAAAGACACAAAAATCGTAAAAGTAATAAAAAGACAAATTATTCATTAAAGACAATATATTCGGTTAAGGATGCATTTTAAAAAGGTAAGGAATTAAAAGGACATAATATCCTTGTTGTACTCCGTCCATGATTCCAAATTTACGCAAAAACGACGAAATACATATTTTGATGTTGATTTAAAAAAGGAGCAATATTGACAAAATGATATGCTTCTTAAGAATTAGAAAAAAATGTACATTTTTGTGTGTGTTACACTCCTATGAATCCTGACTACTTAATTTCGAATTTCTATGAATAAATAGAGAAATTAAATTTCGTTTAAAAATATTTTCGTCCATTACATTTTATGTGCAGTCTGTCCGCTTCTATTTTCTCTTACTCTTCTCAAGTGATTATATATTTTGAATTTTTCTTTGCCATTTTAAATAAACCTTTTAATCACGAGTATAATATGCAGTACGAGAGTAATGTACACAATCAGGCTTTAATAACGGTAAGTACCCATATACCAATTGAAGTATATCCTCGCTTATTGTAAAATTTAAGCCGTTTAGGAGATATGGTGGGGGGACCCTATTGTTTATATAATTGCAAATATCCGCAAAAATATTGTATCCTGTAAAGTTTCCACATGAAGATTAAAGGATTTAACTGTTGAGATAAGCGGATTGATATGCTTTATGATAAAGGTCATTTTAAAAACTTTCTGAGTTAAAAGGATTTCTAAGGAATTCGTGTACACATTTAGCAATCTAGAGCAATTGTTCATAATGTTCTAAAGAAAATAGTTCTGGAGTCCTTATAAATCGCTCTTTGAAACAATGTTGCACAATGTACACAATCTCAGTCTCTCTCACGATATAAACAATTAAAGGGAAGTTGGAATATATATTTACCTTTATTTACCTTCTACACACTTTCCATATGAATATTACACGTTACACTACGTAAAAATCTAAGTTTATACTCGTACCAAAAATACTCGACCAAAAAAAGGTTTCTCCATTATATGACCCAGTGGGTCTTTCAATTCCGTATTTATCCGTTTTCTTAATGAATTTCCTTAATTAAACGAAATTTTGAATGTTACATTATTGAAAGTCCAAAAAATTAATTTTATTTACTTTTACCCATATTTACTTCTTATATATCAAATTGTGTATATAGACAAGCTCAAGTGAATTTAGTCGCAGGCATCTGCCTCGAAGGTACCTGTTTCCATCTCTGTCCGACGACAATTACTCGATAAATATATCGTTCGAGCATAGTTTGGCAATTACATCAATCCCTTGTAACAGATGGCTCATAAATTGTTCAAACTGATAAGAGAAGTGTTTTGCTCGCATCAACACATGTGCAATGTACCAGTTCGGCAGACAGTACGAAACTGCTAAAATATGTAAAATTAAAAAATTTTAATGATTTATGATCTGAAATTGTATTGCAAGTCAGAAGAAAGCACTTCTTGGCAAATGTCAGCCAGTAAATGTATATGGATGTGTATATACATATATGTATATATTTATGGATATATATGTGTGTGTGTGCGTGCGTGTGCGTGTGCTTGCGTGTGCGTGTGTTTGTGTGTGCGTGTGTTGTGTGTGTGTGTATGTGTGTGTTCGTGTGTGTTTGTGTGAAGGTATTGTATGTGTATATATGTAACCCTTAATGGATTATTCCAAATTTTATTTTCCATCTTGAACGGCCTTCGAGAAAAAAACCTTCAGTTGATAAACACTGAGCTGATTTTACAAGTTTTCCATTTTATAAATGTTTATGTTCTGCAACAAGTAGTGAAGTAGCATAGAAATTTTAATTTTTAACCATCATATTATTTTCACGCAGAAAATAGAATTATCATCAAAAGAATCATCAACATACTTTAATTAGGAATTATTTTTGGTGGTGGAGTTAATTTCTATAAACGCACATCCATTTCCTCTTCACTATTTTTATTTCCAAATATTGTAGTATTGCTATTTTAAGATTTTCCCTCTCCATCTCTTTCTACAATCTATATATCTATTCTAGTTTTTACGTTTTTAAGTCGGATGTAATTAATTTATTTTTATAATCTGTGTTATTTGTTCATCACATTATAAATAATGAAAAAACCATAAAACCTTTATAACCATCATTTAAAAAAAATTACTATCTACAAACATCATACCAAAATGGCACACATGGCTGAACGAGTAAAGTGCCCTTTGTATTTTCTCATGTCCAAAGACTAAAATTTTCATTTTATTTATATATATATCTATATGAACACAAAATGCTATATAAACAAAATATACATAACCTAAAAAATTCATTACATTATGGCAAGAACAAAAAAAAGAAAAGAATTAAAAAAGGGCCAAGTACATTTAAGAGCGCTCATAATATAATGTTGCGTATTTGTGTACATATCTTGAATTTTATTAATACTAGCTAATCGAGCTAATTTCAAAAGAAAATGAAAATCAAATGTTAGATTTTTTATATTTTTCATAACTACATTTGGATAATTAGAGAAAAAAATAATATTGTGCGATGTTAGGAAACATAACATTTTGCAAGCAAGGCTTAAAACTGAAAAGATGGTAAATTCAAACTTCATTATTTTATTCTCTTCAATGCGCTTCTTCTTCAGCGCTTATTTGAAGACGTTACCAATTTTTTTCTTAGAAAATTTTATTTGACAATTAAGAAGTGTATATAATAAAAGAGCACTCACGAAATGGCGTTTTATATTTTTCTAACCATGACTAAATGGCCTAAGACATAATATGTAAGACAAATAATTTTGACCTGACATAATTCTAGTTAAACAATATTTTAGCACGTTGCAGGGGGTCCGAAAATATTTCGAATAAATCACGCAATAATTGGTTAAAGTGCAAGCTATGATCAGAAATGATTTGAATATTTCCTGATTTTAACTTAAATCACAAATTGGCAGCACGTGGGATAAAGTAGTATTCACAGAATAACGTAGTTATTACGTTTTACTCACAGCTTTGACTAAATAAACTAACGCGAAGTATTTAGACCTGTTATAATATGTATAACTTCAATTTGGCCATACTTCCTGAAAACAATAATATTGTATATTAACAAACGTTTAAGTTTGTTTACTGTTTTCTGTGAGATTTAAATAACGCAAACCCATAGGAAATCAAAATAAGTGAAAGTCCTTTATAATGGTAACTTATAATTTTATTTTTTTAAATAACTAAATGCGTCGCACAGAATGTATTCTACTGAAAATTTTATTCACCATACTTGACTCAAAATTACTACATCATAATCTATATTTACAACATGTTCAATAAGCTATGGTAAGCTGATGATAAGTTATTCATACCATTAGAACATCGGTCTTTCTTAAAAAGAATATGAATTGCGTACTTGATAAATTGATAAAAAAGTCGAATTAAATTTCTATGTTTTCTATGTGAATGGGACAGCAAAGCCAAAAATTTATATTGACAAAAAAATTGGCGAGTTCAACCAATTTTAAAATTTCAAAAAAGGATGTCTTCATATCCGTGTTCATTTTTGCCAGTCATATTTTTGTACTCCATTTTTATCTGCCATATTGCAACCTAAAAATTGATTTTTAGATCAGTGGATTACAATGAGCATAGTCCTAATAGTTTTTTCTTGATATTTAATGAACAACATACCAATTGATCTTACATAATCGCACCAATGATACAGTTGACGGAGTTCATAACATCGACAATATCGGTATCATGAATAGTTATAAAGTAGGATTCGTGATATTAATATGTTGCAAATGTCTTTCCAACATAACGAGGAATTCAATCAGCGGCGCGCACTTCTCAACCATGTATTGGGTCAATGGAAAGTCGATCACAAGACCTTTTCTGAAAAAATCGGCACTTGCCGGCCTTCAAATTATCACAAATTTTTTTGCCTGCATTGCACGTACGTACCAACAGCACGGGTGTTAATTAAAATTGTTATATTATTAATTCATTTAGAGTAACTGAAACGTATATCCTGAAATGAGTCCTCATGGCCATGACACTAAAAGCTAAATTTGTTGAAATAAATGCTGGGAAATAAATTAAATTTCGTCGGCTAAATTAATGTTCATACTTGTACTTAATGGCGGAATGCTAATTGTTCTAATCTGATGTTTTTAATTCAAAACTATTAACTTGTTAGGCGATATCAAAGCATTGATCAACTAATATTCATTCAATTTTGTTAACATATATATACGTGATTATATTTTAGTTATTATGTGTGTTAAATTTATTTCTTATATTTAAAACTGTCTCCTCATAAATTGTAAGAGACAGTTATAAATATTTTATCGAAAATACACTCGATTCACCAAAATAAACATGCAGAAAATTCGAAATGATATAAAATGAAATTATTTCTAAACTTTTGGAGTGTAATTTTGGAGTCACTTTGAAATATTAAATATCATTTAATGTAATAATATTTTATTCTGTATATAAATAAAATAAAATTTTATAAACCTTCAGTAATTTGCGTGCAATTTCTTTTTCGTTAACGGTGACACTCGATTTTGCTTGGGCAGTTATTTATTTTACATAGTTCCTTTTATATATGTAGCTTCACAAAATATTTTGATGTTTAGTTTAATCGTTAAATAACTTAATTTAAGAAAATATTGAGATCAAAGATTATTTATGAATTTCAACACTTTTTGCGTTCATCACTATTATACTCGCAATAACGAGAATATTCTAAAAGCGCACATCACGAACCGAATACGTGATATATTTCTATGTAGTTTATATCTAGTTAGCGTGTGAAACTCGTGATTTATTAACTGAATAATAACCTATAGTTATTTATAAATGCACAAATATATTTTCAGTAACTTTTAGGTAAGCAAGTTCTCATCAGTCGGATCAAGAAGTGCTAGTAAGTAGCAGAATTATAAAGTTTTTATTTTACCATCTTCACCTCGTAAAGATGAATCGAAATGTTTTTTAAATATATCCGGTCTGTTATAAGCCTCTATCTATTTCAATAAATGATGTATTATTTGGTTCTTGGCGAATATGTAAATATTCTTGGCGAATTCAGCGTATGTACATCCATAAATAATTATAGATAATTATTCAGCTAAATAATTGCGATTCTCATGCACTAACTAGATATAGATTACATGGAAATACATCACATATTCGCGATGTGCGCTTTAAGCACATTCTGATCATCGCGAGTATAATATCTGATAAAAGCAAAAAGTGTTGAAATTTATAAATAAACCAATTTGTTCCTAAGAATTTCTTAAATTCAGTTACTCAGTAATCAAATTTAATGAATAATGCTAAACGTCAAAATATTTTTGAAGCTACAAATATAAACGGAATTATGTAAAACACTGACCGTCCAAGCAAAACCGAGTGATACCGTTAACGAAAAATAAATTATACGAAAATTATTGAAGGTACACACAATTTTATACCCCTTTGAATAATATTTTACACTCTGAAATGACTCCGAAATTATTATCGAGATATTTAGAAACAATTTAAATTTACATCAACCAAATCCATCTTCCTCTTTCATTAAATTTGTTTATTTGATAATTTCAAAGGTAAAATACACAATTGAAACTTGTTTAAAGTAACCAACTCCAGGCACCAATTAATTCCATCTGTTGCAAAATATTTCAAGGAATAAAATGTTTTTGGCATTTCATTACAATCTCCGAGCAAAATGGTTTTGCTTGAGGCAGGTCTTCCAAACTAATTATCTGTGATAAAATATAAACCAATTTTGACGAATCTTTTGAAACTATATTTGGAACGCATGGAATGGAAATTTTAAATTGTTAATTTTCAGTGATTTTACAGTATATTATTTCCTACGAAATTTCGGTAAAAGTCATTAAACTTTTCAATAAGAAAGACTATGAAGGGATTTGCAAAATATTAACATAACATAATCTACTTTATGGTTATTCAAAATACTGATTATTTTCCAAATATTATTGGACGTAAATAACTGTAATGTTATGAATACTGTCTACTATATGATTCTCATTGAATTAATGTGGCAAAATGTTTAAATTTTCATTTTAATTGCAATTCCGTAATATATTATAATTGTAATACAAAAATCTTTGATCTATTCGAAGAAAAAAATCAGTCATATTGAGACACAATTTTGCTTCCGTTGGAACCTGCCACTAAAACATTACATTCATTTTTTTAAACGTTTTCCACTATTACATAGAAAACGGCCACAATTTTAATAACGCGAATCACATGAATATTTCAAAGTCTAAGCTTAATTTGGCAGAATGAAAAGAAAATAATTTGTAAGCATATATATATATATATATATATATATATATATATATATATATATATATATATATTTATAAAAGTAAATGTATATATGCATATAATAATAATATGTATTTATCTATATGTACTCTGTGTACATAAATATTTGATGTGTTTACGAATATATTTATGTATAAGGATGCTAAGGCTTTATTCTAATTTTTTTTATTTTTTTTACTATTATCATTCACTTATTGTTGTTTTTTATGAATATTGTAACTTTTATTAAGTGAAGAAGTAAATAAAAAAGGTATATAACGTGTATAATTTGGTTTATTGGCTAACATAGAGACACGCGTGTATACCAATGTAGCATATTCAGGAACAAGCCTCCAAAGGTAGGTTAAATAGATATATTTTAAAGTATTTACAAATACTGTAAGGAAGTTATGTTTATCTTGATAAATATTGAAATAAAAAAAATAAATAAATATTATGAGATAAACATTCAAAACTACTTCTTTATCCTGCGTAAAGGAGTATAAATTTTTCGTTGCTAAAAACAAATTTTTTTGCTTTGGCTTTTTATCAGAATTTCTATAAAATTAAAATGCACAAAAATTAAAAATACTCGTCTCCAATAAACTTTGTCATTACCATAATCCTAACATAATCTTGTTTTTCCTAGCACTTCTTCCTTTCTATGATTTTTTTGGTAACTATCCAAAAAACACACGCAGTCTATAGATAACGTATGGTACAAGTAAGTTTCTAAGGAAATGCAGTTTTTACAGCATGTCCACATTATTAAACACATCACTTGACTACACTTAGCACCATTTCACGTATCGATGATCCTACTTAAAATATAATCGTTTTTGTATTTAAATTCTATAGCACAAATCTAGCATAAATTTCGTGATACTGTAGAGTTTTTGTACCTGATTTACATTAGAGCTCAAAGTAACCCATGCGTTCTCATAAACAGTTCTTTTATTTTCTTCTAAAGAGTTACCGCACGCCATATTCATTATTTTTTGGCATCGCCATCATAGGAGGAAGCTCTTTAGTATTGCTAGTGTTGACGAGTACAGCCTGGTTTCAATTTCTTAAACCAGTTAAAAAGTACAACGCTTTAAATACAATGTGAAAGTAAAAATTATTTTATTACTTGATCGATTTGCCAATCCAAAAAAGTTTTTTAAGCTCTCAAATAGTTTCTTCAAAATGTTTGTTAAGTATTTTTTTTAAAAAGTTTGCACGAAATATATCAAATCCTGGAGAAAAAAGCAAAATGTTTTTTGGGTTATTAAAACCATATAAATTTCTTAAAAATAAATTGGTTTAATTATATCAAATTGTCAAAAAATCACCACATCTCAATTTTTGATAATTCTTGCCCTAAATTCAGACATTCGAACGTTTCATAGCTTCTAAATGGAAAATAGGTCTACGTTATAATACAATTCAATTAAAATAATGAACGCAATATCTTTCTCAGAAATAAACAATCAAAGATTGATTACCTCGTTTCTTAGCAACTCACCGACGCAATATCGAATCACTACGAGCGACATATTTAAAAGATGAGCTGCCGTGCCCAATCTGACTTCTTGAAATGGTCTCGGAGAAAGCGACGCCTTCCACCTCTCGACTTGCAGTCTATAAATACAACGTTTCTAAGATAATCGCTGTGAAATTTGTTTATAATTCCAAAAAGGGCAATAAAATGTCCTAACAAGTAATTTACAAGGAAAATTAACTCTAATTTATGGCTCATTCGTTGTTCCTATATATCTTGTTGGTGTATTAAAAATATATATAGCCATACTTTATATAGCCATACTCGTAAGAGATTGAAACCGCAGAAAATTAAAGTTGACGTGTTAATAATACATATAAAACCGCACATATCTTAAGGACGAAATCTCAAAAATATTAAATTGAAGAATTTAGGAGAGGGGGCGATTTAAGCACCCAAAATGTATTTTTATCGCAAATATAGTGCGGGCTATCATTTGGATGGACTTTTAAAAATATATGTTCTTACCTTTATATAGACTTTTAAAATTATAAATTATTAAAAGCACACGAAAAGGTTATAGAAAAACTGTAGCAATGATTCTAGATGTCATAATTTTCTAGATTTACACCTTGTTTTTACGCCCATGAAAGATAAAGTGTAGGCAATATATTTACGATTCTTCACGCTCATAGTCGATTTTCTTGGAAATGTGGCACACTATTATATCTTATTAAGCGACATATTTTGCACTAGTTACCTTTTTTTAAATATTCATACTGGATGAGATGAGAGGAAAACAAAAGTATTAACTTTAATTTTTTTTAATTATATATATCATGTGAAATAAATTTCAAGGGCTTGTTTTGAGAATTAAAAAAAGTCATGTGTACTTATGTACAATTTATACTTTTTTGGCATAATACAATGACAATAGAAATATATATATGGAACAGAAAAATAAAATGATTGACCACCATTTTATTTTTCTGCTGGCTTTCCATTGTTATTGTATTACGCCAAATCGACTATCGAGAGGACAATATACCATCTATAAAATTAAATTTAAAATTCATTACATTAAATTTAAAATTTATTTTAAAAGTACATTTAATTATTTTAATAAATGTTTTCTAGTACATCAACCACTACAAAATTTTAATTCTTAAAAAAGAGGATAATAAAGGTGAAGCGCAATAATTTGAAAACGGTCTGGCAAATTACTAACTTGTAACGTCAACGACATGTCGCCTATTAAACGCGAAGGTTGAATTGCTGACTAAATAAAGTTTAATTAATAATGAAAATAAACTAATATGCTGAATTTTTTTTCAAATTATTAATTTTTATTATTTAATAATTTTAATGTAAAATGCAAATAAATACATATCGATTACAAAACGGTTTGGCAAATGATTGGCTTAAAATAGAAAGCCAGCGGAAAAATAAATGATGACGTATCTACGTTCACCTTAGGAAGACGTAGGAATTTTTTCTCTTACCAACTCATAATCGTCTGGTAGCTGCTATAATATATATAATGCGGCCCAGTGTAATTTTTGATTTTCAAATAATTGCTTAATACCACTATCATCAAATAAATTTATTCGTACTCACGTGCGCCTAGTACTTCGGATATGTAAATCGAAAAAAAAAAATATTTAGTGAGCAACTTCATTTTTGAAACCTGAATTTTTAAAATTTCATTCTTATAATTTTTTTGTAACGCGCCAAAAGAACGGGTCTAAAAATGCAGCTTAAAATTGACAATCTTTTTTTTTATTTTAAGCTAGATCCTTAAAATTATATCTCAAAAATTATGCAAAAACAGATCCTCCTTATTTCAAAAACTACTGAATCAAAAATCATAAACCAAAATATAAGTTTGGTAAAGTCTGGGTAGAAATTCACTGGAAAACTAAAACGATTATTCTAGAAGATCTAGGATAAACATGTTTTAAATTATTTTGCAAAAGATATAACTGGCAATATATTTACACTGTGAAAAATTAATACCGATAAATAGTTTAATAGAAATACTCTGTACCTTAAATATTTGTAATCGCCTAACGGACGGAGCCATCAACATACGAGTACTACTCGTTATTTATGGGTTGGCCCACTGTTGTTTTACAGTTAAATTTTCAAGCAATTTGACAAACAATTTGCTGGAGAATTAGCAAATCTAATGCAATCATTAATTTATTTTAATAATAATAATTAAAGGTCTTTGCACAGAAAGAGTTTTCGGTGTAAATAAATATATAGTTAAAAGTGTCAAAAGTTTTTCATGTCGTCTTAAACATATACTCTTTCAGATCTTAAATAATGTTCTTCGATTTGAACGTATATTGTTTCGTAACATTCAATGAATTCCTTAGTCTCTGCTTTCGAGTAATTTGTACGTCGAGTTACAGATGAAAAGAGGAAAATAATTGTTGTGCTTCTTCTTTGATATAACGTTATAAGTAATTAATAGCTAATAATAACTATGACAAATATTATACGTATAATATGAAAAGGCATGAGAATCTAATTAGAGGGGTGGAAATAAGGACCAGTCAAAATAGATAAATTGCCTATTCTTGTTGATTTATTAACATTATTTGGAAACCCACTTCATGATTTAAATGTCACAGATTTGTTCATGAAATACCATTGATCTAATATATTTATTTTATCGCATTCCAATTCTATCTCTTTAACATATTTACCGCAAAAATATGAGTCAAATAAAAAATATAATTGTTATTTACTTTTGAAATTTAATTAGATGTCATATAATATTTTATTACATGTTTAATAAATGTAAGAAACGTTCTTTTACAATCAAAACTAACATTTAATACATTTCATGAGAACTATTAAAAGTCGAGTTAAAAATACAGCGGTCCACAATCCTATAGTGTAATACGGACAATGCTTACGTACCTGTTCATACATACATAACGGCTGCCATAACGACTATCAGAATATTAATCATATTGTATCTTTAATGACATTCTTAACACCTATTTTATGTTTTTCATTGAGTACTACTGCAAAATAATATTTAAACTAACACCATACAAATCTATTTAAACCAGATGATTTATCAAGTGAAAACGATATTAACAATTTAATCTACAATAATGCAGACTTTATTATTTTGTTCATTCAAAATTAAGAAAATTTTACCATAATATTCTATAGGAAAAATTGTTCAATACGAAATGGGCTATATATGATTTTATTTTTAACTAGCCTTCAATAGAAATATATCTATATTTGCGTGTATTTTTAACGGAAATAATAAGAAATAGATGAAATCAATGTTGAAAACATTTTATTTTACTACAAATATCATATTTAGATATTCCGTACTGCAAAAGGAAAAATACACCATATATGTCCAAAATGTCCAAATTATGGGTTAGATTAAAAGAGTTATTGAAGAGAAAAAAATTAATTCAAAATAAAATTCAACGAGGAAAATTTTCCTTGTTAGAAATTAAATTCCAGGTTAGAATCTGGAATTAGGCGCGCAAACATGCAATATTATTAAACCTTTCCAAATCCTGCTTCCTAATTATGGGAAGTATGGCTCAGGTAGCAAGATCAGAAATACTGAAGCTCGATATAAATTGGCAGTCCATTCCTATGGATACGATTTATGAATGACGAGGAAAAATTAAATATTTCGTTAAGCATCCCAAAATGTTATGCAGATACCACCCTTATCCCCTTGTTCCCTTTAGGAAGATTCTAATTGTGCGCCTCATTCTACCTGTACTCGATTAAGGTGATACAGTATACGACCCGCGTTTACTTTTAGATACAGTCAATTCGATACAAAAATTCAAAATATATGCGCGCGTTATTGTTTCGGCATCCCGCGGCGATCTCATGTATCACCCTATTTAAATGAGCATGAAATACTCCGAATGCACAATCGTTGCAGCCATCACGTTCTCTGCTTTTTGGTAGAGTAGGATGTGTTGCCTAGTTTTTGAGATGTGATATCTTTGGTATCGACCACAGCAATCGTTTTAGTTTTTAAACTGTCTGAGAAATATAAAATTATAAGTTTAATATTGTTGATGCTACGGAAGCCTTCGTGCGTTTAATTCGTACTTGGCCTATTTTAAATGAATATTCTTTCATGTCTTATCAAAGAAAATTTCAAAATCTTAATGGTGCTAAACTGTATTTTTCCCAACGATTTTTCTTTGTGAAAAGTTTCTTGATACCACAAAATTCTGTACTTAACTTTCATATGTTTTTCTTAGTTTCGTTCCTATATTTGAGTAACCTTTAAATATTTCAGTGTTACATTTTAGTAATGTAACACTGAAATATTTAAAGTTTTCATTAGGCTCTTAATCGTAACATAGAAAACTCAAAGCGAAGCTGCAATATTTAATTTTTCGTAAGGCGGAGATTTATTTCAAGTTCATACCTATGAAATTTGCCTTTATATTTTATTTATATTTACACCAGCTTTTAGTGTACCTTTATAGGATAAATGAAATCCTTATCCGATTGCTCACGATCTGTCCGTCTGTCCGTCATAGTTGCTTTTCGTAGAAATCAAAGTAGCAATTTGAAATTTAGCGTAGCAATAAAACATATTAACCCTCTCATAACACAATAAACTTGAAAATATTTAAGCGAAAAGTTAAAGTGGGAAAAATTAAATACCTGAATTTTTTTTTATAAATTCCACATTTTTGAGGGGGTTAATCTTGAGGGTCTCGAAAGTATTTTTTTCGCGATTAGGTGTAGTATCTTCAGAGAATACTAATAAACATGCAAAAATCTTTCCTTGGTTCTCTGAAAATATACTAACTAAAATTATGAAAAAAAATATTTTTACACACCTTCTTAAACTACTTTTCAAATGATACCCTGAATACGCATGTATGAAAAACGTTAAAAACGAATAAAGACTATCCAACTTTTCACTCAGTTTTAACATCATAAAATCTGATTTCGTTCCTTGGGCGGTTTAGACCCACGAGATGCCAATATCCCCGTCGGCAGCGAGCGAAGTAACAAACAACGCCGGAAATAAATTTATATCGGTTCAAAAGATCAATAAAGAAGGGTTAATAGCGGTTAAAAGCCGCGCGGCTGCCACGAATTGCTCCGTCGGTAGAGTAGAGTGATTCCGTAATAAAGTGCTACCCAGGAGATGAAGGGTGCCGCTCGCTCCCATTTGAATGTCAAATCGAGACGCAACCTGAATCAGAGAAAGATCCGCCATCTTTGTCGCCAGACAAATAATCACGCATTATAATTATTAAATCAGTGTATACATTTTTTTTCTAAATTTAAAATATATTATTTTAGTCTGAGCCACTTAACACGGAATGGAATATGCACAATTTTATCATTGATTGCCTTGGCCAATTCGACCCTTGTACGGACCACAAAGATTTCTATTGCCTTTTACTTCTTTTTCCTTCTGTTCCTGTAAAATATTGATATTGAAAATATAATAATTATAAATATGGCCTCCACCAAACTATGCTACAAATTAGCCACTTTCGAAACTTGAGACACATTTCTTGAACATGGATGACGGGTGATGTTTGCAGATGGTGGTTACCTTCAGTTTCACTTCGAAAATGTTTTAAATCCATTTGTGTGGAAATCATATTAAAAAAATATCATTTCATTCATCCCCTGCTATGCGCAAGTCGGTTTTGTAATCTATTAATTAAACGAAACAATATAATTAGAAAATACACTTTAACGTTGCTTGTTGGTACTATTAGACGAATAAAATGAAATTGATTCCTTGCGACCCTCAATCTACTTTTCTTTTTGTTATTATTTTCATAATAACAAAAAGAAAAGTAGATTGAGGATTTTTTAGTGAAATATTTGTTTAATAGTTGAAGTCATTTATAAAAAAATTCTATTTTTTTTTTCTTTTTCGTTTTGAATTATGAATTATCTTGAAATTGTGACAATTCTCGAAGTTGGAAATGGTAAATAGTCGTACGCAAAAATAGAGCTACATATACTTGAAATACTATATACACTTTTTTATTTTTATATTATTTGAAATACTATATGATTCGGATGTACGATATTTAATTATAATTTAATATTTTTTTAATAATTATTACATAAATAATTTTTTTATTTAATTAACTGAATTTTATTTAAAATTAAAAATAAAACTAATAAATGTTATAAAAAATATGATACTTTTAATTTATATGGTTTCAAGCAGTTTTGATTTCGTTGTTATTATTTTTTCATATAAATATTTTAGTACATAAATACATATGTTTTAGGTTGAGAAAAAACTAAAACGATATGGTCATTTCTACGAAAGGAATAATGAGTACTAGTCGTTAATCCGGTGAGGTTAATGAAGCTAATTATTTTTTCTTATCTGTTAGGTAAATTGATTTAGTTCAACTTAAATATACAAATAAAAAATACGTCAAGAAAATTGGAAGTACGAAATGTATTGCTGTTTCAAATACGGTTAATGGTTTATTAAAGAATCAAAGTTTAACAAATGTTGGTTTGAAATATGTTACTAATAATTACACAACATGATATATTTGAGGAGAGGTAATAAAACAAAGTGTTCGCTTTAAATGACGTGCGAGAGTGATTCGGGGAAAAGCGGCTTTGACGGGCAGACTTTTTTCCTTTTCGGCATACGATATTCTAAAAACCTACGCAAGCAAAGATGTAGGAAAAAATAATTAAGTATACAACTGTGTTATTCTTAAAATTTTTGTAAAATACTAAGAATTCCGAAATGTTGCAAATTTTAAAAATTACCTAAAATGTTCTAGAATTTTAAGACGAAAACCATTTTGGCAATAGTATCAAAATACAATAAATAATGAAAAAGTTACAATCACAATACATGAGTTTTTCATTTCTCTAAACGTTTTTTAGTTATTCACGTTCAACTGAGTTTGAGGTTTATTAAAACACCTCCAATAATAATACGTACATTAAAAATGAACTGAGTCCTTGGGCGACTATATGGAATAGTTTACTTCCTTACATTGGAGAAAACAATAAAACCATTCATGGGATTTCTCTGCTTTTAATATTTTTGGATATTTTACGTTTGTTTCTCTTGATTTTAGTTTTCCATATCATCCAATACCCGTAGTCATTTTTATCATGAGCAGTTATACGCGAAGCAAAAGGTTCATCTATTCGTTTCTCGAGTTTAGAATAAACATTGTAGACTACTTATATGGCCTCCATTTTGTAGATTTTTATTATGTTCTTTATATTTATTAATACAATTATTTTTATTTATTTTTGATATTTACTTATTCTCTGCTAATGTACCCAACTTAGCGCAGAATATTTAAATGTTGAAAGCACCGAGATATAATTAAGGTAAATATTGTATTAGAAAAAAAATAATTATAATAATGCAACTAAGTCTTATACTTGCAAAACAATAATGCTATTTACTAATAGTTTCTAATGCTTAATGCACATCTTGTGGTTTTTAAAGAGCGAACTTTGCTTCTTTAGCATTTCACTATAGTAATTTACTATTCATTACGATTGTGTAATTGCGTGTTACGATTAATTATTTGTATTGAAATATCGCTTAATAAATCAAAGTGGTATATATATATACACATACACACACACACACACACACACATATATATATATATATATATATATATATATATATATATATATATATATTCATACATTGCTCATACTATTTGATTCGTACCACAACACAACAACAAAAAGGTGGTTGCGCTGTGTTTACGCTCTCGCAGAAATTTACCATTTTACAACAAATATAACAAATATTTGGGCGGCATGCAATCGAACGCGGCCATAAAAAAATGTTGTTTAGAAATCCAATGTATTACTGGTTAACCTGGTCAGCCAGGTCACCCAGTACTACAATGAATTTCGAAAAGAAAGCACGGTTGTGGCTTTTATTACGTCGTAGAAGGCGTTAGATTCTTTATCCCATTATCGCAATTGGGAACGAAAGTCAAATTCAATAACTTTATCGCGTGTTGAGAATGTATGGTAATCAGTTATATAATTACTATAATTATTTTAATCAACAAAACACATTCGTATATTTTTGAATCCTGTTTAAAAACACTTTAGAACAAGACGAGACGTCAATGAAAAAATATATATCGTAATAAAATCCTCGCAATCGCTATAAAGTGCTCATGTGACCATTTTGTGCAATATTTACTACGTCTTGCGACTGTCGTTGAAACCGACTTCAATATGTCGGACGTGTGTATGCTATAACAGGTTTCCATACTAATTAGCTACTTTCCAAAGACGATACCAGGTTATTTTGTGGTTTTGAGGTCATTGAAAAGTGGAAGTGAAAATGAATTGAGCCTAATACAAAGATTTACAGTCTTATACACCTGACGCCGCGGGATCATCAAAGCGAGCTGGCGATTACTTATTCGACTCAAAGTATTAAATAATAAGAGTTAGATTTCGCTTAAAGATATATTAATTAAAATAATAATTATTTAAGTGCCTTTTGTAATGTTTAAACGTTTATATGTGCCTAAGCTCGTTTGATACTCTTGTATTTAATACATTCTTATAGAATTATTAGAAAATAAATACGGCCTCCAGAATCTATTCATGTCTAGCTTTAGATAGTTTTTTGAAATTTAAGTACACTTTTTTCCCAAATATATTCATATTCCTTACCAAGTGTATTCTCCTTCTTTCTTTTTCTCAATAAGATTCTGTTGCTTGAACTGCTGTTCGGAGTTTGCAAGTTTAGAGTGATGTGACACCAGTTTAAAGTAATCTGAATCCTTACACTGAAAATTCTGCCATTTTCTTCAAAAAAATAGATATATACTTAATTTTGTTTCTCGTCCTTTCTCTTCCACCACCCCCGATAATAATTAGAAAATGTTTGCAGTTTTTCAATTTAATATGATTTTTATTTTATTTATTTCCTTTGTCAGAACTTTAATCGGATCCTCAATAATTATTTCTCTATTATTCACCTCAACACTTATTTCTATATTATTTCACTATTACCACAAAGAGTCTCGTAGTAAGTCAAATGGCCAATAATATTTATTTAGCTACCTGCAAAGTATTGATTGTTTGTTAATTTTGTTGTGTGGCTAAAACATGTAACATCTTGATTCATTTAAAGTTTTCCATCGCTTTTACATTTTGAAACTATTCATGGTTTTTCACCAAAGTTACAGTTGTTTATCGTGGACAGTGATAATGAAGCGATAAATGTACCAAGAGGCTAATTGCTTAAATATAATTGAACAAGCAATATTGAAATTAATAGCATTAAAAGTAAATGATACGACGAGAAATTAATCTTCTTAACATTTTTAAACGTACATATTAAAACTTTTTCCATGCAGCGTATCTTTATCTAAAGTGAAACATGGACGAACTATGATTGAAATCTATGTTGATATTAGTGCGTATAAAATGTGACTTATATCTATTATGATAGTATATACACATATAAACGTTTTTCTTTAGCATCTACAAGAGGTGTTCAAAAATTTTAATTATATGCTGATTACTAAACTGCAAAATTATTTTTAATTTTTCCAAATTTTTCGTCCTTTGGCAGCCTTAGAGCTGCTGCAAGTATAATTTCCTGAAAGCATAACAATTGACGCAGCAAGCGACTGAACGGATAACAAAACATAACAACACTTTAAACGAAGCACGGGTAACAATGCAAAATAGTCTCATATTACACGGATAGATTAATGACGATTACTGAGAGGAGGCGCTACATATCGATCGGACGTTTGAATAATTAAAATAGAAATTGAGTTTATGAAAATTTTGAGCGAACCTTTGTTTCAATTGTCAATACACTGTGGAAAATGAAGTAGTTAAATGGAAAGCTATTTCCTGAGCAAATAATTTTTAAGCTTGTTTAACTGCTTCCCTTAATTAACGGACAAACAGGAAATCTATGGAATTACTTTTTTAACAAAATGAAAGATGATCTTGCATTATGGAGGTTCCTCATATTCAAAAATTTAATATTCAAAAGGTGTATAGAGTATATTGCTGAAGAGTGTAAAACTATGATCATTATATTATTTTTCACCAAGTAAATATATTGTCTAGTATGCCAGTCTTTTGTCTAATTACAACGATAATTTTATTTCTAACTCATAACTTTGTTAATACGTTGTATTTGTATCTGTTTAGTATATGTTTGTTACATAAATATTTAATATGAGAAATTTGAGAGCCAAATTACAGCTTCTTACGTAAAAGAATTTTTGAAATACACCTGGTAACAATATCAGTCCAAAAATGATGTTTTCGTATTTGACCAAATTGTTATTTTTCAGTGAAACAAATTAAAAAAATAAATTCGGGATAAAAAATTTATTAAATTAAACATATTAACGAACAGATTTGTGTTTTGTACTTTAAGTACAAACACAAATCAAACATATTTTATACAAAACAAATGAAATACAGATAAAACGGCTTATCCGACTCACGTATCGAAGATTAGTTACCTCGTTTAAAGTAAAAATACTGTATTGAAAAATTTAAATTGGAAAAAAACAAATTAAATAAAATTAAGGTAACAAAATAATTCAATTAAATTTAAATACAATTGAATTTAAAAATAGATTATGTCATTTGCTCCCCACCACTAAAATTTAAATATAAATAATTTAGAGTACCAAATATTGCGATATGAGTGGGTTAATATATTTTATTACTGTTTTACGTGCTTTATTTACTTTATCACTCACTCATATTCAACGTCCAGTTGCTTCCGAGAATAAGGGCAGTGATAGACTAAATGAGTGATCTTATAAGAGTTACACTTCAAGTTTTGAGCTAAGGAACCAAATAACAGTTTCATGGTTCTATCTCATTATGTTTAGAAATTAAATGCCTCGGATAGACATACGGACTGAGTATAAGACATAGCATATCAAGGTATGTAATTTGTAAAAAAAAAGGCTCACGGAAGTATTTTTTGAATTGTTTATTATAGCTGTATTTTTTCATCAGCGTAAACTAACTAATCTGGTATTTTTTAGTTAGCATTAGGTATATATGTGGGTAAAAATATATTTTTTTCTAAGAAAATCATTTTTTTCGTATTGTTGATAATCTCAAAATTGGCGCTTTACCTCAACACATATTAAACGCTTTGTTAATAATCTCATATTCAATAATGTAATTATTAATTGAAAATTAACGGTGGTTATGTAATGAGTATGTGATGTGGTAACATACATATATTTCAATATCATTAAAACACTTATTAAAAAATGTTTTAAGCACAAACTAATAAATGATTTATTAAGTTTCGGAAAATAGTATTTGAAACTAATACATGTTATTTATCTACCATTCTAAATGTTCTTGTTGGGTAATAATATTAACTGGAATTTTTGTCCTATTTTCGGAATATGACAATAATGAATTTTCATTTAAAGAAATACTTGAGTGTAAATTTGTTTTTCAATTTTAAACAATTTTACTCTTTCCTTTTGCAAATAGAAATTTTTTTTTGGCGTTGCAATACTATTGATTAAAGTAATAATTCACGTTAAAATATCGAAATAGCAGTGAAAAACAAAAAAAAACATATACATGTATATATATATATATATATATTTATATAATATGCTATTGACCTAATAATATAATTTTAAGGTACGTAAATATATATTTCACAGGTTTAAAAATATGATGCATTTTTCACAAATGAAATCATCTAGATTCATCGCAATAGTTTTCCAATAACTTCTGCATAGATTTCCACAAACCCTTTTTTATAACGTTAGGTTCAATAGTCTAAAAAAATGGGAAGAGAAAATTTTTATTCAGATATTTAAAGAAACAAATGATTATCTTGGAATAAAATATATATTTACATACATATATACCTAATGCTAAGTGAGAAATACCGGATTAGTTAGTTTACGCTGATGAAAAAAGATAGCTATAATAAACAATTCAAAAAATACTTCCGTGAATATTTTTTTACCTTGATATGCTGTGTCTTATACTCAGTCCATATGTCTATGAGAGGCATATAATATAATTTCTAAACAATATGAGATAGAACCATGAAATGTAATTTAGTTTTTCAGCTCAAAACTAAAAATATAATTCTTATGAGATCACTCATTTAGTCTGTCACAGCCGTTATTCTCGGAAACAACTTGACGTGGACACTCGTTTTACATAAGTAGCAATAATGTAAATAGAGCTATGTAAAACAGTAAAAAAGTATATTAACCCACTTATATCGCAATAGTTGGCAAGTCTGAAATATTTATATAAAAAATCTAGTAGTCGGGGAGCCAATGAAATAATTGATGTTTAAATTTAAATGAATTATTTTGTTAAATTCTTCAATACAGTATTTTGACTTTAAACAAGCACCGAACCTTCGATGCGCGAGTCGAATAAGCCTTTTTTTCTTTATTTGATTTGTGTTTTGTATTAAAAAGTAATAATATATGTGTTTTGTATTGAAATGTACTTGATGCATGCTTGTACTAAAAATATGAAACAAATCTGTCAACACAATTGAAATATAATTCGCCCAAAATCTTCACGAAATCTATTTTCATATTAATTATTCAAACGTCCGATCGATGTGCACCGCCTTCTCTGGGTGCTCGTCATATCACCAAGTTATTATTCCACGTAACACGAGACTAATTTGCAATGTTGCCCTGCGCTTCGTTTAAAGTTAAAATATTTGTTAACCCAGTCAGTCGCTTGCTGCGTCGATTCTTAAGCTTTGAGAAAAGTATAGCTGTAGAGAAGTATAGCTGTAGAGAAAGCTGTTGAGAAAGTAAGGCTGTCGAGGTTACACTAATTAAAGGGCAAAAAATTTAGAAAAACCAAAATGAATTTTGCAGTTTAGTAAACAATGTTTAATTAAACTTATTCAATACATCTATTAAATGCTGAAGAAAAACTTTTACAGGTGTATGTATTATTACAATGTTTAAATTTTATTTTATATGCACTAGTATCAGTATAGATTTCAATCATAGTTAATTCATGTTTCAAGTTATATAAAGATACGCTATATCGAAAAAAGTTTTAATATATACATTTAATTAATGTTAAGCAGATCAATTTCTCCCTGCATCAGTTACTTATTTTAGGCTATGAATTCTTCCAAAATCTTGCTTCTCCAATACTATTTAAGCAATTAGCCTCATGGAACATGCATCGCTTCATCATCACTTCTACGATAAGCGACAGTAAATTTGTTATATATAACGCATAATTTCAGAATATAAAAGTGATGGAAAACTTGCACATAAAAAACAAATTAACAAACAATATTTTGCAATAGTCTAAGTAAACCTTATTGGCCGTTTGACTGACTGAAAATCTTTGTGGTAATCGTGAAATAATAGAGAAATAATTATTGAGGACTAAAGTTCTGTCAAAGTAAATAAATGAAATAAAATTCTCAGTGTGAGGATTCAGATTATTTTAAACTAGTGTCACATTATTCTAAACTTGCAAACTCCGAACAGCAGTTCAAGCAACAGAACAAACATTTTTTTTAAAAAAAAGTGTACTTAAATTTCAAAAAACTATCTACTGTAGAACGTATGTCGTGCAAGAGTATCGAACGTACTTATGCACACATAAACGTTTTAAAGCGTTTCCATTAAACTATTTACAAATATTAATGTTATACTTCAGCAATGTGTATAATGTATTGCCTATTACATTTTCACGGGCGTAACAACGTAAAATTCATGATTTTGCCAAAAATATTAAATAACATTCATTATTACATTTTTCCGACAAACTTCTCCCACTAATTTTCAACATAATTTAAGTTTTAAGAGTTTCTGAGAGAGAATTTTCACACCCATTCTGTGCGATATCTCTGAAACTATTTTACATATAATTTAAAAAAATCCAATGTGATCAATATCATTCATTTTGATCCACCGTAAAAAATATTCGAAGAAAAAATTTTGGGCAAAAAGTCCATAGACGTAATTAATCGTGCTATCAAAAAATTCTAAAAATTAAAAAATAATTAAAATTGTACATTTTACATAATTGTTAAATATTCAAAACTATTTACAAAAAATATTACTGAAAGATGTGAGAAAAATTATTTGAAAAATATTGAAAATATCGCCATAACACCACCTTTTTTATACACCTCATTTTAATAATTTGAGGAAAAACACGTAACTCAGTCACGTGTTTTTCCTCAAATTATTGAAATGAGGTGTATAAAAAAGGTGGTGTTATGGCGAATAGCGTGTAAATAGCAGAACGCCATAAGAAAAACAAAAATTCTCAAAATTGCAAATCTGACAGAATATCTTAATGGAATGGTGAATTATATTATCAAATTAAATTAATTATGAAGCAAAATTATTTTAACAAAATAATCTTTGTAAACAATAATTAATTGTTAAAGTCAAATTAATGGTATAAATGCATTATACAACCAGGAACATTTCGACATTTTTTTTGAAATTATGAAAGAATACAAATTAAAAACTACATATCTGTAAAGAAATTCTGCAGCTGATGATTATTTATTATTAAAAGAATAATTTGAAAAATTTTGTACCTGACGATTTTGTTTGCGGGGTAAAGTGTTTTAAACTTTATTTTTTCCACTTACTTTACTTTTTTTATCACTAAACACTTATTACACAATTACAAGCCAAACTTAATTATAAATTATCATTTATAATAAAAACAAATAAGTAAATTTAGTTATTTTATTAGAATGTTTTTTTAACCTATCACTTTCATCACTACATTTTGTTTTTGTACCAACATTAAGAAAACGATAAAATCTATTTGTCTATGGTTTATATTTCGAATATTTACATCTTTATTTTTATTATATAGCGTTCGTTCTCTCCAGAAGGAACTTTTGGCCATATCAAGTGTGGAAAAAAAGGCTAAGTAACACTGATTAAGCCATATTTCGTATATTTGTCATTGTTGCTTGTTAACGAAAGAATAAACAATGTAATAAAAATTAAATAAGAAGTTGGCTACAATTAAACAAAAAGAAAAAAATTAAATTACAATATAAAGATAGTATAAAATAGGTATATAAATACGAAAAATTCTTGAATATTGAATATATTTGGCGTTAATTTTGTAGAAATTCATTATTCACAATTAAATGAAACTACGTGATGTAGTATTATTTCTACTATCTTTAATTTCTTTACCACGACCTAGGTTTCGTTGTATTACAACATCTTCAGGTGCGATATTAGCAAAGATTAACTCTTAGGAACAACCAACAGCATTTATATGTTTCAAACACAATAGCGGAAGACTACTTTGTGCGGATTTTTCCATTGTTTATGTTAGTGAGTTTATTGCAGGGGCGCAGACTAGGTTTTATTATATTACAGAGAGTTATACAGTATACCAGTATTCTAGTTGGGGTAATAAATTCAATTGTTGTTATTATGTGAAGTTATACAATGCAAACTTTAGGGTGTATGTAATAAAATTAAATGGAAGTTATTATCGGTAATATATTGCAAAGGCAAGGGTATTTGTAAGTAAGGCCAAGGTAATATACTAATTCTACATATCTTATTATCGGTAATATATTTATACAAAAGCAAGGGTATTTGAAAGTAAGGACAAGGTAATACACTAATTCTACATATCTCCGGTTTTGTGTATTCATATATTTATTTATTTATTTCTTTTAATTTTTTTTTTGTTTCTGTTTTTTTTTTTTTTTTTTTTTATTATATATACTTATATTTATATGTGTATTAATGCTGAAACAATTTCCCGGGTACTGTAGTATCAATGTTTTATATTTATATTCTATCTAGAAGATATTAAGAATGGGTGATGATATTATATTTAGTTGTTCATTTAATATTTTGACCTTGATATCTTTTTTATGTCTGTTTATTTCTAATGTTTCTAGGATATTAAGTTTATTGCCTTTTGTATTTATTTGTAATATATAGGGGGCATTATCAGTATGGGGGTGATGGTTATTTTCAATGAGATGTTTAGCAAAGTGAGATGTGTCTGGTTTATTATTACGCCAGCTGGCGATGTGTTCTTTATATCTTGTATTAAAATCTCTTCCTGTTTGACCTATGTATACACTATTACAATCGTTACATTTAAGTTTATAGATACCACTCTTTTTATGTTTATCTATTTTTTCTTTATTATTAATAAGGGTTTTACCCAAGTTATTTAAGGTACTATACGTACATGTTATATTATTTATATTTTTATTATTAGTTAAGAGTTTTCCTAATTTGAGTGATACATTACCTATGTATGGGATAGATTTATAGTAAATATTATTCTTATTTGATGCGACCGGGTATATTTCTTGTATTAGTATTTTTCTTAATTTATTATGGTACAGTTTTGTGACAATTGATGGGTCATAATTATTATTTGTTGCGATTTGTCTTATAGTTTTTATTTCTTTACGTAGGTTAGGTTTTTCAAGAGGGATGGTTAAAGCTCTGTGAATCATGAAATGAAAGGCTGCTAACTTATGGGACCAAGGGTGTTGAGATTGACCATTAATTATGGAGTCTGTAAATGTGTCTTTTCTAAATATACTAAATTTATGTTTATTATTTTTGCGTTCTATTGTTATATCTAAAAAATTAAGTTTATTATCGGACTCTACTTCTAAAGTGAATTTGATATTATTGTGTAGGGAGTTAGCAAAGTTAACAAACTGGTCTAACTGTCGCTGTGTACCTTTCCAGCAGATAAGGATGTCGTCAACGTATCTATAATAGTATAATATATTGGTCGCTAATTTACTGTTTAAGAGGCTGGTTTCTAGATGGTTCATAAATAACTCGGCTAAAAGGGGGCTGAGGGGGGAGCCCATTGCAAGGCCATTAACTTGTTGAAAAAAATTTTTATCGAATAGAAAATAATTTTGGTCTGTGCATAGTTTAAAGAGATCTCTAATTTCCGATGCTTCAATGGGATTTAATTTTTTCCTTTCTAGGATATCTGAAATGATATTTAGGCAATCTTTTGGTGGTATATTAGAAAATAAGTTTACTACGTCAAGTGATACTAATTTACAATTGGGTGTTAGATGTATATTTTTAATTTTATTACAGAGATCAACAGAGTTTTTAATGGTATGTTTAGGCGCAAATCCGGTTTTATTACGGAAGATCTTATTCAGGTGAAAAGCTAATTTTTTTGTGGGTGCGTTTGTGTATGAGACAACAGGTCGTATGGGTATATTTGCTTACCTCTCTTTAAACTATGCACAGACCAAAATTATTTTCTATTCGATAAAATTTGTTTTCAACACGTCAATGACCTTGCAATGGGCTCCCCCCTCAGCCCCCTTTTAGCCGAGTTATTTATGAACCATCTAGAAACCAGCCTCTTAAACAGTAAATTAGCGACCAATATATTATACTATTATAGATACGTTGACGACATCCTTATCTGCTGGAAAGGTACACAGCGACAGTTAGACCAGTTTGTTAACTTTGCTAACTCCCTACACAATAATATCAAATTCACTTTAGAAGTAGAGTCCGATAATAAACTTAATTTTTTAGATATAACAATAGAACGCAAAAATAATAAACATAAATTTAGTATATTTAGAAAAGACACATTTACAGACTCCATAATTAATGGTCAATCTCAACACCCTTGGTCCCATAAGTTAGCAGCCTTTCATTCCATGATTCACAGAGCTTTAACCATCCCTCTTGAAAAACCTAACCTACGTAAAGAAATAAAAACTATAAGACAAATCGCAACAAATAATAATTATGACCCATCAATTGTCACAAAACTGTACCATAATAAATTAAGAAAAATACTAATACAAGAAATATACCCGGTCGCATCAAATAAGAATAATATTTACTATAAATCTATCCCATACATAGGTAATGTATCACTCAAATTAGGAAAACTCTTAACTAATAATAAAAATATAAATAATATAACATGTACGTATAGTACCTTAAATAACTTGGGTAAAACCCTTATTAATAATAAAGAAAAAATAGATAAACATAAAAAGAGTGGTATCTATAAACTTAAATGTAACGATTGTAATAGTGTATACATAGGTCAAACAGGAAGAGATTTTAATACAAGATATAAAGAACACATCGCCAGCTGGCGTAATAATAAACCAGACACATCTCACTTTGCTAAACATCTCATTGAAAATAACCATCACCCCCATACTGATAATGCCCCCTATATATTACAAATAAATACAAAAGGCAATAAACTTAATATCCTAGAAACATTAGAAATAAACAGACATAAAAAAGATATCAAGGTCAAAATATTAAATGAACAACTAAATATAATATCATCACCCATTCTTAATATCTTCTAGATAGAATATAAATATAAAACATTGATACTACAGTACCCGGGAAATTGTTTCAGCATTAATACACATATAAATATAAGTATATATAATAAAAAAAAAAAAAAAAAAAAACAGAAACAAAAAAAAAATTAAAAGAAATAAATAAATAAATATATGAATACACAAAACCGGAGATATGTAGAATTAGTGTATTACCTTGTCCTTACTTTCAAATACCCTTGCTTTTGTATAAATATATTACCGATAATAAGATATGTAGAATTAGTATATTACCTTGGCCTTACTTACAAATACCCTTGCCTTTGCAATATATTACCGATAATAACTTCCATTTAATTTTATTACATACACCCTAAAGTTTGCATTGTATAACTTCACATAATAACAACAATTGAATTTATTACCCCAACTAGAATACTGGTATACTGTATAACTCTCTGTAATATAATAAAACCTAGTCTGCGCCCCTGCAATAAACTCACTAACATAAACAATGGAAAAATCCGCACAAAGTAGTCTTCCGCTATTGTGTTTGAAACATATAAATGCTGTTGGTTGTTCCTAAGAGTTAATCTTTGCTAATATCCCACCTGAAGATGTTGTAATACAACGAAACCTAGGTCGTGGTAAAGAAATTAAAGATAGTAGAAATAATACTACATCACGTAGTTTCATTTAATTGTGGACGAAAAATTCTATTTTTTGATGTCGTTATTTCTTATGAACTGGATAATTAATCCTAAAATGGGTTTGTTTATTTAGCTGTTTATTTAAATTTAGTCCAGTTAGTCTAATTCAAGCTCAGTTCAGTTCGCCAGCCGGCCAGGCTGGGCTGGAATTTTGCTTATTATTTCAAAATATGTTTAACAAATTTTTTTTTGGAATTATGTATTTGTTTTGGAAGCTATTCTTTAAACTAATTTTTTAATACATCTGCCACGGCTAGAAATTATTTTAGTTATGGTTGGGTTGGGTTGTGTTAGTTTAAATTATGTTAGGTTAGTGTTGTTTTGTTGGGTTGGGTTAGGTTAATTCATATCATGTTATATTAGGTTAGGTTAGGCTAGGCTCTGTTAGGCTAGGCTAAGCTATGTAATATTAGGTTATGTCAGGTTAGGTTAGATTAGATTAGGTTAGGTTAGGTTAGGTCAGGTTATGTTAGGTTAGGTTAGGTTAGGTTATGTCATATATATTGTTTGGATAGTTTATGGTCTTAATTTCATATTACAGTTATCTAAATTTTAAATATATTTTAAATTATTAATATTGACAATATTTATTATTGATTATTTAAATTCAGCTCAGGTCTGGCTGGGATTTTGTTTACACTTTTGAAATACTTATAACAATTTTTTTTTTGAAAACATAATTTTTTTATGGAAGTTTTAAACATTAAACAATTTTTTTTAATATATTAGCCACGGCTGGTTACGTTTACATGTGTATCTATATATATATATATATATATATATATATATATATATATATATATATATAATATGTATAAATTATAAACCATAATTATATTTATAAAGCAATGACAATTGCAAAACTTGATAGCCATACATTTAAAAAAAAAACATAAATTATAGATTCAAAGGTAGTAAAACTTATTAAGTTGGTATAATTTATCATTTTTCTTATTTGACGTTTAAAGCTGTTAAAAATTACATTGTTTTAACGTAGTTTTAAAAATGTATTTTAAGCGATTTAATTTCATTAATCTAATTACTTTATGTTTCTGTCAAATGTGTAGTGTCTTATGATAAATTTATTGTGAATATAGTGAGAAATAACCATGTAATATACAAATTTCGACATGTTTCTGGTGAGTTTATTTTTTGAAAATGGTTTTTTTTATAGTAAATAAACATCAGCTGCAGAATTTCTTTCCTGATATATAATTTTTAATGTATTCTTTCATCTGAAATGTTCCTGGTTGTAAAGTGCAGATGTTCCAAATTAACATTTTAAGATAAACGAAAATTCGCCACCTGTATTAAAAGTTGGCACCCACTGACCTTAAGGGAACAAAATGGTTCTTGAAGTCCTTTGCTGCTCCACTAGATGGGCCCCTGAAGATGATGATGTAGAATCTCAACTCAAAGCTGATCGTCGAGTGGTCCCGATACGAAAATCGATCGTCGTTTGTACGTATGGTAATTCACGATATGTTTTAAATTGAATCTAACGAATTAAAAATCATGACCAGTTTCGTTCTTTATTTTTATAATGCACAACTCACTAATTTTCTTATACTCATACTTTAAATTAGGATATAGAAATTTTTCCAATTAATGTTCCATAGCACAGTCCGATTTAAAATTAAAGTTTTACCAAGGCCATGCGGCTAAGATATGTAGATTGTTCACGCACTCTAAAATTTCAAAGAAACTGATATTTTGCAGCTACGGTATACAATAATTACCCTAGCCTTTTACGAGTTTAAAGTAACTGCTCATAGAACTAACTGCTAGGATATATTATTAAAAATAGTCGCACTTCAATAGTTTAAAGTTTACTGATCACAGGACTTTAATGCTTGGATATAGAATTAAACATTCTCGCACTTTAATATTTAAAAGTTACTTTGCGGCTTGTTTAAATAGTTATTGTCCATGCCCGTTAAGAACTCGAAAGCAACATAAAAAGATTAACGATGAATAATAACGAAAAATTTTGCTAAAAAAGAGAATAAATATAAAGGACAATTTTATTATTTAAAAACGGAATGCAACAGAAATTCCTCCGAGAATGTTCTATACCTTAAAAAAATTATTCCATATTTCAATAAAATTCAACACAATATTTTTGGCACTTAAACATTAGAATACCATACAGAAAAAAAAAACATCGGAACATTTGACAAAACGTCAAGTCGCAAATGTCATTCCTCACACAGATGGCGATAAAATTAAGTTTAAGAATTTTCATTGATATCTAAAATAAATAATTCTCATGCAATAATTACAAAAAAAAATTAAATATTATCATTTCGAATTATTACATTTTTCAACCAGGTGGAATTAATTGCAATGTAGATTTATCTGAAATTTAATATTTATCGCGTAATAAAACAAAAAATCAAAGAAATATTTTGGTAATTATTTACAAAAATATTTCTTTGATTTTTTATCAATATTTTTGGTCGTATGAAAACTTATTTTGGTCCTAAGACTCGAAGCGAAATATTTATAAAAAACTAATTACACAATTCAGCAAAAGACCTATTCTGTATAAAATACCATATTGTTAACAAGGCGTATTTAAATTTCCAGTGAAATTGGTCTCATAATCTGCGCTCTGTTCCCAGTGCAACTATTGAATTGAGTACCTGGTTTATCGGCAATCCATTTATTTTCAAAATAGTATCTGAACTTCTAGATGTAACGTTACACACTGTTACTTATATATAAAATATTCCTAGGTTAGTTCTACCAATAGATTAATATTTAAAAAAAATCGTTAAATATAACTCCCTACTAAAAACCGAAACAAACAAATTCAAGAAGACAAGAGGGCTGAATATTGAATGTAAAGGGGCCTATTGTCATTTTAAAGTCGTTACATGTAATGCAATATCAGTTACCTACCGCTCTAGCTTCAAATTGCTAACTTAAACGACTCGGCTAATTTTTACAATAATGTAGTAATTTGTATATCAAATTACTCTTTTATCTTAATTCCGTAATATTAACTGAAAAAGAAAAAAATGTTTTTCCACAATTTCAAAGTGACACGGTACTAGTATCTATACATTATATATATTATCAGTTCTATTCTTGCATAAGTTCTAGTCATGATTCGTTAAAAAAGAGTTACGAATTATCTTTTTATAATTGTTTGAAGTTGCATTTATTTTATAATGAAAACATGCTGATCACATGAAAGCATTCATTACCATATTCTAAGATTTATTTCTTTCAAAAACTTTAAAGTGCAGAAAAAAATTAACAGAATATACATTCGTGAACTACTGAAAGTACCTATCAAATACGAGTAGAACTAGTACTAAATTATTATACCGCACACGTTTAGGCGTAAAGATTTAAGTTAAATAGGGTTTCTATTAAACTATTTCCAAATATTAATAATTAAAATATAATTATATTGCCTACTATTTGTACCACAGGCTTTAAAATACGATGGGTAGTTAAAAAATATTTCCTTGATTTTTTTCATAAATTTAGATCACTTGCGTTATTTTATAAGGGTTTCGTTTTTAATTTAGCCGTACAGAACACTAAAAATTATTTCAGATTAAATATTCCTTGCATTGAATAGATTTGAATTCGCTTATTCCTTGTTGATAGCGTATTCACGATTCTTATGGACCACTATTACTCCGTTAATTGTTTGTTCTATTGTTCGTAAGAAATATGAACCAATATTCCTTATTAACACATTTTATATCGATCTAATCTAAATAACTTATAACATAATATTTAATTATTTGCGAAAGCATGAAACAAAAAATATTGAAATCGATGTTTTAATGCAAACACTTTATCATTATTTGGCGTCAATTTTGATATCTATCTATTGTAACTTTCCAACGATCAAGATTATTAACGTAACTTAACATTATGTTTGAAAATTTGAAAGGTTTAATGTGCATATATATCTGATGTCATTAAATCATTGTTTTCTGAATAATGGCCTGATAATGTTCTGAAAAATGGCTTGCACACCATCAAATTGTTGATATTATATATATATATATATATATATATATATATATATATATATATATATATATATATATACTCTTCGACGTAAACCAATTCCATAATTTTTCTTGCATTTCTATATTAAGCGATTCGCATATAAGATTCTCTCTCCATTCTTTTGATGTTATCCCGCCATCAATCCAGACTATTAAGACTATTGGTCCAGACTATTGGTTACCAACTAACAACCATATTGTTCATTTTCAACCTGGTCCCTGGCACGTTCAACTATATGACACGTTCAACTTCGAGTCAGCGGCAACTATTTCTATAATGTCGATAACTTCTGTTTTGAGTTTTTACTTCTTAATTTCTCACCATATCCTCACCATCCAATTGATACTGAGAATGATTTACTCTTCGGTTCTTGAGTTTATTCTAATGTTAACGATTTTTAAGTTTATTCTAGTGTTAGCGATTTTTGTATTGAAGTAATAGTCTCAACTTCACATGTCGCTACTGTCAAGACGCAGTCTTCATAGATTTCATTCTCAAGTTGATTTATGTCATTGTGTTTTTCAATTTGTGGTTTAGTTTTTATCAAAGCCGCCAAGCTTCAGTTTTTTTCTTTTGTTTTGTTCTGCAGTTTTGCTTTCTCTTCCGAGCAGCATTTTGTGCGCGAGGTAGATGTAGTCATTTACGTTCTTCATAACTTAGTTAATTAAGCTTATCTGCAAATGATTAATTATGGTCACAATTAAATGAGACTACGTAATGTAGTATTATTTCTACTTTCTTTAATTCCTTTACCTAGATTTTGTTGTATTACATCTTCAGGTGCGCTATTAGCAAAGATGTTGGAAAAATTTGTAGTCATCGATTGAAGTATGCATCACATATACAAAGCCTGTTTGATAGCTGATTGACCCAAATTCTCAAGCATAACAGCGCTTACTCTAAATAGATGCCACCAACAAATAAATATTAAAAAGCCCGGGACAAGCTCTCTTTGAAGAACAAACAATTTTTGGTTTAACAAAATTATTGGAATATATTGTAGTGCTAAGTTCAAAAACACTTATCTATAACCAAACTTGAAATTTGATCAATTCTAAAGCTAAATTGTTATAAAATTTTAACTGGAAAAACTAAAATCGCAATTACCATCGGTTTTTGTGGCGATAATCACGTTTTTCAATCAATTTGATGCAGCTAGCGTATTATCTGTGCCCTTTGTTGTTAAAACCTTTGTTTTTGTAAACAGTGATTACGTAAATCAAACATATTGGAAGCAATTCCCAATAAATATATGCTAGGTTTGGGATTTCGAATTATACCTTCATTTTTGAACTTATAAACTATACAATACAAATCTGATTAAAAGTCCTATGAATGAGTCTTTGTTTGCATAGCCAATCATCAAAACTTTTATCTGCAACAGGTCATATAGAAATAATGTGTGAAATAGTTTTGCCATTTGTCCTGTAGCAAAAAATAAAACTAAGTACGAAAACGAAGCCCAAATATTAAAAATTCTCGTACAAGAAATGAAAAATGATAAAAAGAAGTAATAAATTTCAATATTCTTAGCCGAAATTCTAATATCAATTACTTATTGGTATAAATTAAAACGCTGTAGTATATTATAATAACATTTTCATATTATATTTGCCTTAAGTTCATAAATATAAAAAAAATGTGTAGCAAAGTCATGTTTCAGAAAGATAACAGGAATAACCTAATCGAAGGGCAGAGACCAACCCAACTCACAATGGACTTATTTTATAATCTCCGTATAAAATAATCTGCGTGTAAAAAGGCAAGTTGCTAACATAAATAGTATATATAAATAGCACCCAATTTACGTGACATCGGTATTTCGGGGACATGTCCAACGTACTACCGTGTACTCAGGAATTATTATACATTACCAATTAAATGCATGGACACAATTTTTATTTTATTATAATATCGTATACCTCAAGCTACTCAAGACAAAGATCGGTTAAGACTTCTCATCAATTCTTGTCAAGAC
This sequence comes from Druceiella hillmani, assembly GCA_039881145.1. Classification (NCBI taxonomy): domain Eukaryota; kingdom Metazoa; phylum Arthropoda; class Insecta; order Lepidoptera; family Hepialidae; genus Druceiella; species Druceiella hillmani. The sequence goes on from JAYKKI010000014.1 coordinate 10,795,334, forward strand.
ATTCAGCGATAAGGAAATAAAGGAAATTATGTACGTATCTGCATCTTAAAAAACACCACTCCTTGTTGCACAGTCGTGTAAAAATGACGTAAGGGTTCCTTTTCTTCTATTTCAGATTGAAGAAGAAATATTGCGAATTATTGTTTGTGTTCAGTTTCATAAATGAACTAATAGTTATGCCATGTTTATAATTACACCATTTTAAAGTAACAATTGAAAAGAAACTGTTGCAAAATTTATTTACAGATTTCCTTACAAATAAAATAAAATTCAACAGGAAAAATATAGATACGTCAGACACTCATATAAAGTAAAACATTTTGAATAATATAACTTCTTAGTTCCTGAAAGTAATAAATTTGCGGAACCGAAATTCACAAACACAGTATGAAGAGACACACACCAAGTTCTAAATGCACAGACGTGACAAAATCGTTGAAATTCTAACAGAGCAACATTATACGGCGGTTACACTGTCTTTCGAAGTTTAATGAAAGCTTCAATATTCAGTTTGCCAGTTGTGATGGCTAGCAAGGGTATTGTAAACATTATTTTTATTTTTTTACCTCAATTGTTAATGGAGCAAGTACCTATGTTCCTTAGAAACTATGAAATTTGCCAGGGACTGCAATCAGTAAACTTATGTAGGTAGAAAATGCAACAAAAGTAAAGCTTTGTTAGTATAATTAAGTTTCATGAGTTGTTTAGTAAAATTCTTATATTCTCTATGGTAATATCTCTGGAATTGAATTTATGAAGCATTTTTTCTCCTCCACTGGATTTTACATCATGCGCATTAATTACTGTTGTCTGAGACATACTGTGCTTCAGATTTGAAATATTGTCGAAAACCATATTATTATTAGACAAACGTCAAATTTGTATAACTAAAAAAATTATTTTACTCCATGCACCCATTTTGTATGCTAATATTATTATAAAAGAACACGTCTCTCAAATTGTATATTCCTGAGAGAAATAAGTAGAATGGAATTATTATATGATTGAAAAATTACACATACCTTACCACAAATTTTTCCGCCCTTCTCAAGGATAGAATTTTTGAAAACTCATTCAAAACCTAGATTGAAAACGAAATTAATCTCCAAATTTTAGATAATGTGGTCACAGAGCTATCATAGTACATCTTAAGATTGAAAATATTGGGTAGAAACAAAATATCTCAATCATATTAAAAGAAAAGAGAAGTGAAAACTGTTTTCAACCGACTTCAAGAAAGGAGGTGAAAAATTCGCCGGAATGTTAATTTTACGTATTCAGTGATAATTCTTTACCGAGTGGATCGATTTTGATGATAGTTTTTTTTCATTGAAAGAGAGTAATATAGGGGTGGGCACTCAAAAATATGATGATAATCTGATGAAAAATTCAGAAATTAACGACGGAACACACCGTAAATACCATCGATTAGGTTAAACAAATGTCAAATTTTATATTTTAAATATGCCTTTTATAACGTATTTAGTATTGGGAGTACATCAAAAATGAAGGTTTTAAACACACATTATAAATTAAATTTAGTTGTAATTTTTTTAAATTTGGATGGCAGTGTTGGCACCGACTTCAAAAATGAGTAACTTATTAATTTATTACGAATAAGTACCTGTTTTGAGGTAATATTTTTTTATTCGTTAGTACCTACATTTTTTGAAGTCGGTTTTTTAAAAAAATTATTGTTTCAGTTTCATAAAACCACAAGCGTTTATGTTCATTTTGAGCAATGTTTAGATATAAAATATTTGTATATTTTACTTATCCAATTGTAATTTTTTTAGAATATCGTATTTAAAATGGATTAATGGAATCCTTATAAGATCGCACACGCATCCATCCGTATCTCTATTATCTATTCGCCGGACGCAGCCGTTTTTCCCAGACAGTATTTCATAGGAGACAAATTAAATGTTCGTTTTATATTTCTTTATTTCCTGTGTCGTGTAGACTTGAAAGGGTCAGTTCTAAATGTATTGGAACTATTATTTTGAAACATTGGACGGGATAGTAAATATAAATAAGTTTTAAAAAAGTATTCAAAAGTATTTGTCTCTTCTTAACTCCAAAACTGCTATAGCCTAAATGTAAAAAAACAGCGTTTCCTAAAATATAGTGAATATTCTAAATTTCATACTTTTTGAGATACATATTAAATTTTCATACCAATGAAAAATGTACTAGAGAATTTATTTATATGGTGAAAAGTAATCCACAATTAAATGAAACTACGTGATGTAGTATTATTTCTACTATCTTTAATTTCTTTACCACGACCTAGGTTTCGTTGTATTACAACATCTTCAGGTGGGATATTAGCAAAGATGTCTTTTTCTCAAAGATGTCTTTTTCTCTTGATATCTTTGCTAATATCCCACCTGAAGATGTTGTAATACAACGAAACATAGGTCGTGATCAAGAAATTAAAGATAGTAGAAATAATACTACATAACGTAGTTTCATTTAATTGTGAATAATGAATTTCTACAAAATTAACGCCAAATATATTCAATATGTGAAAAGTAATATTAATATTTACAAAAAGTTTGATGAAAATAATATTTACAATTAAATATTTTTCTCATTTATGAATGACTATGAAAAATTTCCACTAATGAATAATTTACTAATAAGATATTCCGATAATCGATTACCAATTTTATAATGGAGTGACCCTCATTATCCAATGACGAGTAAATTCTAAGTCGTGTAATTCATTTTAAATTCAAGTCAATTACTTTTCGTATAATCAAACCTCATTCATTCAATAGTTTAATACTTGATCTAAAGCCGGAAGGTGCTTCCACAAAAGCAAATATTATTTACATTTATCTGATATATTCATCCGGTCTTCAAAGCGACATTATTAATGACAGTGAATATGAAACAGAATAAATATTATCGACGTATGTCGATACATGTATTCGCTTTTTTAAGGCACCAATTAGGAATTTCAAGTGATTATAATCGAAATATCATATTTTCATTATTAAATTAATTCGTTAGAATTACTTATAACCTCTCACCGTTAGTTCTATACGCAGTTGATAGGTTTACCTGTATACGTGGATTATGTTAAGGAAGCAGATTATTATGCGGCAATACAAACCAAAATAACGACTCCAAAATAACTCAAAACAGGTAAAATTAACAAAAGTTTAGATGGAAATATCCTAAAATTTACTCACCACCTGTTTGTGTTACTTTTGTACGCATGTTATTCTAGGCAACGCGCTGGAGCGGAAGGCGACCGGACGTAGAGTTGCGCAGGAACGCACTCGTTCAAACTTCTCAAGAACTTGAAACTTTTACCATTGTGATACATGAACGCTGCAGTCCTTTTGTGTTATTTGAATAAGACTACGCTCATAAATAACTCGAGTTTTGTCCTCGGCATTGCCACAAAATACATTGGAGGAATGTTACATAGCGGAAGAGAACGAAAAGGGCTATTGTCACAGGCACCAAAAATATTTATGTAACTTAGTGTATACAATGGATACATATAGCGGAAAAATTTAACCTAGCTTTGGAGACGTTTATAAATAAACGACACTTATTCATAACCTAGTGTTGCGTATATGTCTTGAATTTCTTAACACAAGTTAATCGAGCTAATTTCGTTAGAAAGTTATATTCAAACTCCAGATTTTTTTTTATTTTCACATCTATGAATGGATAATCAGAGAAAGGGGATACTTTGCACGATATTATGAAACATAACATTTTGCAAGCAAGGCATAATACTGAAAAATGGTAAATGCAAACACATTTTCTTTACAAAAGATCTATACCACGTACCCCTAATCGTCAATACGCGCGAAAAATAAAGTTTTCGTCTACATTTTACGTGTGTGTTATACAATAATGAGTTAATATATTAATCGGTTAATGTGTAAACTATTATTAACAAAAGTATCATATTTCCTGAATTTAACGTAATTTGTAGCTTGGTAGTGCGTGTACTAATATAATGGTACTCACAGAATAACGTATTACATTGTGCTGAAAATTAGAATTAAATAAACTATCACATAGAATTTAGATCTGATGTAAGCCTACTTTAGAATATTATATTTGAATAATACTAAATATTAAAATTCCATATTAAAAGGCATTTCAATTTGCTTGCAATTTTCTGTAAAATTGAAATAGTGCATATCACATAAAAAATCAAAATCAGTAAAATGGCTTCAGAATGGTAAATTACAATTTTAAGTTGTGTAAATAACTGGAAGCGTCTTACAGAATGCAGTCTATTAAAATTTTTATTCACAATAATTGGCTCCAAATGAAATCATCATCATTCATATTCAAAACACTTTCGATAAGCTGTAACATGCTGATGATAACTTATAAACATCATTTGCACATTTATTCTTTGTTAAAAATATGTATAAAGATTTTACAACGGTTATAAAACTGATTGCATACTCAAAACAAAATAAGTTATGTTTATATATGTGGAGACCACAAAGGTATTCATGGTACTTAAATAGCATCAAAGTTAGACTAAATTTCCATGTTTCTTAAGTGAATGGGAGAGTGAAGCTAAAAATTCACATCGGCGATTATGAAATTTGAAAAATAAAATGTCTCCAAATCTAATTCCATTTTCGCCGGTTATATTAATGAATTCTATTTTTGCCCGATATGTATTAGCAATAAGAACTGGTTTTTAAATCAGTAGATAGCAAAGTGTTATAGAGCTAACAGTTTTATTTTTACATTTAATGAACAATATATCACCTGATTTCTCGTGATCGCGTATATTCTGCTCAATAAATATAACAGCCTAGAGTGTGGAAAACTAATAAAGGGCTGCAAAATAATGAAACCCCACTCCCCTTTACAAAAATAATAACCTCAAAATTTCATATAATCCAAAGAGGATGTCGAAGAGGATTTTTGTGTAATGAGAGTCCGACTCTATGAGTAGAACATAATGCAATTTATTTTCAAAAATGCATTAATTTATGAAAAAAATGCTTAGCCTAAAAAATATAACAACGGTTTCACGGGGTCCACAATTTTACTACCATCCTCACACGCTTTTCATGTGTGTGTGGTAGTAAAATTGTGGACCCCGTGAAACCGTTGTTATATTTGGCGTGTATTCTTTTTGTTCGGCGTGAACTCTAAGTTGACGAACGAGCGTAGCGCTGTCATCTTTAGTTTTTGACTTAGGTGAGTACTGGGGTTTAAAATTACCCCACGAATCAGTTTACGATTTTTATTTTTTTATAGTTAGCATTTTAATTTTTGTTTTATTTTTCAGAACAATGTCGGGGCAACTAAACTATTTGAATTTACCTCAGACAAAACTTTAACATCATATGTACCAAAGGAAAATAAATCACTTATCTTAGTATCATTCTTTCATCCTTATTCCTCGATCGACTACGAATCCAGTGCTTCTAAGCTGAGAGCATAACGTTTCATTGGAAATTAGATGCCAAGAATTAGATCGTTTGATTATAGAAAGCAGTCTTTAATACTGACGGGGGCGCCTAGGATTTATAATATTATGTAAAAACTAATCTTATGGCTACACTGGCCAATTGAAGAAAACTGATTATTGATAATTTTAATTGCAATACATATAAATTGTGATCCCAAATTAAAAACATATTTATACTACTGATGATGAATTAAGGTTTTGGTGGTCGGCTACCTTTGACAAATCCATTAATGAAAAATAAAGATAATAATGAAAAAAGGACACTTCCTGTGGTACGTATAGCCAGAAAGTTGGTTAGCTTAGGACAAACAACTGAAGATTTAATGAATTTCTTACAACGATATATACATCTGCTAAACAACTTTATTTCAATACTGACGCGCGTTATAAGACAACCCAAGATTTAATGCAATATTGAAACGAGTGTAGTTGAATTCACCATTGTAAGTGTAAAGTTTGAGTTTTTCAAATAAAATATTATATCGAGAGTTACCTGTACTATAACATTAGGATCAGCTCTAAAACTCAAATAGAGATATTGTGAGGTCTCATTAGGGTTAAAATATGGATAGGTTAGGTAGTAATTTCCCGACAACAGTTTTTAAAAATGTCAGAGATAACCAATGTCAAAATATATTAGATAGAATGAAAGTATCTCCTAATTTTTGATCGAAAGGGGTATGGTTTTGTCTTGTAAAACTACGAGAAACAAATCTTATTCAAAGTATCGGCTTAAAATGAACCAAGTACATGTAGGTCAAGGAATATTTGTTTAAGAGTAAAAATTTATTAATTTTCAAATTTTAGAGCTGTGTTCTAAGCTTGTTGTGAAGATCGATGGGAAATTTACACAAATATAACAATTAAAGTCGAGTTATCAAAACATTTATTTAACATTTATTATAAATAAAATACTTTACTAATCCTTATACAAATAGACCAATCTTGAGTTTTATATAAGATAATTTTCTTTTAAAATAAAAACGTTAAGAAAACTCTCTACAAATTGATTCACCGTTTATAAGAAAACTATCGACTAAAAAGGAATATATACTAAAATTTATAAATCAATTTGAAAATTAACTTTTTCATTGATTCATTTCATTTTGTAAAAATATCTAAAGTATTGGACGGAATGCAATTACGCACAACGATCAATTACCCAATTCAAATTTCAGCTTGCCAATTTTTTCTAGAGAGTCGAGCGGGATTTGCGATCTTATTATAGGATATTAGATACCATTGGGATTTACAGGATTTAACTAATAACGAATATTTCACAATAGCAAAATATATGAACAAATTGCAGGCATGTACACGTACGTGTGTGTGTGTATGAGTGTGCGGGCGCTAGCGCGACTGAGTACATGCGCGCATGCGTGCTGGCGTGCGAGCGTATTTGTAGCGTCCTATCCTAAGATCGTAAATTCACTACCAACTCGGCTCTCCGGAACAAATTGGCAAGCTGATATATGACGCTAGAGGGGGCAATAGATTGTTGTGCGTATTTGTATCGCGTCCAGATAATTTTACAAAATTAACCCGATAAATGAACAAATGAAAAATTTGTATCAATTTTCATAATCACTCAAAATTTTTGAAAATGAAAATAGTTCTAAGTTTTTTGTGTATTTCCCTTTCCGGTCGATAGTTTTCTTATAAATGGTGAATCAATGTAAAAATAGTTTTCTTAAAGATTTTATTTTTATCTTTCATATTTATTAAGTTCAGCATTACACTGATTAAACATTTATCTTCCTATATAATACAAAAGATTGGTATGCTTTTATGAGGATTAGTAAAGACTTTTATTTAAAATAAAGGTTAAATAAATATTTTGATAACTTTAATTGTTATATTTGAGTAAATTTCCCATCGATTCTCACAACAAGCTTAGAACATACCTTTAACATTTCAAAGTTAATTAAATTTTTCTCTTAAACAAATTTTCCTTGATCTTGAATAAAATTTGTTGATCGTAATTTTACTGGCAAAGCCATGTACTATTTTCCATCAAGTATTCTTGCCTTAGAAGATATTTAACCCTCAGAAGACAACTGTTATCTTACTACTGAAATGAAAGAATATTTTTAATCATTACCTTCCTAATAACGATGTAGGTGTACTTCTGTGCTAAGGTTTTTTGACGTGCTCTTATCGGTTAAAAGTACACAATTGCTATATTAACCATATTTTAACATTAATGAGACCTCATATTACCTCCATTGGATTTTATAGCTTGTCATAATGATATAACTGTTCTAGTGCAGGTCATTCCCAATATAATATTTTGTTTACCGCAATCAAACTTTACAATTTCAGTAGTGCATTCAAATCCACCAGTTTTAATATTTCGTTAAATCTCAGGATATCTTACAGTGCACGTCACTATTGTAATAAATTTGTTGAGCATGTGTGTGCAGGGCTGTAAGGATTTCGTTAAGTCTTCAGATGCTTGTCCTAAGCTGACCAAACTCTCTGGCTATGCATTCCAACGAAAGTGTCTTTTTTCATTTATATCTTTACTACTCATTAATAGAGTTGCTAAAGATAGCCGACCACAAAACTCTTTATCGTGATCATCGGTAGTATAATTATTGGTTAATTAATACATTTTGTATGAATTGTATTTAATTTCAATGAGTTCCCTTTAATTGGCTAGTGTAACCATAAAATTGTTAATAATGAGTTCCCTTTAATTAGCTAGTGTAGCCATAAAAGGTTTTTTTAAATAATCTCATAAATCCTAAGGTGTCACAGTCGGTGCTAAAGACTGCTTCTTATTACAATCCAACCAAATCCAAGTCCAATTTCTTGCATCTAATTTCCAATGATAGAAAAATTATTTTCACGCCAACTATTATGCCTATGATACCATTTATCGTGAATATTGTAAATATTACAAAATTAGGTATTTGAATAAAATTAGAAAATATGCTACATTTTCAAGCTTAGAAATTATAACCATTTTTCTGAGCGTAGATTGTAATTGACGTGAATGAAACTTTCAAAATGATGTCTTTTACATAAGGTAATTTCTAGTTAATAATTTAAATTTTATCTATTTGAATGATTTCAGAAGTGGACTAATTTATTTCTTTAATTCTGTAACTGTACATACCATGCCGCTAAGCCAATAATATATCTATGAAAAACATTGTTCTGAAAAAAAATACATATATATATATATATATATATATATATATATATGTATATATGTATACGTCGATACACTCTCTCCCCTCATCAGCCTCTAAGCAACGGTACCCAATCGATCCTTTCAACCTACAAGCCATCCCGCTATCTCAATTCTAGCTAGCCCGTATCTATTAAGGTACAGAAATGCAATCGAATCAACAAACCACAGCGTAGTCGCAGATTGCGTAGCTACCGAGCACTATGACCTACTTTTAGTAGGGCTACGGATGCAGCGGACCGAAAGAATGTAAGCATATTTTAAAGCTCCCGAATCCACGACGGGGTGCATGCACAACGTCGTTTTATTATTTTCTATCTCCATTTGAATATCCTCATTTTTTTAGGCTAAGCATTTGTTATATAAATTAATGCATGTTTCTAAATATTATAAAATTCATTTATATTCTACTCATCAATCGGACCTTTATTGTATCAACAATCTCCTTGGATAACATAAAATGTTGAGGTTACTGTTTTGTAACGGCAATTACATTTGCGTAATTTTGTGTCACTAAAATTTATATTTTCATTTTTGAATCAGCTCTTGTTTTAACTCGGGGTGACACAGACTCAACAGTTTTCACATCGCCAGAAGCCTACAACCACTCTCTCACATTATACGACAAAAGGCACACAAGAGGATGCGCCCCAATAAATTTGCTCTGCAGAGTAGGATAAAACCGCACATCATTTGCAGTGCAAGCGTTCGTCGAAACTACTCTTGAATGACTACAATACGTCAGAGCAGGTATTGTATCCCACCCCACATTGTGCGAGGGCAAATGTCCAATATTACAAGCGATTATAGCGAGCGCGGCTGTTTAATTAAAAAGGGGGATTTCGCGTGTCTGACCAGTTATATAACAGATGTTAGATTCCGAAGTACGGCTCTAGAGTATAGGCTCTAACGGGAAAGGGGAGATTGGGTTTCATAAATGCGCAGCCCTTTATCAGTTTTGCACACTCTAGGGTATTGTACTATTTTGAGAAATGTATGGTCGATCATGGGAAATAAGTTGGTATATTGTTCATTAAATACCAATATAAAAGTCTATATCCTATTGGGTTCTTCTGATTTGAAAAGCAGTTTTTTGGTTACTGTATGATGGGCAAAAATGGAACTCATTTATGTAACTGGCCAAAATGGAATTAGATGTATAGGCTTATTTCAAATTTCATAATTATTCACGTTGGCTATTTTTTTTACCAATGCGAATTTTTTTGCTTTTCTGTCCCATTCACATAACAAATATGGAAATTTAGTGTAACTATTACTTGAAGTCAATTTGAGATCTATACAAATTAATTAATTTTGTGTTGAGTGCCCAATCAGTTTCATAACAGCTTTAAAATTTTTATGTTTCTTTACGAAAAACCAAATTTGCTAATGGTGCTGATAAGCTACCATCAGCCTGTTGAAACCTTTAAAAATATAAATGTTTATGCGTTAATTTAGAAATAATAAGGATGAATAATTATTTCAATAAACTACATTGTGTAAAAGAAATTCAGTTACATATAAGAATTTAAACTATCATTTACCGGTATGGAGGTATTTTACTGATTTTTAGTTTCTATTGGATATGCACTAATTGAATCTTATAGAAAATTGTAAACAAAATGAAATGTCTTAATATATACCGTTTTAATCTAAAGTATTATATAAAATCTAAATTCTATGCGTTAGTATATTTAGTCATAATTGTTAGCAAAATATATACGTCATTTCGTGAATGCTGTTTTATTATGTTGACTTTTTAACTGTCAAATAAAACTTTCATAACAAAATTATTGTGTCGCCTTCAAATAACCATTGATTAAGAAGCGCATTAAAAAGTATAAAATAATGAAAATACGGGTATTTAGTTGGAACTTCTGGGGTGGAATGTCATTCCTAAACATAAAAAAACGTTAAATGTCATATATTATTCAACCAATCATGTGCAAAATACTGCTTACCTATAGATTTTTGTAATTGGTGCCGAGTCGATGCTTCTTTTTCTTCCTCAAGTATATGTTCACATACTTGTGAGCGGTACACACATAGAGATACTATATTAGCACGGTATCGCTATTGCTAGGCAAAATAATATCACACAGAGATATTATTTTGCCTAGCAACAGCGGTACTTGGCAAAATTATTGTCACGCCAATAGTAGCAGCCAACTGATTGATGAATACGGGAAATTTGAATTACCATAAGCAAAAAAAAAATGTAATAGAATTGAGAAACTTCTCGTTTTTTAAAGTTGGGTAATAATTAAGATTAAAATCGGCATTCTAAGATTTTCTAAAGAATTTTTGTTTTCGTAATGAATTTTTTTATTTCCTTTTTTAGGTTCCCGTAATAAGGTAAGGACCCTCACAATTCCATCTATTTTCCCTCCGTTCGTCCGTCTACTTGACATGGCCCTCAGTTTATATATTTTTAGAGTCAACTTTACAAAATTTTACAAGCAATATTTAAACTTAAATTAATAGTTTTTTGTACGATACACACGTAAAATGTAGACGAATTTTTTTTTATTTCTCGCACGTGCTCTAAAGTAGGATTACATGGTACAAGTATTTTATAATGAAAATGAGTTTGCATTTACAACTTTTCGTTTTTATGCCTTGCTCGCAAAAAGGTTACGTTTCATAACATCGTATAATGCATCCTCTTTCCATAATTATCTGAATACAGATTTGTAAAATTTTATAAAGTCTATCATTTGATTATAATTTTCTGCTGAAATTAGTTCGATTAGCTTGAATTAACAAATTCAAAAATATGCAACTTTCTAACCCTGCATTATAAGTGTTCTTGCAGCTACTTGGCCCTTTTTAATTCTTCGCTTTTATTTTATTCTTACCATAATGTAATGTATATTCATGCAAATAAAGTGAAAATTTTAGTCTTAGAGTCTTTTGAATCTACAAAGTTACATTGGTTTATGAACTTGTCCAAAAATAGGTTATATTATTTAATTTATTAACCGGCGTATAAAATCTTCGTTTCTATGTTTATGTTTCAACTGTGATTTTAATAGCAAATAAATAGAAAGCTCATAATGGCTGATCTTTCGCTCGTAATAGATTTGTCGTTTCGCTCGTAATAGAAGTAATTTTATTTATTAGTTTCTACGAAAAACAAATTACCTGGAAAACAGTATGGTGAAAAAATTATCTGGAGACACGTAAACGAGTTGAAAAGAGGAGACCAATTAAGAGAATTTTCCTTAAACTAAGTTTTTCCATATTTAAGGATCAAATGTTTATTGGATTTTAAATCAAGAAACACTAATATTAAACCTAATATATATATATAGATATATATATATATATATATATATATATATATATATATATATATATATATATATATATATATATATATAATACTATACTTTGACAAAACAAAAATTAATGTTATTATTCAAAGTAGTTGTCTGTATAATTTTTATTCGATGGGAGAGAAGATATAAACGAGAAATTTGTGGTAAAATTACCATAAAAATTACTACTTAATGTATTTATGATTCAATATCAAAGCTATTTATATATTATGATTCAATATACATATTTAAGATTCAATATAAAGTTAAAGTTTAACTATGACTCATTTTTGAAATTGCATACATTTAATTAAAACTTACATACGACAGAACATTTTTTAATAATAGCTCTAAGTTAGAAAATTTCTTTTATTTATTGACTTCAGATACCTAACTGAAATATTCTACGTTTAAAAAAAACGGTTCAAATCAGAGGTTAGAAGTGAGCGGCAAGAAATTATAAAGAGTGAAATATCATATTACGATATTTCACTCTTTCCATAAGTAGGATAAGAAAATTGTTACGCTATAATTGAAAATCGGAAAAGCTATTTATTGCACTATCTTCATTGCATACAATTTTCTCAACCATTCTCAACGGATGACAGAAATTCCACTTAGTTCAACAAATTCCTAGGTAACTAATACAATTAAATGAAATATATCGCAAATATCGCCGAAACAAATTTGCAAACATATATATATATATATATATATATATATATATATATATATATATATACACACACACACATATGTGAATATCATATACTTAGCCACTTCTACTACATAGTTATTACAAACAGTCCGTTATGTTTCATAAAATATGTCGTGGGAAACGGTGTTTCATTACGTTTAAATTCTGATTTGAGCTCGTGACGTCCAAAAATACATAAACAAAACAGGCTGTACTGTGTGTGTATGGTAATGGATACGACGAAATTCATTTTACAATGCCAGTGTTTCATTCTAATTAAATTTAGTTGATAATTGCCGTTCTACGATTTGAACATACCTTATATATTATATTGTCAGATCCGAATGTAACTTAAATATTGATAATTTATATTTTTTGTGGCGTTCTGCTACTTAAAAGCAATGCGCCACAACAATATTTTATGGTCTTTCGAGCCGGATGTATATGAGCCCAGGTATTTACAATAATTATTGATTTTGATTTTAATTTATTATCCGGACCATAACATTATTTTATGGTTCTTCGAGCCGCATGTGTATGAACCCAGATATTTACAATAATTATTGATTTTGATTGATTATCCGGACTATAACATTATTTTATGGTCCTTCGAGCCGCATGTGTATGAACCCAGATATTTACAATAATTATTGATTTTGATTGATTATCCGGACTATAACATTATTTTATGGTCCTTCGAGCCGCATGTATATGAGCCCAGATATTTACAATAATTATTGATTTTGATTGATTATCCAGACCATAACATTATTTTATGGTCCTTCGAGCCGCACGTATATCAGCTCAGATATTTACAATAATTATTGATTTTGATTGATTATCCGGACCATAACATTATTTTATGGTCCTTCGAACCGCACGTATAACAGCTCAGATATTTACAATAATTATTGAATTTGATTGATTATCCGGACCATAACATTATTTTATGGTCCTTAGAGCCGTATGTGTATCAACCCAGATATTTACAATAAATATTGATTTTGATTTTAATTGATCAGCCGTATATATATATATATATATATATATATATATATGTATATATATATATATATATATATATATATATATATATATATATATAGATATGGAGATTTGAGATTGACAATTGAGATTGATATACATAAACTGACATATGCATATATCATAGTTATTACGATACTAAAAATTCATAGAATTTAACAAATTTTAGAGATTTTTAAGAATTTTGTTTCGCAAATTTATTGAAATATATTTTATTTGAATTTTCTCATATATTAATTGTTAAGGGAATTTCATAGATTTTTTAAGAATTGTATTTCCCGAATTTAATTAAATACATTTCATGTAAATTTTATTTTATTTTTATAACTCGTTTCTTTCTCGAGATGGATAAGTAATTTTTAATGTTGATAGCAAAAAAGAACATCTGTTTGCGCGTATTACGCATTTACATAGTAAGTCGCTAGAGATAAAGAGCTTTGATTCTAGGAGCAATTAAACGTTCATCCAGCAATCGGAAATGTTGGACGAAATGCGTAATGAATATATGCGTAATGAATACTGTTATGGATAGCATAGTTGATTGCGAACTGACGACGAATCCGAATAGTCAAGTTAATTATAGCGCATTAGACGTTTACTCGAATGATGATTAATATTTAAGGGTGAAGCATACGCAAAATATGATATTGCAAACTATTAAAACTGCACGCTCGAATATATTAACGAATGATAGTGATTCGAAATGCATCATAAAATTACTGCCGATTGAGTTACCTACTTTCGACGTTAAACCGGCAAATTGGCCTAAATTTTATGAGTCTTTCGAATCGAATATTCACGAGAATAAAAGATTAACCGACTCACAACGCGTACAATGTCTAATGGGTAAACTTACTGAAACCGCTTTGAAGATTATTGCTGATACTGTACCAACAAAAAAACGTAACCGATAATTTGGGAAAATTTTGTTAAGAAATATCAAGATAGGCGTGTATTGGGAACGCTTTAATTAAAAAAATATGTTGGGGTTCTCGAGAATAGCATGGTGGGGATTATCGCCTTCTGTGATACTGGTATGAATGGCAATGGATGTGTTGTTTATTTTATTATACTACTGACTTAAAGGAAAGTATTTCTGTTCGGTTATCGTGGTCAAAATTTCTCCTATTGCCAAAATTTATGTCTTTCCAGAATCTATGGTCACACTTTCATGGATACACTCCTCACCATATCGTTGGTCAGTTTTTATGAGTAATCGAGTGGCGCAATGTTAGGAGAATCTATCCTCCAAATCATTTCATCACATTGCTGGGAATGAGAATCCTAGTGATTGTCTTTCTCGTAGGAAGTTACCATCTCAACTTTTTTCACACGATTTATTGTGGAATGGCCCTTTATGGTTGCATGAGAGCATGAGGCTAAGGTGTTGATAACTACTGTTCAATATGAGCGATCTCTCTTTTTCGGATTAGCGCAACGTATGTCTTCTTTTAACAAGCTTTTACGTGTCGTTGTGTACATTCTAAAGTTTATAAGAATGTTCGTTCTTCCGATATGACAAAGGATTTATTGGTTGCTGAAAATGTCGTACTCCGCTCAGTCCAAAATATTAATTTTGCTGAAGACATCAAAGCTTTGAAAAATGATAAATTTCCCTAGAAAAAATTAATAAATTATCTATCTTCCTTGATGATAGTGGTGCTTTAAGAGTTGGTGGAAGATTTTCGAAGTCGGATTTACCTTTTGAAGTAAAACATCCTATTTTATTACCTAAACATGATCGTGTCGTAGATCTCATTATAACTCGTTATCATGTAATGATTTGTCATACAGGATCAGGTCTTTTAATGTCCATTTTACGGCAATGATATTGGATTTTAGACGCAAGGCTGTAGTAAGAGCTAGGCTAAGAAAATGTAATACATGCCTTCTTGTTAATCCTTACCGTTCTACTCTGAAAATGGCAGATCTTCCTGCTTATAGTGCTTCTGAAACAAAGGCGTTTGTGCATACTGGAGTTGATTATGCCGGTCCAATTTAGATTACGCTCACTCGTCGTAGAGAGCAACATTCGCAGAAGGCTTATATTTGGTTGTATATTTGTCTTGTAACTAAGGCCATTCATGTTGAGTTGGTCTCTGATTTAACCACGAACGCTTTCCTTACAGTCTTTAGTCGTTTTATTTCACGATGCGGTTCGGTTATCTATTTATATTCTGATAATGGTACTAATTTTATAGGTGCTAAGCCGCATTTAAATGAGCTTCATAAGTTTTTGTTTGAATCTGAATTTCAATCTGAGTTAAAAAATGTTCTAATTTCGCCTTGCTCGCTTAAAAATTAATTATTATTTACAAAGATTAATTTTTTTAAATGTTTGCTTCTTAATTTATTATAATTCATTTAGTTCGATAATATATTGTCAGATTGGAATGTTACTTAAAAATTGACAATTCATTTCTTTATTTTTTTGTGGCCTTCTGCTTTTTACCCTCGATTCGCCATAACAACCAAGATTTAGAACATATCACATATATTTGCCGGAAACAGACAAGATAAACAATCAAATTAACGTAACATCAATTTTGTGAGCACGCTTGCCCACTTTGGAAAAATCATATAAACGTTGAAATATTCACAGGTTTTTAATTGTTTGCGAACACGTTGTAGTGAGTTATTCTCTGGTTGGTGGAACTTGCGCCAGGATGGATTTCTTTTATTTTATAAATAATAGATCGAGATAACATCCATATAAATTCTCACTCCTCTTGTAGCAATATATCCTCCATACATATCCGCCGTATACACTAAAGTACATAAATATTTTTAGATGCCTTTAGAAATAGTTATTTTCTTTCTCTTCAGCTAAGTTACAACGCCAAGAACAAAACTCAAGTTGTTTATGAGCGTAGTCTTATTTAAATAGTACAAAAGGACTGCGGGGTTCATGTATCACAGTGGCAAAAGTCTGAAGTTCTTGAGAAGTTTGAAGGAATGCGTTTGTCTGATCAACTCTTCATCCGTCCCCTTCCGCTCCAGCGCGTTCCCACAATAACGAACAGACGGAAGTAACACAAACTTTAAAAAACCAAATTTTTCGATATTGAAATACGTTACGTATTTTGAGAAATATTTTGGATATTATTCGGGATTTAATTTGTATTAGTGCGTAAAAATATTTTTCATTGTAACAATATTTTTCATCGCAAATTGTGTTTATCCCTAAACATATTCAATGTTTCGGGATAAACACAATTTGCGCAACGTGGTTTCGCTATATAGTTAGTTAGGCATATGTAAATTAACGTTGAGACATTATAAATAATACCAATGGAATGAAAATATCTTGATTATTCTAATTATAGTAATTAGCGATTGCTAATTATTAACTTACAAAAGCGACAGAATTAATGAAGCGAACGTTAGATAGAACACATGCCATCGACAAAAATCGGTAACGTGTATTCTATGTTGAATACAGAAAGCATATGTGGGATAAAAACAAATTGTATTTTATTTAATTTTTTTTATATGAGCGTCTTATGGTTTTGGATTAAATATTATACTATTGAATGAATGTGGTTTGATTATATGAATAATAATTGACTTTTATTTAGAATCAGGTATTTATAATTTGTTAGTCATTGGATTTTGTAGTCAATCCGTTATTAAATTTATAATCGATTATCATAATATGTCGTTACTAAATTATAACGTTATATATTAACGATTGTAGAAATTATTCGTAATTGTTCACAACGTATGCGAATATTTTATGGTAGATATTATTTCTATTAACTCTTTGTGAATGTTAATACTTATTTTACCGTGTAAATATATTTCCAAGTGTTCTTTTCACAGACATGAAAATTTGGTACATAAGTCAAAACGTATGGAATTTGGAATAACCGCTATAAAATTTATGGAAACTCCTAGTAACGTCGTTTTTTCATAACTTTGAAAATATAAATTTTGTTGATGGGCTAAGTAAAAGCAGACGTGTCTTATAACATTTTTGATGAAGTACTTATATTAACTATCCGACTATCTCACCTAAAATTCTATGGTAATAGTTTAGAATCGTCGGAATTAAACCTTTTAGTCCTATACAATACATTAAATAAAGAACAAACCGAATGTTTTATTTCTCCCTTCTAAAATTTATTTTTGAATATTTTTGTATGTCAAACATTCAAGTTTCTACTTGAAACGTTTTCTAAGGAAACGGCTGCGCCGGCGGATAGATTAAGTAGTTAAGGATGGATGTTCCATTTTTCTATTTGAAATGCGGCACTATAAAAAGGAAGAATTTTCTGTAACGCAAATATTTTATGAGTGTATTCCTCATCTTCGTACTTACCCAATATGAGTCCAACCGTTTTTGGTTTTGTATCTTAATTACTGAAACAGAAGCTTTTTAATATTCATATTGACTTGATGGATGGTATTTTTAATCTTAGACCATGCGATGACATTTGTAATTCTATAACCTAAGATCAGGCCTTAAATTTCTTTTTTAATCTAGATTTCGAATGAGTTTTCCAAAATTCTGTCCTTGTAAAGGGTAGAAAGATTATTGTGGAAGGTTATGTTTAATTTGTCATTCATATAATAGTTTCGTTATTTTTACTGCTCTGAGGAACATATAATATATATGAAGGATGTTTTTTTTGTAACGCTATTGGCACACAAAATGGGAAAATATTTTTTTTTCTTACACAGGTTTAACAAATGTATCTAAGTATGGTTTTCGATAATGTTTAAAACCTGGTGCCTACGATAATTCAGCCGATGTAATATATGTATGTGAGAAACTTTAATCTTCTAAATAAATGCGCATGATGTAAAATTCTTACTGGTCAAGGACGAAGAGTACTTAAGGAATTCAGTTTCATAGATATTAGCATTAAGAAGATAAGAATTTTACTTAAAATTAACGGAACTTAATTAAACGAACAAAGTTTAATTTTTCTCTAATTCTACACAAACACAAGTTCACTGATTGCAGTCCCTCGTAAATTTAATACTTTCTAGGCAGTAGTACTCTTGCTAGCTATCACAAATGATAAACTGAATATCGAAACTTCCAATAAACTTGGAGGGACAGCGTTACTGCCTCATAACGTGGCTCTGTTAGAATTTCAGCGGGTTTGTCACGTCTTTACAGTCAGAACTTGGTGCCTCTATTCATACTGAGTTCGTGAATGTCGAAGGTGCAAATTAAATGCTTTTGGAAATCAAGGAGTTGTCACATTTAATTTTAGTGTTTGATGCTATTCCTGTCGCATTTAATCCAAAGTATGGACATAAAGAAATATGCACATAAGTTTTACAATAGTAGTGCTTTCTTTTCCATGTTTACTTTAAAACAGTCTATTTATAGACATGATATAACTACGAATATTAATTCGTTTATGAAACTTATCTCAAAAATAATTCGCAATATGGCTTACTCAAACCGAAATAGAAGAAAAGAAACCCGTACTGTGCAACAATGAGTGTTGTGTATTTAAGATTCAGGTTCGTAACTACGTGATTTTCTTTATATCACCATTGCGACAAAATATCTGAACCGATTTTTATTTCTAGTAACGTGAGGTATATGATATTATAATAAAATCCAAATGACATCCGTTTATTTCAATTTGTAATATAAACGATATTTAAGGACAATGTAGTGCGTTGAACAAGTTCTGAAAACACTGACGTCACGTACATGGCGTACTATTTATATGAACCGTTTCATGCCACTTTTGACCACCTTATGGCTCATTTCCTATATAAAATTCTAAAATATATACATCAAATTCTATCTATATCTAGTAGTACGTAGCTATGTGATTTTATTTACATGACCGTTGCGACCAAATATCTTAGCCGATTTTTATTTCTAGTAACGTGAGGTATATGATATTATAATAAAATCAAAATTATATACGTTTATTTAAATTTGTAATATAAAATATATTAAAGTACAATGTAGTGCGTTGGACAAGTTCTCAAAATACCGACATCACGTACATCGTGTACTATTTATACAAACCGTTTCGTGCCACTTCTGACAACCTGTGGCTCATTTTCTACATAAAATTCTAAAATATATACATGAAATTCTTTCTATTTCTAGTGCAAAACACTTAGTATCTAGTGAAGTATACTTAATTTCATTATTATGACTTATATATACCTTAGATAGAGATATATACCTTAGAACATATTTAAATTTAGCATTTACTGTTTGACTCACTCATTTACAGGCGGTCATCGAAATCTTTAGATTAGTTCTAATAATTTAACACCTTGAGATTTGACATGTTGAGGGTTTTATACGAATATTATGAAATCAGTCAAGTGTGAGTTGGGTTGGTCTCAGATATTCGATAAACTTATTAATGTAATTTTTCTGAAACATTACTTTATTTTACGTTTTATTTCATATTAATAAATATGAAATAAATATGTCACAGAATTTCTAGGATTCTGTGCGTCTTTTTTTCTAGAACCCGAGGAGGTATCGAGTTGAGATTTATATTACTTAGGTCTACCGTTCCTTTGAGCTGTAAAAAAATTTAGCTTAAGAGTTGACGCGATCAAGAATAACCCTAAAAATACAACTATTTAAACCGCATATTTTGATGCAAATAAAGCAAAACCCATACGATAATTTCCGTTGATTTAGAGTCATGACACTTGGCAAGAAGCCTCGCGACACCCATTGCAAGTGTCAATAATTGACGAATGTCATAAAAGTATCGCAATTTGATGATTCAAAAATATAGTCTAAAATGATTTACTTGTTTTTTTTTAGTATCTTGTCCATAAAGGAATATTCCTGAGGTCGTTCGGTGATTATTTATTCGTCTATCGTAGGTCAAATAATCTATGACACACACGTCTAGCAAAATGTATAAAGACCGGTCTATTACGAAAAACCGGCCAAGTGCTGCCGGGAAATGCAATAAATAAAATTTCGTTGTTGACGTTTTAAAATGGTGAAATTAGGTAATCGAAATAATTTTTTTGAAAGTTATATTTAAATATTAGAGTTTAGATTTTCTTCAGATCTTTTTCTTTCTGGGAATCTTAATAAATTAAAATTTCTTCATTAACAAAACAAAAATTGAAAGAAATCTCAATTTCAGTCCAAATTCAATTATTTTGGTTACACTCATTTTAAATCCAATGGGAAATGCAGACTTCTTTTTAATATTCTGCTACACATTAATTGAAATTATAACATGAAGCATTTGGTTGGAAAATTGCATATATGTTGGTATAAATTATTAAAAAATAATTCTAAATTAATAAAGACGTCTAAATTATTAAAAATATGTATTAAAAACTAATAATTAAGAAAAACCAAAATCATAGAAACCACGTTTGCGCCACTCGTCTACGAAACCTAAACGTTGTCTGGGGGGGTAGAACGGAATTCCTTTATATGTTTTTTGTGAGGGAAATAGGTATATTACAATAAACAGTAGCAGATAATACTAACAATATTATATATCCTGTGATAGAAATAAAGATATTGACCAAAAATACATATTATTACTTTGAAGTGAACATGAATGAAATGAATCAAAAGTAAATGAAGTAAAAACTTTTCATAGAAATTCTGTATGTTACTTATATTGTTAATCACTTATATAGTAATAATCACTTATTTGGTTTGAGTTCTGTATATTACTTATATAGTAATAATCACTTATATAGTTTGAGTAGCTGGACGCATCCGTAGGTAACGTGATAATGACGTCGTAATCCTTGCCGAGCTCCGACACCTTTAGTTAATCAGTTTAATTGCAGGTAAGTTCATGAACTTTCCGAGACGCGTTAGCGATGAACCCTATCGGGCTGTCACGCTTTTCTTAGTCTAAAGACGCGAGATACTCGAGAATAGATTACATCTGTATCGATGCAAATAAGCTTAATTAGTTAATTGTTTTAAACTCTGTAATAGAGCGCAGGTAAGTTTTTTTTGTATGGAGGAGTTTGTTAAAGGGAAAAGATTGTAAGATCGGCTTATGAAAAGAAGTTAAATTTTAATATGCTCATATCCAGAGTCAAGAAATTTAAATAGAACATTATCAATCAACTTAATTTAGTATTTTTTAATGAACTAAGCGATGGACCTGAAATTTTGTACGAATAGAATAATTTCATATTTCGCATAAAAGAACAGTTTAAAAATTTTAATGGTATTGACGGACCCACGTCCGTGGCCTGTCAATAGAACGGAAACTCTTCCTATTTGTGTTATTTACTATTTTGACAATTTCTATCATCCTATGTCTTAATTTCCGACATTTATTATAACTTAGTTTAAAGTTACAACTTTTAAGATGAGAGGCGAGGAAATTAATATATAATCTAAATCCGGAATATGAATATAAAAAAATACATACCGATAGATCGCAATAAAAATATGTACCGATAGATCGCAGTTATTTTTTGCTATCGGATCGTTTATTTAGAAAGTGGTTTATGTTATAGCTAACAAGTTGCAATCGTATGCTCTTCAAATGATTAGGAAAAAAAATATATGGGAATTTTGGGAAGAAACAAAATGTGGATAATTATAAAGCCAGGTTTATAAATGATCATCACAATAGAAACCACCTAAGATTTTACAATCTTATCTTGAAATCTTTCTGAAAGCCTACAGCATTCAAATATTATTCATGCGGCCTTCGTATGATTTCCGTGAAAATGAGTGTATTGTGACTTTGACCATCTGTTAATCCATAATAGACTTGAAATCAATGCAATCATCTTATCTCGACACGAAATAACTTACTTGTTCGTGTTGGAGAAAATATTAAAAAGTTTAATAGGTTTTCTTGTACTTGAAGTCAAAAATTTAAAAAATCACGTTTTGAAGTTTATTCAAACAAATAACGTATTGAAAAATTTATATGTGTTTTTAGGCTTAGGAAAAATAGAACTTTTTTGTGTGTTGCTGAAATCCGTAGTCCTGATACGAAATTTGACGCAGGAATAAATTTTGAAATTATAGCTAATTTTTGGGTAATTTCTGAACAATACCGTAAGCAATTTTTTTCTTATTACAACTTGATCACGATGTTACTATTGAACTGTGATTCGTATTTGGTCGATTTTATTCTTTTTTTCCACATCACATAAAACTTTTCGAAAGTTCACTTAAACGAGATTTTAATGATTACATTATTTAAAGTCTGGAAAATGAAATGAGATTTACGTTCTATTTATAAAATTAGACAAACAGACAAGTTCATGGGAATTTAGTCGCAGACACAAAGTTAAGTCAGGAATTAATTAACGGTATTTTATCTGCAATAATTTTGGCATCGTGTATTATACAATGAATTATTTGAAAAAACTTTATTTTCGAAAAATAAACGAGCTCCTTTCAAAATAAACGATGAAATGGAAGACGGACTTATGCATATACACTAAGTTTTTTAATTTTCTCGAAAAGTAGAACAAGTTTGTGCTTTGGTGCTTTCAGAAGCTTTAATTTGGTGAAGGAAGGAAGATATTATTAACCTGTTTTATTAATTAATCAGAATTGAAATTCCATTCCGCCCGACGACAATTACTCGTGGGGAACGGTGATCACATATATGTCTCGCTTGAGCATAGTTTGACAATAACATCAATACTTCGTAATAGATGGCTCCATAAATTGTTGAAACTCCTGATACGAGCAGTGTTTTACTCGCTGCAACATATGTGCAACGTGCCACAGTAGTAAACTGCCAAACTGGATTGCAAGATGATTACTTCTGTTAGAAGAATGTGGCTTTTGGCAAGTATTAGCCAGTAAATGAATGTGTATGTGTATATGTGTGTATGTATATATATATATATATGTTTATATATATATGTGTGTGTATATATATATATATATATATATATATATATATATACACATATATATATGTATATATATATAGCCTTAGAGGATGGGAAGTGAATAAAGCCATTAGTGTGCAACGTGTTTTAAATATCAAATATTTAAAGTACAAGTAAATTTATTTCAATATCTGTGCCTCGTGGTTTCGTCGTCACAAATTTACATTAATATTCCATAATATATTTTTTTACTGATTCTAATATGTTGGCAAACTTCTTGTAACGCCACTTTTATCATAATTTTGACTATATTCATTTGTGAGTTTGGGAAAAGAAGAGTCATATTTTTTAATATTTTTTTTACAACGTAGTCATATTTACTATCTAATCTAAAATTCTAAATTTAACAGTTTCAGAATCCTTACATTTAACCCTTTCAGTCAACATAATCCACAAAAAAAAAACGGATACGAGCATTTTATTTGCCCCTTTTAAAATTTTCGTTTGAATATTTACAAGTACCAAACATTCAAGATTCTACGTGAACTGATACCTTAGAAAAACGGCTGCACCCGGCGGATAAACGGAGATAGGAATGGATGTGTGTCTGTGATCTTTAAAGGGTTCCGTTTTGCTATACGGAACCCTAAAATAGTAGAATAAAAGAGGAAGAGGAACCTTAAAGGAGAGAATTTTCATAATACAAATATTTTATGTGAGCAAGGAATCCTCACCTTCATGCGTCTCCAAGATGAAATCAACCGTTCATGGTTTTATATCTTTATTGCTGAAACATAAATAATTTCCACATAATTATTCCATTATTTTGATCTACGTATTTTGTATATAAATATTACTTTAAATTTTATGTTATGTGATGACATTTCTGTGGCTTTATTACCAAACATTTGGAGATTGCATGTCATTTAAGTGTTTGACGTGCATGTACTATCATTAATGATTTTAAAAGTATGGTCATAAGGAAATATGTAAATAAGTCTTGGAAAAACTTTAAAATTATCTATTTAGAAATATGATATAAGGACTAGTTTGTTTATAAAACTGATCACAAAAATGACTCAAACGGAAATGAAAGAAAGGTCATATTTATGCACAGTCGCACCAATGATTGTTGTGTATTCAGTATTCAGATAAGTAACTACGTGATTTTCTTTATTTCCTTGTAGCAACAAAACGTCTCAATCGATTTTTATCTCGAATAGAATAAGGTATGCGATATTATAATTAAATCAAAATGGTGTACGTCTATTTATTTTATAATATAAAAAAATTTCAAAGCACACAGTGGAGCGTTAGACATGTTTCTGAAATACCAACGTCACGTACATCGGGTACTATTTACACGAACCGTTACATTCTAGTTTTATCCGCACTATTGCTAAGTTCCTATATGATAAAAATAGTTTTGGACTAAAATCTGGTGTAGAATATTAAACTTTTGAAACACCTAAAACAAATTCTGAGATTCAGACCTAAGGAAATCGATAAATTTTGCACTCACTGATTGACTAACTTACTTACAGATGGTCATCAAAATCTATAAGTTAGTTATACCAATTTAGCACCTTGACACTTCAGACGTAGTGTGTATTTAAACCAACCCAACTCACATTCGACTGATTTCATTATACTAAAGTAGTGAGTATGATGAAATCAGTCGAATGTGAGTTGGGTTGGTTTCAACTCTGATAAATTAATTGATATAATTTTTCCAGAAACATAACTGTGTTTTACGCTTTATTAGCTTTACTTCGTACTTATAATTATGAACATAAGGTAAATATGCTATTAAACATATTTTTATATTTTAGAATTACTGTAACATATTACGTTTTAGTTCAAATAAATGAATAATTGATCTTGGAATTTTAGCTAAGGATATTGGAGAAAAGGTAATTAAGATAAGTATTCTTTGCAATTTTGCATTCCTTATACGGGAA
This sequence comes from Druceiella hillmani, assembly GCA_039881145.1. NCBI lineage: Eukaryota > Metazoa > Arthropoda > Insecta > Lepidoptera > Hepialidae > Druceiella > Druceiella hillmani. The sequence continues at coordinate 10,820,826 of JAYKKI010000014.1, forward strand.
TTTTGAATATCTGAGTTTACATAATTTAGTCGTACATAGTTTCATTTCTCGTGACAATTGAAATGGCAAAGCTATTTCATAAGTTATTAATATACGACTCTTTTCGAGTTACAGGTTTTGTCTTATTGACTATGGAAACGAATACTCTTTAAATGAACTTTTTATCAGATCTATTCATGGTTTAGTTCATAAGTTTAAAACATAAATTAAAATTCGAAATACTGAATCGAGCATATATTTACGGGGAATAGTTCCCAACATGTTTGATTTACGTAATCACTCTTCACAAAACCAAGGTTTGAGTCTCAAGAACACTTTAGTTGGCATCGACGCTTTTCTAATTTCTTGTGTCCATGTCGATGTTGCTACTTGGAGTCAAAAAATATGAATGAAGCATACTAACAAACTTTGATCTTAGCCAGATCAAAAGTCACTAATGTACTAGCTGTATTATATTACTATAAAACCTGATAAACACCACGAAACTGATAATCAAAGCGATAATCATGTTTTTAATATTTCCAATAAAAATTTGCACATATTATGCTTAAGGATGTGAGTCGGTTAGCTATCAAACAGGCTTGGCAACTCTGAAGCAAATGTTAATAACTGAAATGTTGAAAGCTGTCTAATATTACGATTTTTTCACGATTTTAATATTACGATCACAAATGTATTGTGATAGTAGTGATATATCGTACAAAAGACGTGAGAAGACACATCAAGACACTTCCAATCTAAAGGGAGATATTAGATATGTTATGTTATTTTGTTGGAAGGGCGGGGAGAAGGGGGGAAGGGGATGTCGAGGTGGAAAAAGAAAGAGGAAGGAAGAAACTGATTTTACCATTTTGGTTCATATAGGAAAACGTAGGAAGCTTAGCTCCTGTCGTTTGTCCCACGATACTTCACTTTTACTTTCTTTTGTTACTTTTCTCTTTCTTTGTAAACCTTAAAAACTCTAGCTATTTATTTGTCCAGTACACGTTCGTCATAGTAAGTTTTCTAGTTTTCATGCTTTCACTCAGCTAATAAATACTATTTATTTAAAATTGTAATCGGAACTATTCTTATATAAATCAACGACCTCTTTCCACATAAAAAACTATTTCATACGCACACGTATATGATATGTAAATCTAAGTTCACGGTTTTTTATTACAATTGGATATGTATTAAATAATAGTGTCAGAACATTTATTAATTTTTTTTGGTTATTGACCAATTTACGAAATAGTTTAGGTTCTTGCAAGAGTACTCTAATTAATTATTAAATTAATTAATGACAAAATATTGAAGCCTTATTGTAAGGGAACGTAATGTTTCTTGAAGGCTAACAGTTTTCCCTCGTAATTTTAATGACGTCTCAATGCACTAAATAAAATAATTAAATTATACCTGGAGCAATAAGGGAAACATTTTATTCCTCAGCACCCTTTAGGTCATTACGGTCTTCCCTCTTCAAATATGGTGGTTACCCTTCTAAAATACTTTGAGGAAACCCCTCGCAATATACGTAGAGCGGCAACCCTTTCCGTGAAGCGTTTTATTAGCGGGGGTGTTTATATTGCACCCACTTATGTTTCAATTTAGCAATATTTTAGTAAAACTTTTGATAAAATCACGTAGGCTAATTTGCAAAAATTAATGTTTAATTTCATGCGAAAATTTTATTTTATTTGGATAAGAATTTGCACTAAGTAGGATTCGGAAGTGTTATGCCTGGTTTAAAATTATTGAAACAACTTAATCAAAATAATTTTATTTGAAAATCCTTATCAAATGTTAGTAATTATGAGATGTTTAATAAATTGAAAATAAATAAAAAAGGCATTTTGAACCCAATTTCAATCCGAGGAGCGATAAAATCGTTTTTGTTGATGTTCCGCTTCATCTCATTTCAGATTTTAATTTTTCCTTATGAAGCAATTGCTTAGAAAATTCAATTTCCGTAGGCTTGGAATTCTAGAAAACACAGAAATTACATTTATACCACTCGTCTAAGGAATTTAAGATAGGAACTTGTCTGTTTAGTAGAACGGAATTTCTTAATTCGTTTTTTGGAAGGGAAAAGGGGAATATTAGATACAAGTGTAATAGAAATAAAGATATTGCACAAAAATACATATTATTGTTTTGAAGTGTCCATGAAACGTAATGATACCGACAAAAATGGTTACTATAACAATTGCAATAATATTATAATAAATAATAAACATGAACACATATTTTATCAGAATCAAAAGAAAAAGTGAAAACTAGCTATGCTTTACTGGCGGCCTGCAATTGACGAGGCGATGGCTGTCCTTCAGGGGCCCTATCCATTACTCGCTCCACTATCGATATGTTCCATTTTTTTGTTACGTTACCATTTCACAACATTAACATTTTTACTATTGTTGCAAGAAAGTTTCACTTCAAAAACATTTGGTTAAAATGGTAATAGTTTTAAAAGTAACTAAAGTTTTTCATGATTCGTCTGGAAAAAAACTGCAATGGTAAAACTATTTATGAATGGAACAGACAACAAATTTCAAATAAAACAGAAAAACAAAAATAATTGAAACAGAAACGCTTGATCGAAATTTATTACCATTTTTAATCTCCTTAATACTGTTTAAGTAGTTGAACCCATTCACAGGTAACGTCAGAATGACGTCGTGGTCCTTGCCGACCTCCACTACCTTTAGTCAATCTATTTAATTGCAGGGAAGTTCATGAACTTTTCCGAGACGCGTCAGCGATGAACCCTATCAGGCTGTCACACTTTTCTTAGTTTTAATGCGTGAAAGACTCGAGAATAGATTATGTCACTTTCGGTGCAAATGAGTTGAATTAGTTAATTATTTTAAACTCTCTAATGGAGCGTAGGCAAGTTTTTAGGAGAAACAATTTTAAGGTAGGATTATGAAAATAAATTACATATTAATATGTTCACATTCATATCCAAATAATTTGGTTGAGACATTACCAATCAAATTACTTTAATATTTTAATGTGAATTATGCCACAGACTTGAAATATGTTTCGTATTTCGCCTGAAGAATTGTAACCTTATATTCCAGTCTCTTAATTTCTGTCATTCATTATTACTTATTTTAAATTTACATATATATATGTATATATATATATATATAAATATATATATATATGTATATATATATATATATATATGTATATGTATATATATATATATATATATATATATATATATATATATATATGTATATATATATTTGGAATTATAATATGAAAGGCGAAAAAATTTATTAAAAATATTTTATTTTTCAACAAATAAACCTTAATTAGTTGTAACAGAAATATAGCCCTTAATTTTTTTGGAACTTCAAATAGTTTACTTAAAAAGTGTTTTGTGTTATCGCTGAGTTTAGTATATACATGCACATGATATGATAAAGAGCATCATCAAAATGGTTATAATGATCAATGACCATCTAAGCTTTTCATTGAAATATGTCAAAAGACCTAGAGGGTGCAAGGAATTTTCTTGTGACATTTGTGCGATTTCAATGAAAATGAGTGTATCGTAACTTCGATCAATTCTCTAGTCTTAGTACCCTCGAAACTTGTGCAGTTATCTGGTCCCTGTATGAAGTAATTTATGAATACATGATCAAGAAAGTATTAATAGATTTTCGTACAAAAAAATGTACGGGTACAAACCTCGTTTTTGTCCTTCATATTTATAATGCGTAGTAGAAGATGTAATTGCAACAAAAATTTCCTTTCATTATTCATTTAAATTTAATTTTTTTTAATAATTATGTTGAAAACAACTTAGTGCTGAGTTACTAACGTTACCGACGTTTTATACTTCTAATTTTTACGTGAGAGGACGGAGCCACAATTTTATTTCATTTGCCTAGAACGCGCACGAATACCGTTATCAGTATCTCTTTCAGTTGGGATGATTAACGCCGTGGGGGGGGGGGGGACAAGGGGCGTCTAATCTTGATATTTTTTCTGCTTCATTGACTGCTTTAAAAATGCGATTATGGTTCATTGGTAGTTTACAATTTATAATTAGTTATCTTAATATTTAATTAGAATTAATACGTGTTTTCTGTTTCATTAAATATTGTTTGTTATTAGGTTTAAATTAAACTACTTTACTTTCAGTGCTTGCACATGTCCAACGCCTTAAGGCAACATTTAAGTTACAATTGTTTTATAAAATCATATATAAATAAAATAAAAATGGAATGCAATAAAACGAAGATTTAAATGATATCTGATAATCTACAATAATGCGTAGATAATTCCTAATAATAATCTCTCGCGCACAAAATGTTGGACGGAAAAGAAACCCAAACTGTAGAAAGAGATAAAAGAACTAGTTGGGGCTGGGCAGCATTAATGGTATAAGTCCGATATTAAAGAAAACAATAAAGTAAACTTGAAAAATAAACCTATGACAACTGTAATGCATTGGAGTAAACACAAGAGCCAAAGAGTAAATAATTATCATTGTCAGTTTGAGGAATATGGTAAGAAGTTAAGAATTTAAAACTCAAAAAATTTATCGACATCATGGAAAGAGTTGCCACTGAACTGGAGTTGAACGGGAGACATACCCGAAAAATACGGTTGGGAGTTGATAACCAAGAGTCAGCAAACCGAGCAAGAAAAACAATACACGGCACTTACGTCGAGGAGTTGAAAAATAAGTCTGGGTTGATAAAGAAGAAGATGACGAACAGAAAAAATGTGTCTCCGATTACTTGCCGTAACATATTAACCTTATTCTTTCAAATCAGAATAAAGTTACCTTATTCCCTTAGAACAAATATTTCTCCTTATGAGATAACAATTACCAATATTGGTTTTTATTAAAAATAAAGATATCTTGTTTCCGACTTTCTCATCCAGGTTTATTTATTGCAATATAATCAATATAATGTTACTCAGCCGATACCAAGTTGAGATACTTTTAATTAATTAGCAAGTGGGGAGTTATTTAAAGTTTGTGTAATCTACATTTTAATAAATTTACCTACTATTGAAATATTTAGTGTTAATTCTGTAAAAATTCATTATTCACAATTAAATGAAACCACGTGATGTAGTATTATTTCTACTTTCTTTAAGTTCTTTACCACGACCTAGGTTTCGTTGTATTACAACAGCTTCAGGTGGGCTATTAGCAGTGAAATTTGAAATTTTTTTTTTAATTGTAAAATTTGTCTACGGCAAGGACGCGCTACAGTATATAATATGAATTGTTATTAATTAAGAAAGAAATGGCTTAATTCTAAGAAATATTTAAGAATAAAGAAGACGTTAATTTATATAAATTTTAGCTCATTGAAATGAAATAAACTGAACACATTATTAGTTAGAGATTATGTTATACTATAATTCTTCATGCAAATTTGATTATTTGTACCATTTATCAATCAATTTTATAAGTAAAAATGTTATTAAATTTGACAGCAGAAATAATATTATTATCGTATTGCAGTTCACATAGCTTTATCCTAATGACGGCAGCATACTTCCAACTCTCTGTGCTGTATCTCGAAAATGGTTAATCCTATAAAAATTAATATGACATTTGTATAGAACTTTGTACTCTATAAGTTTTATTCAATTTCTGACACCATGCAAAATATGGGATGCAAAGTATTTGCAAAAAACAACGATTTAGATAGCTTTTGATCTTAGATACCTTAACTGACGGACACGATATCTAATGAGACTATCCTTAGGTCTTGTCTTCGTCCGTCAAGACAAGGTCTAAGTAAATTTTAAGCCCTTTCTTTATTTTCCTTCTTCCATTCGGAGGTCTAGCTTTGTTTTATATTATTTTATTTAACTGTTCCTTGTTGTATAATTTGCTGCAGCCTTATAAGTTCAAATAAAAACGTAATATTACATTTTAACTCTTTTTTGCTAAAAGCTTTAAATTACACGTCAACTACAATTTACGGGGGAATAGAATCACGCTGATTATATTATTTTTGTCTTATTAATACCGTTACCCATGTTTTCATGTAATTCATGGTAAATTTAATCGATATTTTTTGAGGTTTAGAAATAAATAAATATGAAGGCACGGCACTAGTAAGGTTAGTATGTTATATCGTCTTGAAATTTTGAAAAAATATTTTTTTTTTGGTTGATATTACGAGATGAAGTAAAAAGAATAAATTGATATCAATAACGTCAAAATTTACAAAAACTAGCTGAGTCGTTGAAGTTCACAATTTAAAATTAGCGCGGTAATTTTCTTATGTCGCACTGCATGTAGTTATTGTAAAAGGAACAATTTGCCTGTTCACATTCAGCTCTATTGTCTTCTTGAAAATTTAAATTTAAATTTTTGAGTAAGGCTTTAAATTTATCAGATTTTTAAAAATATTAACTTTTTTTTGAACTGATCTGGTTGTGTTTTATATTAATTTATATTTATAAAAGTGTGTAAAGTTGTATCTTATAATGCTGCAAGTAATTTAAAAATAAATGTATCATCGATGAGACGGGTACTCAATTTAATAATAGTAAAGAAATACAGCGTATCTGTGCAAACTTGCACGCTGCATATTTATATGCCTCGCATATTCCACAGTTATGTAAAGACAATAAAATTTAATCAATATATTTATTTCCATTCCCGTAAGAAAATATTTTAAAGCAAAATATTGAGGTAAAAAGTCAATAGATACGATTAATCGCACTGTTAGGCCACTCTCACGCAATAAAAAATTAGTTAGAATTATACATTTTTAAGCAAACATTAAACTTTCAAACTATATACATATTAAATTGATAAACAAATTTTGAAATAAATATTAAAAAAAGGCGGAGTTGCGTCCTGTTCCGCGAACTATATTCGGCACGGTGTTAACAAAAGTTCCACTTATTTGTGTCATGAAAACTTATCTGAAATTGAATAGCAAATCATTCAATTTAATATTTATCGCGTAATATGTGTCCATAACAGTTTATTTTAGAAATTTTATTTTATTCCGAGAAAATCGAAGTAAAATATTAATGACAAACGAATAACATAATTTAGCAAAAAAGCTTATTTTTAAAGCCATTCTTAGATTATACTGAGCAGGACGTACTTAAAGTTTCATTGGAATTGATCTCGTGGATTTGTGATTATTTTTATACAAATTTTAAATAGTTTTAAGAAAAACGAAAAAGGAAAAGCATCGTTTCTACGTGTTATAAACAAAACATTTTTGATATTTCTTTCAATCAAAAAACAGGCAAATTTTTTTCCATCGATACATATTGCCTCCTGATTATTTTTGAGGTGTGTTTTTTCCGTCTTTTGGCCTCTTTTGTCATTGTTTGTTCTGCTGTTTGAAGTGGGCAAATTTAGAGTAATTTGACACCAGTTTAAAGTAATCTGAATGTTTACACCAGGAACTCTACTTTGGTTAATATTTTCGAAAATAGAATCTATATTCATTTACTAGCAAACCCGGTGAACTCCGTTTCGCCACCAGATGGCTTCGTTTTTTGTAACATTTCGTTTGGGGATTAAAAGATGAAGAAAAATTTTCTTTTTTATTTTTTCATTTGAAAAGGAAAAATTTTATTTCATTTCACAACAGTAATGAATTCATTTCGATTACAAAAATGAAGTGTAATTTAGTTGAACTTCTCTAAGTAAAAAATGAAAGTGAATCCAAAGTAAATACTGAATCGAAGCGTTATACGTATCCGCAAATTATCCGTTTCATTGAAGTGCTCTTTGGTAAACCACATTTTTTGTTTTTTGGTCTGACGTTAACACAAACAAAGCGGATGGTTTCGCAACTCGTGAACACGCAACGTATAGCTGCCCATGTGAAAAACAATGATTTTCTAAATTTATCCCGCAAACACTAAGCGATTGGCCTTGCGACTTGTTAATTGTCATTGCGAACGCAAGGTGAACCGGAAATTGCAATCGTTTGAAGTCAAACGGAAGATCAGTCGGAATCATTGGTATTCGAGGAATACATAAATTTTCACCTGCGTACTTTCCGTTAATAATGGTTAATCAAATTCGGCATAAGTCTTTTCACCGCAAGTCGAGTACCGTTGCAAAGTCGCGGTGGATTTCAATTACGCAATATCATAATAACTGAACCAACTTTGAGTTGCAAGTTATGTGGTGAAAATCCTGGTAACTCCAGAGAGTTCAAAAACTCCGTTGGATAATTTACTATATCATCGGGATTTGTTATGGAATCAACGGATTTACAATTTCACAGTGAACACAATACCGATTTTAAGTTAGCGTTTGAAAGAACGTGCGCATAATAAATGTCACATGAAATTAACTGAGCAGAGTACAATGAGTAGCTGTCAAACAATGTATCACGCACCGGCGCCACCTACTTAAAATACTGGCGCCATCTGCTTCACAACCATGCAAAACCATATTGGTTTGTATCAGAGATGGCGCTGTATATAAAAAATGATTTTCCCTGTTTTCCTGCTTTTCTTTTGAAAATTTTCCTGAATTTTGTTTGCTATGCCTCACGGAGCCCGAGACCTTTCCAACGAATGCAAAACCGTGGAAATCGGTTCGTGCATTCTGGAGTTATAGCGTCAGGAAGGAAAACCCGACTTATTTTTATATTATCGATTTCTCGTCTTTTCTTGTTCAATCAAAATCAATAATCCTTACAGTTTTTTTTACTTTTAAATGTTAGGAATTATTAAATATTAGTAAAAATAGAATACGTTTTTTTTTCTTTCAATTATCAGAATTTTATTCATATATGCTCATGTATTTCTTTTGCTGTTATTTCGCAATTACATCAAAGACTTTCGTGGTCACTCAAACCACCAATCGGATTTACTTAACCAAGATATTATTCGTTCTTGGTTCATTTCACGTTCTACCTTACTTTTACGAGTATATTCTGAAACATTGCGCGCTTTGCTACATCATGTTACTTTCCTTGTTGTAGGCAGAGATATTGAAACGATTTATGGACGTAATCTAGAGACCATTTGCTTAAACAGTATTAGACAAGCAACATTGAACTGAATAGGATAAAATAAGTGAATCAGACGACGAAAATTAAAAGTATATTAGTGTGTTATTTCATCTACCGTTTTCCATCCCTTTTATATTCTGAAACTTCGTGCCATTTTTCATCAAGATTTAATTGCAGTAATAATGCAGTTATTTATATGCGTAACGAAGGACCTAATTGCTTAAATAGAAATAGATAAGCTACCCTGAAATGAATAGCATATAACGATGATGACGAAAAATAAAACAGCTTAACATTAATTACTTTTTAAACTTTTTTTGATACAGCCTACATTAGTGCAAAAAAAATTAAATTTGTATCTACTATGGTAATATAAACATATATTGCAGGTTTTGTATAGTACCTTCCATATACGCAAATTAAACATGGTTTCCTAAACTGTAAATTGTTTTTTTTGGTGTTCAATAAAAAATTAATATTTTTCAAACTTTTCCGTTGGCCGTCGACAGATCTTTATAGGATATCAGACATTGCAGTCGACCTATGTGTAGCATAAAAATGTTGTTTTGGAATAATGATTGATGAGATAAATGGATGCTTGAATAGTTTAAGTCCTTGGCCTAGGATGATGCGTAAAGTCATCGACATCGGCCATAGATTAGATGGAAAATAAAAATTAATTTCCATGTAATCTAAGGATTCCATTAAGTAATTAAAATTCGTTTAAATGTAAGCACATCGTATTTACCTTCCTCTAGTGTTACTCATCCATACTTCTTCTTTCAACAAAAATTAAAGATATGGAACAGGTTGAGAATAACTACAAGATACATGCAGACATCTACAATAGACTGAAAATGTCTTTTGTAAAGTGGGAAATTAAAGGAGTCACGGTAATCATAAAAAGTCCTAATTGTCAATAACAAAATATAAGCGATTAAATCTGTTAATTAAAAAAAAGAAGAATTTCTCATGAATTCAGACGAAGTTATATATATATATATATATATATATATATATGTATATATATATATATATATATATATACATATATATATATATATATATATATGTATATATATATACATATATATATATATATATATATATATATATATATATTAACAAAATACATGCATAAAATATATTCTCTCGCGTTCTGTATAAAAAACCAACACTTATCACGAAGACGTATATTTTCTGTTTAAGCAAATGTATTTATTAATTATATGGTGTATCTCATATGTAATTACATTACTTTTATAAATTAATTAGGCGCCTTTGTATGCTATAATGTTTCATATTTATGAGGAAATTATTTGCTGTCAAAGTAGGTAAAATACGATGAGATCAATCATTTCATGAAATAATTGTCAAAAGTACGTAAAAAAATACATCAATTTTATTATCCATTTACAAACCATTCACATGTAGTTTGCTTTTTTTCGCAATATATGCCATTCAGATATATTAGGACAATTTTTATGCCAGTACTTTATCCGATCAATTTGCAAGTATTTTTGGAGTAAATTTTGAAAACTCAAATATTGGAACAAAAAAATAATAGAAAAATAGAGTCTCAAAATAAGAATTAACCAGTTATTTATAACCCCAAATTAATATTTCTACAATGATACTGCATACACACGTCACTAGCGTCGCTCTCTATTAAGCCAATGGGGCCTTATTTAGTCTAAGGTATAACGATTAAGTGAAGGTTTCATAAAATATTTTAATAAGACTTTATTACATAGTGCACTTGCTGCTGCGCGATGAGAAATTTTCAATGTTTATGGGGGAAGGTGAAGTCGTTTAGTTCCCTCGTAGGTTTGAGGTTTAAGGCTTATTTTAGCTAGCTTGGGTGTTGGTTGGTTTACTGTACCTTCTTCAAGATTTCTAGGTTTGCAGTTATGTTAATATTGTTACTTTTTTGCTAAGTTAATTATAAAGTTCATTTTTGTTAGGTATGAAAGAAATAATTTGATGTCTCTTTAATTTGATATCGGAATTTGACATAAATTTGAATGGAAACACTTACAAAAAAGAATCAAGGCTCTTACCCTAATTTTCTACATATTTGTGACGTACAGGGTTAACATTTAGAGGACGGGTTAAAATAAGCTGCTAACGCTTTTGATTCTAATGTTCATAAAACCAGTCAACTACTGGTAAAGACCATAAAACCAGTCAACTACTGTACTTTTATTTTTTACATATTTAAAAAATGTTGGACACCTAGAATCATCGCTTTAGTTTTTCTATAAACTGGGTATAGTATTCCAAAATCTCTGTTTTTTACATTTGTTTGATTCCACTCTAAATAACACTTTCAAACTATACCCAACATTTTAAATGGAATTAAATTTTTTTTAATTAAATTTTCAATTTAATTTTTTTAAAGTCAGTAATTACACTCCTATTATCCACGGTAATATTTTTGAATATTATGTATTTAAATACACGTGAGTTAGAATTCTCTATTATTGTGCTAAATTGCAAGTTTCCAAGCTAAGTGGTTTCTAATAAAAACGACTATCACAGACGGAGATAGAGATACGTGAGAAATCTTACCAGAGTACCATTCTTTTAAATATTACTAGACATTTTCTAATTCATTTTGAAAGCTTCCTCGGTGATACTTGACTAGTTCCTCCTTTAGTAAGAATAGTCGGCATCACGCTAACTTTATTAACAGCTTTTAGCAGTATCTTTATCATAATTAGTTTCCCATATTGTGGAGGAAAGTAAATCATTTATCCAATATTACCTTCAAAAGGTAATTTTTTTCTTTTTAAATATGATCAATCTTTCGCTGACTATTAAATGAAATATCGAAAAATTAATATTAATTCGCTTATTCATTTTTAAATTACTCGTACGCAAACAAACAAAATATATCGTTAAGGATTTAGATATAATCGTAAGGATTAGAGATAGAAAGAAGAGATAAGGATTCGAAATAAACACGTATCTCATATTCTTCTTTTGAAACGCAATTTTAATAATCAATCCGCATCAATGTTAACTTTTCTACCTGAAATTCTTACTTGATTCATAAGGAAGCGAATAAAGAAGCAGATAGACTGACAAAAATTGGAAAAATCTTGTGGTTCCATTCAAGTTAAAAATATTTATGCTAGTGATATAAACTAAAAATATTTATGCTAAACTAAAAATATTTACTACTGAACTTAAAACATTTGTTTTATAGAAATGTTCGCCATTATACGAGTATGTTTATTATTTGTACATGTAGCTCTTCTACCAACAAATAAACTGCAGTAATCATGACTAATATTTTTTTGACCTATTACAATAACGATATTATTTTAAATTAAATTTTTAAGACAAAGAAATTAACACTAGGTAGCATGAGAGTGATAGATAATGACCATGATCTCCTTTAATTGTGAAATAATAATAACAATTGCTATTCTCAAATATTTGGAAAGTAAAATTATCTGTAAATTTATATTGATTATAAAATTAATAAAAGTTGGATTCCCTTTGAAAAGTTAGTTACTGCTATCTTTTCTAATAATTAAGCCACAGATAGTACTTCAAAATATTTAGATTAGTTTTTAAAAAGAACTATATAGGTTCTTTGACGTCCCGAGTACCAGCCGAATTTAATAGTTTCTTTTAAAAACTTAACTTCAAACCAATTAAGAAGACAATTAAGAATTTCAGTGAGATTCAATTTTAATGATCGACGGAGAGTTATTATAAAACAAACATTTGGAAAATTCTAAGTTTCGTGTTAATTCATGACAGAGATTTCTTCCATCATATGAATAGGAAAGTTTGTTTAACGATCGCATTAAATTTTAATGTGCTAAAAATTATTTTGACATATTAAATATAGAATTTAGTTAAGGAGATAAGGTGGCAAAAATATAAAAAAAATATTGACAAGGACACAAACGAAACCGATGTTTTTTTTTCAAGTTTCATTGCAAAAAAGTTACAAAGGCGATGGATATTTTTTCAAGAAGGGAAGTCGGGTTTCTTAACAGCATACCAGGATTTTATTAAACGAATTTTAAATACGGCATAATTAAATTTAATTCCAAAAAGCGACGATGAAATTACTTATACTTAAATAAGTACAGAGATATTTGAGATTATACTACCTAATTATTACCAGACAAAACTCTGTATAATTCTAGTTGGCTGTTTAGAGGAAATAGAGAAAAACCATAATATTTTTTTCCCACGACGACAGGATTGTGATTATACAGCGCAAGCAAATGGTTTTTTGTTGTACCTCGTCCGTCTCCTGCCCTGTCCTAAAATCAGTCTGATTAAATTAGACTTAAATGTTTAATATATTTAATTAATTTTTTTAAATAACCATCGAGTCATTGACTATTAGTAACTGATTAAAAAGAAATATGTGGACATGAGTACTAAAGTAGTCATTAGTACTGAAGGAGATTACAAACCATTTCTCATGTCCATCGATTAAAAATTTGTATATTTGTCAAAAATATGCCACTTTAGGATAAGATATTTAGACTCAAACATATATTACAAAATAGATACTTGAAAATTATATTCATAAATATATATATATATATATATATATATATATATATATATATATATATATGTGTGTGTGTGTGTGTGTGTGTATGTATATAGGCCCATTTATAATATAAGACTCCAAAAACGAAATTTTTGCTAGTTTTTAGACTTTGCCAGGTATGTGAAATTATATTTTATTTTCAGGAAGTGAGTAACATATGTGAGTACTCATAATATAAAATTCATATTTAATCTCAACACACTGCAGGTTTATTTATAGAAAAGTGTTTAATGTAAATGAAGCAAAGAATTTAGTAAAATAAATATTTTCCCAACTTGAAACTTGAACGGAAAATATGATTAGGTATCAATGATAAATAAATATAAAATTGTCAATGTTTTGCATTTGAAATATAAAAACAATAATTAGGAACCTATGGGCATATATTAAGTAATGACTGATTTATTTCGGAGAAACAAAAAACAAATAGTATATTTATTTTTTGTGTCTAAAGATAAAAATTTTAACATATATTTCACTCTAGGACTATATTTTAGAGCCAATATTAGGAACACACTTCAAGTTGTTTACTGCTTTTATTCCATTTCCATATTAATAACATCTGTCCTTTTTACATCAAACAGTTTTCGTTCCATTTTGTAAGAATTTTCAGTTTATTTCCTTAATTGGTTATTTATATTTAATGGATTACACTGAAGGAGTAAATAGAAATAAAAATATTTCTATTAATTAATCTGACTTTGTTGACAATAATGATACCGGCTTTCAATATGTGTTAAAATAGTATAAATATAACAAAATAATTTGTGTTTAGACTGCATATATAATTACTCTATCGTGTATTAATTCCCATACCAAAATAATTAAATTAACTGCATTGTTACTCTATACAAAATATACAACCTATATAATATATGCAGGTAGCCTTCGTTTGTAAAAGCTCTGGGAAAATAAGCTATATTTACCGTAATAAACGCTGATGAAACAAATTATAGCACTTACGACACTAGCGAGTCAAAATTTAAATTCCCCATTGGGCGGCGTGGCGCTAATAAATGAACACACTGCAGTCGGATGCGCACCGAATTGACGGAAACTGCCAAATGGCTGCGCAGATGGGAAATCACCATAGTTTGACTTTTCGAGTTAGTCGATTTACCCGGCCGGCTGGTAAGTGATAGTTAGGGTTGAGTAATCATCTCAGTAAGCAAACGAGTTGTGTACATTTTTTAAATGACAAAAGGAAAAAGAGAAACTTCTCTTGAATATAATTTTTATATTTGGGTACGACTCCTTAATGGATCAAAAAAAATTTCATAGTTAGAAAATGTTGCTAGTGAAAAAATATGTAATTTTAAGTTTTTTTTATTAAAAATCTAGGTTGAATATATGCAGCAATATTTTAGTATAATAGCCATATATTACTAAAGGGATATATAAGAACATCCAAAAGTATACTAAAAGAATTTACATCCTCTTACATAATTTTTATAATCAAGGTCCATTAGACAGATATTTATATTGAATGTATAAAGTATACTTCAAAGCCCCATGTTTTCTCAATATTATTTCCCCCGAACTTTATATAAAAACTCACATAATTAAGTTTTAATTAGAAATAGAAATCTTTAACTTTCACCCAACTCTCTTCAATGCAGCGACGACAGTGTATCCTGTTGCACTTATATATCATACGAAACCCATTCTCTTCTGGATTTTACTTGTGTGGGAAATGATATAAAGGGCAATCAGTTCAAAATTGAGACACTTGTTAACAATAAGTTTTTACTATAATAATAAATTTATTTTGGCGAATAGGCTTGTAAAATCAGCAGTACTCTCCGCTCTTTGCTTATAAAGGTATAATTTATTGTTAATTTTTCACATTGTAAAAACGAACGCCAATAACACTAAATGAATAAATCCAGTTAAAGGACAGACATATATTTAAAAATGAGGATATATAAATATATATATATATATATATATATACATATATATTAATTCAAGTATGCACCATTAATATATATTACTTGTCGACATCTAGTTGGCAGTGACAATAAGTCTTTCTTGGAAAATTCCGGTGACTATAGATTCAAAAAAGTGTGCGAGTTCGTTTTGGAAATCTTCTTTAACGTCGACTTTTTTTTCACGCAAATGGTTACTTAGAACCCTTAATGAATGGTAATCGCAAGGCGTATTGTTCGGCAAATATGATGTGTGAGTGAGTAGAACCCATCCGAGCTCTTCTTATTTTGTCACGATTTCGTTTTGCAACATGTGATCTAGCATTATGTAGAAAATAAACACGATCCTCTTGACTACCCAATTTCTTAGCTAATCAGTCCAATCTTTCACGGTAAATATACACATTAAAAGTAGATCCGTTTGGAAGCAACTCCCAACAAATAATGCCCTCGATATTCCACCAGCAACTGAGCATCACCTTTTTGGCACTTATTTCAGGTTTGGATACTGAAACTCCTGTTCCTTCGATACTTAGGCATTGGCGTTTGCTTGTATGGTTAACGTATGTTATCCACTTCTCATCATTAGTTAGTAACTAATTCAGCCAGTCGAAGTTAGGTTTCAATGTCAATATCCACTCTGTTGACAAATATCCACTCTGCACTGAAGGTAATATAGTGGCAACCCGTAGGATATCCACACACCGTATTTTGAAACTTTTCCCAATTCGTGCAAATGAGTTTCTATGGTGCCACGACTGCAATGTAGCTCACATTTAACGTCCAGTTTAACGGGAGGTCCGGTACGGGATTCGTTTTCAAGATGGTAGTCCTCATTCCTGAACTTTCTAAACCACATCTTTGCAGGAGCGTAAAATACTGTGGACTCGCCCACCGTATAACGGATATTATATGTGGCAGGGCTTGTATCGTAGCCCAGAGGAAATTCGTCAAATAGTAAAATCTGTAGTTGACATCGATTTAAATCTACTATATTCTATGTAATTCACTTAATGCTTCAGTGTTGATTGTTGTCAACTGACTGCATTTTGGCCTATTTATACCCTAAAGTAAAACCTTCTAGAAGTTTCGAAAATCTTTCTGGGGAAATCCCAAAATTATGGAAAAAAACTTACTAACCAACCAAATGTACATATATATATATATATATATATATATATATATATATATATATATATATATATATATATATATATATGTAACAGAATACAAATATTTGCAGGCCAGAACGCAACGTATTTTGTTTCGTTTATATTGATTCAAAAAATATTAATAAATCCATTTAATTTACTCTTTCTAAATGATACGCTTAAATTTCAATATTCAATTGTGGAAACAAACTGAAAATTATTATAAAATAAACGGAAAATTTTCAAGATCAAATAGGAAAACGGAAAGAAAATATTAAGGCTTTAAATATTCAATGCATATTTAATTTATAAACCATTCATTGCTTTAACTAAAATTACAGTCTTTATTGACCAAACAAAAAAATATTTAGTAGAAGAAATTTAATGAGATATTATCTTACAATATCCCTACAGTATTTTAATTATTATTCGTTTCGAGTTTAAACTATATTTTTTCTGTGTAAACTTGAAACTGGGAAAATATTTATTCGACTGGTATATTTGCTTCCTTTACATTAAACAATTTTCAGTAAATGAAGAACTAATGCATTTATATTGAAAATGAAATTTTGATTTGATGGTTTTTTAATTATAAGTTTTCTCATGTGATATTTATACTATGAAAATAAAATATCAATTAAGGTACGGGGCAAAATCCTAAACACAATACAAAGCAAAAAATATGTATCTAATACAATGTCTTTATATAGATTATGTAATACAACTTATTATGCTCAATTCGCGATACCTTTTTTTAATTTAATCAACTAATAAAACGTTTTTTGGTAAGTCACGAAATTTGTTCAAGTATACAATTTACAATTACAAACACGTAAATAACTGAAAGGCCGAACTTTATTTTACGCTATCAAATTAAAACACATAATTCTTAGACACAATACTTTTCAGCACATATTACTCATTTCGCTGAATCACATTTATACTCAATCGCAATATCTGATAAAAGTATCAAATAAACACATTAAAATATCGCGAGATGATTTTTATTATAAGCCAGTTAGTTCAACTACCTTTATCGCCGGAAATAGCATCGTTTTTGTTTCCGTTTAAAAAACAATGAAGTCCTCCTTTCGTCAAACCGTCTTATTACCACCAGGGAATAAGTATTCCTAGTTATAAAAACTACTACGGGTGCTCCAAATTCATTCATAAAGGCGAAGTTAACGCACGTCGCGTATATCGTTTTATGGTCAATAAAATGCTCACCGATTGCCATTTTATGGGATATAACCCTCAAGTGACCAACGAACGAACAAACAACCCATTAACTCTGTGGATTTCTCACTCTTCTATGGAGATATATACAAATGTATAGGATTTGCTGATATGACTACATCAAGGTCGATGTTTATAATTAAAATCTTTATGTGATTGATCTGCTTCTTATTCATTTTGCGATCCTAAATAATTGTCAGAAATTAAATAAACCAGCTTTAAGACGAATACACACAATTTCCATTAGTATGGGTATATCAGGAACTCGGAGTTATGGATATAATTGAATAAACGAAAAGAATTTTCTTATGTAAAAAAGATTGTAGCAAACTAAATAGATTCAAGTAAATTATTGGAACATAAAAACCATTGATGTAAAAGGGTATGCGAGCACAAAAGTAATATTGCCCGTAATTAGGTGAGGCATACGATCGTGGTTCTTGTAAGGACAAGCCGAATAACCATTGCATTTGCTTCTTTATTATTATTGTTCGCTTTCCAATTGTATACTATGTATGCACTTCAGGTGTAATACATTACGGATGCTTTTATTTGAAACGTTTACCGGCATGATCATGGTCACTCTGCGATTGTTAATCTACGCAATGGAAAGATTATATCACAAGGAAGTTACACGTATCATATGAGCAACTTCAAGATTTCAAAATGTTTGTTTATTAAAAATGACTGTGTACATATATATATATATATATATATATATGTGTGTGTGTGTGTATGTGTGTGTGTGTGTACGTGTATATATGTGTGTACATTTTTTTATTCGGTCAATTTAAATGGGGGCGCAAAAAGTTGAATCAACAGAGAATATATAAGAAAACTGTTTATAAATACAATGTATGATGTTGGAATTCATAATATTAATTTACTAGAAGATATAACTTCATGGTAAAAGATGGAAGATATTGCTCTTATAATAACCGGCCAACCTGTGATAATAACTTTCTGGAAAAATTAATTATGCCACTCCAAGAAGAAGGTAAAATAAATTGCTAAAAAGTTCATCTAAATAATATGAATACTTGTTGCCATTATAAAAGTCGACAAGTATATATGTATTATATGAGTTTATTAGTCATACCAATAAAATTAGCCATTGAAAGACTGATATTTTCTGATTTCAAGAAATAGAATTGCTCCATTTATTTATCAAATCATTACGTGTGATGTAAAATTGATAAATGGAAAATGCCTTCAAATATAGGCCAATGATAAAAAGTTTAATTTTTAAAGAAGACAGGCCTTAGTGAATTAAAAAAAAACAGTACTCTTTATTAAGGTGCATCTATTTACTTCACGTACATTTTTGGGAACAAAATAATTTTCATCACTCGATAAAATACTTTTCACACATAACGATAGGGTTGAAAAAATAATATGTAAGTAATGTGAGAAGTTTGTTAAATACATAAATTCATAATTTATTTCCAAATGGTATAAATGTGTTTACATCTCCTCGGTCATAATGTGTGGATAAAAGTTTAATACATTTTGATTCAAATTTTGTTTCTCTTCTACAAAGATATAAAGTTCCGAATTTGTGATTAAAAATGGCCGAACTTTTATAACGACATAATCAATTCAATCTACATTGATTCGTTTTTGTTTCGAATCACGATGATTTTAAGATCTTTAATTTCACACCTTTAGGTGCATATTTTATTAACAATTGAACTAATTCCCTTTAAATATTTTCTCATTTTGCTATATCTCTTTAAATATTTTCTCATTTTGAAAAATTATTTCTTGAAAATTATAAACATAATATATGAATATATTATTGGTGATAAATATAAAAATCATTATAAGATATCTCGATGACTTTTAATTATTTTTTTCAATTTTTTCAATTTATGACAAGTTTAACAGTTGACATATAATCAAAGTTTAATACCCGAACCAATGGGTTTGGGTATTAATCTTTGATTGCGTATGGCTCAGATCTAATATTACATGATAACAAACGCCATACATGCATGTGTATTATTATTCATTTATTGTAGCTTCCCAGACAAGATACAGGTAACCCTCCTTCTAATCTACGTCGCTCGTAACTCGTAGCTCACTGCCTAGACAGATAAGCCTCTAAAATACGCTGCGGCGTAATTATAGATGTGGCTGATCCAAACTACCTATTCACAAAATGAAAGATTTTGGTGTAGCTTCTTTACTCTTAACGTTGTCAAAATTCATAAGAACAGGAGAATAGCAGATTAATTTTTTAGTTAGTTAGGTGATAACTCCTAACAATCAGTACTTCCGAGAATAGGGTTATGAGTACCATATTTCAGTACTATGGGTAACTATGCATGTAGTTCTTTGACGTAATCTTTCCTTTACCTTTTTTTGTAAGACTTTGTTAAACCTTGTTTTGCAAGACTTTTTTATGATCCATGTTACGTTAGAATTCGGTTATATTTTTATTCAGTACTCCTACGTACATGTAAATTTTTAAAATAGGTTTGTTCATTTTTTTAGGCAAATTAAATATTCATATTTTTAGGCAAAAATCTCTGAATATTCCAAGGAAGGAAGGTTTTCTGAATTTACATATAATTTAAATTACTGTGCTGTAAAATCTATACACATAAAAACATAAGTATACGAAATAATTCATAGCAAACTGTCGGTTGTTACGGTTAAGAAATATAAAGTATCAATGGTATGTTTTGTTTTTATTATTTACAAGACTAAAATAATGCTAATGTAATTTTAATTTCCATTTAAATTAATTTCAATTGCATATAAATAGATCCAAGTTTTTGTAAATATGAAATTGTTTCTTAGCATCCAATAGCATTAAAACAAGATCTAAAAGAAAAACGTATTTCACTTGACAATAAAAAATTAACAAATATTTTTAATGTCCCTCTGAACCCAATCTAAGCTGTTATTGAGGTTTGAAACCCAAGCGTCTTGGACAAGTTGTTTTGAAATGAAAACCTCTATTTGCTCGTTAAGTATAGCGATAGCCGATCGATCTTTCTTGTTTTACAAAATACCGTCAGATATTTCGTAATTAATCTCGTAGCTAATAAGTACGAGATTAATAATTTGTTGACAATGGTTAAGCCCACATCACACAGAGCCTCTCTTTCCTGTGGTATTCATGCCTGCAACGTCATCGGACTAGTGTAGGTGCATTCGATTGATTATTGCAAACTAGCGTTGCATAAAGTTAAAACTTAGAGTAGAGTGAAAATGCGTTTAGCTAAGATGTTAGTTTTGATACCACTGCGAAGAACCTTAGAGACACTATTAGAAGCCAAGCAAAATAATAAAATGTTAGCCGAAAGTAAAAATCATAAGTAAAAATCAGTATTAAATTGATTTAAGATGTCGTCTCAGTAAAATGTAAAAATGCTCGAAACGAATGAAAACTAGAAAAATATGACAGCGTAAAAAAGAAAATGAAGAAACGACGCTAAATGATTAGGTTACTGGTCCATCGGGTATACAGCGACCACCGCAGTCCAAACGTCGTTAGAAGGCAACGTGGCATGCTCCGATGGGTATATATAGCGATCACCAAATATTGTCATATTGTCAACATCAGGCATCAATGCGCGTACGTCAACGTGGAGTGCTACGGCATACTATGATACTATTGAGTAAAAAACAGTGGGTGCAATCGAGGCTCGATATGTTACAGCTCTGATGGACTCGGTGCGAAAGACTCAGTGCAAACATATCTATTGGACGTGTGAAACCCAAATGTAAGCGAACGCTTTTTTGGAAGGTTAGGTAATTAAATTACATATGAATGCTAAATAATTGTTATCATTTTATACTAAGGTTTTCAAGAAAAATATACGGCTCTGACCTAAATTGCGCTTTTCGGTGTTTTTTTCCTTTCTGTTTGATATAATAGTACTGGTCTTTGGAGACTGATATCATTATCAGAAGATATATTGAAACCGCTATTTATGCACTCTTAATTTATGTTAAAATGTATGTAAAGTATCAAATTTGTAATAAATTACCGTTTGTATTGGTTTTGACTCTTCATTATATCTCTATACCCTTTGATGGAACAAAGGTTGCTTATTATGCTTTTGTATGCCATTCGAATCTCAATATAATCTATTGCTAGATCTGGTTACTACAGTTATGTTTCCTTTTTCTTCAAGGCTTCCAATGTGGTAACAATTTAGGAATGGTATTGATTTTTCTTAGAAGCAACCGGTCTAACTACTTGCGACGTTTTCTTTGATACTTTATTGGAAATAACCCATATCGTTTGAGAAATTTTCTTGTATAAGAATATTAAGATAAAACACTTAAAGTGGAGGCCGATAAAAACTTAATGACGTCGCAATATTTTTCGGTAATATTTACTATCGATCTTTTCTAAGTTTTACCTAGTTATATATACCTCAGCCGCCCATGTTGAATTGTTTTAATCCTCCAGAAACGAATCAAGTTAGATTCTAGTGTCTTAAATTCGTTTAAATCAACTAACTTTTAACAATCATGCGTGTATTTATACATTTTTCACGGGTTTGCGCCTGCAAATTTCGAAGCTGCTTCAGTTTCAAAATTTTGCTCGAATTGCTCTCAAAAATATGTGGAAAAGCATTAAACGACATGATTTTAATTTTACACCACTTTTCATATATAAATCTTATGAGGCAAGCGGCTGTCGTCGAAATGATTATACTAATAATATTCTAGTGATAATTTAGGAAGAAGATTCCTTTTTTTATTTTTATAACAATTAATTTTATGTTCGTTAATAATATTAATTTGCCAAATATTTGTTAGCGCGATCAACATCACTAATAAAATTAATTATTAAACGCTCCCACGTAATGAAGGTACATCTGTTAAACTATGTTGAATAAATTACATTAACTAGTCACACTTTATATGTATTGCCTTTTAATATGAAAGGGTTATAATAAATAATTTTCCTAATCATAATGTCATTTCATTCTCCATATTGTCCGCAAGGTGAGTCATCCCTCGTTAGTTTATGTAAGTTCATATTTATATGCATTACAATATATTAGTAGGCATATTTTCAATATTTTTGATAGCTTAGCAATATTTAGAGAGGTATCTTTAAAAATAAAAAAATTAGTGTCTGAATCATTAAAGTATATTCATTTCCACCTCAACTTTAAAATTTTAATTAAACCACATATTTTTAAATAGTAAAATTTTCACAACTGATGTCTAATACCATTTTCTAGTAGAACTGACATTGTGAGAGTTATGTAAACAATGAGGTACTTACAAACATTTAGGATACATAGTATTTTTATTAAACTATTTAAAATTACTAATTTTTCTCAATCCCATTACATTGCCTGCTGCATATTCCACAGGCGGGAAATCGTGGTGCATAGTTAAATATTATAACATCTAGGATAGTCACTATAGTTTTTTTATTAACTTTTAGTCAGATTTTATCAATTCAGTTTTCTTTTCTATAATTTTCCACTCACAGGTTTGAACTAAGGGTTATTTTTAAAAATGCAATTTAAATAACAGGGAATCTTTTTAAATATGTCATATAAAATTATAAAAGAAATTTAAACCATAGCAAAATTTTGGTCATGGCCAATAAGAATTACAGAGTTTGATAGTTGTTTTTCGTTTTAAATATTTACAAGATGTAATTATTTACATCGTCTTTGACAAAATATTCGTTTTAAACAATGTCCCACTTGATATAGAGGAAATAAAAAAAAATACTTTATGCTTTATTTACCGTAATTAAATGATTATATGAACACTTTTAAAAAGTGGGTGCAAAATTTATAATGGTAAATAAAATGTATTATTGTACAAAATTTCAAGTTCTGACAAAATTCGCTGTGATAGATGGACTAATAAATACGTCAGTGAACTTATAATGATTCCATTTTTTACTTTGAGGTACCGAGTACTAAATATATGGTTACAAATCAATAATTCTAACTGGTAATACTGTTGAAAAAATGTTTAATTTATATTTACTTAATTTTTGTTAACAAGTAAATGAAATTACGCATTGCATTTAAATATTAAATAAGAATATAGCCGAAGTGGGGTTTCAGTAGGTTTTCCCACTTTTTACATTAATGAGTTTATGGTAGGAGTCTGGTTTATATTTTATTTTTAATCAGTAAGTCCTCAATTGAAAAACTCCATTACATTTAACTGACTAATAACGTATACCTATTTTTCCTTCCCTCCAACTGATGACGGTAATATTTAGATAAATCTTGGGTAGATGACAGTCTGTTACGTGGTAGGAAATAGCAACTCGTGTCACAAATGCAGATAGAAGTATAATGAATGGAGATCACGATGGTGCCATAAAGATTGTGCTCATTTTCTTGGAATTATTTTGTGCCATATATCAGTGAGCCTTAATTTTACAATAATTAATTTATAATGATGTTTTTTTTTAATAAAATTACTGTAGACAGTACTAGATAAAAGAAACCACGTTTTGTAACTTTTAATGCGAAGACCTCAGTATCCATTACTGAATACTTGAATACAAATGAATATTTATTAATGCCAAGCCTTTATTATTTTACTGTATATTCGTTAATAGCAGTAAAATAAATCCATTGAAATTGAAAATAATTTTTTTTATTTCATTTCCTACAATTTTAAATATTGCCACCAAATAATTCCTTTAATTCTATTACCTTTTTAACACACTGCTGATTATGACTCTTTACCATTTCACAATCTATTACAAGACAGAAATAGCAAAGTTTACGAATAGAAGATAACATAATGAAACAAAGACAGCAGACGTGAAAAATAATTCGAACCAATATATTGATATGAAAAAGTGTGGTAAGCCGTACCAGACTATGATTTAGCCAACAGAAAAAAGTGGTTAGCAGGATAGATGGTGGAGCTCTGATAGACATAGCCTGTAACTATTTGAAGCAGATATTTTACCTAATCCATAATAATAGTATCCTTGTGAAATTATGGAAATATGAGACACCCTTCATTAAAAAAAATGTTTGCAATTAATTTATTTTAGCGCTCAAAAAGAACATGTTCAATTAAAACCTTGATCTTACGTTAATCAATTTGGAGTATGATAAAGAAATAAATGAAGCTAATTTTGTTTCCCGTTGGAGTAAGTGATATATAACAATGTGGCCATATATGCAGTAATTATCTATTCCCGTTTACATGCCTCCCTGGCAAACCGTTAAGAGTTAAATGGAATGACGCGTGAAAGGATATTATCAGTGCATTATATTAGTGTGATTAAGAACAACTATCTAAAATTTCACAATTATTCCACATAAATATTTCGGAACGTCTGTTGAAATTTGTCAATCCACATTCCCACGATTTCCATGATTTTGAATGTATCGTAACTTTTTCAACTCACTACATGGTATTATACTTGAAACGAATTCAGTAGTCTGGTCTACATTTGAATTAATTTATTATGAAACACGTATGGTAGTTACCCTTAGCTTTTTTCTTTCCTTTTCCGACATTCGCCGTTAGGTATTATTCTTTTCTACTTCTGCCCCTTTACCTTATTTTATTTTTTTTTAAATTAATAAATATTTTTTATAAGCCTTTCGACCTTGTGATTAGTACAGTTTAATGCTTGGTGAATATTGTGTGAGAGGACGAATTCATGTTTATTTTGCTTGCCTAAATCGTGCATCCTGTTTTTTCCTCATTTATTTTGATTAATGCGATATTAAGGGCAGAGCAGGATTTTAAAATTTTTTTTATCTGTTAATTACCTTAGCAATGCCTCCATTTTGGATCTTGATAGTTCGCGATTAATAATTAGTTGTATTAATTTAAGTTGGTGTGAGTTTTGTTAGCCTATTTATTTTTGGCTAATTTAAAACCAATTATACGTTTTAATGATTGAACCCGGTCAATACTTTAGATTTGCCACTAAGCTGGACATTATTGTTTTTAATAAATGAAAGAATAAAAATAATTACTCATATTATTGGCCTTTGACGAATAATTAGCTCTCGTGTATTTGTAGCTCTATTTAACAATTTGAGTAACTTGGGTCAGGAATTAAAAGACCTAAAGCGGACATAACTTAGCAAACTATCTGTTGATAGATAAATGTCAATGTAATATTTTATGTATGGCAATACTGATTTGACCATTTTTTTAGTGTGTTAAAGCGTTCCAACTTCAGTGTGCAATGTAAAGTTTGAGTCAAATAAATAATATTTTCTTTTTCTGGAGAATACCTGTTTGCATGCATCGTTTGTCAGTTAAAATCCATAAGGTTATAGGCCCGGGCATGTAAACCTGTCGTGACTGAGTGAAACAAAGGGAAGATTACTGTTTTGTCAAGATATACTCTTGGCGTCGGCGTGGCGTGTGCTGCGTTCTGTAGTTAAGTCGGTGGAAAGGATAACTTGTCTTGTTGAGTAAGGACGGGACGCAGGAAGAACACAACGATGAAGGATAACTTGAAAATACCTGGCTTGCACATCGAGCTAGGAAGAGCATCAAATTTGGATGTATGGAAGTTTCAATCTGTTATTTTCTTACGAAGCCCAGATTTACTAGAAGTAGTAGAAGGAGAAAGTGTCAAACCAGAGGTCGGGGCTTATAAGGCCATATGGGATTGGAAAGATGCAGAAGCCCAAACATTGCTTGCAACAAGAATGTCAAAAAACGCGATGGTGCATATTATAACTTGTCCTATGTCCGCGAAGATGTGTTTACAAACAAAAATATGAAACAAGCTTCCATATGGTGCAACAGCGTTTCTTCCAACACAAATACGAGACGGGCACAGAGATGACTTTTTATTTCTATAAAATAGACGAATTGTAAAATCAACTAAAACAGATGGAATAAAAGATTTCCGAAAAATTCGTCATTACAAAGTTATTAAAGTCATTCCTAGATTGTTACAAGCATTTTATAAATGAGTGGGTATCGGCGACGGAAAGTAAACTAACACATGACTATCTCGTCGCTAGACTATTGATAGAAGAGGTGCGAATGAAAGAAAAAGAGGAAATAGCTCGGCAATCATCGTTTCTTTTTGTAAGGGAAGTAGACCTAAAAATATAGTATTAAAAATGTAATAGATTGAGACATTGTCAAAGCGAGTGTAGTAGTAATGCAAACAATCATAATAACAATGTGGCAAACAACAAATCTGAAGAAAATGTTTTCTTTCCAATAAAATGAAATCTCTTAAAGAGCATATTTATTTAGGAAATATAAAGAAAGAGAAAATAACGCGTTCGTAATTGCCGTGCCATGATCGAGATTCATTTACGACATATTCTCCGATATCGAATAAATCTGATCGTGACATAAATATCTCGGAGAGTATATATGAGGAACAACTGCCAAGTACAGACAGTAAAGAGCAATCTATGGAAGGAGAAAAACAGTCCAGCGAAGGTGAAGAGCAGTCCAAAGAGCAAGAAGAAAGTCCCGATGTATATAATGACAGCGAAAAAGTGTATACATGCCTTGTACCAGTAATGAAGATGATCAAGATTTAACACCACGTCAGAGAAGCACGCGTATCAGGAAACAGACCTCGTTCTACATCTGTCATCAAATCTATATAGAAAGAATTGAAAATAAACCTTCCCGAGAAGTAATTCAGATGAAATTTACTAATAAATTGCAGCAATCTATGGATGGAGAGTTAAAAACTCTAAAAACAGGTTACCTGGGTATTTTGTAAAAAACATCTATATAAAAAGCTGTAAGTAGTAAGTGGGTACTTAAAATCAAAAATTCTACATACAATATTAGATACAAAGCTAAATTAGTAATTAGGGAATTTGAAGAGATGCAATGGATTTATGTGAAACTTATGCACCAGTAGCTAAATGGTCTACTGTTAGGGTGTTTGTGTCAGTAGCCACAAAGTTAAATTTACCTATTTATCAGATGGGCGTTACTATTGTATGGGGATATTGACGAAAATGTGTATTTTAACACTGTAAATGGGTAAAATGTATATTTGAACTGCCAGAATGCGCTTATACTGAGATACAAAAACTTTTAAATTAAATATGTTTTTACATGGTTTGAAAAAGTCTTTCCCATACTAAACGATAAAATTAAAATTAAAAAAGATAAAACGATAAAATTGAAGTCTGAAATAATGAAACAAGGTTTTGTCAGGTCCAAAAATTACTATTGTTTGTACACTAAGTGTAACAGTGATGCAAAAACATAAGTTTTATTATATGTTGACGACTTGTTTCTTTTTGGAAATGATAAAACAATGACAAATGGCCTTAAGTTAATGTTAAAGAAAGAATTAAAATCAAAGACATGGGTTTGGTATCAACCTTCTTAGGCATATATGTGAAACAGGATTTAGAAAATAAAATTACTAAGTGGAGTCAAAAGGAATACCTTGGAATTGTTTCACAAAAATTTTAAATGTATAATATTGTAAAGAAATGTTTACCTCTATGTATTTCAAATTTAATACTAAGTATTAGAAGGAAAAGAATATTTAGTAATTGACAAAGATATTGAAAAGAAATGTGGGAGGCTTATAGGGTCTTTGTTGTATGCAGCATTAGAAAAAAGACCAGATATTAGTGCTGCTGTATCAATTTTAAGCAGATATAAAAACAAAACCAAATAATGTTTTGTTAACGGCTTTAGAAAAAGTATTGAGATGCGTAAAACACACAATTGATTAAAAATTAGTGTCTCAATGTAATAATGACATGTTAATTGGATATTGTGATGCAAATTTATGGAGGGAGGGAAATTTAAAATGAATAGAAAAGCCACCATTAATTATTGGTTATATTTTCTAATTATTTGGTTTCTTGGTGTTCAAATAAACAAGCCAGTGTTAGTCTGTCCTTTACAGAGTCAGAATATGTGATAATCAGTATAGCGTGAAGTGTAGCCTGCTGATTTATCAATGTATTAAACGATTTTATTAGTAACAATGTTTGCCCTGTCACAATATTTAATGGCATTAAAAGTGCCATAATGGTTGGTAATACTAATTGTGTTAAGCGTGTGAAATATACTGATATTATTTTATTGAAAAGTTAATTAAAGACGGTAAATTGAAAAAAAGGTATCTTTACAAAAGCATGGAATAAAACTTTACTATTGAGATTTATAAATAATATACGATTTATAGATTTATAAATAATATAGATATTACGCTTACATGTCAACACGGTAATAGGTCATTTTGAGCGTAGAAATTGCAAGGAGCACAATCAGATTTTTTATGAATAAACTTTACTTTCTAAAACTAAGAAATTAAAATTTTATAAATGTAACCTACATAGCTTTAATTGATAAAACCTTAAGTAGGAGTAGAGTCCGATAAAATTGTTTACTGCCAGTTTCATCTTAGAGCAGTGTTAGCAGGTTCAGATGACAAATCTACTTACCAAATTGTATATTTCCTTCTTGATGTTTAGTTAATTCGATATGCAAAAGTAATATTTTGTTACTATTTTTTTATTTATACGCATTGTTAACTAAGGGTGTGTATGCGTGTTCAACCCAAAATAAAATTACTTCACAGTTTTTCAAATAATACTATCAAAAGATAATGCTAGAATGCCAAAACCAGTAAGTAAATCAGTGTGAAAGAATGCAGCGAATGCTACGTTGTACATTACTGGAAATGCACTACGCACAACAAGATGTGATTACGCTAATGCATTTAGAACTGTAATAAACGGAGATTAAACTTATAAACTCCGAACTTTTTTGTACTATCAATACTTATTTTATTACTATAGATTTTATTATTTGATAAAGATATGCAAGATAACAACATATTTTTAGACCGTGACATCTTACTGGGTTTCTTTGTATAAGGAGAAGATGGGCGTATTTACTCATTATATGGACTTTGCAATCACAAAGTACCTTAACATAAAAGTTAATTTCTTTTAAACAAAATTATTCGGCTTTCGCGCAGTCGGGCTCTTCCGCACTCTCGTAAAAAAAAGGTTTGGTTTGATTAAATTAGCTTGCATATTATTTGTTTGAAATTATTATACATGTTACTAAAACTAATTATTTAACGGTTTCCAATTAACTGTTGCAACATTGTAACGTAACTATCGTAGTCGGAGGTGAAATTCTCCGTAAATTTACGTACGTTTCCTGTTTGAAGATAATGCATGGGAAATGAATTTCCGGATTCGAAGTTTCCTACGTATGTGAAGCACAGTACGACATTGATGGAGTGTTGACTTTTATCTTATGTAAGTAAACATTATTGTTTCCTGTATTTTTACAGAATAACTAAAAATCCCATTTATATCAAATGTTAGTGTATGTGCTCGATTTCAATAATTTGTATATGCATTTTTTTTTAAATGATATATATACATATCAATTGCAAGGAATATTTTTTTTATTAATTTATATTTTCTTCATATTCACTATTTTCTCTTGTTTCTTATGTTGGTCTGCAAGAAATGATATATTGTTATAAACTGTTGAGTTGTACTGATGTGTTTTTGAGTCAAATCCTAAGCCTATTTTGAAGTGGCCATTCTAATGGATGTACTTGAAAAAAAAATATAAACCAGGTAATGGTAATTAGAAAATGTGTAACTATTATTTTTCAAGGAGACAATATGAGATAATGCTTGTTTTGACAGTTGGTACAGAGAGAATTCAACAATTTTTGAAGTGAAATATACTTGAAATACGTACATGAACTTTTAGATGTGTTCTGTGTGATTACATGAGATTTTAAAATTATCTGTGCTAGGCATTCAACTTACAATGTTTTGTAACAGCAATTTCCATATAGAGTAAGGGTGAAACCTTTGTTATGTAAAATGAGATTTAAGAACTCTCCACGTTTAATCTGGTAATCGAATTTATACCATTTTTAATATTATTTTCTTATGGAGAAGGAAAATGGTTAAACTTTAATTTAATTAAGCCAATAGTAGAAATTTGTACAATGAAAAAATATTGAAATAAAATTTCTAATGACAATAAAATGATTCCTTTAGAATTTTGTAAATGAAAAGGAAAAAAGGAACTATTATAAGCTCATTCACATGCCCATATGTCCGTCTGTCACAGCCCTTTTCCTAAGAAATCTATTAAGGTAGAGACTAGAAATGTGGTATAGTAATAAAGCATATCAACCAGTACATGTTTCAGTAGTAAACATTCAAAAGTATTTAAATGGAAATTTTAGGAGAGGGATGAACAAATAAATTTTCAGATTTTATTAAATGCCATATAACGTATGGCATCGTTTTAAAAAACTTCCAAATATGCTCGTAAAGCTTCCAATAATCTACAGAGAAATGCTGAGGAATATGTAAAAGAAATGTATCTCTTCTCCCCAACTTCTCAAAGAAATCGACATAATATTATGAATAAACGAGGATTGTATAGTCTACATAAAGTTTGTGGGAAAATTATAACATTTATTCTAGATATCATAGCTTTTAGATATACAATCTAATATCTATGATCACACTGCTTTATGGTATCAGATATTATTAAACATTTATTACGCACAGAAATTCGTATTGGAGTACTTTAAAAGAGGTACGAAAACATAGAGGCGTAAAAAATTCTCACTTGACCGGTTTTTTACTGTATCATGTGCGAGGCGACGCGCTTGCTTGCGCGAGGTATCCCACCCATAAAAGTAGTCTTAGCATAATTTTAATACAAAGTATGTAATTACTTTTCCTTTACACAAAGTAAATATATGAAAAAAAGAATGAACAATTCGATATATTGAGTGTCGCTTTAATGAGTTATAAACTTATATTGAAAATTAGATCGTTTCTATACTTTGCAATGTTACAATAAACTTTTTTAAAATTTGTGATTTTTTCTTTAATTTTTAGGGTTTCTTATCTCAAAAGAAAAAGGAACCCTTATACCATCCCTTCGTTTTTCGTCTGGCTGTCTGTCAGCCAACCAAGACCCTTTTTCTCGGGAACGTATCAAATTGAAATTAATATTAAATAGTTAGGTCTAAGGTATCTTGGAGCTGAAAAAAATCAAGCTTCTAAATCAACATAATAAAAAAACCTAACAGATATGGCTATTTATATCCTTTTTTTGGACACTCACAAATAACTTAGAACCTATTGGTTATTTCCCGTTGATCTAGAATCATGAAGTTTGACAATAAATAAGGTCTAAAAATCGAAAATCGTTAATTTGTAGTTATATGACGTTAAAAGAAATTCAAATATGGGTCATTATATGAGATATTGTAGTTATATGACATAAAAAAAATTTAAATATGCGCAATTAGGCAACATATTTACGTTTTAAAAATTAAAATATTGTTATTTACAATAGGAATATTACATATCGCTGAACATATACATATGCCTAAATGATATGGAATACTCGTAGTCCGAGTTCCACTCGTGCGTGACAGGTTTTTTATCAAATCGTTATTTATTTGTTTTCTGCTAATGGTTTTTGGTTGCAGGAATCGGAAATATTTTCACGGGAATGATAAATGAAGTCAGGGTGAACAGTCAATAAGTAAGCCGCCCTCCGTATAACTTGTTAAACAGTATTTCCTAACACATACTGCATTGTTTATCATGGCTTCTTCACTATCAATGCTAGTGTAGCGATATAAAGCATATACACTTCCCTAAATATGATTTTTCATTCACAGAAATTTTTTTTTCCGGAACCGCTGGTCTATTTATACCGATTAAATAAACCTGCTTTTTCGCTTCATCTATTAGCATGCACGATTATTTTTAATTCGTCACCATCTTGACTCTCGTAATAATCGACAAAAAGGAAGCGAGTATGCCATTCATTGGATTATTGGCGATTTATTTTTTTTCAGAAATTCAGAATTTGTATATATAACATTCATCAAGCCAAAATCTAATTAAAGTCTATTATAACTATAGTCTATGACTATAATTTTTATATTTTTGAGGTAACTTGTAAAACCACTATTTTTTTTATTATTTTCATTGCTTTTGCTTTACTGTATTCCATTTAGAAGAAGTTTTTTTAAGTAATGGATGCTTGAAAAAAAAACTTCTTTAAAAAAATTGAAAGATATTTCACTTATTTTATATAAAATAATAGAAAGTAAGTTTTGCATAAAAAATATCTGTTCCGTTTTATATACGATATTATATAAAACGGAACAAATATTTTTCTATCAGAAGCATACGACCTCATAAACTAAAGACAAAAACACACAGTTTAAAAAAATATCAATTAATATCCATAGTATTTTGATTTTCAAATACTGTAAATTTTCAAACTAGATATTTTAATGGGTTGAGGTTTATCCAAAACTTCATATTTGTATTTCAATTCTAATATGGATTATCAAATATTGAATATATTTGGCGTTAATTTTGTAGAAATGCATTATTCACAATTAAATTAAACCACGTGATGTAGTATTATTTCTACTATCTTTAATTTCTTTACCAAGACCTAGGTTTCGTTGTATTACAACAACTTCAGGTGGGATATTAGCAAAGATATAGATCCCACCTGAAGATGTTGTAATACAACGAAACCTAGGTCGTGGTAAAGAAATTAAAGATAGTAGAAATAATACTACATCACGTAGTTTCATTTAATTGTGGATGGATTGTCAACTTAACGTGACTCACGCCGAATAAATTTGTATAATCGAATAATAAAACATTTAACGTCAATATTTCAAAAAGTTAGACGATATTAACCTAATAATACACAACTTTTTCTACAGAGTAACAAAATTGTAACAACCCTTTCTTCCAACGTCCTACCGCTCCTATATCTCAACGTCTCTAAGAGGGTCTGTCGGACGTAGACGCAGGCTGCAGCGGACGTAATCTTGGCTTGGCCTGCATTGTCTCTTGGAATGTAAATAAATTACAGCATTTCGTAGTGCATGCAAGAGGCTGTTATTCATGTGGTTCCCTTAGTAGGCATGTGCTTCTATTTTTATGCGCCTGATTGCATTTTAATGACCTATGGTTTACAATGATTATAACTAAGCCATAGAAAGACTTTTATGTTTAAGATCAAATAGTAAATACCAAAGTTGCTAAATCTAATAGAGAGAGAATTCGTAGCGAATTTCGAGCAGGACATTAAAAATGTTTAACAGTTGTACTTATATACTTTTGAAGTAAGCAATGGAAAGTCTTGCTGACTCCGATCAAACTGCATATTATGGCTTACAACTGCTCATTATGCAAATTTTGCAAATAATTGTAGTCCAAAAAATATTTTACTTCAAATGAAACCTAAATATTCGTAAATTGGATATATTAATTAATATAAAAATACAAATCCAATATGATTTAAAAATACATTAAAATTTGTATTAAAAAATTGACGAAAAAATATTTTCTGTAATTTATGAACTTTATTTAATAAATATATTTAAAATATAAAAAAACTGACAAAAATAAAGTTTTGAATATTTGCTACACCTAAAGAAAAGTTGCTGGTGAATATGAGTGACAAAGGTTATGGGTAAATCTGAGAGCGAATGAGAAGATTTACTGATGGCTCCCGGGGACTCGATATAGTCTGCCGCTATAGCTGCTGGGGATATCACATGATTCGGTAAGCAAATTTCTAATACTTGCTTGTACATTAAATTAAACAGATATATTTTGGAGTAATTTATTTTTATTGTACAGTTCTGATTCACGTTTTTTATAATATTGTATTTATTGTTTTTTTTTTGGAGTTTAAAAATTTTTCAAATTAATATACCTTATTTTTCTTTTTTTATCCTTGACGGAACGGAGCAGGAACACGCGTTTAGGTTGAGAGGTTGTTTGTTTGCTTGTTTATTTATTTGTGTGTCCAACCCGTTCCCATTTATCTCCAAAACGGTTGGACCGATTTAGATAAGGTTTTCGGAAAAATGTTTGTAATTCATTGCCAATGGTTTTTAGTTTTAGTTGTTACGGTGATTACTCAGCGGGTGACGTCGCAATAGACATTGCATTGCAAACGAATGTTTGCATTTATTCTCCGAACGGTTTGGCACTATTTTCTGCAAAATATTTGAGACTAATCAGTAATAGATTTTGGATAGGTGTTATGGTGTTAGCTCATCAGGAGGTGCCGCAATAAACATATTGTTGCAAACGAATATTTTCATTTATCTCCAAAATAGTTTGACCGATTTAGAAATAATTGAGAATAATCAGCAATAGTTTTTGAATAGGTACTATGGTATTAGCTTATCAGGGGGTGCCGCAATAAACATGTTGTTGCAAACGAATGTTTTCATTTATCTCCAAAATGGGTTGGCCGATTTAGACACGGTTTTCTGCAAAATATTTGAGACTAATCGGCGACGGTTCTTAGGCAGATGTTATGGTGTTAGATCACCAGAGGATGTTGCAACATTTTGTTGCCAACGAATGTTCGTATTCATTTCCAAAATGGTTTGACTGATTTTCACATGATTTTCTGCGTAAGCGTTTTAATGGAGAAAGTATAAAATAAAAAGCAAAATTAAAAATTTTGGAAAAGAAAACATGAATGATGTCGAAAATCGCTACATCAACTCTTTTGATGACCATTTCTTTATACGCACATCCGAATTAAGAAATAAACTACATTTCGATGTGAACAATTAAAATAATAAATAAATAAAAGTTTACCTTAACAAATCATAACTTATTCTTTCTACACTTCCCTCGAATATAATCATATTTTTTCTTATCTTTGATAATTTATTCGTTTCACTAGTAGTATTTTTAAATAAGCATTCAATTGATTTAATGATTTTTTTTTCAATACACAGTATACTTTTCCCTTTTCTTTTGTTGTGGTTACAATTTGCTCAACTTATTACATTCTACGTTTAAAATATTATTCTGGTGAGAATAAATTCACCTTATGTACGAAATATGCTCATTTTATTAAATTAATATCACAATAAAATATACGTAATATCGTAACTAAAAATAGCGCTCCCTTTCGTCTTGCTGGTGGATTTAGACAAAGTGTAATGACATCATCTTCTCTTTCAGTCGGCAGGCCTTTGTTAAACTTGAAACTAAGTACAAAGAAGAAGTACGGCGTTACCTTTAACATATAGGAATACATAACTTTAGCACTTGTGATGTAATTACGTAGTGATGCATATATCTGGGTTGAAAGCAAGTCATGTAGAAAATAGACCGCACTTGCTATTATCTGTAGTCAACCTGGACTAGTTTAATAATCTGGACATTACTCATTATTAGACTAACATTATAGTTAAATTATTTTGAAAACACAGGGCCCAAGTACAATTTCTTTAAAAAAATTATTTCAAATATAATTATTGACGTTGAATTTTTGGTTCAGTCATTCGACCCATGTAACATCGTCTATAAAAGTACAACAATTGGTAAATAAATGTATATTTCGGAAGAAGTTAGTTTTGCAAAACTATTCTCTTAGTTGAGTATTCAGGACTACAAAGTAAGCACTAGCTTTTGTTTTTTTTTAAATATAGTAAAGCTTTTAACTCTTTCTGAATACTGATAATTTAAATTTCTCTTCAGGATCTTATACGTTACAATCTATATATTCGTACAGTAAGTAAATGTATTCCTATAATAAGTAAAGTTTTCATACATCTTAATATCTCAACAATAATATTTTTTATATGTTTTACTAAATTCGATATTCATGTCTTCATTTTGAGGGTTCAATACAAAGTTTGGTTTCATTTGCCAAAATTTGTCTTACTATTTATTACTTTGGTTCTATTTATAAAACTACAAAAAACCTATAAAACTGAATACATAGATGGCTGATTTATTATTGCGAATTTTATGTTTTTAACATATTTCGTGATAAATCAAAAAGTTAAAAGGAAACTTATATAAGCACAAACTAACAACAAAAAAAAATACTTCGGCGTGTTATCTCTAGGTAAAAAGATGCCATTGAGTGAATACATAAGAATTAGCCTTCTAATTATGAAAGTTCGATTTGAAAATAATATTTTCCAAACCAGATTATGGAAAATATTATTTTCAAATCTTATTAAATAGTTCGAATAATACTATGTTGCGTATAATAAATATAAAATTAACTATTAATTTTTTATTTATCGAAACTATCGACATGTCGATAAAAAGATTGATATTTATAATAAAATAATGAGAACAGGCACGCAGATACAAATCTTTAAAAAAACAGAAATATTGGAAACTCTATTTTCTTAATATTGGAAAGAGAGCATTTTTCCTTTTTTTTACAGCAACTTTCTTTTAGGGTCAGAAATTAGGGTCAGAATTTCAAGAATGCTTTAATTTTATTTTCGAAATTATAACCATAACATTAAAATTTCCAAAAAAAATCAAAAATATTTTTTGCCTTTTATCTCTCAAATATACAGTATTACATTATAAAAATATTTAAAGTGGATATTCAGTTTAAAATAACATATTTAAAGAAAAGCATTCATAAACAAGTTAAAAACCATTTAAATAACACAATCAACGAATTAAAAGCGTATTATTATTTGCTTATAAACAGAATTCAAATATATCTTGTTAACATATAAATCAAACATGTAATATAAATATATACATGGACATGAGAAAGTTTAAATTTCTGTCGATATGCTTACTCTGTACTCATTTCACTGCCCATGATTTAAAAGAGTCTACAATTTTGCATTGCGACAATTGTGCGCGAGTTGGAACACTAACTTGTGCCACGCGGGACTCGTTAGTTCGATATACTTACCAAACATCGTACCACACGCCCTACGTGATGCCACCCATCCTGCGTTCTACCCTACTCTCATATATCAAGTGATGTTACTGTCAGACGCTTAGGTGGTAGCTACTGCCTCATTATTAATATTAATTGCCATATCTCGTAACACATGTCTTTAGACGGTACTCTTAGTATCGGAGTACTCACATTGAATAATATTAAACTAAGGGAAATTCAAATAGTCAAAAAATATTTTATTTAAAATTACTCTTTATAGACAGAATTGTCCACCTTATGTGATGAGGCTCGCCTTCCTTTATGAATCACTAAAATTACATTTCATTATGATACAAATTTCAAAAAAGAAAATAAAACAAATGTGGCCAAATGTGGTTGAAATATCCTGACTTTATAAAGCAAATTAAATTAGATATTATAATATTACTCTTTTTTTTTAGCTCATACGTATAATATATCAATATTTTTTTGCTACAAAATCACATTTAGGATATACATACATATAATAAATACATACTTCAAAAATACAATAATTAATAGTAAACACGGTTTATAGTTTTTTTAACTATTAGTTTTACTTTGATATGGGTAGTGCAGATGGTAAGCAGTAAACGCAATAGCAACTTAGTTCTGTCGGTACACAAGCAAATGATTAAAAATATTAATATAAAATAATTTTATCTACGCATAGACTCAAAGTGTATCCATAAAATAAACTCTAAAATTCTATATTTGACTTAATAATTAAAACCACACCTTTAAACAGATCGATCGAACCGAATCATTTAACTATAAGACTGACCGTAAACTGACTTAATAGATGAATACAGTTGGTGTTAAAGTTCTGGAAACACCGAAATGAATGAATGCAATCAAGTTATTAAAACAAACTTCCTATATTACATCGTAAAAATAATTTTATGTCAAAATAATTCCTTACTTTATTTCAATTAGTTTTCTTGGGGGTTTTCTTAAAAATATACATTTCACATTTAAGTGGGGTTTATGTATATGTCTAATTAGTTTGACGCAAACAGTAAAATAAATAAAGATTCATTAGATTTTTTTTACATAAGGAATGGAAATCGGACAGATAAAACCACAAAGAATGAGATGGATGACTTTACTAGAATATCTATCTAGGTAAAAACATATTTTGGGGGAACAGTATTTGGGAACCTAATTTAAAATATAATATCGGAAAACTACTTAAATATGAGGTTTGGAAATTTGAAATTTGAAATAAATAATATATTGAAATTTGAAATAAAGCGAAATTTACGAGTGAAATTTCTACATTATTTTGATAAAATAATAAACAGAGAACATCGTAATAGGCCATAACACAAGAAGACCGTAATATAAGTACCTGACGCTTTTGTTAAAACAATTATATTTTTTATACAACGCAAGATTAATACCAATTTCCTCTGTTTAATGTCCCCTGACAAAATTGGAAAACTGAAGCAATAATGGAATCTATTTGGTGTCCATTGTTCCATCATATGCAATTTTCTTTGAAAATTTAAATTGAGTACAGCTCTAGATCATGGTGGTTTAATTATAGCCGTGAAGTATAAAAGTTCAATTTTGATTCTTGGGGTTAATTTAAGGTTTTATACAAATAATTAAAAAATATTTATTTCCAAATTGTTGTGTAGGGTGTTAAATAAAATCTCTTTGAAACAGGAATTTATTAATGTACAAGACATAGCTTTTTATGAATTTGATTGAGCATTGTTCAGATAAATGCTTAAGTGTTACCGTCCCTCTTTATCAAAGAAAGAATCTCTCTAAAAATAGCCAAGTAAAAATCTGAAAAAGATCATGAACCTTGAGAACTAGGTATAGATTGACATAAAATTATTATAAAACTCTAGCGTGAATAATTTAAATATTTTCTTCCTTATAAGTGTTAAATTATCAGTTTTAAAGCAAGTTTTTGGACAAAAATATTTCTAATGATATCAGGAACAATTTTTGTCCTTGAACATTGTTAAAACTAGAACGTTGTTTGGTAAGTTGGCCACGGGTAGCGCGGTAGATGGGCGTCATTTAAGCAAATAGTCGGGGGAGATATTTAAGTGTAATACTAATTGTAAATACTAATTGTTTAAGTAGAAATTGCACCTGCACGATGTTTTTAATATATTCGACAATAATCGATATTCATTCTGAACTAGGTTCCAAAATCCATGATTAAATAAACATTAATTGCCTAAAGACACTTAGCACAGATCAATATTCCATTAAGAATATTTTCCTCTTTGTTCAAACATATTATGATATGAAATTTACTGCAAATATGAAATTATACTAAGAAATATTATTCTTTTTCTCAAAAACAAAGGTATGTGTTTTATTGGTTAGTTATTCGTTTTTATTGTGTTGAAGTAATGATTTATTCTCAATTAGACTAAAAAAAGTTGACATTTAATAAATATTCAATAGAAATTATTGGTGTATTCGTTATGCCATTCTTATATTTCGGCAAAAATAGGCCATCTTGCTGTACCATTTTGAAAACTTTCATTCATGCCTGTCATACATCTCAATTATTTCTGAAATCTATTTTGCAGAGAAGTTTAATTTTGATCTTCATACATGCGATATTATATGAATATTACACAATATTCATTAAATTGTATGAAGATAAAAAATCAATATCGTATAATATTTTTGATTTTTTAATATGCGATGTGTTGGCATCTTATCTGATTTCTTATTACTTCATTTGAATTCTTATTGCAAATCATCAGTAAAATCCTCCTTCATACAATACATCTAACTATTTACAATCTTTAATGATACTAATATTCGGGGTGCTATGGGATTTGGTTTAAATGTATTACTTTCGCAGCAATCAGTCAATGATTTATCATGAATTTCATGAAAATAAAAACGTACTTCATTTTAAAAAAATTAAATGTTTTAGCTCTTTTTTAATTAAGGGGATGGAGTCGCTTGAACTTATTTATTTTCGAGTCAAATAAATCACTAACAAGGAAAGAGGGCAGCATGATGTCGAAAAGTTAATAATAAAACATCTGAAGATCTAAAGCCTTCAAAAAATAATGAAACCTGTATACGTGACTAAGAAAAAAGTATAGTCTCGTGGCTAACAAAATTTATTTTCAATTCATCTCAGAATGAGATCCAAGAATAAGAAAAAAGTATTCATCATCTAAGAGAAGTGATCGTCTTCATAATTGTTTAAAAGTTAATAAATGACTACCCACCTACGTTCTTTTCTTTAAACAAAACGGTACTTTATGAAAGTTCATGATAAATACGGACACAGTACCCAATTATCTGTACCTTGCTGAGGTACTTGTATTCAGCAGGTGTGATAATAAATAAACAGGAAATTACAAACACGAAAACTGATATATTATTCTTTGTTATCAAATCTTGAAAACAACTAACAATATATAACTATGCAGTGATTATGACGTAGGTTTCTGGCCACTCAACATTACCGCCCGATTCAATTGCGAACACCCCGTTCGAAAATGATGCCCAAGATACAAAACTGAGTGGACGACACAACTGGCGGCCGGTAATCGATAGTGCATAATGAGTCTCATCATCAGATACTTATTTGGTTTATAATTTAAATACGATATATGCGATTTTTAGTATTTTAATGTGAATGCTGCTCCGTGAATCTACGCTCTTTGAATTGTAATATTAACAGAATAATGTTATATTTAGGGAATTCGTAAATATTTGATTTCACCATCTCATTTCACGCTTGCACGACGTCTTCAGCCTCGTATATAGCAAATAGCAACCCCAGGTATACTATTTATAATAACTTATAATTTGATATTTTCGAAAGAAAACTAAGTATTTGTAATTATTACAACTTAAATTCCTTTGTTGTGGTTATTTGCGAATTTAAACAGAAAGCGAGGGCCGACAAGTAGGCAAAGGAATTTTATGAATCCCAATGACTCCCCGGGGCCCTCGTGAATTCATAATTTACTGAATTGTTTAAATTATGATACCGCATTTTTTTTCACGAAACAATTTGAATTGTTTTCAGTTTTTCGTGAAATGTTTATGAAGGAAAGTAGTTTTTATTACAGCGTAACATGAATTGAACTGTATAAAGCTCTGTAATATTATTTAAATTTTACTTCCTTTCTGACAAATGAATTGAATTTATTCAACAAATAATAGATTGA
The DNA here is from genome assembly GCA_039881145.1 of Druceiella hillmani. Taxonomy (NCBI): domain Eukaryota; kingdom Metazoa; phylum Arthropoda; class Insecta; order Lepidoptera; family Hepialidae; genus Druceiella; species Druceiella hillmani. The sequence goes on from JAYKKI010000014.1 coordinate 10,862,568, forward strand.
CTATTTCTTGTTCAAATATTTAAGAACTCGCTGCGCTCACTTTGCATTGATGTATTGTTTCCAATTTCTTCTTCTTTTAAAACAAATTTTGCTGCATTTATGTTTATGTGATCATGACTACTCTAATCCGGTCAAGTGTATTGGTGCCAAATAGTTATGTATCGAAATGAAATATAATGCAAAGATATAAAGAGATATGATATATGCTAACTTTCAGACAAAACTTTGTTGTACTACTGTGAATTTTTACGTGAGTATATCATATAAAATTATAAGCAAAATCAAGCACAAACACCTATGATGAATGGTAAGTAAGTGTAACAATTATATTCTCGTCTAAACTTATTCATATGCAAAATTAAAGTTAAAATTCTTTTAGGAAAAGTAACTTTAAAATATTTTTTTGAATATAAATTAAAAAAATGATTTTGCACTAAAAATCAACTGAACAATGAGTCATAAGTTTGAAACTCATTATTTTAAATTTTGTTTGTTCCATACCTGAAAAGAAACAAACAGAACCGTTATGGGATCACCGACATATTTGTAATATTCGTGTTATATGTAATATTCGTGTATATGTAGGTATTAGTTGGAAGTAGAAATTTTAAAATTGGCATAGGTAAAAATATCCAAAATATTTCATGTGCTTTATCGTAGTACTAATTTTTTTCATTTCAACTTTCAATTGTTTCTAAAAAAGAAATGATACAATATAATAACGCGAGTGATCTTATAAAGAATTCGTTTCTTTTTTTTTCTTTTAAGTTACAGATCTAAGCTATTTGAAAAGTTCATATAATTTGGAAATATTGAAGTAATTTTTCAGAATATTTTACATTATTTATCAAATTATTACATTATGTTATAAATTAAAATTTAATCACATTCAAACTTCTTTTACCGAGCATATGGCATATATTGGCAAATAGTAATAATTATTCATAATTATGATAGTCTGTTAATATCTATGCAATTGAATTTCAGTCAATTAGAGTAATTATCAATTAAAGCCATATATCATAACATATTCAGATATCATACAACAATTAAGTTTAAAAAATATTTATTCAGTGTGGCAGCATATAAGAAACGCCTGAACGGGTTGGTAATTTAACACTGAGATTAAAAATTAAATGAGTAAATATTGTACAAAATGTCAAGAACAATATAAATAATAAATAGCGTATTTTTTTTAAAATCTTCCTTTATTTTTTACGACGACATTTTGAAGAGAGACGTGATGGTGAGATGGGCGATATTTAATATTTTTAAATTATGTTTACTACTAGTCGTTTTTGTAGCTATTTTTGCATGAGAAACGATTCAAATGTATTTAATTACTAAATTTACGTAAAATACTCAGTTGAACTGAGTTTAATAATGAATAAAAAACAGTTACATGGCTAAAAATCACAAAAATTTGACAATATATTTTTCATGCAATTATATGCATTTGGTACACAAGTATAAATGAAATCGATAATTTACTTGAGAACAATTCAATATAAACGTAGTTAATGATTCAAATGGTCGACTCCATTCATAATAACCCTAATTTTTACACATTCTTACTTTCAAATAATTTTAAGTTTATTAAATATCAATTCACATTCTCATCCACTCATTATATGCAATTACGTTATTAAACTAATAATTCAGTTATGATTACTAAAACATGCTTACAATGCCCTCAATCATATTATTTTTAGTTAAGAACATGAAACTGATATAAACGGACAAATGGTCGGATACGAAGCGACGATGGCCGTTGGTTTCTAGATGCAAACAGTTTTTTTCTATATTTTTTATTATATTTCTATTTTTCGTTGTTATTTTTCTATCTATTATTACTGTTTTATTTTAATTATCTAGATACTCTTAAGAAACAATTTAACTTTTTATGTTTTTCCTATTCATCACTAACCATTAATTTATCATTAATCAATACGTATGTAGGAATTAACGTTTTGCCCACAAAATTACCGATCACCTTTGTTTCGACGTCATCTTGTGGTGAATTAGACCAGGGTCGATAATTTTTGAAACCAAACAAAATCGTAGTAGGATGAAACCTATTGGAAAATGTTCAGAATATTACAAAAATGAAAGGAAAATAAATTACGGTCGATTCGAGGTCGGGAAGTGGGAGAGGGTGGGTTTTTAAGGGTTAAAATCGGTTTATCTCGATTTCCGGCAAAACTACAAGTCTTATGGAAAAAAGTTGAATAGCAAAGTTGTAGATAATAAAAAGATCTACAACTTTTGTATTTTCACTTTTTTCTCATAACCTCAAAATTAGCATGAAAAACTCAAAAAACCACGTTTTTGGTTTTTTATTTTTATCTTTTACAAAAATATTTTTTTTTTCATGAAATTTGGTGAGAACTTACCTTTGTATATACCAAATACACAAGAAATTTTTGGTAGGCTTTTTATTCGTTGGAATCTCTACTTTCTGATAGTGTAATAAAAATATACGTCACTATGGAAAATATTTTCAAAAAATTTAAAAAACGAAAAAAACTCGAATCGAAAAATTATTTTTCTATCATTATGTACAAATTTGAGCTATTTATTAATATTAACGCTGTAATTACTCATTTAACGTATGATTCTAAGTTACATTGATGAACAAGCAAATTTTCAATTAAAAGATACTACTATAATTAACAAACAACTAAGTTAATAATGTGTATATTTGATAAAACATCTACAATATTATAAGAAAGTCATAAAATTTTCTTTAAATTAAATACGTAGATGCTTATTATATTTATTGTCGATTCTTTTCTTGCTGGAGATGACTAAACGGTTCAAAGCTGTTTTTTTTATTTCACACATCGGCTTATCATCTGCCTTATATATGCCATACTGATAATCTGAAAAGACAAAATCAAATTAATAATGCCTTCACAGTTTTATCATAAGTATAATTAAATTTGTTTGTGCAAAATAAATAAAATTATTATATTTTAATCTTGTACTAAATTATCATTTGATTTTAATTTTGTAGGTTATGTTACGGTAAATACGCTATTTATGAGAGAAAATATTACTATTTTTATCTTAGAGCTGATTGATATAGATTAAAATACAAGTAATATTTACCTTGCTATGTAGATTCCAATAGTTTCGTTTAAAGTAAATTTGTCACAATTTTCTAAAACCGCCTACACGCGTATTTTTATAAATGATGTTGTTCACTGCTCTGTATCTTGTATACTAGCAATACTAACGGTTCTTACAGCTGCTACGAAAGAAGAGGTATAGTAATAAGTCCAACCCTCCTAGTCCCTTTCCCACTTCTTTACGAAATATCTATTCATGGGCTAAAATTTTCTGAAGGTCACTCAGGTATATAAATTATCTTCAAATAGTAATAAATAAGCATCTACGCATTTAATTTAAAGAAAATTTTATGACTTTCTTATAATATTGTAGATGTTTTATCAAATATACACATTATTAACTTAGTTGTTTGTTAATTATAGTAGTATCTTTTAATTGAAAATTTGTTTGTTCATCAATGTAACTTAGAATCATACGTTAAATGAGTAAATACAGCGTTAATATTAATAAATAGCTAAAATTTGTATATAATGATAGAAAAATAATTTTGCGATTCGAGTTTTTTTCGTTTTTTAAATTTTTTGAAAATATTTTCCATAGTGACGTATATTTTTTATTACACTATCAGAAAGTAGAGATTCGAAAGAATAAAAAGCCCACCAACTTTTTTAAAAAAGCTAATATTTTGACGCGTGAATTTTCTATTGAAAATTAGGGTGCTTTTTCGGTATTGAATAAAAATAAGGAGAAAAAATTAATTTTTCAAATCCAAAAAATTCTTGTGTGTTTGGTATATACAAAGGTAAGTTCTCACCAAATTTCACGAAAAAAAAAAAAATTTTGTAAAAGATAAAAATAAAAAATCAATAACGTGGTTTTTTGAGTTTTTCATGTAAATTTTGAGGTTATAAGAAAAAAGTGTAAATACAAAAGTTGTAGATCTTTTCATTATCTACAACTTTGCTATTTCACTTTTTTCCATAAAACTTGTAGTTTTGCCAAAAATCGAGATAAACCGATTTTAACCCTTAAAAACCCACCCTCTCCCACTTCCCGACCTCGAATCGACCGTAATTTATTTTTTCTTTCATTTTTGTAATATTCTCAACATTTTCCAATAGGTTTCATTCTACTACGATTTTTTTGTACTTTTTACCTTTTTTGAAGGCTTCGACACTGGTCTAAATTGCGCGCTAGCCCCGAAATATATAACCGGATATTCAAACCGCAGTATAACCCCTAACTTAGGGGTTTTTATTTTTTTCTCATAACATATGAAACAACCTTTCCGTGTTTCTTTCCTTTTCCTCATTTTAGATAACTATGACGACCATTTCGACGATTTAGAAATATTTTCGACAACCGCTCTTCAAATTATTGTTTTAATCCTTACAAGCTACCATAAATCGGAGAGCGGAAAATTATTAAAAAAAACAATATTCCATACCTAGTTCCTTAGTACATCACAATCCTACGGCTGCTGGGAATACTTTAACTTGTAGTTATAAGGTTTTTTTTTATTTTTGTATTTTTGGAAATATATAGAAATTAAAAGTATTTCGTTAAAATTAATTTAACAAAATACTTTTAAAAATTAACAAAATGCTTTTAAAATTAATTAACGGAAGATGACAAGTGGACAAAAACATCTCGTCAACCTTCTACATTTCGTTACAATTCACATGTAATTTTTATGACATAGAGATGAAATTAATCTGTGCTTACTTTCTCGCTCTTGATTGAGATACTAAAACGTATAGCGGCAAGTCCCCTATTGGCGAACACCTAAGGTTTTCAGAAAATAAAATAAAAACTACTTCTAGAAATGTAATTTTATTCATGAATTAGTTAAGGTGATAAATTATAAAATTAGAATCAAAGAACAAGAAAAAACTTCCGCATGAATATACTTAGGGACCTTAAATAAGTTTTGGTATGAAAAAATCTTTACCATTGGTACCTAGTACTGAATGAACTTGACTTCGATCCCAAAGCGTCGGATATAATTAAAACATCATCATGCATCGATCCGACATTATAAAGCTCCACATTTAGGAATATCTGCACAAGTTTCATGAGCCCACTATTGGCAACTAGGGCATTGTATCCAGTCTTCGTCTGGTCCTCTAAGCACACCAGGCAAGTAGTTTTTTTTCCTATATTCAATATTTGAGTTAATGGTTCTTTTCCTTGGCTTTAACAACACTTTTTTTCCTTTGGCCTTCACACAATTGGTGTGTTTACAATAAAATTTCACTGAGTTACAATGCTTTAATAACAATACAATGCTTCAGTAATAAACGTTTACTTAGTTTTTTATAAAAAATTGCTAATGTGGCGCGCGCTGCCAGGCATTGGTAATAATAAGTCAATAACTACAGAGTCGAATATATTTCGTGTAAGAAAAACGTTATTTGGTATTTAAGTTAATATAATAACATTTTATTTGATAAAACATAGGTAAATATAAAAAATAATGAGTAATTTCTACTTAAATCACTGTTAACTATAAGCAATATTTTCTGGCCTCTAGCCAATTGATGAACTAACTAAAACTATAGGTGCGAAGTAAATATTAAATAAAATTATATTTATATTAATAAAGAGAAACTCGATCACTTATTGGCTGAGTTACCCTGGAAACACAAATTGTAAACTCTCCAGTCTTAAGGGATATTTTGGTGTCCCGTACTAGGGGGCATTCTCAAGGCAGGCAATCCACAAAATGACGTGTTTTATACCAAAACTATTTAGGAAATAGATAAAAATTTTCACAGTATACGAGTTATAATGGTACATTATCTTTATTGATAACGTAAACACTTAAACCCAAAACCATAGCCGAAAAACCCACTTAAAATTTATGTAACGCAGTGCTATCTTGCTACAATCAGCAATTAACCACGTTATAGGTAAATAGCGTCCCGTGACACTATGCCTCTGCGTTCCCCACAGTCCTTTTGCCGATTTTTGAATCGAAATGGTAACTTGTCGAGATGGTGTGAGTGTCCGGCACTAAATGCCGTCCGGCGTTACGGGACTTTCCCCTAAGATATAATTCTGAGCATAACATTTTCGGAAGTTTTACTTTACATATCAAAATCGCACGAGAAATAAAGACAGGAGAAAAAAACTATAATATTTTTACGAATAGTAAAATCTACATAAACACTTTAAATCTACATAATATGATTTTATTAAATTGTGAAATAATTGTATAAAATTTTATCTAGTGTAGTTTTTGGAAAGACTTAGTTCAAAAGTGCACTCAGGTAAACGGACTACAATATTTAGTTCATCACTAATCCCGATCTTAGTTCGTTAATTCATTGTGTCTTCGCTGACTACTCTACCTGCCAAGCGCCCTCATCGCTCAGTGTCTCACTCGCTTTATTGGCCAATTGATGAATCTTGTAACGTGTATTAACTTATTTCATCAAATCCCTTTAAAAAGTTGGGACGAGAACTTAAAAACATAGAAATGGTTGGTTAAATTAAAAAATATTCTTGTTTGCAGATGTTAAATAAAACATCGATATTTATATTCTTGTCGTCGGTATTATTGTGCTCGATGCATACATTAAATTGGTGCGAAAACATGTTATAAAATAGTTTTTGTGTTGAAAATTTTAATGTGTTGAAAATTACAAGTCTTTTTTTATTTACATAAGAGAAAATAAACTGAAGAAATACAGATCCTCGGGTTATATATAACATTAGTCATTAATTTATATAACCCGAAGCTCAGACGTACAAAAATATTGACACTTGGAAATATAATATATTTTACTTCTACAGACCAATGAATATCCATCACCGCAAGTGAATTAACAAATAAAAGGAACACCTTTATTATAGATCGGCGGATTACAATGAGCGCTCTTAGCCGTGAACCAACATTTTTACAAGTAATTGTAAACGAATAAGTTGAAGATATTGCAAAATTCAAAACAAGTTTTTTGATAGATGCTACTCTTCTGAATTAATATATATTATAGTCGTAATAGTGAGATGAATGAACATGAAGACATACATTTTACTAACATTTGTTCCTATGGTAAATTTCAGTACCAATTAATATTTTCTTTTTAATATTTAAATATATTTTTCAAATGAAAAATTTCCTATTATACCTTTCTCAAACACAGAAATGGGTTCATATTCTATTTATTTATGTAAACATATATCTCTCAAGCATGAGTAGAACTCGCACAATTAGGGTATTTTATTTACTTGCAAGTGTTAAAATATGCGGAATAGAGGTCTTTTTTATTGCACTGTCATAGAAATTTAGGGTCTTTTTTATTGCGTTGACTCTGAAGCTTGATATTTTATAGCTCTAGGGGTAGTAGACTTAAATATTGGATATTAGTTTCAACTTAATACCTCCACGCGTCTCCTCCTTCAGAGATATTACTCTTTGAAAGAAAAAATATAATGCAAACATGAAATGAGACGTTCACTGTTTCATTTTATGTTTGCATTATTTTTTGTGTTATATTTTGCGTTTCCTTAAATATAACGTTATTCTGTTAATGTTACAATTCAAATAGCGTAGATTCACATATGTCATATTTAAATAACAAACCTTAAAATCACATATGTCATATTTAAATAACAAACCAAATAAGTATTTGATGATGAAACTCATTATGCACTATCGATTACCGCCCGCCCATTGTGTCGTCCACTCAGTTTTGTATCTTGGGCGCCATTTTCAAACAGAGTGTTCGCTCTTGAATCGAGCGGTAATGTTGGGTGGCCAAAAATCTGTATCATAATCATGGCATAGTTATATATTGTTAGTGATTTGAAGATTTGATAGTTAAGAGTAATACATAAATTTTTGTTTTTTTTTAATGTCCTATTTGTTTATTATCACACCTGGTGCATACAAACACCCCAGAAAGCTACAATATTTGGATACTCCGACCGTATTTTTAATGAAAGATTATAAATTACCGTTTTTGTAGAGAACAGAACAAAAGAAAGTGGCCATTTAATAACTTTGAAATAATTATATGGATGATAATTTCTTTCAGAGGATACTTTTTTCTTATTCCTTGGTCTCATTTGGAGATAAATTAGGAGAAAATGTTGTTAACACCGAGATTTTACTCATTTCGTTGCCATGCATACAGGTTTTATTATCTTTAGGAAACGGTTATGTTCGTGTTTCAATTTATTTCTCGACCGTACTACAAAAATAATTTTTCAGTATCATGCCGCCCTATTTTTATATGGAACGAAAGTGAAGTTTCCCATTATTACTTGTTGTTGATGTATTTTACTCACAAATAAATAAATGGAAGCGACTTGTTCCATTCTCTTATTTAAAAAAAAGAACCAAAACTTTTCACTTTTCAAATGAAGAACGTTTTTATTTTCAACAAAATTCGCGATAAATCATTTACTTATTGCTGCGAAAGTAATACATTTCAATCAAATCCTATATTAAGCTCCAAATATTAGTATCATTATGGATTGTAAATTATTACCAGTGTTTTATTAAAGAAGATTTTGCTGGTGATTTGCAATAAGAATTAAAATGAAATAATGAGAAATCAGGTAACATCTAAATAGAGCACACATTAAAAAAAACCAAAAATATTATGAAATATTGTATTATTTGTTCTCATGTAATTAAATAAATACAGTGTAATATTGATATAATATCGGATGTAAGAAGAAAAAAATTAAACTTTTCTGTTAAATAGATTTGAGAAATATTTGGCCAACATGACAGATATGACTGAAAGTTTGAAAAATGGTCGATTTTCGCCCAAATCGAAAAATGGCATATCGAATACACCATTAATTTCTGTTGAATATTTTTTCCGTCTTTACTTTTTTCAGTCTAATCAGGGATAAATTATTGCTCAAAAGCAATAAAAAAGAATAACTAACTAATAAAAAATTTGCTCTAAAACCGATAGTTCAACTTAAAAAGAAGTAAAAAATTAAATTGTTTATAACAAATTAATCATGCTAGAGTTTTCCAAATCTGATAATTTTATTTCAACCTATAGCTAGTTCTCAAGTTTCATGATCTTTTTCTGAGTTTTCCTTGATTTTTTTCAAAAAGATCCTTTCATTGACAAGGAACAATTCTCTAACAAATTCAAAAAAACTACTTCTATATTAATAAATTTCTATTTCAATTAAATTTTCTAACACTCAACACAATAATTTTAAGAGTCAAACCCCAAGAATCAAAATTGGACTTTAATACTTCAAGGATATAATTGGGCCATCCTAGTCTATTACTGCATTAAATTTAAATTTTTACATCGAATGGTTTCAGCGAAAATTTTTGATAGACGGAGTTGCATTTGATTTGATTCGCATTTGATAGACGGATGGATAGATAGAAGAATGGACACCGAAGAGATTCCATTATCGTTTCATTTTTCAAATTTTGTCAGGAAATATTAAAAATAGGGAAAATTGGTATTACACTGGTGCAGTTTAAAAAAAATATAATTGTTTTTACAAAAGTGTTAGGTACTTATATTACGGTTTTCTTGTATTACAGTCTATTACGATGTTTCTATTTAATATTTTATCAAAATAATATAAAAAATTCACTCGTAAATTTCCTTTTGATAAGTTTTAAATTTCCATGTTTAAGTATTTTTCCGGTATTACATTTCAAATATTGTTTCCTTAAAATATGCTTTTAGGATTTCGAGGACGAACTACCTAGACAGATATTCTAGTAAAGTCATCCATATCATTCTTTGTGGTTTTATCAGTCCAATTTCCACTCCTTATATAAATGAGTCTAATGTATCTTTATTAACATTACTGTATGCATCAGACTAACTAGACTTGTTCATAAACCCGCATCCTCCAAGGTGACATACATATTTTAAGAAGACCCCCAGGAAAATCAATGGAAACAAAGTAAAGAATTTATTTTTATATTTATATAAAATCAGACTTATGGATTATCAATTCTAAGCTCTTATCCTTTACGTTTTCTTTACTAATTAAAAATGATATTGCAGTAAAATTTAAATATTCAATTTAAAATAAAATTATTTTAAGATAGCAATTAATTTCAAATCAAAAATTTTTATTTTCGTAGTAATATTTTTAATACTTTGAAACATGTTATTAGTTAAAATAAATGTAAAATTTTCTTTCTTTTTTCTATTTTTTTTATTTTGCTTTGTACACAGGTTCTTACCTTTTTTCCTTAATTTTGTTTTTGTGTACTCACTTACTATTTTATTTTCTTTTACTTCCTTCCAGATACTAACATTCCTTCCAAATTTACATTTTACTGAAAAGAACTTAAGAAAAACTAAGGTATGATTTTTTATCTGCTATTTTAATTACTACCAAGGTATGATTTTTTATCGGCTATTTTAATTATTTTACTCGTTATTATTTAGAAGTTAGCATTTTATAATTTAACGAGAAGATTGAATACCTATAATTATTATAATTAAAATTTCTTGTTTCAGACATTTGCGGTTTTAAAGATAAAGGGCAGACTAACAAGTAGGCAAATGAACCTAATATAATCAAATTCCTGCCCGAGGCCAGCGTGAATTTATAATTTATGAAATTGTTTCCATTATGAAATTGGATTCGTGTTCGTGAATTTTTTGAACTGTTTCCTATTTTTCGTGGATTCTTATTGAATAGAAATAGCTTTGAGTAAGAAACAATAGATACTCGAGCAAGCAAAACTTTATAACGATATTTCAATTGTGGATTATATACTCGTTTTTATATATTGTTTCATTGAGCGAACAACGGCTTCAACTAATAGTAACCGGTATATAGTCCGTATAAATATAGAGCAATTGCGACCGGTACATACATCGAATGATTACTAACCGGTAAATATATCGACCGCTTGGTAACACGTATATACAGCGGCTAGTACATATATCGAGCGATCGCTAACTGCATCTTTATTTTCATATCGTTGTGGAAAAAATTATTTAGTTATAAAATATATGCTAATACGCGTTGTGTTTTAAGTTTAATCTGTATTCGATTTCAGTTTTTTATACAAATTTTGACAATAAAAACAAAGTTGAATATATTTGTAGCCTAACAATAAAAAACAAAAACACGAGTGAATTTATCCTTGTTTTTTAAGTATTTTTATTCTTTTTCTTTTCAATTGTCGTCTCCAATCTCACAATATAATCCCTAAGTTTATAATTTCGCTACATGTGTTAATTTTGAACCGTATTTTTATAATTAGTTCTGTTGTCCCTTTATCACGCCAATATTTATTATATCTATAATCAAATTTCTTTAAATTTTATTTGTGTCAATGACTTATGACTCGATTATTTTTTTAAAATAAAATAAAACTGAATAATAATATTATAACATGATCTCTTTCTTACAAATATCTCTTCTTCAGAACATAAATAAACTAATCGTATACAACTAATCAGCGGTGCGATTAAACGTTAATTTTAGCTCCGAATGATGTTTATTCATTTCACTTAAAACCAAAGGTATTAACAGATTTTTTCAATAGTTTTGAATATATATGGACAGTAAATATAATTATACAATATTTATTATATTATAACAAATATATAGAATAAGATGTTATCTTCACACAAATAAGTTCTGCCAAATATATTTCAATGAAAGGGGTGAAATTGTGATAATTTTGTTATTTAGATATATCCTTGATATTGAGGTTTGATTTATTATTGTGTAATTTTAATTATCTTATTTATAATGTTATCATTAGGATACAAGCATACATTTTTCAAAAGAGCAAGTGAATTAGAAAGAAACTTAACTAAGCCACATGTTGATTTTTTATTATTTTGTTCAAGTTTCATGAATATTTGGTCCCATACGAAAAGGAATTTAAAAATTTTTAAAGATTTATTTTTTATTATATACATATAAGAAAATATGTAATTCATAAAAATATTTTTTGTCATATACATGATAGACGGGTCAACAAAATAAATGTAATAATATAATCATTTAAAATATGCCAATTTTATTAACACGAATTCTTCTCTCAGTTATGGGATCGTAATTCCAATTTCAGTATAAATAAGAATACGATCCCATAACAAAGAGATTATGTCGAAACATACAGAATATCAACTGCGATAAGATGTAACAATAAAGGAAATAAACATAAAAGCCTAAAGTCAACACTTTTTATGATTGTTAGATTACGCACGTTTTAACGAACATTGGCAACTTCCCAGCAGTTAGATTGATTTTAATAAACGTAAGTAAAACACGAAAACTCACGTACAATTTTTAAAACAAAACTTAACTTTAATTTGCTTTCCGACCATCCTTAATCTTTATAAAAGAATCTATTTTTTTCCACTAAGATTGATAATTTGTCACAGACGTTAACAGGCAAATGAGTTTAAGTCATAAAAGTCTGTGGTTTTCTTAAAAATACGTGATGTGGACGCTATATTTTAAGAAAAAAGCAAGGAAATTTCTTTGAAGTAACAAATACTCAATACGTAGTAAATTTCACGGAATAGAATATAAAAAGAACGTTTGTGGAAAGTAATGAATGAATAACGAGAAAAGGCTTTAGTGAGACAAAAGTTGGCAGATTGAAAATAGTTTTTCGTTGAAATGAAGAAATTACCCAGTCATCCGATACTCTCCTAGTCGAGAGTTCTTGGAAAATATCTGTAAAAGTAATTGAAAGTAAAGGAAAAATAGGACATTACGTAAAAAGGAAAAAAGAAAAAATGCTAATCATAGCCGAAAACACTAAAAGGAACAGAAAAGGATTCCTTTAAGTGCAAAACGTGACGACATATGGAATATGTATTGAGAAGTAATAATTTCCATTTGATTTCAAAAGAATCTGTTGGAAAAATTGGATGTTGTAATTAAAATTTAGTAATCTGTGTTTACCTTGGATATTAAAATAATTATTCATTCAAACTATAATAACTGAATGACTTTAATCTTTAATAATAAAATCCAAATTTCAATTTGGATTTTGGTTAAAAAAAAAAACAAAAAATAATTTTGGGCATACGTGTGAAACTGTGAACTTAATAACTTATTGTCACCTACCTAATCGTATTTGGTATACCAAAAGTGATAATTACCCACAATACTAATTTATTTACATTTAGCTTATGTTTAATAAGTAAAACTTAGTCCGAATTTGGCAAGGAAGTGGGTACACTGGAAACCATATTTACTCTCATAATATTCTAGTGCAGATCTGGATGTCAACCAGAACACAGATATGCATCTCATTGACTATAATAAAGCATTTGGCAAGATCCGATATAATAATTTGTCATTGACAAAGGAGAATCTCAAATGTATTTTGTACGAAGTAAAAAACTAGAAAAACTAACAAAAATATGAAAGTTATGGATACAAGTAAAACAGAAAAATTGCAATATCTTGAACTAATAAAACGAATAAAATACCCCACGTTAGGAATGGTCATACATGGTAAAATCCAAAGATTCAGAAGTATTGGAGGAAGAAATGGATCATTGCTACGCAACTTGAGATAATGATATGGATGCCCATTAAGAACGTTTTTAGTGGAGCTACATTCAAGATTAGAGAATCCATGATTATTGCCAAATTTTAATGAGGAGAAAACAAGAAGTTTCGACGCCACATAGAAAATACAAAAACAGTTCTAGCGCCGATAAATTAATTTTTTTATAAATTTAATTTTCTTTCAGCAATGGGGATCTCCTAGATTACGAGATATTTCAAAGAAGATAGATATAAAATTACAAATATTAACTGATCTTCAGTTACTTAGGTATAAAATATATCACGTAATTAATACCAATAAGTTACTCTAATAATTGTTTTCCAATATCAGTGTCAATAGATCATTTCTCAGTAGAAATGTGATACAATAAATTTACATACACCATATTATTAGTGAATATTTTTTTCAAGCCCCTCCCACTGAATTTCACCTTGACCCTTTAAGGATAAAAAAATAAGAAAGAAAACGAGAGTAATAAATTAATGCTTCATGATCTTTATCAACAAATGCTAACGAGAAGTTGACAGACAATGACTCCGGAAATGAAATAGTGTCCAAGTTACTTAGAACTAAAACTTTGAAGGCGCGACCAAGATCTTTTAACCGTGTAAAGTCCTCATATAAAACTACGCGTTATTCACATTTGAAAAAACTTATTCCTTTTCGGACATATAAATGAAATAGAATAACTTTAGTAAGAGCGGACTTGATATTTTAGAATAACTATATTATCACTCAGAATCAAAATTTGCTTTTAAAATCTGGTACTGGCAACAATATGTCTTTTAAGATTCAGTTGAAATACTTTTAATGTATCTTCGACTATTTATCAAGTCTCTTCGCCTCCATATTCGACACCATGAGTATATAAACTAATAGCAAAAAAAAAAATGTCTCCTTTCATACTATGCAGACATAAATTAAATTACATCCAGTGTCGGACGCTGGCCGTTCATCAAATGTAATGCTAAAACGTGTATTAACACCGATAAAACTTTTGAAAGTCAGAATCACTTATTTTTCTCTTCATAGTTTTTTAATACTAGCTTAACTCAGTCAGGCTTCTCTGTGACTCAGACCGATATGAAACGCATGAAAAGTAAATAAAATTATTCTAGAGAACAGAGATTCATCGAGACAACACATTTTTCTTACTACTGGTCTATAAATATATTGTGGACTCTTTGGAGGTATCTATCATGGCCTTTACAAGACTGGGAATGATTTTTTTTACAAAAAGAGCATTGTGCGGCTGATTCGTTTATTTTTACGATATTTACTTGTTTTCGCTGTATATTCAGTGAATTAGTACCTATTTAAGTTTTTTCACAATCTGTAACATTAATAATAGTGCACAATTAATACCATATCATTAGCGTTTACAGAGTATCAAAATCGTATCTGTTTATTTTAAAATAACAAATCTCATCGACTATAAATTTATGACTGAAGTAAACAAAATCTCAGGTGTTTGTTTGAAATACAACAGTCGAATCGAACGTCTTATACCGAATGACTAAGTTGGCTAACACCAGGGAATTTGGAAACACCTGATACGGTCACAAATGTATCCGACCTCATGAACAAACGTGTCAAAACAATAATATGGCGGCAAAATCATTTGTAGTGGCAAAATCAGTCAATAAATTACGTACGTATGAGTATCCAATAAGTATTTCTTAAACTAAAAGATGGCGCTCTTAGGAAGCGGGAAATAATATAACTTTTTATGACGTTTCGCAAATTATTACATTTTCGTATTCATATCATTACAAGAATATTTTGATAAGCATGGCGGGAGTCTTGTCCCGAAATTTCCAAAACAAGGTAGTAGTATAATTGAGAAAAGCTTTGAGACTTCGAGATATAAGACGTTCCGGGACCAAACCCCTGGTAGTTTTGTTTATTTACAATCCTGCTTTATATAGACAATATCTAACCCCTTCAATACAGATAATTTTTTACCATCTAAGATATTTTTAATAAAAAAATCAAACATAAATTCAATGATAAAGTTCAATTCAAAATTGTTGGAAACAAATATTTTAGACCTCATTGCGTTAACACTCAATAGAAATAACCACATATGTTGGAAAATTTATTTTCACTCACTGTGGAAATTGTAATTGCACTAATGAATGTGTAAAGTCAGGTGAAATAGAGGAAAGTGGAAATAAATATAAAAGTGAAGCTGCTCAGGTACAAAAAAATCCCAAATGAAATTTTTGTATTTAGTGCGTTACATTTTTAATTTTATAAACTGTTTTTAGAGAATTCATGTGAAGTATGTATTTTTTATGAAATATTTGGCCTTATAAATATATATTAAAAAAAATGATTACGTAGGGTCTTAAAAAAATAGCAAAGTAGACCATACAGAAAGCGGTTAAAAATTTCAAAGAAAAAACATCAAAAAGTAATAAAATCTGTCGTGCCGACAGCCTCGAAAAAGGTAGTTTTGAGAAAATATAGAGATATTTTAAGTTTGAGATGAGAATAATTTTTTTTAATGAGTACTTATACATAATCATTTATTCTAGCTTGTTTTCAATAATTTTAGTATTTTGAACGGGTTTTTTATAAATTAAGTTTGGGCGCAATGACAATTTTTATTTTCCAGCCTAACATCGTTTACTGCCACGCTGTTTAACAATGTTTTATATATATACTATGTTTTATTTATTTATATATATATATATATATATATATATATATATATATATATATATATATATATATATATATTATTCTATTATGATTCTTATTCATAAGAACACAAAATATTGCCGCTATTTTTTTTACAAGTTACGACTATATAATATGCGTAGTAACTTTTCACTCTACGCTCTTAAAAAAGATTTTATTTTTATGACAGTTACTTAATTTTAAGCCGTAAGTGAAAATCTGATCGACGATAGAAAGCCCCTGCCAACATACACATCGTCTGAAAAACAAGGAACAAAACAACAATGTGAATTTTAATGGAACCTGTAGGATTTTTAATGGAACCTGTAGGAAAATTTAAATAAAAATTATTTATATATAGTATTTGCATTGTCGATAAAGACAAATGAAGAATAAATATGAGTATTAATAAGGCAATAACATTGCGTGCAGCGTGCCTGTAACTGCCGAATTTCAAGACGTGAGTACAGTTTGACTTTGTAATTTACTCTTTACTTGTGAGTACACCATTGCCCACCAACTCCTTTCAATAAATAGAAACTTGGAAGTTTACTCCTCGTGATTTTCCATTTGCAATTATCTTATTTCACGTATAATAATATTGAAATTGGTATTATTTTTTAATAGGATCTTGTTAAGTTCTATTTTATATAAAATAGCACCGATTGTTAGATTACTGAAAATAATAATTTATTCATAATTATGATTAATTTCGAACAGTAATTGAATTACGAAACGATCCATAAATCAAAATCGTGGATCAAACCGAAATCGAGTATTTAGCAAACTGCGTTATGCAATGGCTTTAATATCATTGACTTGTTTGCTGTTCTGAATTTAAATAGTATTTTTAAGTAAGAACACAAAAGCGAGGATCAGAATTTAAAATATAAAAGTCCCTATGATAATAATATCATTCGTCTTCGGTCATTTTACGGCTGATTGATGAAGAAAAAAATTTTAAATAAATTAATCTTTTCTTTACGAAGTGAAAATTTCAGGAAATCACTTTCAAATAAAAACTTATTAGTTTCTTGTGTCTAAAAAAATATGTCTTTATAATATTATAATCGAATAAAATAATATATCCGCAGATTAAATCATTGCTGCTCTTATAAATCGCTAAATACATTGGTTGAAGCTATAGGTTTAAAATATATTTAACTCGTCGTCATTGAGGTTGGATCATAATGATCCGGTATATTTTGGTTGCCAATTATTAGTAAAAAAACTACCGAGTGTTTTGTAACTTGAGATAAGAAACCCTTTCTCTACTTACCTTCTCTCTCTCTTCTATACCAAAACCCATACGCATATACACCTACCAAAATTTATTTGATCTTTGAATGTGCATTCTCCTCAGGGATTGGGTATATGAATGGAACGAATGTGATTAGGTATGCCGGGTGGTCATGAAGTGGTAAAGATGTATTTTTATTTACATTTTTCAAAAAACGTTAAAGAAATCATATCTTTTCCTAAAATAAAAATTTTTTTATATTTCAGCAAACAGACGAGTTCACTTTTCTTATGTAATTTTAAGAACCTATAAATTATCATGAGATGCATCAGATCTTATAAAAAAATGAAGATAACAACCGTGCAACAAAAAAAAAATTGTATGAACAGAAAAAATATTTCAGTACATTTTATTCAAAAGGTTTACAAAGGTTGTACAAAACAAGTGGTTATAACTGCAAATTCGTCATTTGTTTACGTCAAATGATCGGTGAGAGAACCTTTAATGAGAACATTTGATTTGCTTGAATCAGTGCTATTAATTTTTATTTCTAGCAGCACTTTTAAAATTACTTACATCGTTAAGACAACATGTGAGGTGACTTTGCACTTGATCTATTGCGTCATCATATTGCATTGCTTTCAAATACTACTTTTTCACAGAAATATGAGAAATACCTGGATGTTTTATAGTTTATCTGGATGCACCGTTTGTTTTTGGTTTGATCCAAATAGGGGACGAACTTCCATTTGTTCGGTGTTTTTAAACCATTATAAGGTATTCGACTACAATGCACCATTAGTGTTACAAAAATTAATAAGTACAGAATCTTTCAATCGCTTCAACTGACTTTGATCACATAACTGATTGTCGAGTGGTGATGAGAATATCATATCATTGGACAAGTGCGGTTGAGACGTACGTTTTAATCTATCATCTGACCATGCGTAGAAACGTCTGAGCAACAGGAGAGCTAATAATATGCCCATTTGTTTTTCCCAAATGAACTCACAATTACAATAATAATCAAAAATTTTAGATTGCAAAGCTTGAAGTAAAAGCAGTATTCAATTCAAATATTGAGTAATTTGTACACTTATGTTTCAGATCCCAAATATTCAATAGTACCAAAAATCCTCATTGATATCATTAAAAAAAAACAGCAATGTAGTAGATTAAAGTTATATTGATATTATGTCCAACAGCTCCATTTCTCATTCTCCTTTTTTTAAATTTTTTAATTCCATTTTCAATATATTAATATCAAAATAACGTGTAATACATTCCTCTGCGAGATTAAATAACTACACAGTTTGCTGTTAGACTCACTTCTGGCGAGTTATAGTTGGTAGTGGACTTTGCCAACAATATCTGTGTGATCTGAATGGCGAAGTGAGAAGTGATCCGAGCCTTTAAGCTTCCGTTGTGAATAACGGCGGCCTCGTCAATGAAGTGAAATGTTGTATACCGAAATAAAAAACTGAAGTAAAGTTAAATAAAATAGGGAGGAAACAAAACATCAAACGATATTATCAGGTTCACTACATTTGTATACGCCGCAGAAATGTGGATACTTTGGGAAGTAGAGAAGTATATAAACCGTCTGGAAATATAGTGAAGGTAAATATTATTCAATATACCTTGGATTCATTTCGAACTAATATATCTTATTCCAAGCACTTGGCATAAAACAGCGTCTAAAAAGCTTATAGTTCTTTGGGAAGGTCTCGTTGCGGAACAAAAGCTCCATACAACACCTTATCCTACACGATGCTGTAGAGGGCACTAAAGTGCTCGGACGAATGCCTATGCGTTGCAACTAACAGATCAAACTGCTGTAGGTGTGTCTATATATATGGGACTAGAAGATGCTAGACGAAGGCAGAGAAAACATTTGTGAAAACACCACAAGGCAAGTTATATCAGTCGTGAAAGTAGCGCATGATAACCAAGATGGTTTGGTCAAGAGAAAATCTTGATAGAAAAGAATATCCTTGTAAATTTTATTTACAGTTTTGAAAAACCTAGACAAATTCTATGTACTAGCGTTCAATTCATTTATGAGAAGATATACGCAAATACAAAAGGCTTCATTACGTGTGTACCGACATTTATTTGGTCGTTTTAATTGACATTGTCTTGATATGAACTTTAGAGGCTCTATGAGAACTTTATCTTTTCTATTTCTCATTTACTGTTCACGAACAAATATTTTTAAATCAGCCAAATAACACTAAATTATACTTCAAAACTAATAAAAATTTTATATAACCTCTATTAAACTCTTTTATCGCTTAGTAACGAAATATTTTCGTCCTGGATAAGCATTTCCTTATGAAAACTGTTTATATTTATTATAAATAAATTTAATCGTGATAATGCAACTTCATTAAAGCCATAATATACTCCGAAATACAACTACGATTTCAAGCTTACAACAGCAGATGACGCAGACAAGGAATATCGCTGTTTTGAATTCATTTCGGTCATTTAATTACACAAGAACTACGTCAGCAGTTCAAATATTAAGAAAATCTAAATTCACCCACACATATAACACGATCTCGGAGTATCTTTGCCTAAATATGATTTCATTTTCCTTTATTTATAACTTTTTCTTTACATTTCTTAAATTGGTGAGATTCAATAAACTTATTGAAAGTTAAATTAAATGAATAATTCAAGGGGTATTGTTAGTGTAATTACAATATTATGTTAATTAACCTAATTCCACTTAGTTGCTCGCAATTAATTTAATTAATATAATTAATTTTTAATCAAATTATAAATACCATTCTTTACTAACTTCCAACTGCATCACATTTGTAAAGATTCACGATAAAGATAGGCATGATTTTAATACACGAGTATTGATTCTAGTCATTAAACATGAATTATAACAGGAAATGCAAATTATGATTTCCAAAGACCACACTCCACAAAGCGATGCAACTAGTTGCCATTTTATTAGGGATTTAGAAGTGTCGTTTGAAAATTGACCAATGTAAAATAAAAATAACGTAATGTTACTGCAATTTTTCTTCATTTTATCAACATGTCTGCCCTTCGAAATATTGTTTATGATAATGGTTTATTCCGCATTTTCTTAAAATATACGAAGCCATACTTTTTCAGTTAAGGAAGATATGCAATTTTCAACTTCGCAACTCATAATCTAGATTAATTTGCCAAAACAAACTCATTTAAATGAATAATGTGTTTCTAAATATTAAGATGTTTCATTAACTTATGAAACAAAAAATATCAATATTGAGTATTTCCAGAACTTTGCATTTTTTACCGAAAATGTGTTTTAAAACCCTTATGTCTTGCATTAACGTATAATTGACGTAGTTCGTAGACTCTTCGGAAATTTACCATTGGAAATTAATAATCTGCAACGTAATTGAATCATGAAATATATTATCAATATTCAAAATATCGTAAGGGTGGTGATCAGGGGAAAAATTATTATAATTAGAACAATCATTTTCGCATCACTTGTTTTTAAAATGATTACTTAGATTTGATTAAAAAATATCAATTAAATTTGTCAATTATATTAATTTTGTATTGAAATCGTCGGAGATTATACAGGCCCATCGACCGTTGCAATATTTTTTTTATGTTGTATTCTTTATATTTTTTGCATCAAGTTTAAGAAAGTCGAAAAAAAACAAATTTTAATAAAACAAAGCAATCAAAATAAATTATACTAATTTTGATGATCTATATAGCAGTCAAACTGTGTAGAATTATAATTAAAATTTACAGAAGAAACAGAGAAATTAATACTTTTATTAACTTTTTGGAGACTACAAAATATCTTTCATTACGGAATCAATATTAGTAGAATATATTTGCATTGTATGAAACTGTGAGAACAGTGATGATTGAGGGAGTATTATAATACATATTATAATACAAAAATTAATTCTTACTGGCCCAAAAAAATTCATATTTCCATTAATTCATCTCGTTGTCATTGTCGCGTTTCATAGTTTGCTAAATGTCTCATAAAACCAACATCTCTTTCGAAGCGTACGGCCGTAAAATATTACGATGTAACATGCAAGTAACAACCAATGGAGTTAGTTATTTAACCCTTTGGTGTACTTTAATGTCATGTAGAAATTATAGTTGGAATAATTTTATTTTAAATTAAGAGTGTCATTTAATTGCAATAGAAACTATTCACGTGTATATTTATAGTCAACAGTTAAAATTGTGGTCATGATACCAGCATGACTAACGTTGAAATTTATGTATACACATATTATACATAGATACGAATTTTAAATAATTTGTGGTGTGTTAATGTAAAGTGCTTGGTTTGCATCACTCAAACGTTGTTTTGTTGATAATAATAAATTAGGCCACGACAATTTTATTGAAAATGTTAACTACTTGAAATGTTGATATTGTAGGTGTGGATTAGTATAGGCAATTAAGTTAAATAGTTTAATTCATTACATGGAATTTAAAATATTTTGAAATCGGAAATAACTAATTTTAGTCACAAAGTGATAGTGAGTACAGTTTATATCAATATATAGGGATATATAATTATATGTATAATATCAAGAGTCTACTTCTAGCTACTTTAGCTAGAAGTAGACTGTTGATAATAAAGTAATGGATATTTCTATAAAATACTGAGAACTGTTTAGGAAACATTCTCTAACCAGAAATGGTATTGATATAAATTATAAACAAAGATATTTTATGTTTAAATTGCTGATATGCTAGTCAACAAGGTCATAAATAAAACAAACATATTACTCCGTACCAGATTTCCTCAATAACTATTCTGTTCCAACAGATTTGGGAAACAGTAACGATGAAGGATTTATTTAGAGTTGTACTTTACATAACCCTTAGTAAACACTTACGTTTCTGAACTTGATATAATATTTTACTAACATAAACACACATAAAACTTTGTTAGACACAATTAAATGAAACTACGTGATGTAGTATTATTTCTACTTTCTTTATTATATAAGATATTTATATAAGATATTTCCACCAATCTTTGCTAATATCCCACCTGAAGATGTTGTAATACAACGAAACCTAGGTCGTGGTAAAGAAATTAAAGAAAGTAGAAATAATACTACATCACGTAGTTTCATTTAATTGTGAATAATGAATTTCTACAAAATTAACGCCAAATATATTCAACTTTGTTAGACTTTAAAGTAATTATATTGATGTGAAATATTTTAATATAACTACCTTGCAGGGAATAGATATATCTTGATAAAACAATATGATAATTAGAGGCACATCTATGCATTCCCAGAAAAAAATAGATATATTTTTATAAAGGAGGCAAACCACATTAAGACATGCCTTTTTAAACAAAAATTATCAGAAGCTAAAAATAGTAAATTCACCCTACAAAGAATTATTTTCCGTATCTCACTGCCAAAATTGTGATATATTTATTATGAAGTACAATTATCACTCTGAGCCGTATCGGATAACCAATTTTACCGCTTTTTAAATTTATCTTTTGTCATTATGTAGGACAATTTTAATTTCACATCTAAAATATGAAATTTATATTTTTTTAAATTATAAATTTTAAAAAATGTAAATTATAAATTTACTAAAAACCTATAAAGTAATATATTCATAAATTGAACTAATTACATGAATAAGGAAATCAAATTAATTCTTTGAGGAAGCCGTCATATTATTTCAATTTCATATAAGTATATAATAAGAATCTGAACCCGTTACTCTTGGTCAATGGCCATGTTTCAGCGTTACAGGTGGACAATGATTGAACGAAAGTTTTGAACAAGAAAAACATTGTTTTTTTCTACTTAAATCTGATTTTAAGACGTTTTAGTCTGAATAAATTATTGTGGGTAGTATATTACGAGGTGGTAAAAAAAATAATATGTTACAAATGCGATAAAATTTTGTGCCACATAAGATATACATAAATCCAAGTTATATAAAATTTATCAAAATTTACAGTTGAATTTAGGCAATGTTTTTAGAATATGTGACTGAATTCTTGGCACGAACCCGCTTCTGGCAAAACCTATTAAACAACAGAATATTTATTTGCTCGGTTGTCCACTTCCCCGCGTTAGAAAACTGCACCGTACTTCACCCACCCACATCTATAATTGTTGATTCCTAATTTACTACTTGATAATAGGGTATTTGACTACCTTTTGTTTATTTTATAGGTTATAATTTTATGACTTGAGCGGACGATTTTTTTATATCTCAAAAATTGACTTTTTTCAATAGGTTTCAAGTTAGTATATATACAAGGACGGTAATATTAAATTTAGATGTCATGTTTAGCCACTCCATCAGAGCAAATTAAATAAGGATTTATGCCCTCTCCACCCCAAACAATAAATTAAGAAGCTTCAAAATCGCTTATTTTTCTATATGTTTTAAATTTTATTCTACCACTGGTTTTTAATTAATCTATGTTTACATGATACTTTACTAAAATCACCAAATTTAGGAGTCACACAACCGTCGTCCGCATGATGAAACTTGATCACTTCTTTACTAAGGTATGTACGTCTAACGTTTTGCATTCATGTTCACAAATTACACTGAAATGACAATTTTACTAGTTAAGTAAAAATAAGTTTGTTTGAAATTTTAATTATGTATAAATAGTAAAAGCAGGGTGATTGTTGAAAACTTTTTTCGTATGAATCTTTTTTTCTTCTATTTTATTCGAATAATTTTCATTTATATTATATTTTACAGTTTTAGATATTATACCTTAGATATCAAGAGGGAATAATACGGAAAACGCCATATAAATCTGATGATGAATCGCATTTAAACATCGAACACAATCTAGAAAAATCCATTTAGACAGGACAATCAGCAACGACGTCTACTCTCGTATGTCTGCCCGGGTTTGGATTTCATATCGAGATTAATCCATGATCATATTACTGCGCCCTTTCAAATATTTTTAGCGACGCGCACAATATCGGAGACAAAGACCTACATATCGATATCATACAGCTTTTGTCTGGACGTCGAACGTATGAAAACCTTTCGTGACAAAGAAACTCAAAAATAATACAATAATTGAATAAATATTTGCCAAATAATAATTTTATTCAGAGGGTACTAAGTTTTGAAATTATTATTTTAACCTCAGTCTATACATATTTATATATTTACATGATTAGGTTCTAGAAATTAACCATACAGACGGAGAAAAAAAAATTAAGAGTGTTTCTTTTCGGAAAAGTGTAGATATTTGAAATTCTGTTTCGTTTTTGTGATAGATGCGAGTTTTAATCAATTAAAGTAGCTCAATAATAATTTAAGCGTGTGTCATGGAAATCACTTGTATATATTATTTCCCTTTAATATCTAATAGGAGCTGAAGTGAGAATTTTAGAATAGAGTCTTAACACAGACAGGTTTAAGTTCCGTTTCAAACGGTGTCACCATTTTGGGATCTGCTGTGTATTTATAAAGAATTCTTTATTTTTATGGTATGGAATTACACAATTGATAGTATTGAAGTTAGAAATTAATTTTTAGTATTAAATTTTACGCCTTTTTTTTACTTCATATTTTATGGTTTGAGTCCTTCAAATGTCACTTTTTTCTTTGTCATTATTTTTTACACAAATTTTCCTTCGTAATCAGTTTGAACATAGCTTATCAGTAATCTGTAATACTTATTGTGTTATGGTAAATTTCAAAGAATTTTTATAGTTATAATTACATCTTATTATGTTTGGTATTTGAAATAATTGTGTGAAAATGCTGGTAGTAGATGGATATTCCAATAAAATTAATATAAGGGACAGATATTTGTCATTGTAATTTTCAGATTGTCTGTAGCGTCACAGATTAAAACAACAAAACACTTATATCACCTTTTTTGATAATCACTAATTGTAAAAAATTCTAATATAAAAAAGCGACCAAAACATTATGCAGCGACGGTTTCTTTTTGCTCGTACAAAGCCAAGTCGGGCAATTAGTTTGTAGTACTACATATATCCGACATGTAGTCAAATAAACAGGTTTCTCTGATTACCTGTTTCGAATGTTAACGTCAAATAGGCGTCAAGTGTAGATTTTATTTGCCTGTTCACTTCCTGCTACGAATAAGTTTAATCAAGAAGCGCACATCAATCTCCGACGACAGTGTAAATACGCGTACGACAATACTTTGATTTTAAATGATTTCTTCATTTGTTTCCGTCTTCCTTTTGCAATTGTTGAAATACTCTTGGGCATCTGTCCTTCCTATACATTTAAAAAATCCTATCGACGAATTGTCGGGAAAATAAATGAATGTATCATTGCCTTTGTCTAATATTTTGGACAGGTATATTTAAATGCAAGGTGTAAAAGAATGATTTTTATTAGGTATTCACCTTTTATGTATTTCTGGGAAGTACGATTAAATCAATGTTAATTTTTAATAGAATATTAAACTATAATCATTAACTTATTGTTAATTTAGTAGGAATATTTAAAATTTTGTTGAACTTTAATATTATTTATTAATGGAATGGGATTTACTAGCCATATTTCTTAGTCTCTTTATCAGCTCTACCACATATCTGTGTGGGTATATATATATATGTATATATATATATATATATATATATATATATACATACACACACACACACACACATATATATATATATATATATATATATATATCCTGTACATAAAGTAAGAATTATTTTGAAGTGAACGATTTTTCAAAAAGTTTCTTCCTTTGTATTACAAGCTCTAGAAACTAAAAACACTTCAAGAATCTCCTGGAACTCAGGATATATTCACAGTCTACCAAAGCCTTCACTTTAGAGCAAAATTTACTTTCTCTTTAATTATATTTCGTTGGATTAAAATATTAACAAATGTAAATTATAATATTAACAAAATTTCTGTTCAAATGTAAGTTTAAGCCAATTCCAAAATTGTAATGTTACTTAAAAAAAATTCTTGTTATGAATAATTCACAAAGCCTGATTAACCGAGCAGGCTCGATACTTGTGCTCACCACATGCTGTTACACAAAACATTGTCAAGAAGTCTATTCAATTTATTAAAAAGCAAAGCACTTAGTACCTTGTTGGGGCAACAAAAAAATCCTCGATTAATTACAATGACTTGTTCGCATGCAAAAAACAATAGCTGGCAGGTAAATTATCGCTGATTAGGGTTTAGTTATTTTTAGAAAAAAATATTCTAATGATGTTTCCTAGTAATAAATAGCTATAATTAGGTACATAATATATCTGTTTAAATAGGAATTATTTTTTTATAATCATTGTTTTAATTTCGGTTAAGTTATATACTAGTACATAACGAAGAACTCTAGAATAATTTTATTTTCAGTAATTTAAACTCTTCACTTTCATCACATAATGTTTATTACTTATTTTATATAAAATGATATGTATTTTATATAAATGATATGTAAATTTTGTGCGCGTAACTAAAAAAACAATTTCAAGCGCGTAACTAAAAGAAAAGTTCTAAGTATTGAATATCGTCGAGGTAGAAAATTAACGTAAATCTTGCGCAGAACATAAATTTAGTAGGAGAAGTGTTCGCAAGTTAAACTGAAATTTCTCACAATTCAATGGTCTATCAGAATAAGGTTCACATATATATTCTTGTCTATTTAATTTGTAAGGATTAAGGTCTGTCAGAAATGGTTCCGAGCCATATCTTTGACCGATCATGCATTTCTTATAATATTTAATTCTCACAATTTTTGGGGCTATGTTTTATTTTCAAAATATTTTTTTACTAAATATTTTGAATACATTTAGTCACAATAATTCTTTATATATTTGGCCACCATTTTTTTTCAAATTATTGTTGAAAGAATTCAAATTAATTAAAAAAATGTTTGTTATCACTTTTACTCAATTTTTCAAGTGCTTGAAGTTAAAAACGCTCGAGTATTGACTATATGATTTAGGTTATGTACGATATGCATGAGGTTGAAAAAAGTTTCCGATATACACAGATAAATGGATATGGGTTTGTACTCTAAATTTGCTCTTTGTAGAAATTCCATATAAATTTAAAGACTTGTACTGTTAAGTCATAAATTCCATTTAGAATGAAAAACAAGCATGACGACATGCGATATGTAGCAAGCTGTGGGCAAAGTTGCTCTTTCCCATATCACAGCCTTGGTTTAAATGGTTCGAAGAGGGATATTTTGATATTTGTTATAAACCAGAATTATATCTTAATATAAGTTTAGAAAAATTAAAAATAAAATTTATTAAAACTGATTCCAGGTTAAGTGTGCATTATCCGGTGACACTACTCCCATATCGCAGACCAACAGTCACTTCATGCTATAGAGAGGAAGAGGAAATATATGGTTTAGCTACCGCATGAGCTTTGTTTGTAAATTTATTAGTTACCCAATAGTTTAGTAATTGCTTTTATAAAAATGATGATTACTTCGTTTAGTGTGTTCGGAAATTGTAAAAATTAGAAATACCTTAATTTAGTCAATAAAAACTGAACAAACGTGAATTTAACTCTATTTTTATTAAAATAAAACAAAAATGAATTATTGTTATATTCGTTTTTATTCTTTTCGATAATCTATTACAATAATAATAGCTCTTTTGCTGATTTGATATAGCTTCGGTCTGTTTATTTTTCTACTTTAATGTATCTAATTGATTCATAACGCAGAATTATTGCTATGAGAGCAACTTCTTACAGCCAGCCAGAATACCAATCCAAACCCGTTTGGCGAGCGGCCGGGAATCGAATACGGGTTCCCGCGGTGCGCCACACCATCAAAGGCCGTATGCCTGTGATCAACCCAGCAAAATAGGGCGAGAACTTAACTATTTAAATAAAAACCGAAATCACACACACTTTGATTTTTGTATATCTCAATATATATGGAACGAATTGAAAGTGTTTTCTATATTGCTAATTTGTATTAGCAAATTATTAACAAAAAACAGACAACCCAATCAAGCAGATCTGATCGACTAGCTTATAATTAGATTTTACTAGTGATGCTAATAATTTTTCATTAACTATTTTTGAAGCAATGCGTACACCACTTCTTGAAATTAAGACAAAGATATACTGTCGAATACCGTGAATATTTTTTTTCATATTAATACTAACATATTAAATTACTTCATTACAATAAAACTCATAAAAAAAATTCAATTTATGAACACAAAAAAGGTTTTCCACGTCGGAAAAAGCCAGAATATACTTCCCAGCGATAAACACAAAATAATGACAAAAACTACGTATCCACTAATTGTAACAATAAATACGTAACTGTAACAATATATTAGGACGGACGACAGCGCGCTCCAAAGCAAGATGGATGGGGACACCCTCGCTTAGTCGTCAAGACGATATTAAATTAGACGAAATAAATAAATTAAATACCCAAGTTTGTTATTTTCGATAAATCCCCGATACAAAATATATGAGGCTTAATTTAGTTTGTTTATTACTTTTGCTCTTGGCCGGGATAATATTTCCATATGGATTTTGGTGTAGAGCATTATATTAGTGTTTTTGATTACGATGAGAATGTATTTTGGTTATCAACTTTGCCAGATAAATAGAGAATTATTTTGCAAAAAGAGACTATTTTATCCATTCTTTTGTAAAAACATGTTTTATGTTGATACGACTCTAAATTATATCGCTGCTTTAAATAATATTTTTTTAGAAATGAAATTGAATAGTGCTCCATATACAAAGAAAAAATTATTTATGGTGAATATTCGTAGCGGAAATAGTGCTTACAAGCTTTTATCATTTATTAAATACTTAAAATTAATAAATTTATTTTCATTATTAATTAAACTTTTTTAAATGTTTTTAGTGAATTTTACAATATATTATATTCATTGAAATTTTTAAAATATTTAAACTTAATATTAAAATTAATTGAATTAAAAAAAATATAATATAATTTATAAAAAACTTATGAATAATAATAATATCAATATTATTATTTTATTTCGATTATTTATTTGTGTGCTAAATAAAAGTACTCAGTCCAATGCGTGGAGTAAATAAATACACAATTTTTTTTTAAAAAAGTGGAATTCACAATTCAACTTTTATTAAAATAAATTAATACAGAACGACACATGTATTTTTGCCCCAAGTATGACAATTGGAAAGTTTAGATATATTTGAAATATGAATATCTGGATCCATTCGTTACACTTAAATGATATCAAAAAACTGTCCGAAATAAATTTAATAATTTAATGTATGCGGTTTCGAAAACTAATTTCTTATTGTTTAAGGGCGAAACTTACAATTAAAGTGGTATTGTGATAAGTGAAAAAACAACGATATACACTTTCGCTCCAAGTGTGACAATTGTAAGTTTAAATATATTCGAAATACAAATTTCTGAACTTGTCCCGTAAACTTAAATGTTATCTAAAAGCTATTCAAACTAAACTTAATATTTCAATTTACAACTTTTTCCATACTATTTTTTAATCAATTAAACTTTGGTTAATATAACTCTATAAACCGCAGCATATGTATTTTTACTCCGAGTATTTTTGATGGAAAAATGTAGAAATAAATCTTTTCACAATTTATTTAACAAAAAAAAGTTCCTTTTTTTATAATTCCATATTTCAGAAAGAAAAAAATAAAACTGTTGTTAAATCACTCACGTGTTCTTTTGTCCATTCGTCAGAAGCGTTTTTCTTAGAAACCGCTTATAATAAACTATACTAACCTGCGTATGTTCCAATAACTACCACTTCAGAAAATTTATATGAAAATTTTTCAATAAAAAAAAATTATTTCAATTTCTATATTTAGATATTCTTTAAGAGGGTTTGGTTTAGGGATTTCAAGAGTATTTTTTTATTAACTATTGGAGAGTATAATTAAAAAACGATTAGGATTAAAATTAAAAACTAAATTTAGAAAATACATTCTCCAATTTTTTTTCAACACAACTGTACCCGATACCATGAAAAATACAGTTTTTAGAAATTTACGCAACGGATGGAGGAATATTATAAGGCTATCTTTGGCTTTCAAAGTTTTTGAGATTTCACGACAATATATATAACCCTACTTAATTATTATTAAATATATTAAATATATATTGCGCCAGGAAATCCATATTAGTGATGACATACTGCACTTTTATAAGACGAGTGATTGACTTGTATTTCATTTATTCGTTGCTAAAAAATAATAAAATTTTTTTACCAAAAATGTGTTTCTACTTTTTGGTGCTTGTAAAATTTTCGAAGGTAAATAACTTCATTTTAAGACGTAGAAAGGTGATGTAAGATGTAGAAATCCAGATAAAATAATAAAATTGGTGAATTGGTCTTTCACACAGCCCAATAACACTTCAAGAGACGGTGATGCACGAAAGTCGAGAGAGAACGTTGCGACAGGATTTAGACGAGCCGCAGGGCCATATTCCATATTCCAGTAGGACGAGAGCGCCTTACTGGAATGTGGTGTGCGAAGCCGCCGTTGCTCGTGCATCGACGCCAACTGATGACGGTGTACAATAGTAGTAGCCATTGTTTACCCCGTACTGACTTCATGCTTGATAAATTATCTCAAGTTCTATCCTTTTAATGACTTCAGAGAAATTGTATTTAAGTGTTAAATAACTGTTTACTGCTATTTGGTTGGAACACGGTTTAGCTACACTGACTTCAGTTCATCTAAACCGTGTTACCTACGTTTTGTTACATTTTTTTCTCTACTCAACCCCTGTTAGTATGCACGTAATAATATGTAATCTATAATCTTTCGCAAGGAATGGACTTTCTTATATTAAAATAATTTGAAATCAAACTTTGCCTCACGTTCCTTAACTTTAGCCATCTCGACTTTCGAAATAAACGAGTAAATTATTAAAGTAAATTATTGAAAATTTATTTTCTTAAAGTTCCAATTTCGTAAAGAGAATGTACATTAAGTGTTTGACTATAATAAACCTTATTCATCTATTTTTAGTCTACTTAGAAAACAATCGATCTGAAGAGAGAAAACTGTATTTCATTATCATTAAAATGGAAAGAAGGTATTAAGTACGAGATTACTAAGGGATTACGAGAAATGGAAATTTTTCGCATCCTTTGAACACTTTTATAGAGGGAAAGTTCCTGGATGCAGAATAAAGTTGCTTGAAAAGTTTTATTGCTTGGACACCTTTTAAGAAGGACTTTTCTTTTTCAGGAAAATGAGTATAAGTTGATTTTTCGAGCGTAGTCTTATACAGTGTCCAGAAAAGTAGCTAAATCGAATTCTGTTATATGTTATATAACTAGGATTGTTCAAGATATTATAAAGAAGTGTAAAAATGTATAGATTATGCCAATTTCAGACTTCGGTCCATTTAGAGAACTGAATTAAGAGACTTGTTCATATTTTAGCAATCAAAAACATAGAAAATGCATAGTTTTCGAAAACATTCTAATTTTTCAAAGACAATTTTCTGCAAGGTCCGGATGGTCTACACGTTCATAGTCCAGTAATGACAGTGAGAATTTCTGACAGGAGTAAGCCTTGGTTGGAATGTTTCGAAAATTTTGAAGACCTTTTAGCAAACGCATTCTGCTGAAGCTATGATTACAAAATAATTTACTTAGGTTTACTGGCTATGATTTTGTTCGATCAGTGGCTATAAGTATTTAGTATTTGGAGTAAATTGAATTGATTGGAATAAAATATTTGTAATTGGTAAATAGAATAAGTAATATTATTTCCTGCAGATCAGATAACCTAATTTTGGAATGCAGTTTTTAGACACCAGTTACTAGCTGGAGGTTTAATTGGATTAACTATCAGACTCATTTTATCAATCTGTTGACTGGTCAAAACGATGTCTATATTGGGGATATTGAGGAAGGATATTGATGGAGTTCACATATGTATGGACATATATTTTAAATTGTCAGGGTAAAAATGATAATTACCAAGTATATTCCAACAAACACACTAATAAATATTAGGAAAAATGTAGAGAAAAGACTCCTTTTGAGGCACACAATTTTATAAGTCCGCCATTCAGGAGATGCATTTAAATTTTTAACATATATGAGCCGTCAAAGTCCAGAAAGGCAGGAGCTGAAAGATTCTAATGAGCGTTGAAATATATTCAATGACTTCCGACAAGTTAGCAAAATAATATAATAATATATAGGTATTTACTAAGTACCGTAAAAGAGGTTATCACAGTAATCTAACTCAAGTAGATTTTGATTTTCTAATCGCACAGTAAAACATTTAGCACGTTGCAAAATATCATAAAATGTTATACCAAAAGTGTAACAGTACTGAAATCCCCCAGCCGATCCTCTATTTCTACCTATATAAACGAGTCTGTCGCACGCAGATGCAGGTTGCGACGTACTTAATCTCGGCACGGCCTGCTTTCTCGCTCGGAATATAAATGCATTACTACATCTCATGGTGCATGCAGATGGCTGGTGCTAGTGTGGTTCTCGTCGGCGAATATGCAAACTAATTGGAAATTTCTATTGTTATGCACCTGATTATGTTTTAATGTTTTGCAATGATATCTCATTAGAACACTGCAATGAATATGCAAACAAGCCTCCAATCAATCATGAAATTATCTTACAGTATAAACTCTTATAAGAAATACTATATTTGCTATGTCTAATTTAATCATTGAGCTTAAGGATGAATTTAAGGTAAAGTCAATTTTTAATCAAGTTTATTTTATTAAAATAGATTCATTTTTTACGGTAAGTGAAAATGCAGTTAAAACACATTACACTACTTAAATCCATTAAGAAACACATAATTAGATTTCTGTATCCACAGTACTTTGTGAAAAAAAAAATTTCTATATTACATTAATGAAAGTTAAAAATATTAAGTAATACTATCACATGATAACTGTTACAAGTCAAGTATAGATGGCACAATTAAAGTTAAAATAATAATAATTTTTTTTGAAAACAGAGACTCCTAGGTAACAAATTATATATTTGAATTTTTAATTAGGCTTTATGACCAAATGCGATCAAATTTAATGTACGATAATTTAAGTTTAAATTTTCATTATTAATGGGATATACCCAATATTTTTTTTCCTTTTATTAGATAATAATTTTCAATTTTGTTAAAATAAATAAATTTGCTTATTTGTGGTGTTGTAATAAAGATTAAACTGAATAGGAACATTCCATGAAGAACATTGTAATTAATACATTTGTGTGGTTTTGAGTTGCAATTATATTTCTGTTGCTTATTTCTTACATTGCAATACTTTCATTATCATTATATGAATAAACATTTTTTATTAAAGTCAATATTCATGAATGGATAAAAATTCAGAAAGTTTTTATAAAGTTTATTTAATTAAATTTTGTCACGCTACTAATAAAGAATAAGAAGTAACCTAGAATTTCTAAAGGTTGAGAAAAAGAATCCGTTCGATAAAATCCAAAACTAAGTGTGATATTTTGTTATGTTGAAAGAAAGAACGCGAGTTAATTAACTTAATAAAGAGAAAGAAAATTTAGGGTAGAACCAAATCCTAGCAGATCCGGGATACTGAGAATTTAAAAATAACAAGAAAACAATGACGCGGCATGTATGAAGTAACTATTTTATTAGTCCACTACAGCAAATAACTAGTGTAGATACTTTAATTTTCTTGAAGAATAATTTTATGGGAAAATATATTTTTAAGCCATTTTTTCATTAATTTCCAATGTAAGATACTTTCAACAAAAAAGGTTGAGTTTGAAAAGGTTGCATATGGAAAGAAAACTGCGACAATCTTCACAGATACCTTATTTGAACTCACATTGTAATTTATTTTCATGGGGCAGTCCACTTAATGATATTTTAACTTTGAAAAATAGGTCTATGAGAGTCATAAATATATAGACGTCATCTTCAGGACGTGGGTATTTATTGATATATTTAATTACAAAAAAACTATTTGAACTAAAAGCACTATTCCTTTAAATATTTTCATAGTTACAAACGTAATTCTAGGTTACCCCAAAAGGAGAAATATGTAAAAATATCATCATAGATTTTAAATTATGAAGAAAAGTTAATTTATTTCAAAATAAACAAAACTTGTAACTAAAAGAATGGATAAGGACATTCCCGTTCCTCGGAAAGACGAATGGAAGAAACATTGAAAGTTATGTACTACTAAATATTGGAATCTGGACCGTACTGTTGAAATCGTGACCGTACTCAGAAATATAGTCGTATTTCCTGAAGTGCAAAATAGAAAAGTGCACAGATTTTAGGATTGTTCTTGACATTTTCGGTAATCTATTACAATAAAAGTATACATAAATAATACACTTCTATGTACATATGTTATGTACATATGAAGTGAAAGAAATTTTATGAGAAATGTAAAAGGGCTTATTTTGAAAAAGTATCGCAAAAAGGATACCGTGCGAGACTTTGTTCAATGAATAATTTTATATAAACCCAATCTTTTAAAGTTTCTACAGAAGTTATTTGACAAATAAATTACTGAGTGTTTAATGACCAATGCTGTTCTTCAAAACTTTTGCATAATTACATTTTTATTCCCGTTCAATCAATTAAACAAAAATATTATATTGGAATTACAACAAAATGGTCACTATAACAATAAAAATAGTTGCTTTATATACCAATGACTTTGCATTTGTACCCAATGGTATAGGAATCGGAATATTGAGTAAATGATCCAAATATTGTAACAGTATCTTTTTTCTGCTATTTATAAATCGTTTATAATAACTAAGCATGTACTATTTAATGTATTACTTAAATCTAATAACAACAGCGTAGAGAGTTAGGTGTTCATGGCAAAACATGCATCGCAAATGAAATTACCAACTGCATTTTAAGCACTCTGCTTGAATTTTAATATTGATTTCATGGCAAATAACAGAATATCATTAAATTATTTTATTTTCTTTTTAAGAAAAGCGACACCGTTATCATCTCTTAGTTATTTGAAACTAAAATGACGGCTAAATAATTGTTTTTTTAGTATTGATTCATATATTTTTTTCGTATTTCATGCAATAAGTTAGCAAATAAAGCAAAGGGCCCACCTTTTAATTTTGACTATAAATAAACAGCTGTGAACTATTGACAATAATGTAGCATCATCCATTTATTTTATTAAACAATAAGCCTGTACTGTCTAAATAGAAATATAAGTCTCGACTTCTAAAATATAAAATTGAAGTAATAAAAATGCTATGTTGCTGTAAGTGGCTAATAAAGAACAAATTAAAATTCGTGACGTTAGGGAGATTAAAAATATACTTTTTCTGCGATTCATTGAACAGTATTTATAGAAATACTAAAAATAATATTCATTTAAAGGTTAGTTAAGTTACATTGTAAATACATAAGTAATTAGTATCGTACAGAGATACATAGTTCATCACAGAGCCATAGAGTATAATACATAGCAGAATACGTAACTTCAAAGTATCGTGCAAAGCCATAATAGAGTACATAGCATAGCAACTACATAATACATTACAAAGTTACACAGTATGGTAAATAGTTACATTTACATAGCTTATAATAAAATACATAGGAACGTAATGCAGTACATAAGTATATAGTATCGTACACAAGTATACGGTATATTACGTAGCTACACGTTATTTTATATAGCTGCAGAGTATAGTAAAAACGGCAGAGACTATTAGTATGTATATAGTATAGCTGCACTCACTTGCCAAACGGTAACTGCCACATAATGTTGAAAAACAGGATTATTACTATAAAAACAAACAAATAATAGAACTCGAAATAATTTGAAATAATAACCAAGGGTAAGACATTTTCTTTAAGACAACCAGATAATAGAACTCGAGTCAGCATGCGGTAAACGATGAATGCATCACGTGTTATCCAGCGCATCAATAGGTCATAGTGCACGAATGGCAGAGGCTTGATACGCTCTGGTATCAGCGCTCTGCACCGATCTTTACATATTGTCGCCTCTAGTCTAAAATCTTTTTTTTTAATTTAATACATTTTGTGTATGAAAGGGCGTGTCGTGCCATAATTATTCACGAACATATTTGGACTTCTACCATGTTACATCGTATATCTACATCTCACTGCAAGTCAAGTACTAGTCTTAGTACTCGCTTCATTTATTATAGGACAAAGCTATATAGTATGACACATAGCTACATAGCTTAGTAGACAGCTAAATAGTATAGTACATAGTCTAGTAGTTTAAAAGGAGTACGTGCTCTTTTTTCGTAACGCTTAAATATTCTATTCCCAAATATATCACAGCAACCCTTTGGAGTAATATTCGTTTATATGTACAGTTAAATTCGGGAATATACTACATTCGGATAGCAGCAATTAAAATATCACTTCGACTAGTGTGGTTCCCTTATTTCTAATCCAGTTTTTATTATCTTAGATTCTTTTTTCCATTTCCACTAACATTTTTAGTTTCACTTTTTTCTGATTGTTATCAATGTCTTTTCAAATTGCTTCTTCCTCTGCAGTTTAAGTACGATCTTCTCTAGGCCATTGATCTATTAATCGAAGAAAAGAGTATTTTATTCGTTTGAGTTCGAGACATTTATAACGACAAATTAGTATTAATTCACCTCACACGCACATAATGTATTTTATAGAGAATTCATAAATGAGTACTCAAGAATATGTGCATAATGATTGCATCATTTGAAAAAATTGAGTCGGTCGTTCCAGCCGGTAAAAGTAAATAAAGTTTACTGGACAACTTTTTTCTTTTAGGCAACGAGTCTTTGTCAAAGTAGAGATTAAATACTAAGTATAATTGGGCAGGAACGTAATTGTGTTATTTTAAATACACAAGCGTATCTCTAGCTCTTCTTTACAAATGATGGCGTTAAGTAATAATGTGTAAATCCAAGTTGAAAGCAAGTAATACAGAGAGCAGAGTGTACTTGGTACTTTCTGTATTTAACTTGGTCTTGTTTAAAATTCTGGGTAATTCTTAGTAGAAAATTAATTGAACTGACGAAAAAAATTATTGTAATATTATATTTAATTATCTGGAAAATGCAGGAAACATGTATTATAATTTACATTGTATATTTGACCTAGTCCTTCTACAAAGACAACATCAAATCTAAAGTTGTAATAATATGTCAGTAAATTTACTTTTTGGATGAAGTTAATTTCCCAAACCAAACCCGTAATAGTGAAAACATTACTTCTAAATTTTCGGTCCCTTTTTCTTTTGTTTTGTTCCGTACTTTAAAGCTATAAACATATAAATTTGGATATTTGTTTGGAACGTTATATAATATAATTTATGTTTATATGTGGTAAATTATAATTATATATGACATAATAGAAAGTAAAAGCTTTACACATCTTGGTATTAATACCTTCAACCATAGTAATATTATTCCTTTAAATCTAAAATACCGCATGATATTTTTGTATTAATTTGATTAGGTTTATATTAAATTTGGTTTAATTGGTTAAAATAATGGGACGATTACTTATTCATTCAATATTATCTACAAAAATTTCAAAATTTTGGAAAATTCAATACACAGATCGATTATTCGACGCAAAAATTTATTATTAATGCAACATAAAATACACAATACAATAATTTCTCACGTGTTGGATTACTTCACTACCATTGACAACAAAATGCGTGCAAAAAGATGCCTCAACTACAACAATATACTTGTAAAAACTATGTCAGAACTACAACACAACCTTTACAAAAAATGTTGCTGATTACCAATGAGTGATTGTCCGTTCGAACTCTCTGCTAATAAAAAGGAATCATAACTATATTTTGTATTAGTGGTCTGTTTATGTAAAAAATATACGCGGTTAATTTATTAATTGTACTCAACAGAACTCAACAGAATAATGGAACGAATATTGCAGATTACAAATGAGTTCCCCGAACCCGTTCCTACTCTCCTCTGATAAAAAATATTATCATTTTACTTTTTTTTAAATGGTTCCTTTACGTTATCATTATTTACGAACGTCATACTGACGACACAACCCTATAATCAGTGAACAAGGTGTTAATGGTATCGGTCTTGTAAAGAATGGGAGCAATCAATGCCGACTTGGAAATATGCATTAAAAGTTCTACGAAAATTCTGATTGTGGTGAACCAATTCGGGAAAATGAAGCACATGGTTTTAATAAATTAGAAATTGTTGAAATGTTCATCGACTTGGGTTTCAGTATCTCTAACAAAGCTAGATGTGAAGATTAAAAGCGACGTCAGTAAGACACCGTAAAAAGCGCCATGACTTCCTCAGATGTAGTATGAAGGATGGAAACGTATCCTGTCATACGAAATTCCATTGTTCCTAATTACTGGGTCAACGTGATGTGACTTTCCTTAACGAATAGCTATGATTTCGAATTAAAGCTTTTGTATATTTTATTTAAGTTTCAAACAGGTTCCCAAGAGATAAAAAAAAATTTTATTAATGAGGCTTTAGGTAAAAATTACTCAACTACTTTTCATAAAACTTTCAAATGTATATCAAAGAGCATATTCTACAAAATACATTTTATTTAAATCAGATTACTATAGTACAATAGAGAAAAATCATAATATTCCTGTATGCTCTCGTACTAAGTAAGATCAAAATACTATGTACATTATTACTACTCAGCTAATTCTGTATTACATAACAACCCTGATCATTTCAAGTTCTTTGTTAAATGTGGAATAAAGGAAGATATAACCAATAATTCGCTAAACAAAATTGGTTTGAGTTTTGAGTTCGGCTTATAAAATATGACGTATACACGTGTACGTATATTATTTGAAATTGGCAATAGATAAATCAAAAGGGTGCTACTCATAAATCTACAAAGTTTTAAATTATGTATAACGTTAATTGTAATTGTTGTGTATCAAAACCTGTAAGTCGGTCCTGAATTTTTTTGATAAGTATAAGGGAAAACTTTTTCGCTCTATGGCGTTGTAAATTAGAACGTTAATCTTTTAGAAGATATATGTCTGGAAGGAAAGGATGATGGTGGACTTTGCTCTGATGATAACCGTCTGAAGGAATTAATGATGTTGCTCGAAAAAAAAGATGGAAAATAGATTATTAAGTTCATCTGAATACTTTTAACGCTTCTCCTCTGCAGGGAATTGTCAAATTCGAAAAAACTTCATATTTGAATGCGTGAGTAATGCCAATAAAATTATCGAAATGGAAATCTGGTAGTTCTTTAGCGGAAATTATCAGTGTGACGAAAAATAAATTCTCTATAATAATGAAAATAGAAAATACTATCGAGAGTTCGACAACGATAATTATTTTCTCTTATTTAGACTAGCTTCGGTTAATCAAAAATGACAAATTTAACATTCATGAAGACATAGGTGATAATTTGGTTTTATTCTTTAACACATTTTCATTTTCCAAAGAATTATTACTGAACTTGAAAAATGGCGTACGAACGTTTTTGATAATTGAACTCCGATTACATATGGCACAAATCTAGTATTCCGTAATAGTAAACGATGTATGGACTAGTCTCCCACAGACGTAACCTTCCATCTAATCTATGTCGCTCGTAACTCGTAACTCTACTGCGTCTGCACAGATAGAGATACGGTATCTTACGCTGCGACGTAACTATAGAGGCAGTAATTAAACTACCTATTCACAAAATCAAATAATGTACTGATGCACTTTCGTTACTTTTTGTGAAGCGAAAATTCTTAGTATAATTCTTAGTAATTCTTAGGTTTAAGTAGTTGCCTTGACAATCAGTCGTTGCAAGAAAAGAGTTCTGAGTAGCATATTTATTATGATATAAAACTAAATATGAAGTTCACTAAAAGTTTTGTTACGATGTATGTTACGTAAAAATTTGATTAGATTCTAATTCAGTACTGCAACGTTGATATTAAGTAATAAGTTTTACACTACCTTCGCTCTTTTTAGAGGAAATAAAATATTCATATATTTTATGGAAAACTTTGAAAAATAATACGTGGAAGATTTAAAAATGTACCTCAATTTATGTTTAAAATTATCTAACAATGTATAATATTAGTGTACCCTAGAATCTGTATTTATAATCAAACTATAGAATTGACCTGTTTGTATTGGGTTGGTTAAAAAGTAAAGACCGTTTTTTTTAATTATTTGGAAAATATGGAAACGTTTTAGAATCGTCTATAATTGAACTGTTAACACGCATAAAATATGGATGATATTAAGAAACACGTGAGACATTGTCTGTGAGTACCAATCTGGTCACTCTGCTGCCGAAGCTAAGCGTAACATATGCCAATCCAAAGTTCGTGAAGGAATATCTGAAGCTACTGCAAAACGATTATTCCCTGCCTATATCATACGCACTTAGCCGGGACCAGTTGTAGCCGTAGCCGTATGCCTAATATAGACAAACAGACCTGCCATAAAGTTTTGGAATTTGGTAGGACACATATCCCCTATCCACCATATTCCACAGACCTTGTGCCCCCTTAATACTGTTTATTTAGATCGCGCAGCAACACCTTACGCAAAAAAAACTTTGATGATGACCACATACGACAGTTCATGGGCCAATTTCTTCATTTTAAGCCCCCTGAATTTTACGTAACTGCTATCCACTCCCGCCAGTGCGTTGGAGACATGTAACACAAAATGATGGAGATTATTATATCGACGATTAATTAATTTTAAATTGGATATTTAATAAAAAATTATGACATTAATTAGCGCTCATTATTTATTAGCCAACCTAATATATTGAATCTATCCATATAAAATGGGTGAGGAGCACATAATAAAATTAAAAGAAGACAAAAATATTATTTTTCAAATTCCTTTTCGGAAAATATTATTTTTCGGTTTGTTTGTTTGTTATAACATGCATCAAATAAAAATTACTGAATCAATTCAGATAAAATTTTTTTGAGAAACCCACGAGTGTACTTCATGATACATTAAATCATTAAATCAGAAGACATGCAAATGTAGTATTATTCAAAACAATTTACTTAACTTTTATGGGGCGTATAAGTGAAATAACAATATCTAATTATTATTATACTGTTACAACACTAGCGATTTATTTTATTAAGACGCTCAGAAAAAAATAATTATTTGACATAGATTTTGAATATGTAACGTTTATTAAAACGGTGTTAATTGTTTGACCGCCAAGATCGAAGTGTCGTTTACAAATTGTTCAATAAAAAATAATGTTTTTTTTTAGTGTTATTGATTCAAGTACTTCTTGTACCATCTTTTGCAATAGTGATCTTTGATGCACTGAATATGTTACCAGCTTGACAGTCTATTAATTGTGTGACTGTAAAATGTAGATCGGGAATGCTTGTGAATATATCTCCTATAAGTGTGCGGGAGTAGGTGCTAGAAGGTCATTGGGCTCTTCGGATAATGACGTTATGTGTATCGAATTAAGAATTGCCTCGACTTCTACCACGTATGTCTCCAACCCTTTGTAGATGAATAGCGTAACGCCTATTGTTCGTACAAAATGGGCTTTCAATGATTTTACGGCGACCTCCCACAAATAACTGAATTGCGGTGATCTTGGAAGTATGAAGTGCCAGTTTGACCTTTATTATTTAAAAATTGTATTATACTGTCATTATGCATGTCTGATTGTGTTAAGTTTTTATGTTATTTGAATATAAATTCAAAGCTTGTCCAGGTATAGCAAACAATTTGCGCAAACTAGCAATGAATGCATCAGTGCTTAAGTCGGATTGTAATTCAAAGTGAACTGCCTAATTTTCAAAATATAAATATGCAGGTCTAAACTTTTACTTTACCACGGTGTCTAATTTTTTTTTATTTTATATGAAATGGCCAACAATAGTCGATTCCGGCATTTAAAAATGGTCTAGTTTGCATGACTCTATCTATTTTTTATTAGACTATTACAATACTAGCGACTTATTTTATAAGAATGCTCACAAAAAAGGATTTAAGTATTTGATACAGATTTTGAATATGTGATGTTCTTTAAAATGATGTCAACTATTTGGCTGCCAAGATCGAAGTGGCATTTAGAGATTTTGTTAGATATACAAAAAAATATCGGCGTTTAAAATAACATTATCTTAATAGCTAAAATCTCTTAAACAATCGTGGTGGCGCGGCTGCTTGGTCTGCTATCGAAACGTTCAGTCCTTTGTAATTCCATTTATTGTATCTGATGAATAGCAAAACTAGCGAAGGCAATGTATAATGTAAGACCATGGACGTTCGTGGTGGCCTTTTGGTCTATAAAGGTATTAGACCCAGAAGAGTTTTGCCACATCTTTACAAATACAATTTACCGTGAGAGTTTTAAAATATGTGGCAGGTACCTGTTTTAAATTTGAAATATTTTAAAGAATATACTTCTTAATAATCACATCAAAACTACAGCAGCAAAGAAATTCGTAACTGCTCGACGCGCAGTAGTAATACAAATATATGTGCTGCTATGCATGTCTTTATATATATTTCAAATTGAGCATATTTGCGTATAAAAACAATTAAATTTTTCGTGCATGTGATATATATATATATATATATATATATATATATATATATATATATATGTGTGTGTGTGTGTATATATATATATATATATATATATATATATATATATCATTGCATTTAAGAAATAATAAAACCTCTAATAATCTTTTCAGAATTTAAGAACCATGATTTTTATTTTTTTCTGAAATAAGGGGCAAATGCTACGTTTTCGCACATTTTTTAGAAAATATATTTACATATACACGTTACAGGGTGAGACATATTTTAGATTTCCTCAAATTCTAATATTATACAACAAATAGGAATATTTTGAAACGTTAGTAAAAATATATCAGTAAATAAGATGTGGAAAGCCGAGTTTAAATTTTCCATGTCGCATATTTTCTGAGAAAATTAGCCATGACAGACTGATATACACGTGTGTGGTCTTATGTATATCGCAGTTTGAGTTATGGAACCCTGAAAATATAATTACACATAAATATTCCAACTTGCCATGCAATTGGAAGTTTCCAAATATTAATTTACTTGGAATACCAACAACAAACTATGAAAAATATATCACTGTCTTGTCAATTCATCATGGCAAAAAAAATACCTAATTTATTAACAGTAAATAACAAATAC
Source organism: Druceiella hillmani (assembly GCA_039881145.1). Taxonomy (NCBI): domain Eukaryota; kingdom Metazoa; phylum Arthropoda; class Insecta; order Lepidoptera; family Hepialidae; genus Druceiella; species Druceiella hillmani. The sequence continues at coordinate 10,906,255 of JAYKKI010000014.1, forward strand.
AGTAGTTTTGAACTACCACTAACTTCATATCGCAAACATCACAAATCTCTTAAAATATATCTTATCAGTATTTTAACAACCCAATACTTAAAAGGCAACCATACATAAATTTGGTTGCTTTTCCTTATATATATTAGTAATCTTAAGTTAATAGTCTTTAATAAAAGTTATAATTAACATAGTATCTACGTCACATTTGTGTCAAATACAATTTTTGAAGAAACAATATAGTTTCCGCAGTTATTATTAAAGAACTATTCGTGATTTAGTTATTTTTCTGGAAAAGATGTGTATAGAAAATAAACAAAGAAAAGTTTAGAATAATTGTGATGTTTAGAGACATTGAAATTACTTAAAAACCATATAGATCACGAGAATATGCTGCTGTGCGTACGGCAATCTAATTATGTTTACTTCATGTTTTTAACCATTATGTCAGTTTGCTTGTAGTCTGTTAAAACAGATAATTTTTAAACAGAATCAGATAATTGCTTAAGTTCTTTCTGTTATTCTTTTTATTCATGATTTCAATAAACAAAAATGTATTTAATTAGCCGGTACGTATAAAGTTTATATGAAATGAGAAGGAACCTAAAAATTAACAATTCGTGTTGAAAATGAAAGTTTTTGTGGACGCAGTGGCAAACTTTTAAAAGCCATAATAACATGGATGTGCCTCTATTTCGATATCTAAAGTAATGTCTATATTTAAAAAGTGAAGTAACCGAAGACAATATTATTTCCATTAATTTTTATCCTAATTTAATCTTAACATAAAATATGTTTGTAGTTATACGCGATAAAGTATCAAATAACACGCAAATATCATGTAAATAAAAACCATTATAAAACGTCTGTGTCTCATATTTTTATGATTCGATAAAAACAAATGTAAAGGCAAACGCGCATGGAATAACGTCGCGACAAGGGTGACGACTCACACGCCACTTTGAATTTGAATTATTAATCTCAAACATATATCTCAACGTCACGTACGAAGAGCAAACGATGCATTTACACCAATCCTCACGTATAACTCGATACACATTATAACACAAAGAAAAGAAAGCAAATTACTGCCGAGAGAGGGACAAGGCGACGAGATGTATAATATGCAAAGTAATGGTCGCGAAATACGATCGCTACTCGCGGGGGCGGTTTGTATCAAAAGGCAAACAACACAGGAACCTACTCCGAATTTAACAAATGTGATCATTGGTTCGTCTCCTATGCCCATTTATGGCCTCGGTGCTTTTCCATGTTCATCACATCTAACGAGATCAGTTCCATAAAAGAACTGAATGGAAGTTTGCTTTTTTATTGACGGAAATCTTTTTTGTCTTTTCTTTAGATTTTTGGTACCGGTGGAAAACTTTCTTTAAAAGTTACTTTACTCTTTTTGGGTTACGAGTATAACAGTGTAGGAGCAGATTAGTATTGAGCTGGAAAATTTACATGGGTTTAAAGTGACCGAAGTCCTTCAAAGTAATACCATTTTATTATTAGTTTATTTAACACTGTTAAACAATGAGCATGCCGAAAAACTGTTGTGATATATAATGTACTTTACGTTTTCTTTCCCACTTGTACTCGTTCTTTTCTTTCCCACTTGTATGTCAAGAAATTCGAATAGACTATATTTTTGTTAATAACCACGACGACCGAAAAAAAGTCGAATATTCATCAGAAGTAGTGTAGAGTAAACGAAATTTTGTCTTCAATTTTTACTTCTTATGAGTTATCCGCTTTAGGCTATTTTGTATTAAATATCAGGAGTGACTGATAAAGTAATTAATTTCTTTTTGAATTTCGGGCATTTTCCAAATTCTTGTTTGCCTCGTTGAACGAATTAGTAAGAGAATAAAACGTTACCCATCATTGTGCACTTACTGCATGTTAACTTTACTCTAAGTATTGCATTAAATGTAATTCATCAAGCAAAAGCACTCTAAGCTTTTCTTTGTGAAATTTCCATTTTTTGTTTGTAGTTTGTTCACAAAGGCTCTGTACTTAAGTCAACAGATCAAACGCCGCGCTATTTACGTAACCTACCAGAGGTGTTTGTAAAGTTTCTTTAATACACTAGACGTGGCTGGAAACAGTGGTGGGTTTGTTTATTGTCACATTAATAAAAAAAGAAAGGTAGGATTACTGAGAAAATTAATATGTAGTTAAATATTATCAGCATTTTACACGCAATATTACTACATGCACTAGAATATATCGAAGAAAACGATAACTCTTTTTTTGTACTTTGCACCTCAGTTGTTTCTTATCATAAGCAAAGGATGTTCGTACGTTGTGATTTTAGTATACAATGTAAGTAACTGCATTATCCTCTTGCTTTAACTTCACTAACGTCTGATAAATATACTCGCGGTATTGTTGATATGCGGCGCCCTAACGACGTTTTGTTTTACCAAACTGCATTTACTTCATTAAAATTTCATAGCTTATGAATATCATTAGATTTCAAGTGCACCCGCACCCGTCATAATACATGTCTGTATTCGGTGTAAACTAACATTGTGTTGATGTTTTACCATTTTCCAATCATAATACTTCATTTTAAAATAAAGTTATTTTACGTGGATCAATACATCGTGGCAACCATTCATTGAAAATACAATAGAATTTTAATTATCATAATCAGAAGTACGTAAAAGTTTCTAGTTGCGGTGATTCGAACAATAAACAAAAACTTTGTTCTCTCTTCGGTCGTGTACCTTATGTCAACTAGTCTTTAATTTTGTGGTTTTCGAGGCCTCCAAATGAAGGCAGTTGGTTTTTGTAGAATTGTATAGCCATATTTTTTTGGCGCGTTTTTATTTTATATCTCTGTAAATTTCCAGAAAAAAAAAATGTATTCATGTATTCATGTCAAAAAAATTGTGGTAACCGAATCAAATTTCTGGACGAAAAATTTAATTGAAACATAAAAATCAAGTATATAGATGATATGATCAATTTATATAGCATTATGTTCTATTAGTATATTTAATATAACGATAGCTAGGGTGTTAGTAAATAGGGTGTTTTGTTCAGATATATTTTTATGATTTTTTAATAACTTAATTTTAAGGGACTTCTTAATAATAACATGTCGCTTTTATGATTTCATGTTATTAGTTTTGTAATTTATTATTATTGGTAGTATTATAATCGAAAATTGATTCGACTCCAATTTTGACTACCTTTTGGTCTTTTTTTCCTTAAATTTAATATTTTACTATTATTTATTACAGCTTTATTTATTACAGTATTTATACAGCTTTATTTTAAATAAACTGACTGCTTGTGTAATATTAAAATTCAACAGTTAACGCTAACGCAAGCTAGAGGTCCAATTACAATTAATAATGGAAATGGAGCACGCATACTAGAGATTGAAGTAGACTAATCATTTTAAAATTATTATAACTTAAGTTCCTTTGTTTCGGACATTTGCGGATTTAAACAGAAGGCGAAGGCCGACAAGTACACAAAGGAATTTTATAAATCCAAATGACTCCCGGGGCGCCGTGAATTTATAATTTACGAAATTGTTTCCATTATGATATTGGATTCGTTTCCGTGAAATCAGTATTTGATGAAATCTTAATGAAAGAAAGTAGCTTTTGGTACGGCGTAATAGAAATTTGACTGGATAAATTTCTGTAATATTATTTTTTATTTACCTTCGTTTCCGATAATATAAGTAGTCGGATTTATACAACGAGCAATAGCTTCGATTATGTATAATTCAATTTGGCAATACATGCCACGAGCTCAGTCAATTGAGTTGTAGAGGGAAATGTTGTAGTAAGAATAGTGCAAACGTTAGTATGCCGAACCAAAAATTTATGTAGACGATGTTATATATCTATATATATATATATATATATATATATATATATATATATATATATATATATACATACACATATATATACAGCAATTTATAAATTATTTTAAAAATAATTTGTATTTGCCTTCCTACCATTGACTGACACAAAAACGTATGTGATGTAATTCTGAATATAACATTTTTTAAATTTTCACTTTATATCAAATTAAAAATTGCACAAAAACTTGAAAACATAAAAAATGTAAATCCTAAACGTAGACGTAGGACGTGAGAAGTAAAAATAATTTTTTTTTTACTTTTCAGGTGTCTTTCTTTTGTCTTGTCTTGTCTTTATGTCTATATAATGTGATTCGATTTTACTGTGAAATATTTCTTTAAAATGTAGTCTGTCGTAGTTTGAGAAAGACATAGTTCAAAACAGCACACTTGTAAACGAACCACGAACTTTAGTGCGTCACTAGCGTCGACCACTCTTCGTTAGCGTATTTTGTGTCCACTGGTCACACCGCCCACCAAACACTCAAGTCGCTTAGTGACACACACGCTTGATTTTTCAATTGATGGTTCTTGTACTAACTGCTTCAACATTGTTTTTTTTTTCAAAAGTCAGGATAACAACTTAAATGTTCAAAAATAGTTAATAGCGATTTAGAAATGTTCTTGATTTTATAAGTTAATAAAAATTATCAACATTTTATTTTTCATAGGTCTTATTGCGCTCGGGAAACTAACAAATGAGCTTCAGGTCGGATATTAGCAAAGAATCTTTGCTAATATCCTACATGAAGATGTTGTAATACAACGAAACCTAGGTCGTGGTAAAGAACTTAAAGAAAGTAAAAATGATACTACATCACGTAATTTCATTTAATTGTGGATACGTATTGGTGTTAACCTTAAAAAGACGGGATATTGATTTTTGACAGAAAAAATTTCGAGTAATCGTGAAACGAGACCGTAAAATTAAATATCTCAATGAATTCCCCAACTATAACTATAATTCACACAGCGCAGATTAAAAGAGCGAAATTCGCATTCAGATACCTAAAATCTCTAATATCACATTAAAATTACAAACCAATTTAGTGTCTGATAATGAAACTTATCACGTAGTATCGTTTACCGCCCGCCCACAGCGGCGTCCACTCAGTTTTGTTTTGTATTTCCGAACAGAATTATAGTTCTTGAATCGAGCGCTAGTCTCGTGTATCCAGAATTCTGCATTATTGTCATGACATAGTTTTGAATATTAACCATTCTAAATCTTGATAACAAAGGATATAATATAACCGCTTTTGTCATTTTTTGATGTTGTGTTTGAATTCCATTTCATACCGCGTTTTCTTGCGTGTTGCAAGTACAGTAATGAACCACAAATAGTTGACTACTCTGTTCGTACTACCATGAACTCTACAAAGAATATTGTTTATTTAATTATATAAAGATTAGAAAGATGTTAAAAAAAATATTCAAAACGTAAACGATCGTAACAATGACAACTTTTCGTAGATGTTGAATACATTTTCTCTTATTTTTGGCTTCAATCAGGGGTGAATCCAAAATTTGTCTAATTACATTATAATGCCCATAAATGGTGTAGGTTTTAACATTTCTGGCGAATTAGATCTTAATTACTCCACGTTTTTAGTTAATGTTCTACTATTGTTCAATAATAAATTTTCGATATAATGCTGGTAGCATTATATCGAAAATTTATTATCTCTTTTTTAGAGAAAAAGCAAAGTTGCTCCTTACTCAATGTAATGATTAATTTAGGATAAGACTCATTAGGTTAAGTAAATTAAAAATACATTAAACAATGTTGATATTTTTTACTTTAAATGAAATAAGTTCATTCGATAATTCATCTGTTGGCTTGTTGTTTCTGCTCAATTTATAAGAATTAGTAACTGGCTTGTACGAAAAGTACAATATTTTAATTGAATGCTGCTCTATGCTACTAAGTACTATTTGAAAGTAATTAAAGTTTGGGTATTCATAAATTTTAGAACCAATATCGGAATTAAGTTGGAATCTATGATCATCGAACATATTATATTAAAAAATAAAGAAAAATATTATTACATCGGTATAGAATAACAAATATAACTGTAATATGTGTAATTTTTATTGTTATATTGCATCACAATATATTTGATGGTCCTGATTTGGTATTTGAACAAAATGTGAACTATAAAACTATAGAAATTTGACTCATAATCTTTGCGGTTTAACTTAACGTATGTGTTCAAAGTTAAAGTTTGGATTATTTTCCTACACATTATTCATTTTAAACAGCTTTTTTAAAAAAAGTTTAAGATATTATTCCAAAACATATTACCTAAAATCATTGTAATCGAATTGCCCATCTCATTCTTTATTTGCTTTCCTCTCTTTCTATTCTTCACCTAAAGTAGTCTAACAAACCGTTAGTACCCTCACAATTTGCGTTAAACGCACTAGATATTTATAAATAGACGTAGGTGCGAAATATATTGTAACGAGACTATCCAATGAAAATAATGTGACCAGTATATTTCTATGTTGTCTAAAATCATAAATGCGGATTAATGTTATTGCGCTCCACATTCCCTGTACTTACCAAGGAAAAAGTATATCGCACCTAACCGCTTGAGATATTCAATTATTCAAAACAAAATATAATAATGGTAACCATGCATACTTAAAAACGTTTATTTTTGTAATTGAAATGGTTTATTTTCTTTTTATTTTGTTCATCTATCAAAAATATCGGCTTTCTTGTGGTAAGACAATTCAAGTTATTTAGAGATTCTTTTAATATAAGAGAAGATAGTTAAATAATATTTCATTAATATATTTGCTTCAAAGTGTTTTCGTCTCTTCAATATCGTCACTTCGTGATAGCTCTCGATCTAACTGAGTTAACAGACGACCAAAATAAAATGAGCCATTTATATTTATGCAAATTCCTCTGTTGCTTAGGGAATTATAATTTGTATAGTACATTCCATATTTTAATAGTCCGTTATACCGAAATATATAATGTCACTACGATTATAAGATGTCTCAATGAAAAAAATTAAACTTTCATTATCGATTGACTTTGTATATTTTGATAGGTACTGTAGACGTATATTTGTAGTGTCTATTGAAATATATATATATATATATATATATATATATATATATATATATATATATATATATATATATATATATATATATTATCACCATATTCAATTTTTCCCATTAAGATTCACATATTATTATAGAATCAAAAGAGATAAGTAATTTTCTGCCACAAAAGTTAGTGTTTTTCTAAGGAAAGACGTAATATGAAAGTTACATTATGAAATAAAATAAAAACATACTTCAAAGTGACAAATATTAGATACGTAGTGGACTTCTTGGAATATATCAATATGTAGTGGACGACCGTTGAAAGTTACGAATCAATAATGAGAAAAGGCTTTAGAGAGATCAACTTTGTAAACTAAATATAATTTTTCGTTGAAATTAATACACGACCCAAAGTCTTACAAAACTTTTCTGCTGGTTGAAAATTCGTGGAAAATGCAGTCTTGAAAGTAAAAGTAAAATATTATATTAAGAGTGAAAAAAGAGTAGGATATTCTTAATCACTGCTGAAAACACAAAAGGGAACAGAAAATAATTCACTTAAGTATAAAGGGAAATACTTTAGGTCAAATCAAATACTTTAGGAAGTCAAATACTTTAGGAATACAAATAGAGAGGTAATCAAAACTTAGTAAATTATATATTATTTGCATATTAATGTTACTAATGCTCCTTAATTATTAAAGACTAAACTTGAAATGAAATCACCAAATCACAATAACTTAATTATGGAACTATTTATCGAAAGTTTCATTTCGTTTCGAAAAAAAGCACAAAATTATTTTCAGTTTTAAATATTGAAGTTTATAATTGCCTCGTTGCGAAATAATAAAATTATTAATACATCTTTGATGTATATATTTAGTCCTACCGAATTATATTTCTTACAGAGGCTGTAGTAATAACTCACAAACGTATTTCGTTTAGTTATCACGTAAATGTAAATGTGGCCGTAAGTGAAATTAAATTTGGATTTCGTAAGGGACAATACATCATCAAGATACATCACAAGGTTGATTTACTTTCAATACACAACACACATCTTGATTACAGAAAGCTAACGATCATTGGAAATATGTACTATAATAAAAGGGTGATAGAAAAAACATCGTATGTAAAGTTAACTTTAATACTTATAATAAATATCAGGTTTGCGCAAAATACGGCTATTCAAAAAATATAAAAGTTTTGCAGAGACTAAAGACAAAAGCGGTTTAATGTAGTGACAGATGCCATCTAGCTCTGTGAATAAATAAAACCAAATTCATGACGAAAATCACCAAATTTACATGAATCTCACAAATAAATAAAAGCGTAAAACATGTTGATATGAGTTTTGGCAATATGACTTTCTCTGCCAACTATTATGTCAATAACATAAAAATAAAAATGAAGAAAATGCGAGCTAATTTTTAATAAAATAAAACAAAAACTACTCATAAATATAAATTTCAGTCTGAATCTCTGAGCTCGATTGACAAAGCGCTACATCGCCACAACTCTTCTTAATAGAGTAGCAGCGTCCATACTTAAGGCACAGCCACCAAAAAATTGACGGTGTTTGAGATTCAAGAAAATCTTAAACATGTTAAAATATAAAAGGTGGAGAGAGTAATAAATATCGAAGGCTCAAGGAGAATCATTGAAAACATGGAGATAATATATTATCTTGAAACTTGTTATAACTTGGAGATATATTATGAAAAATAACATATTAAGACTACACCGTGTCACGACCTGTCATACATGGTAAAATTCCAGGCAGATGAAGTTTTAGAAGAAGATAGTTATCATGGCTGCGCAGCTTGAGATTGTAGGATTAACGATAAAATGTTGGTCCAAGTTTGACGGTAGAATATATTTTTATAACGCAGTCGTCTAATTATTGTACTTTTGGATATTATACTTTTGGGAAAAGAAAATATCAAAGATAATTAGAGTAATAAAATAATATTTTGCCATCTCTGTTGTCAAATGCTAATGACAAGTTGACCAATAAAGACTCCGGAGATAAAATGGTATCAAAATTAATCCACTTCTGTTAATTTAGCTAAGAGTAGATACATGTACCGACACAGAAACTGAAGTAGAAGTAAAGACCAAGGAGCAAATGCGGCGATCTGACTCGTAAGTACATGGAGTCGATATCGTCTTTGGCGTAAAGTGAAGGCGAAGTTAGAGTTGCCCGGTTAGGCAGAGTGTAGGCCAAGGCGACCTACCATGACCGGCGCTTTTTAATCTGATTATGGAAGCGGTGCTCGCGGCGGTACCAAAATAAGGTGGCTTCCATTTAATTAGTGAACATGTCTCTACCTTGGTATTTGCCGACAACCTGGTACTGGTTACATTAAATACCGCGGATATGAAGAGAGCCCTTTATGATGTTAAGGTCTACTACCTTAAAATGCGACGAACATGGGACTCAAAATCAATCCGACCAAATCGGCGGTCTTGTCAATGGTTTTTGACCAAAAGCGTCATAAACACCATTGTGTGAAAAATTGGACTTTCCGTCTCAAAGCAAACTGACTGAGACAGTTTGGATATATTGAACCATTCCCGTAACTTGAGGTGAATTATGAATCAGCCGACGTATTAATGGTTGGGATCAAGAACAGGGGGTGCACCATTGAAACTATTCGTCTCTCGCACCTCTCTGATTCCCAGATTTCTATCGCATTATGGCGGCACGCTCGAAAGTTAAGGACACACCTAGGCTTCTAATTTCATGCATCCTATATAGGCGGAGGGCTTGTTGTATCATCCGTATTTACTGCCGTACCGACCACATTACGAGGAGGCTGGTACGCTAGCGCATTCCAGCTTTGCGGGCGGCATACATTTGTACCCAAGTTCACAGGAAGCTAAAAAGAGCCTTTAAAATGTAAGGTAAACTCCAGAAACCCAACAATTAATAATTTAAAGTCACAATAGAAGCAGAAACTTTTAATGGAAGCAGTTATATGCTTCGGTGCATGACCGTGAACTCACTGAAACATCAAAGCGCGGCACATCCAGCCGTTGGCACTCTTCGGGGGCCGTTAGAGGGAAAGACTTTGTGCAGTACGTGCATGGGCACATCAATACTTTTCCCTTGCGTATGGGAAATTTGCAAAATTTAAGGGAATACATGCCCGTAGCCTACAGAGCTTCATGTGCGGACAGTTAAACCACTGCTCACCTTATTCAGTCATGCTGGCGTACGCATGGAACCGTTGATCTTATCACTGAGTTATTTTAAAATGACGACACGTTGAATACATTCAGATAGTTTTATATACACCAAGGTCGGCCTAGTAATGTCGCCGAATATTCGATATTCTGTTTACGATTGTATATAATGTTTGATATCACTCTAGTAAATAGTTTAAAATGTTTACAGTAAAAGTCAAATATGTTGAAGTAACTACGTGTCTTCTGTTTAAATAAGTCATTCATCTCCTAACCAACAGATATCTGAGTGGAGTTAGTTAGTGTAATAATTTATGTTAAGAAATTTAATGCGCACATAACCGTTCAATACCTTTTATCGTTGTTTAGCCAACTTCGACCGCATAATTACTAGTTGAGTAATGGAAGCAAAATAACATAGTTAATAAAAGCGACTGTCACATGTTTTGTAAACTAACATGTAACCATACGCAGAAAGATGTAGGAAAAGAGAATGTATGCAACTTTATCGTCTGTGTTACTCGCAATAAGAGACATTGAGATTGAGACATTTTAAGAAGTTTTATAATGATATTTTAATATAGTGATGTTGCTGTTGTTTTCGTGAATTCCAATACTTTTAATTATGCTACTTCACATCATTAGCATTTATTTAAATAAGAAGCGGTAACGTAATTAAACGTTAGATTAATTTCAACTTCAGTTACATTTTTGAAATATTAAGCATCAAAATTGTATAAAATATGACCCTCTGAAGAACTGAACTACTTTACAGTTTGCTATTCATATACTTTATTGCGAAGTGTTATTTGCAGTGGACCGTACCAGCAATAACTCGAGAGACGATACGGTGACAAAGTGGCATGGTTAGTGAACTAAGAAGTGATTCAATACTACGCACGTCTTGAAGTTTTTATAGTGAATATTTTTATAGTACAGCGGCCGTGTAGGGGAAGTGCAACGAATCTTTATTTTCCATATTTCTATAAAACACAGAAACACGAACACTTCAAGAAAACAAGAGAAAGAAGATAAACACTTTGAAGATATGGTGCAGGGAAGACAACTGGCATATCCTGAACTGAAATCCAAACTTACGTCTCCATACTCGTGAATTCGACATCAAGTAGTGTTTTTTGAGTGTTTATCGACATAGGCTAAATGCAAGTAGAGAAAAATGAGGGAAAAACTCGAGACATATTATATCGGCCCTGAAAAAACCATTATCCTGTCAAGAGATACACAATTTTGACCATCAATTTTGAAAATCTGGAAAAATGTTAGATACTTTCTTTTGATTCGTTGATCATGAGATACAGACAAATACAAAATTCTATTCCCTACTGGCATTTAGTCGTTTTTTTTTTAAATAGCATAAGCATTGATTTTAAAGATTTTGGGAGTGTTTTGATATTCAGTGAAGCTGATTTCAATTTTTCATTCAATGCTATTAAATATGTATTTTTATAATAGTCAAAGAACTTTAATTTTTGCAGCTAAATTAAGAAAATTTTCAGATTTCAGAAAATGCAATTTGGCATTCTATGCACTCTAGAGTGCAACTAGTACAGCAAACTTACAACGACAGGTGCCACAAGCAAGCGATGCAGCTATTTTCAATTCAATTCCGTCATGAAATGAGCTTCTTGATGAGCAATCTAAACTACTCGTACATGAAAATTCTACGTCAGTAGGTAGAATTTAAGAAAAATAAATTTAATCATGCATTTTTATTAGCTTCATTTACCTCAAAAAATAGGTTTATTTGAATTATGTTTATATTTCTTTCAAAATACCTTATTTACCCATAGACATTTAAAATACAATTTTATAAAAAATCAACTGATTAAATGATATTTTCCTAATATCATGTATAATAATAATTTACTATATTTTGATGTCCTCAAAATGGTACTTTAATTTTCTTAGTAATTCTTTCTAATATTCTAATCTGCCATCAATTTAATAACATTGAAATATTGTAACGAAATATTACTTTCAAAGCCAAAGCTAAAAAAATTATTTCTATAATAACAATTGGCTAAAGGTAACACTAAAAATAACCAGACAAAACTAATTAAAGTCGAGAGAAACTCTGTGAAGTAAATTAGATGAAGATAAATTTATTGAGCCAAAATATGTTATTATCTTATTCCTGATATAATTTATTCATACATACAACAAAATTGTAAAATGACTTTGTATAAATCTCGTTTGACATAACGGGCAAGGTAAGATGAAAATGTAAAATAAATTATACGGAAAAGGAAAATATGTGTTTGGCAAAAATTTGTCAATTGAATTTATAAAACAGCCATGGTTATCGTAAAATAATCCAGAAGGTGTGAATATTGACATTTATCATGCTATCAATTTCTTCCTAGATGAAGTATCTTAAAGCTATTATCATCACGAATAGAAAAATCGACATATAATTAAATGCTATATGCAGAACTGTGCAACTCTAAATAGTCAGAGCACTAGATAGAACGCTTAACAGCCAGAAAACTGAGGCAAATTGCAATTGAGCGAATCAAACTGATAGTTCTCAATTCTACTTAGATTTTGATTCTCAAAAATGAATCTGATTTGTGAACCTTTACCCCTAACTGGTTGTGTTAGGACCTGGTAATGAAAATGCAAAATTTTTATGGAGTGGAAAGAAATACCAGGCGCAAGCGTAAGAAAGAAAACTAGGCTCATCCACTTAAGGACCAGGCCTGATAGGGCTTCGTTAATTTCCCTGAACCTCATAAGTGTTCTGTCCGCCTCTCTAAGGCAGCCAGGGCCGTAGAAAAATTCCTAGGGACGCAGAAAAATTACGAATTTGGAGATATCCAGGACGTAATGAGACAGAGAAAAATGTCGAAAATCAAGCCCAATAACCAGAACTGGAAAATTTTCCGCCAGAAAAATTCAATACCCACTAGAGATATAAAATGCAACGATTAAAGTCAGAACACTTAATAACTGACAGTTTCAGATTTGCTCTAGAAAAGAAAGTACCACAGATGCCATTTTTTACTTGATAATTATTTACCGCTAATTTATTAACCCTTGGTAACCTTTCATATTTTAGACCAGGCTAAGGGCGCTGTGGAGTAAATTTAAATTTACTGTGAAAAACCCCAGTAAAAAATTTATTGCATTTCGAAAATTTTAGTATTTTGTTGAACATTTTGTGGTTAAAATGACAATAGGATTTAATGCCAATCAACAAAAAAGACTATTTTAGACAATGAAGATAACTATAAGAATTTAGGTATGTTTCGCAAAAATTATTTTTTTATGCAATAAATGTAAAACTGTTTATTATATATACATCAGATCAAATTTCACAGAAAATTCATATTACATGACATTGACATATATATAAACTTAATTAAAAAATAAAATTAATTCTCATATATTTTAAAAAAAAATAATTATTATATCGATTATTTTAACACCGATTATGTTCAGGTATTTCGTAGAAGTATCATTAAATTCGGTTTTATCTTGACCTATAGGTCCAGCATATATACTATATAGTTTATAGTACATAGCAGATAATATATAGCTTATAGTACATAGCAGATAATATATAGTTTATAGTACATAGTACATAGTATACAGTATATAGGTCTAGTATATCTTGAAAGCAGGTTTTAATTAAATCAGAAATTCAGCAATTTTCTCGCAATTATCTCGTCATTTTGCCTAAAAATAAAATCCGTCATAAAGGGACGAAATAAACTCATGTCTGTAGCTTCGTAGCGTATATTTCTGCCCGTATAAACACTTCAATGCTATTAACTACTGTGATTTCTTCGTCCACTTACTGTCTAATAACAGATCCTACTGGGAATACAAGCTACCAGAATAGCAACGCCACAAGAGGGTGGGAGTGGTCAGAATAATGAGATAAGGGTAAAAAATATATGTCACAAAATTATTTTACGGTTGAACTTATCTCAAGGGGTTTTTTTTTATTTTTTTCGTTCTTTAACCGAGAACTAAAATTGAATACTAACTTATTTTATAAAAAAAACGATATATACCTATACCTATAGTAGTGGTTTGTGGTGGAAAACATCGAAAACATAGGTATATTTACATTTTTAAAATTATCGAAATATTTTCATGACTACTATAAAACGCACATACTTCACTCAAGATATCAAACAACCAAAAGCGATATGAAAACTAGATTTTTCCATCAAAATATTCTTAATATTACCATTACTATTGATGAGGTTTAAAGAAGCGAAGTTTTAATTTTGAGTAAGTAAAGGCCCATGGGTTCACATGTGAATATGTTTTAAGGTTGAATGAAATTTTCTTGATTATTATGACGGGATACTTGAAAAATACCACTGTATCATTAATTTTTTTTTTTTTCATTTGATAACAGAAGAAAAATTTTTCGTCTAAATTTGTATTTAGACCCTTTATGTGAGATAAATTAAAATTTGTAATGAAAAATTTTGCTGGCCACATCGTTAGCGTGAATGTTTTATTAAGATGGTGGGATTGGTTTTAACCCAATGACACCATTGCAACATATCTATAAATAATATTAAGTAATTAATATATAAACGTTACTCCATCTGTTTACATATTGCAGTCTTGATGTTTTAACATAAGATAAGAAATTGAGTTTATCCACCGTACATTTGTGTAATTATTACTTTCAGTGGCTAGGCAATTTTTTTTCTGTTGGCTTAGTGCTGTGTAAATTATTTTTTAAAAATATCAAATATTCATATCTTCTAATTAACTAAACCGATGTCGATGAGATAAAAACTAAATATTAAGTTTACCCCAATGATTTTCTAAGCGCTTCACCTGAAGTGAATAAATTTTTCGTGAAAAACTTCAATGCACGTGCACTGCGATTCTACAGTTTCATTATATGTACTATCTGTACCTTATATAAAAATTTTGGGTATCATAAAATTTTGAGTGTATAGTGAATTCTTGTCAATAAAAATTAGATCACAAATATTAACAAAAACCATATTAAAAAAATAAATAATGCATCCTAGGTGCGTGTTACGTCTTGTCAGATGCGAATAATATGTATTTAGGTAATAGTGCTTTTGGGTATAGAAATACGAATAAAATATAATTTCAAGAATAATGCACGTTATGACCATACACAATATCTCGCGAGTAACAGTTAAGTGCACACCTTAACTCTTTATCATACCACACTGTGATGTGTATAATTAAGGATTTCAGTTTAATAGATTTGTGGTGAAATATAATTGATCATTACACTGCTTTAGGAACTATGTACTATTACTATTTTCGTGATGATCAACCTTATTTAAAATGATCTTAAATTTTATTTTATCTATTTATATATTTGTTATGATTACCGTTGTTTACACAGCAAACATTTATTGTCACGTGGTATAACTAGTAGTATTATGCATTTTGTCAAATTTCTTTCAACATTAATTATTTTCATATATTTGGTAACCATTTCCGTTATATATACTAATTTCTGCATTAATAACATTATGTTCCACACGATTTATCCTAATAGAAGAACCTGGATGAGATATCCTCTTTTTCTTGGAATTTCGCTTTTGTTGGAGATTGGACAATATTGGAGCTGTTCTAATGTTTAAAGAGTGCAGTTACTTTAACTAAGATAAACGCCATCGGCTTCTCCCTTGTTTTCTTAAAATATTTTTAGATAAGTCGGATGACTTTGTATTTTTCGTTTATCGTAATATGTACAATGTACACAATTAAGTGAAACTACATGATGTAGTATTATTTCTACTTTCTTCACGTTCTTTCCCACGACCTAGGTTTCGTTGTATTACAACATCGTCAGGTGGGCAGTTAGCAAAGATGTTCGCTAATAACGGCAAAAGTTCAAATAAACATGTATTAAATAAAGCAAAAATATAATTTGACAAAAGCAAACATTCACCGCAATTGGTCTTGTAGACAATTAAATGAAGCTACGTAATGTAGTATTATTTATATTTTATTTAAATTCTTTACCACGACCTAGGTTTCGTTGTATGATGACATCTTTAGGTAGACAATTAGCAAAGATTCTTTGCTAAGTTTCATTTAGTTGCAAATAATGTTTTTCTACAAAATT
The DNA here is from genome assembly GCA_039881145.1 of Druceiella hillmani. NCBI lineage: Eukaryota > Metazoa > Arthropoda > Insecta > Lepidoptera > Hepialidae > Druceiella > Druceiella hillmani. The sequence continues at coordinate 10,922,499 of JAYKKI010000014.1, forward strand.
AACGCCAAATTTATTCAATATTTGATCTTGCAGATAAATAATTTCTAATCACAAGTCTTCTTATTTACCAATTCCCAATTAAATTAATTGTTGAAACGCGGTTCTTTATGGGCCTAATGTTATCAAAGAGTGAATTTGTGCAAAACTGTAAAAAATAACGTTTGTATATAGATATTAAACATATAAATAATGAATGGCAAATACGCCAGCGTGTGCCATTTTACGGCTCTTTGTTTGAATAATAATTCATTTTACTTTTTCCCCAAGGTAGATGTTGACAAGCGTATACGAGTACGACATTTAAAATTTATAGGTTAGAAAGATATTTCAGAAATATCGTATACAAATATATTTAATTATACTGACAATGATTTTTATACTTAACCATTTTATACTAATTTTTATATTTGAAATATAATACCTCATTAAAATTGTGTCCTTCAAATATTACGCTTCACAAATCGATAGAACCAGTCGTCAGAGCTACTTGAGATTTAGAATATTGCTATCTAATTAACCGAATTGAAATAGAACATGTGTATTATAGCCGCAATAATCATCGACTTTCTACTCTATCGATATCTGCGCTTTTCGCAATTCCGTATGCACGTTCAAATAAACACTTGTAATCGAATTATACATAAAATTTAAGCTTTTTCATTCAGTATTAAAAAAAACATTATCAATAGTATATCGATGGTTTGGCAGCTTGTAGATGAATATAATTAGTGCTGTGGATTGGATCCTCGGAAATTTATGTTTTAAATATAAAATTTAGATGATGTTAATAAAGTCTAAATAAATATTGAAATATATGAATTTTATAGTCTTGCTTTAGTCTAATTTTTTAATTTATATTTGCATATTTTTTTGTATTCTTATTTTTGACATATTATTCTTTCAGGTCTTCGGATCAACAAAAAATTGCAATTTGACGAATTTCAAGGCCAACCAGAATAAATTGTACTGACTATGAATAATGAAGCTACACTAGATTAATCTGGTGAACATGTAAAATTAGATATATAAGCTCAAAATCTGCACCGAAAATTTAAAAAAAAACACTTACACTGATAACAAAAAAAATCTTTGACCGCAAAAATTTTATTTTTAAATTTTACATTTTTCTTCACTAAGAAGAAAAATTTAAAGTTATTTTGTGAAAAATCCACTTAATTTCCTTTCGTAAAGTAAGAACAATCAATCGTTTTATTGAAAGACTAGTATTTAAAACGTTCTCAGCGCAATATTTCGATTCGACAACACAGTTTAGAAAATGCAGCCTTTCAATACGTCTTCTGACTCGCAATTTATAAGCAAAGAGAAGAAGAGAACAAAGAACGCAAAAATGTAAAATTTGCCTTAAATTTTCTAAATATATGAATATTTAAGATCTTTTTTCGAACCAAAACATTTATTTCATAAAATCTGACATTTGCACTAATTTACAGATATAAAAAGACGTAAACCTCAAATAACATATTGCGGTAAAAAAACACACAGATATAGAATGAACAAACTTATTGCGAAATCACGTTTTTAATCTCGCTTTTAGCGTCGTGTTTCCAACTTTATATAATACCTGCTTTATTGTTTGGCACTATTTCTATCCTGGATATTACCGATCTAATCTCTGCATTGTTCTTAGTTTGTCAAAGCTGTTGTTCAGACGCTGTATTCGGCTACTATTTTTTGTAGCTCATTGTTTAAATATTGCTATTTTAATTTGACTAAGTTTGTGACGAGCGCACAATATTCAGAGAAGTCTAAGTTAAAGGCCTTTAATACTTAAAAATTAAGCTAATATAAAGAATAATTTCCAGTGTAATGGATAGCTGCAGTATTTTTATTAGTTTATACGGAAAGATAAGATTAAATCTTAAATAATAGTAATTTAAAAAACCCCATTTAACAGAGTTTCCCATTTAACATTTATAAAAAAATTTTTGAACCACGTTCTTATCAAAGGTTAAGTGTTTAAGAGTTAAATTCATATAATATATAAATTATTGTTTAAAAGGTCCAATTAGAATATCGCGAAATTAGCTTTTGTATGTCACTAAAAACCTTTATAATGGGCTTGCCGTACTCATATTAGTTCAGACCAAAGTTGAGGATAAAATAATCAACCTTATCCTTATCTGCAAACTAATTGCTGCCGTATTTAATATCATACCTGAAAAAATTCCCTTCCAAAAAGCACGTTTAAAACTGAATGAATTTTCTTGTAAGTTGTGGTAAAGCAGTTGTCTGTTTTTTATTTTATAATAAATACAGTAAATACAATAATTAGTGGACAGTTAATTTTATTTTTATTTATTTTTAAATATTACGATTGTTTTTAAAAGCTCTATTTGCTCTCTGTTACAAATTTTGTGATCGGTAGTTTTAACTTCCTGATGATTTGGAGAAATGAAGCTTGAGAGACATATTTGTATTCAGTGAAAAAAACATGGTTGTTTTGATGGGGTCAATATCTGATGATAGCTATGGAAGGTGAGCGAAGACGCTCCCTAATCTTGTATGTTAGGGTCATCCAGTTTTTATCCGTTTTACTGCTCTTAATAAATGCTTCTTACTTTTTAGCCTATTTAATACAAAAACTTTTTTAAATTTGTTTCTAATTCATTTACTAAAATTATACTTACGTAGTAAGTTGTAAAACTTAATGTCATATAAATAATAAAATATCAATATTCAAGATGCAATAGACAATAACTGTAGGTGGATTCCGATTTTTTTGGAAAAATAAAGAGTACATGACACCACCATATTCCACAGTTCATGCGACATAGAATAAATAAGCAAAGGATATTGGAACCATATGATACAGAAGCTTTTACAGTAATGTAAAGGTTAAGAAGTCTTTAATATCACTAAAGTAGTTACTAAATTCAAAGTCGTAATGTTTCCGTTAATAATTAAATTAGTTATTTAAAAAAAAGTCCATATATTGCGTTAATAGTGAAACTGCTGTGAAAAACTTCTTGTAACCTTTGACAATTTGACAAAATGTTAAGCTAAAACCAAGGTCAGGTAAATTATTTGGTAAGTTGGCATTCGATTTGAATGTTGAGAATCACGAAATAAAATCTATACGTGTATGTGTTTATGTTTATATGTATGTGTGTGTGTGTGTGTGTGTGTGTGCGTGTATACGTGCGTTCGAGCGCGCGCGTGTGTGTGTGTTTTTTTTTGGGCTTATGGGTTTTATTATAAATTTCATCAATAAATTCTAAAATATTTACGTACTTTTATTCACGCAATGTAATATATAATAACGTATATTTACATAGTGAGAGAAAAAAAAATTGTATAGTAATATGGCTCTGAAATCTATAATAAAAAAAATAAATAGAAATAAAATTTACGCAATTCAATTCACGTACTCCTAATCTTATTTTTACTGTCTAAATAAGAAATTAATACTGCACAATATAGTTCATGTTAAAATACTTCACCAATAGAAATGATATAAGCTGACACGAAAAATAAATTAAGCCTTAAGCAATGTATAGATTGGATACTTAAGGAAACTTTCATATTATCATTATCATATTTTACAGCTTGTTAATTATTTTAAAAGTCTAAAATATTTAACTTAGTAAAATAAATAACAATAATATGCTGTCAATAACAATCAGTAAAATTTGTGATTTAACTTTATGGAGCTATCTTAGTACTAATGCATTATGAATAAAAGAGAGAGCTTTGGCCTGCGATAGTTTTAAGTTGACTGTGCTATTTAATTCCAGTTAACATTTGATTTTATAGCATATAGTCATAGTAACAGTGTAAGTAGTATTACGATTTACGCACATTGGAAATAAATACAAATTTGGGATAATTTATGCAGTTTTAATTATAGGTGCTAAATTTACTTTGTTCTATCTTGTCGACGGTAGTATCACAAGTTAATGAGTAGAAGGGGTTTTAGGGTACGATGGTCAAACATTTTAAATAACTGTCACTTGCCTTTTAACAATGTGAATTAATTTAGAAAATTTAGTTGAATAGTTTGATTTATAACGTGACGTTTTAGATTCTTTGTGGTCGAAAAACTGCTTGATTTCCGAAATGTATTTTCCCACTAACAGAGACCCTGTTTTCGGCTATTAATCTCTATCCTCTATTTCGAATAATACTCACATCCAGCTTAAGAAATAATTTTTAACCTACTAGTTACAACTTAGGTATTACACACATTATGTAATATAAAAATTCATATGGAAATTTCAATTTCCTAATGTAAATATAACTTTCTGAATGAACATTTAAATGATCTGGTCCCATCTTCATTCAAGAATAAGCTTAATAAATAGTATCTAGCTTTTCTTGGAAAAGTCTTTGGAAATTCTTTCAAAGGTCAACTGAATTTTAAGATGATATTATACGAATAAATAACGTTTATTTTCTTGATTTTATATTTTATAGGAATTTTGGGAGGCACCTTAATGAAATACAATCCCATATCCACCCAATTAGATTAATACATTTGGAAGTTATTTACAAACAATTTTGATAGCCTTTCTGGTAAATCAGACATTCTTTGCATGGCTATATTGATTTTTATTTAGTCAACATTTATTAATTATGATTTAGTATTACCATTAATTACCATCTGGGCGAATACTATTCATAAAACTTAAATTTTAAATATTGTATTAAATAATGTACATATGGTGAAATCAAATAATTTTGAATTTACTAGGCTACATTGCCAGTCCATTTTCAAAGTCATGTTTATTTTTATTCCAGCCGTTCCCGATAAACCGCGTAGCCTAATCTTTGTATATCGTAGGGTTGGTGCTTTCAAATCCATGCCCATATTCGAAATACATTCCATACGCCTGCTTACATTATCTTCAGACGATATTTTGTATTCTTTTAAGTAGAATGTTATGCTTCATATAAACGAGGTTACCTTATATATTTAAGTTATTCTCAAGTAACCGACGCAGGTATTTTGGATTTAAGATGATAATGAAACAAAGATTAACTAAATAAGGATTCCTTTCTTTGGCATGGCGATAAAATACTGTTTATTCCAATTATGTAGAAATCATTCGTTTTGTGACATATTTACGAAGAGATGAGTAAGACCTTTGCATGTTTTTAAAGAGGTTTTTAGGAGTCTTCACAACATTTATATTCAATTAATATTTATAATTGGTTTAAGTGGTCAAGTAATAATATTATGAATATACATAAAATATGTTAGAAGTCTTCATTCCAACAGTAAACCAATTATCTGGTACCTCAAGCTATTTTTGGTAAAATACCTAAAATTTATTTTTTTAGTTAATTATTCTATGATTATATACAATTCACATAACTTATTTGCAATATATTATGTGCAGGCGACAATACCATCAGTGGATCCCTCCCTGCTTTTTCGAGCATTGCGGTAAATAATTTGGCGTATTTAAATTCAGAATTATTTAAAAAAAACGATTGATTTCACATCCTTAGACATTCTAGGTTTTTAAAATTGCCATTCTAAAAATATTTTTCTGCATATCTGGAAGGAGAGCAATTTTTTGCCACCTAAATAATATTACTTTTTTAAAGAGGATACTCTATCGTCAGAAAATATAACCCGCTTTATTCGAAATGAGAAATTATCTGTTTTAATGCGGATTAAATAGCGTCGTCAAGATAATAAAAATATAAAGCAAAGATATTCGTATCAAATTAACTTTGTAGGTGTGTATCCTTTGTGAAAGATAAATCATAAATATAGACAAATCTTACTTATGAATCTACGGAAACCTTCATCTAAGTCTTCACGGATAACAAGACATATTTGGCAAGTGGTATATTTTACATTACTTTAGACAGACAAGTAGTTTAATTTATGTTCCATATTAATTTAGCACATACATTGAAAAACATTAAATTCAGATATATAAAAAACTATTAGCCAATATTTTTAAAATAATATGATTATTGAATATATTTGGCGTTAATTTTGTAGAAATTCATTATTCACAATTAAATGAAACTACGTGATGTAGTATTATTTCTACTTACTTTAATTTCTTTACCACGACCTAGGTTTCGTTGTATTACAACATCTTCAGGTGGGATGTTAGCAAAGATTACATCTATATATCTATTCAATTGAAAGAATATATCTGTTCAATCTTTGCTAATATCTCACCTGAATATGTTGTAATACAACGAAACCTAGATCGTGGTAAAAAATTAAAGAATGTAGAAATAATACTACATCACGTAGTTTCATTTAATTGGTAATATAATTATCTAATAAAAAAATAAAATAACAATAATTAATATAATGCCGTAAATCCGCATCCAATTTTGACCGGTATTATATAAAATAATGCCGGTCAATATTTAGTCAATATCAATATAATACCATGCGGCTAAGAAATGTAACTCAGCTAAAACACTTTAAACTACATCTCTCAGAACATTTTAAATTACATCTTTCAAAATTAAATACTAGGGCAAATAAGTACCACGCATCAAGAGTTTTGTACCATAGACACCATAAATTGAGAGTTGTTATTCACGTAGATAAGAATGTACGTACGATTATAAGGAACATGGTTGATGTCCTGGTCGGTCAAATACATACTGCCCTATTCTAAGTATTTGTAAAGTATTTTTAACGCATTACTGTGTGATAAGTATTCTCTTAAATTAAATTTAACTTTGTGTATATGTTTTCACCAAAAACTCTTCACGGGATTACAATAAATGAGCTGACACTTGTACACCCATATTTTAACATTAAATTCTGCCATTGTTTTTCCTTCATTTTTATGAAATGATAATAGTAAAATGTATTGTTAGTCGTAAACTTAATAACAAGTAGAGAGATATATAAGATAGGAAGACAAATATTCAACTCGTTACACTGCACTAAAACGCAAGTCGAGTTGACTGAAAAACGAATCGCACTAAGTTCAGAATACAATAAAAAATTTCCTTCAGGCAGGGTTGCCATCAAATGCATCCGCAAAAATGTTCCCCTTTTAGAAATTATTTATTAACAAAAACTGGAATTTAGTTATTAACAGAAAATACAAGTAATGACATGGTAATTTATTTATCTAAAACTGCAGGATGAACGTAATAAATTGCCATCACGTTCAAGGCGTATGTGAATCTCAAAAAAGTGGGCTTAAATTTCACCTTTAGACCAGAAATTTGATTACCAGACTAGAGTTTGAGACCTAGAATAAATTTTTCCTAACTTTATGTCATTCGAATATGTTGGAAAAATGATATGTTATGAAATTAGTTTGTAAATTAATTTTTCGTGACACCTTATGAAAATAAATGCGAAGATTTTTGGAAAAGTTGGATTAAGGAAATCGGTAGAAAAAGTTTGAGTATGTGTATAGAATAAATATTAAGCACATACTGTGAAATAAAAACGAAAAGAAAAATATTGTAAAAGATTTCAAAAATCATTGGAAAAAATGTAAGCAAACCTTATGTAAAATCAGATACAAATAATGCTTTAATACTTACGAGAAAGTTTTCACGGATCCTGTAGTTTTATTTCTCTTACAAATAATTTTCAAACAAAACGAAAAAAAATTAATTTTGACTTTGTAATTCCTATTAGAAGGGAATTACAGATTCATGAAAAAAAGCCGATTCCGGAAATATATTCATATTTTTCTCATTTTTAACTCTAACCCTTTACCATCCACCTAAATTAAAAAAGTATGAAAATTTAATTTTTTTCTACCTAATAAGATTGTATTCTAATTTACTTCTTTTCCCGATTTTTTTATGTTAGAAGGGAATTACAAATTCATGAAAAAAAGCCGATTCCGGAAATATATTCGTATTTTCCTCATTTTTAATTCTCTAACCCTCTACCTTAAACCTAAGCTCAAAAAGTATGAAAATTTTATATTTTTCTACCTAATAAGATTGTATTCTAATTTACTTCTTTTCCCGATTTTTTTATGTTTCCGCATCACGAAGGAAAATAAAACGATTTAAACCTATTAACTTCAAAACTGCTTGACGTAAAAACTAAAAATTTAACATAGTAATAAAGACCATTAACTTGCAGAGATCTATGCACACGTATCTAATAGTGTATGGCATTTGGAAATATTAGAAAAAAGAAATTTAATTTCATGTACAATATGGGGATCGTTTGAAAGGGCTGTTCATGAGGTTCTTAAAAATATATTTTTCATCACTTCGATTAGTATATATTAAGACATACATTGAAAAGTATGCGAAAAAATTTCCCCACGCTCCTTATATACGGAACTACTGAACATAAAATTATGAAAAAACAGGATTTTTAAAAGCCTGTGCATAGGTTTTAAAAAAATTAAAACGACTTTTCTAGATGTCACAGTTTTTGACACATTCGCGATAACCTATATGTCTCCCCTATTTAAATACGCAATGAATTATTAAATATCTATGACGCTGGCAAATCGATGTTAGTGACGACTTATACAAGTAAAGTAAGCCCAAATTATGTACGGAAACCTTGATCTGCCTGCCGGGCTGCCACTTTTTTCTGATTTGTTTCTTTTTAGTTATATAGAAAGATACTGTCATCCTTTATTATCTGTTCTATATTTACTGGTTACCTTTTATCAGTAACAGTAATAATTTCTTAAAATTTTACATACGAACATTTATAGAAATACTTTACGTATCCGATCTTTTTAAAAAACGTTTAATTTTAAAACACAACAAGCTAAAACTTTCTTGTTTCTGACAAAACCAGTTATATTAATTTTTAGTTAATTTTATAAATTTCACTAATTTCTGTTGGAAACTTCCACAATATGAAGTACTCATGGGTACATGAAGTATTTATTGTTTTGATTTGTTGGAAGATTGCTAATAAAAAATTTATTTCGTCTAATATATGTGTGAATTTATGGATTTAAGCCTATAATAAATCCAAGTGTACAAAAAAACTAAATTCAGGCCAGAATAATGGTATACCTTATATAGCCATACTGCTTGTGACAATGGAAAAGAAATGTAATACTTGAGGCAAATTTAACTTTGAGACAAAAAAATTGATGCTTCAATGATACATTATAATAACATTTAACAAATGTGAACTATTTCAATTTCTATTTTAAATTTTTGCCGTGAAAGAATTGTAAGAAAAAACTCTCAAGTATTTTCCTCATTATTTCCATTTTCTTAATACGACGCCTCATCCTCATCTGCGTCTTGAATATTCGCGCTCAATTTTCCAACGTTTTCACCTACGCAACCTAATGTATGCAAATGGGGAGTAATTTAAAATTTCACTGTGGTTTAGCAGTTAAAATATATTATGAGACATTGAAGAAAATGAGTTTTTTAGAGTTTGCAGTTTGCTTTTAATATGTTCTTTTTTCGGTTTAGGAAGGATTATCACAAAGGGTAATATTCAAAATAAGATATCAAAATAATATTTAAACAATATTGCTAATAATATTTTTCATACAAAATAAGTATCAATATATTTTATGAAACAAAAATAAAGCTATGAAAAAAGCGAATCATATGATGATACTGAAAAGAGCCTTACTGAAGATAATAAGCTGTTTACTTTGATAAAGAAGTGAAAAATATTAACGTTCATCACTGCGAGAAAAATAAAATATTTGAAAAGAAAACAAGAGCTAACCAATTTTTTAATCATTACCGATTATTGCGAAGAATTGTCGCAACATTTTTGCACAAAAAACAAATAACTGTAGGTCAGAAATTATTTGTGGATTTTAAAGGACTATTTGGTATCTCTTTTAAATACAAATAATTATTCTTATGATAATTCTGGTTTTATTAACATCTACTTGACACCGAGATAATCACACACCATATTAATAATAATGGGCATTAAAGTGTCACTATCCGGAGATAATATAAGAATCGGTTGACATTTGTCTATAAATATTAGGTTGGCAATTTATAAACCCGCTACTTTTTTTGACCGATTTCTGGAATGTTATATAAACTTATATTATATACTTGTAGAGTATATAAGAAGTGCGGCATTTGAACTTCTGTTCAATTTGCAATTGAGTAATTGGCGAGCAAAGAATAAATTAAAAATGGAAGTGTTTCGAAGTGAACTTAAAGGATTCTTTCTCCATGAATGCAGTTTAAGGCAAAAAACCAACGAAGCATCACGCAATATACACAACGATGGCGCTCTCATACGACACAGTAAAGCAATTGTTTCAAAGATTCAAAAAAGGGAATTTCGATCTGTCCGTTAAGGCTCACCCAAACGGAACTCCTACGATTTATTTAGAAAAAAATTAAAGCCTTATGAAAACAGATTTCTAATTAAGTTCACGTTGTTGGGCAGAACTATTTTTATGCTCTTATGCTGCAGTGGAAAAACAAGTTCATGCTTTGAAAAGGAAGTGGAAGCGTTTGGCTACCACATGACCTAACACCCTTTCAACTTCAGAAGAGAATTAGTGACTGTGCTTGGAGCTACTGAGTACTTAATGCTTTCATCTTATAACCTGCTATAATTATCATTCATTCAGTTTCGTTTTTCTTCTCTCTTTTATTTATACCTGGTATTTTATATTACAACAGATCTTACATTCTATGAAATAGAAAAAATTCCAAAACTTATATATAAATATAATTACAATGGTGGCGCATAACATTTTTCTAGAAAATAGCGCAAAAACTTACGAGTATTTTTAATCCCTTTAATATAAAAAAAATTTGTAATATAAAAAAAAGAAATAACGATATGGCATGTAGGATAAAATGGATATACTCTCCAAATTTTTCTTATTTACCGTTTACTGACTTGAATGATCAGACATTAGAAAATCGGATTTTGATATCACAAAAAGTCATAAGATAAATTTTTCGAAGGACAGCCTAATTTAATTTGAAAATATCAACAAACTTTTAGATGAACATCTTATAATAAAAGGAATTAGGAAATGCTTACACGAAATCTATTTACACGTAAAATATAATTTAATTTCCCAGTTATTTGTGAGAAATTTAATTAAGAAATTTAATAACAAATATTTAGGCAAGTCTCAACCTTAACAAAGAAGACTATCAAAAATAATATAAACACTTAATAATATGCAAAAGGCTTTTATGCCGATAAATGTTACATTCTTTTAGAAAAAAACACATTCGTTTCCATTTCTATGTACTGGAAAATGAAAGTTGAATGGAGGTTTTATTGAGATATTTGATATATCAGAAAAAGAGTTGTTTTCTAAAATCACTTAATGTAGGTCTGAAATAAAATGAATACGATGTTGACTTCATTTAAACTACCGCATAATATCTTAGACACCTTAAAGAAATCTAACTCCGATACTCAGTTTACGAAAAAAATTCTTATTAAAATATAAGTGTACTAGGTAGTGTGATGAAGCAGATTTTATTAACTTTGAAGACATAGTGTAGGCGAAATATTTTTAACTGATGCGTATGTATTGAAGCCATTATGGATTAATAAATTCCATTAAATATAGTTTTTGGATTAGTTTCACTGATAAAACTTTTCGATAAAAAATATTAAACGTCTAATTATGTTTACCTACAAAATAAGCTAAAAATATTTGAAATTACGAATAAACAATAAAGTTGTTAATAACAAGAACTCGCATTACGAGCTGTTCGGTATGTTAAGTACACACGAAAATTTAAATATTTACTTTAAGATCGTATTTCTAGGAAATTATTCACAAATATAAATATTATTTTTCAACATGCACATATATTGCCTAGAATATTTTTCACAGATCTCAAATTATAGAAAATTCCTCAAAAAATTGAAGATCTAGAAAGAGCAGTATAATTGTTTATATTAAGAAATTCCATAAAATATAGTTTTTGGATTTATTTCATTGACAAAACTTTTCGATAAAAAAATATAAAATGTCTAATTATGTCCACCTACGAAATTAGCCAAAAAGGTGTTAATTACATATAAACAATGAAGTTGTCAATTACGGGAATATGCGTTACTAGGTTTCGGGTATATTCGGCACATAAAAGTTTAAGTAGTTAGGGTAAGTTAGAGTTTCTTAGGAATTATTCACAAAAATAAAATTTATTTTTCAACATGCACAAAAATTGCCTAAAATTTTATCACAGATGTAAAATCACTGTAAACTTTTCAAAAATTGCACGATCTAGAATCAATAGTATAGCTTTCCGGTAATTTCTTATTTTCCGGCAACATTTTTACCAACGCTAATTTTTTCTGTAGTAATTTATGAGATGGTAAAATATATGTTATATTTTATATGGCTATTTTAAAAAATATCTTTATAAATAATTCGTTAATTTGTTTTAAAAAATAACGTGAAATTGCATTTTCATTTACAAACCGGAAAAAGGTAAGCCAGTATTGCCCCTTCAATTTAACCAGATTTTTTTTTATGTTCTTACTACAAAAAAGTATAAGGTCAAGGAGATCCCTATTCACGTCAAATGCTAAGTTTCTACATTCAAACATCAGTGACAGGCAAACGGACGAATATTGTGTGATCTTACATGTGTACATGTTAAAAGCGTACAGAATAGATTTAAGGTACAACAGTGGGATACCATACACCTTACCTTAATTTTTTTAAATTAGCAAGCAAGGTATTACCTGTAAGATACGACGTAATCTATCTTATAGTTTCCTTATTAGGTTAGAGTAATAGGTAAATGAGCGTAATAAAAGGATGATGATTTCTGCTAGCTGATTTGAAGTTATAAAAATATAACAAAGATAAATATTTCGTTCCCCACTTTGATTCAAAATGAAAGTTATTCAACGTGTTAACTACTATTAATGGACTTAAAGCGCCATATGGGTATAAAATATACGAACTATATATAACGAATTAAATATATAATGGTCTAGTCGTTTCAGAAGCCAGTATTCAAGGAGTTGTGACAGCGGACAAGTACGTCGGCCTTCCTATACCACACATGTTCTTTTTTCTTCAATGCCATGCCAAAGCCGTGCACTTTAATTTAATATGAGTTGTTAAATGTATTTTCTTTTATATTTTCTTATTTCAAATATAATTTAGATCCGGGCATTGATAATATTGACATCAACCATCTACAAACTATCGAACTTTGTCACTTAATTCCTGCTTCTAAAAAACTTCGATCAAACTAAATTAAAATTGACGTGCGTGGGAAATTTTAAACTTCTAATCAATGGATTGAAGACGTATAATTATTTTTGAGATTTTATTACGTCATGGACTGTACAGTAAAACTATTTAATTTAAAAAGTTGTTTATCTATATTTTATATTTGTATAAATGTGTCAACAAAAATGTCAACTCACATCTCCGGAGCTAAATAAAATATTTGAATGATTCTTTTTCATTTGAAAGGGCATACCTCAAGTGCATAAAAAAATTTCTTAAAACTTGACCATGGAAGTTAAATGTAAACCACAGGATTCCTCGATAATGATTAGAATGTAGGTCTGATAAATTCTTGATTTTAGTAATGACTTTTGTAAATTTGTAAAATGTTGTTACTGCTAGGAATTTTTGTCATCCGTTCCAAGTGAGAAGCGCCGCATAGATATGTGTATGGATATGTGCATATATGTGCATTACCAGTATATTTATAATTTATATATATTCAGACAAAATATTGTACCATAAAATTTCCAATGAATTATTCCTTAGTTTAATTATTTTATCAATTTCAGCGCGTTTCTAATTCGGTATTTATTTAAAGTCGGTTCATTTATTTTTGGAAAATCTATTTAAATCAAGAAAATTAAATAAAATTACGCAGCTTGCAATTGAATGCTAGTTATGTAACATAACCTCCGATATCGAATCGGAAGTTTTGTCACAAAATTTTATTTTTGAACTTGAGTTCATCTCTTTCTAAAAATTTTTGAAAATATTTTCCGTTAATTTTCCTGCAGTTCCGAGCAAATGTCCTTCAAAGTAAAGTAGAAAAGTGTAATAACTTTCGTGTAATCTATATAGATTTTTAGTGTAATCTATATAGATTTTGAGAAATAAATATTCACCAATAGATGTACGCACTCATTTATATATACAGATTTAAAAGTTAGGGAAATTGTATATTATTTCATGACTAGAGCTTTATATTTCTCTGATCTTTTTTAACGAAATAAAAGTGAAATTATTTGTCCATTTCTATGGATTTCTGATTTGTAATACAATATACTTGTTCCAAGATAACGCAAGGTACAAAGGTTGATATCTGTTAACCAGGAAATTCTCGTAAAAAGACAAGTAGAAAAATTCTTCTTTCTTTGATGATACCTTCAATCATGTGCCAATAAATATAGACAATGACCAAAAATCATTTATTTTTTTTATTTTCTTATAATCTATCGGTGATACGTATCTTATTCTTGGATAGCTAGAAGTTTTACAATAAAATATTAGTATAAATAAAAAACGATATCTTGTATAAGTGTTCTTTATTTTGGAAAAACAATTTATTGTAAAAATTTATTTTATAGCCTCATGACTAAAACAATACAAAAATAATTTTTTTTAGAATACTAAGAGGCTGAACTTTTTTCCGGCGTACCGAGTCACATTCAGGCAATAAAATAGAAAATCAGATGGAACTAGACATATACGGGGTGATGGGAGTTCTACTCGTATTTAACAATTGTTCATAGGTCCTAAGCTCATATCGACATAGTTCTAAAAAGTGTCCGACACTCCTAAGATTCTAAATCCATATCGATAGGGTTCAACAAACAAAATATCAGACGCTTAATATTCTATGTAATTATCGATATATATATATATATATATATACATACATATATATGTATATATATATATATATATATATGTATGTATATGTATATATATATATATATATATATATACACATACATATATATGCACAAAAGGTGCGTTCATCCTTATAATAGTCGATTCATTAATTCTCTTGCCGAAAATTGTATTCATTTGTTGAGTCTCTTTTATTGTTACACCCTTCCCTGGCTTCCCATAAATCACACGAGAGATAGCTAAGTCAAAATTACAACATAACAATACCAATATTAATAATGTAAATAATGGGGCGCTGTGTTTTATTTGCACTGGAACGGGTTCTTCTGATTTATTGTGGATAAATTATTGCGTAATCCGATTACTGGCAGGACGGCTTGGGCCCGCCGTCATGTTCTCAAATAAAACGTGAGTAAATTGTAGATTTTGTTTTATTTAGTTGTTATTTTGCACTTTAAGATATAATGTAAACACTACAAACTACCTCTCTACAGCTACCTTCCAGAGAATATGATTTTACAATTATAATTACAATATTATCATTATTATACCCTTCTTTAAAGAATAGAAAATTAATATTTTGCAAACAAATTTAATTTATTTACCATCTGTTAGGTACAGATGTGCATATATAAATATAATTCTATTTGAAAGTTAAGAGTTATGTCTCTTCTAAACATTATATAGTAACAAATGTTATTAATTTGTTATATGGGAATTTGGATAGAAAGAATTTCCGTTTTTTGCTCTTCAGTCTCATATGGTTCAATGTAAAAAAAATATTCTTTTTGTATATATTATGACAAACTGTTCTTCTTCAGTTATTAGAATTGTTTAGTGACTCTTATCCACAAAGCATTTGACACTGTTCCTATAATATAATCTGTACACAATTCCGTATTTAATTCACACGAATGCGCAATGATAATTTCCGTCTGAATACGAGCTTGTTTGTAAACAATTATCAGCTAAATTGGACTATTTTCACAAAGTCTTCTTCGTACATATTTTTGGTCCAATAATAGTTAACCGCGTCACATGTATCACAATCCTATTGTAGGAATCCAATTGTTGCAAATATGGACATCTTAATTAAGTTCTATTTAGCAGATAGTATTAATATCTGATTTTCAGAATGATTAATTTAGAACAGGTATGTATTACGCGGTTTATTTCGATTGACTTTATATTCATAATTTCTATCATAGTATACAATTATTTGATGCTAATTGGTATTATGTCGCTGTATTGAATTTCACGAATTCATTAAGTAAATAAATCATATAAACGAATGGACGTTTCTCTCTTATTGACTCAAGGTTTAATATTGCGATGATATGTTTGCAAGTTTTTAGAAGCGATTCCGTGTCAAAAAAAAATGCACGTGTATTATGTAAATGTATTAGAAATTATTCATCTTTAACATAGTGCAATAATAATTTTATTTAGTGCGCAAATATTTATTGGAATCAAAATAGTAAAAATAGGGTTGGTGCAATCTAAATCCAATAAAATATCGCAATTTTAAAAATTAAAATTTTCTTCTACTGAAGAACACAAAAATTTATATTTTTCTTAGAATTAACATTGTTTTAATTAAGTAATTATGCACTAATTATGATTATTGTTATTAATATTATTATTGTTCCATTTTTTATTAAATTCATTTAATTAGTTTTAAAATTTAAAATAATAGTCAGCATTCAATTTAATAAAAACAAGTGATTGTTCAACAAACAAGTGCATGTTAAATTTACTAAAATAAAGTTAATAAATTTTAATTAAGAAAGGAAATAAATGAATACGCTGAAAATTTTTTTTTGTATATATTTTTTCAAGTATTCAATAAATGATAAAGTAATAATTTATAACTTAAAATGCAAATAATTATATAGCTTAACCTCAGTTTGAGTCACTGTACTCATGTAAACATATGTTCAGTGAGCAACTTCATCCTGTAATTTTTTTGCGTCGTGCGCGCTCATCCTGACCAACTTCATCCTGTGGATTTTCATTCATCGTACGTGCATTTGCGCGCATCGTAAAATTTCACTCTCATAATTTTTTTTTGTAAAGCTCCCGAAGATTTATAACTTAAAAATATAAATTAATAACTTGTGGTGATTAAATTTTTGGTAATCTGTCATAACAAATATATATATATATATATATATATATATATATATATATATATATATATATATATACACATACACATACAAATACAAATATACATATTATGCATAAAGAATCACAATAAAAATATATAGGTATTAATTGGTTCAACTCTCAGCAGTGACGATAATGCATTTGCAAACTCTCATTACAACACATGTAACGAAATAAAAATAAACTTAAAAACTCAAATATGAACTGGTTTTATTTATCTCTTTCCCTAATACATGCGCATATACAAATTAATCGGAACAAGTAAAAACTTCATAAAGTTAATATTTTTAATCGGCATTTGTCCCTTCACTAGATTTCTTTTCATTAATTTTTTATTAGCAGCTTCTTAATGAGTTTTTTGGACTTTATAGGTCGAAGACATATTTACATATTTTTTAGGCCTTATTTACATTCGGCTAATAATAAATTTGGTGAGTACCAACATATAATGTATTATTATTTTAGTTTTGTGTTGAGAATTCCATTAAAAAAAAGCATGAGGTTACCATAAATTGGCATAGCGGTATTTATTGCTACACCACGATTTATTTCAACTTTTTCATAAATCGCAAAAAACAAAACTAAATATGAAATAATATAAAATAAAACAAAAAGTAAGCACTTCGTGTTTCCTTTTGTCAAGCTCAAGACTGCTTCACTAATCGATAAAATGTTAAAAAGCACACCACGGCGCCATGGTTAATTTTGCAGTACAGTATTTTTTCACATGGGAAAATTTGGAAAATACTATAACTCTTAGAAAATGTTGACGTCGGTGTCAAGTTGAATGTAGCACTTATATATCCATATATGTGTACATAAGTACTATGCATATGCGAATGTGCATATGCGTAAGAGAGAAAGAGAGAGAGAGAGGCGTCGGCTTGGCACTAATTCCTAAAATTTGTAACTGTAAAAATGTGGTTCTAAAAATATGTTTGGAAATGAAATTGTACCGCAAATTTCTTATAAGTTACGTACTATTATTATTTTATATTTTCAATGCTTGTCATATTCAGTGATTATTTGAAGATGTTCCATTTAATATTAAACATTTCTGGCTTTTGAATAATAAATATATTACTATATTTCAAGGTTTTATTAATATTTGATTACATAAATAATGCATTAATATTCCATTTATAAATATGTCAGATAATACTCAATATGACATGAAGGAAGAAGTTCTGAAAATATGCCATTATTATTCACTAACAGATAAAATGTTTGTATTATTTAAATTAAAATTATCAACATATATTTGTAAAAAACGAATATTATATCAAAATAAATATTAACAAAGATATTTTTCAAATATTATTCAGGAAGAATAGGAAAAACCCACCACAGTTTTAATATAGCAAGAGGCAATCGATTGGAACAAAATTTCCTTTGAATAGAAACCAACTCTGAGTATCCAATCTGAGTAACCAAGAAAATATATCTGAGTAACCAAGAAAAAAACTCTGAGTATCGTGTATACATATCTTTGGAGGGAATGTGCTCTCTTTCAGAACAAATAAGTTGCCACGATTAGACTCAGACATGACATTTACATGATTTTATATCAACAATATCACAAATATCAAGAAAGTAGCCACTATAAACTTTCAGAGATTATAATAAAAATTTAACAAAAGCAATCAGAGAATACTGTAGGCTGTATATACTCGAGAAATGTCTTGGCATTTAAATTAATTTCGAACATGAGCAGTGAAGCGTGTGGTGATGCGCCGTGGCATATGCCGACATTAATATTCACGAAAGAAAAGTAATACCGCGAAGCTATATTATTGACATTGTTTTGTGAATCATGATGATATTTTCTATGGATGAGTCAAATCGATTTAGTTTTATGAGTATAGTGTTTAAAGTATATATAATTATATAAAATTATATACGTGATAGCATTAACTCGAAATTTAAGCTTTACCAGTTCCTGAATTAAATATGGAACATTGTTTTAACATTAATCTCTAAATCAGTATATCATTCGTTTGAGTAACCTTTAACAATTTGAATAACTTTACTCATTATCTTAAGTTTAAATGCATCTTCAATTCCTATCTTGTTAAAAAATGGAATATAAATTGAAACCGTTAGGATATGATCATTTTGAACTTATAAAAAACTATTTGAATGTAAATAAATATACAAACCTGATCCCAATTTCTATGAAATTTGGACTATAAAGTAAAAGAATTAAAATAATATGATATGTGCATGAAGTTTAGAGTTGGACTTTTTTTACAGAAAATGTGACTGCAGTTGTATTATAACTTATACTGTGTACATATGTTAGATTTTTCTAAATATATATATATATTGCGTCTTTTAGCATTCAAGACTTCATCGTTTAGTCTCTGGAAGCTTGTTTATATCGTCATTTTTTCTGATGCCATCCACAATATTTGTAGTATACCGTGGTGGCAAATAAATACAAAGGGCAAATATATAAGATGCGATAGACCAGTTTTTCATTCGACTTGAAGCCGAAACTATAACCTGTGAAAAATCTCCTGAAAAGGTATAGAGAATTCTGCTTCACTCTTTTGCAGTTCTATAACTGAAAACAAAGTAAAATAAAACGACTTTCGGTATTATTCGACTATTCCTCGTAATTCAGAACGGCAATAATCAGATGACGGAAATAACTAAAAATATGGATGAAGGAAGGCTGCTGCAATACATTAAAAATTCTGTGATAATATTATTTAGATGTGGAAGAGGCTTAATAAGTATTACGATCTATAGTATCAAAAATAATTTAAATCCCATCAAGTACGTATAGAACTCACACTACGAGAGTTCCGCATACGTTTAAGTACTAATAAATATATTGCGTACTATTTATTTGAAATGCATAAAAACATACTATATATATAATCGCTACATAGGTATCTAATCTCTCGCTATATAAGTACCTAATCTATAATAAATAGGTAACCTTCTAATAGTATTTTACTAACCATTTTTGTTATGATTTTTGGTTCATTTCTTTCGCAAATAACTGGGGCAAGGATATCAAAGGCATTTTAAAATTATGGATAAAACTGCAAGCAATTTCAATCCTATAAAATTGAAATGTTTATTGTTTGTACGAATATCATAAAAAAATAAGTTAATGAAAAATAAGTGAGGTATTAAGATACGAGTATCTTACTTTGCTAAATTTGACGTCGCATATTTTCTGTGAAAATAGGCTGACTGACAGGCATGTAAGTAATCTTATAAGGGTTCAACTCGGTTTTCAGTTTCAGACAAGAAACCTTAAAAACAGTCTTTGGGTAAGTAAAAAAAAACTTGAGAGGTGTCAAGGGACACTCGGATGGAACGAAGTTCCTTTCGATTAATTAGTGAAGGAATTGTAATAAAATTTTATTTCTTTTAAGTTATAATAATAATTATTGTTATTATTTTTTATTATTTATTATGTACAAAAAACCTGTATACAGTCAACAAAAATAATCGTCGCGACACCACACTGTTCAATGGAAAATAACTGGCTTGCTTTCTATGAGAGAGAGAGAGACAGACAGAGAAACATGTGCACGCCGCACGGCTTGCAGCGCGACCGTTAGCAACTATAGCAAAAAGTGTCGTTACAACTTTTGGTCTTAATTTTTTCCGTCTAGCCCCCTTTCGCAACCCGCGATAAGGAACTTCGTTCCAAAAATAGAGAAATATGAATTAAAATTAGGACATTTTGGTTTCATCGCGGAGGAAATAAAACAATTTCCCTCAATAAATGAAATACATACCGATAGTAGTTGTGTAATTAAAGCATTTTATTCACAACACAGGATAACTATTTCCCCGTTTGTTACCAAAGACACATAGTTTTTCTGTATACGCAATAACTACTGATAACTATACACTATGCGTCGTGCATTTATGCTAAATGAGAGCTTATTGACGATGTCAAACTATGAGCTTTTTTTGTAGGCAGTTCCTGTAGCTTGAATTTCACCAATACAGTTTGCATGAAAACTATGAATTTTAAACTGTGCAACTTTTATTTTACCATAAATGAAAGTTAAGCATATTTATGCGTTTTTGATGGTAAGTAAAATAGATAAAAACTCACCAAGTTCAAATTTAAAATTGCTGTTGAATACTTTATGCTCACTTTTGAAATTAAAATTTTAGTCGTATTCTATTAAATTTTACTTAATATTCAATTCAAGTTTCACTCAAATTATATTTAATGTACTTATCCAATTTATATACTTAACCAATTTATACCAAAGCACACTAAGTATATGAAGTACACATGAAAATGTCTTAAAAAATGTTAAAACTTTAAGAAAGGAATATTTCCTTTCTATAAAATAAGTCAGTGGTCGAAATTATTTTTCTCAGTGTAAAAATGTCGTAAACACACAGAGTGACGCAAAACGTCAATTAATTTAGTCCACAAAAAAACAAAATATTACCGTGATTTAAAATACAAGTAACGCCATCTCTTAAGCAAGAGCAGAAGTGAATGTTTGAATAAGACGTCCTTGAAAATGCTGATTGATTTTTATAATAAAAACTTGCTTTTAAAATTTTTATTTATGTAGGTCTTCAATGACTTAACCAAAATACAAAATAAATTAACATATTAATGTATTTTATCAGTAAAAAACTCTCAAAAATAAAACTGAAATATTAACTACCTGCAACATTAACTTCATCAAATGTCTATCTGAAATACAAACGCTTACGATACGTAACAGAGCCAACATTTTTTTTCGCCCGTTGTCTGTTTCTTCATTAGTTACCAACTATCAAGTGTTTTATTGGCCGTAAAAGTTAATGAATGAGTGTGCTGAGCTTTATGGGCTGAAAGCTTTGTCGTATCAGGTTTGCCTGTCGATACATATGGTACGCATTGATACTAAGTTGGGAGATGTATTTTTATATCGATCAGCGTAGTACCGTCGGTATGCGTGTTTATCATCTATATTACAGACATTTTGTGGGAAAACTCTATGATTATTTCAAATGTAAGAGGCGATGTTCGTTAAATACGTTTCACTAAGGTTTAGATTTGCATTTATTTCAAATAAAAGGTATAGATGCCGGAAATGTGTGAATGCGTAATGCAGAAAATTAAATATACCGCAACACATGCTTTTAATGAGACAAGTAAGGATGATGTAAGTGAAAATGCATGAGTGAAATTATTTTAGATAGGATTTTATTTACTAATATCTATTCATATTATCAAAGCTTCCTATCATTGTTTGAAATAAAATATTTATAAATTTTTATTTCATTAAAGTTCCAGAAATGTAAGATATTGATATTATCTTGATTTTCCATGATTTTACTCATTCATTACAATATTCTGCCGTAAAAAATTAATATCACATCAGTAAATATATTAATATTTAAATAACAACAATGTCACCTAACATATTTAATACATTATTATCGTTAATAGTGTAAGAAATCCCTAACGAGATGAAAATGGTAATGTTTTTAAAATAATATACGTACATGTAATTTTTATTTTCGCTATTAGATAATATTGCAAATTTTGATAATTATTCCACAGTAATAATCACAATATGCTAAACGATATCAAGATATAATTCCATTATGTTATATAATAGAATCGGTCATTTCAAAAACCTCATAAGGCACTAAATTATAATTTTTCAGGAACCAATAAAAACTGTTTCATGCACAAACAAATGAGTTTTAACAAACTTTTTCGTGCTTAATTTAGTATTTGAGTGGTAAATTAAATTTTGAATAACCTTAACAATTTATTAATGAAAATAAGGAAAAAAAACCTGAAAAACTGTTCTTGACTTATGTTGTTTTAGCAAGAAATAGGGTTAGTGGTATACAATTTAACTAAAACAATCGTAGTAATCATATTTTTTATTGCTTATTATTGAAAATCATATTTAGAAATAACCTTATTAACATTTTACATGTATTAATTTGTCATGTTTTAATATCTTTAAGGCATATAGTCATATTCTCCATCATTCTTATCTAGATTGTCTTCAACATTTGCAGTTGGCCAGATAAAAATATTGTTACAAAATGGCACATGCTCTTCCAGAATGCTATCCTGGACTTGCTTTAAATCGTCTAATTTTGTTTTTATTTATTGGCACTTTTAAATCATAAGCTTTGGCTGATGGAAGTGAAAACGAAGTTGTAAGTATTAATAGGAATTTTGGGACTTTTTTTCCATAAGATTTAGTTAACAAACATGTTTTTTTGTACAAATTTGGCCGCCATTTCTTAAATTCCAAAACATCTTCAGTTTTTAGCTCTATGACTGTAAATGTTGAGCTGGAGTTCGAAACTAAATCAATGTATTCTCCTGGGACGTAGATACGATTATGCTTTCGAATATTTTATTTATGACTCCAAAATCACGGTCATTCGATGAAAAGGAATGACCACGAATTGGGAAATACTGATAAACTTTTTCAAATCTTTTAGTCAGTCAAAGCCAACATAAATCTCAACAATGTATTATTTTTATTTTGACCGGGGCAGTCGTCGGAAAATAGATATAAATACTTAATATCTGTCCCAATATTATGTTTTATATAATGCATAAACATTGAACAAACCTCATTAGCTCCTTTGTTAGCGATGCCTTCGTGATTCAGGTGAAATGTCGATTTTCCTGTTTTTAAATCCTTAATACCGAAACAGTGAACCCATAATTGCCGTAAATAAAAAATGATTGGTATAAGTATGTGCGGCAATGGTAGATTTTGCATAAAATCAAATATTATAGTTACAATATCATCTCGTTCCTTACAAATATCTTGAACTAATGAAATTTTGTTGTAAAACTTCTTGGCACGTCTTAATGGATCATTAACTGAGCTACTACTGAACGTTTTGCATTTTCTGATAAGTTTGATTGTTTTATTTTTGTTGATAGTCCTTCGCAAGTTATACATGTGTCGACTTGTGGTCGGCCAAATCTAAGGGAAAAGTTTTCATTAAAGTATTGTAAGTAAAATTTGTACTTTATACCGAGATCTGGATGTTTTTGTGTAAACATTGAATGCATTGTTATAACTTCTAAAGGTGCATCATGATATTCAATGTCTTTTCCTGCGTAATGTGTCTTTTTCCTAGGAAAGCAAAGGATGCATTCATATATTTTTTGGCATATTTCAGTAGGCACTGTATTTACTTTTGGGTGACATCCTCTGTTATCTGTAGGACTCTTTCCTTCATTTAGTAAATCACAAAGTCTGCGTACTCTGGCTTCAGTAAATCCATATAGACTGATAAATGCTTTCTTGCAGACTTTAACTTTATCAGTTTGTTTTGAAACTGAAAAGCATTTTGCCTCTGTGTAGCATTTTATTTTCGAGAATGCCTCTGTTTTATAGGTAACTTTTCAATAAGTAATTGAAGAAATATATCCTGCTCATTTTTTGTTGAAAATAAGTTAATTTTTGAAATGCAAAAGTCCATGTCATCTTGGCGGAAATTCGCAAAACATTCCTTCTTACATCTGCAATAAATAAGCGATATATTAATATATATATATATATATACATATATATATATATATATATATATATATATATATATACATGTATATACATATATATATATATATATATATATATATTTATATATATATATGTGTGTGTAGTTTATATAGGCCCCGATAAAACACGTTAACTGAATAAAGGTTTATGGAAAACTTGCCTGCAATTTTCACCGGTAGATCTCAGAGCTATTTGTTTACTCGATAATGAGTATGTGCCAGTCTTTTAACAATTTTCCATAACATTTCTTTATACTTTGAGGGATTACACCTTCTCTTCTTTTTCGGCTCACCATCACCCTTTGTTTCACTTGAAGAAATTTTAAAGCTAAAATATTAGTTTTCGCACAAAATAGCTGTTAAGTAAAAGACAAAAATATGACCTTAATGACGATTGTTGTCAAATTGAGGATTTGAATATTGTTGAACCAAAGAACAAAGCAAATTTAAAACGTCAAACTCAGTCATTAAACTAGTCCCGCCATTTAGTAGTGCATGCAAAAACCTCAAAAGTCACTGACTAATGTCGTTTTGGCAATGAACGTCTTATTATTTGAAGAGGAAGGATTGTATTGAATTATGTGGTTTTTACCCAGAATACTCATCTCCTTTTAAAGAATCATTTTCAAAAAAAGTATGTTGGAAAAAAATATGACTTATGAGGTTTTTGAAATGACCGATTCGATTCTGAATGTGAGCGTAACAAATGGATTTCCTTAAAAAGTTTACACATGAAAAAGTGAAAAACTCTATATAATTTTTGAAAACTTTTTAGGATATGAAAAATAATTTCAAATTTGCACTAATATGTGAAATAATAAACTAATAAATAGTGAAAAACAACTTGAAAATCCCCATTTAGAAAATACGGAAATACACATATATTGACAGATAACTAAGCATCGGAAAAAGGAAAAAAAATTAAAACAGCAAGAAAGAAAGGAATGGGCAAGATTATACACACAAACAATTGCTTAGTACGAAGGACATTCGGCGAGCACAAAACAAGGTGATTACCTTGAATATTATTTATCAAAATAAGACTATTTTTGCCAAATTATTGTAAAAATAGATCAATTTTGATAGGTTACCTAGGATTGAGAAAATAATATCTGAAATAGGTGAATTAAGATAACGAAGTGCAATTTTCGTATTTTAGCAACTTTAGTACTACGGTCAATTTCTGTTCTTATGTTATTTTCTAGCTTGATTTGTGATGTGACAGCGACGTGTAACGTATCCTTATACGTATATACGTACAGAGATGCAAATTAACAGACGGAGGCAAACCGTCATTTTTCTAAATAAAACTTCGATTTCAAAAGTTACACTAAAAGGTCAATGCTTGTAAAATTATCTATATTGTAATTGTTTTTGACGTCAAAACACGAGGTTGGCGAGTCGATATCGACAATGAAGCATAAAACAGCAAAGATATGCAATGGAAAACGAGATATTATTATTTCATGCACATAATTACAAATAAACAAGGTTCGATTATGTGACAAAATATTTCCTAAATTTGAAAATTGGTTTGTCGAAATTGTTTTGCTCTCTATTCGTCAAACGTGACGTCACGCGGGACGGAAAAAATCGGCATGTCGGCACGTTAGCCACCTGCCCTGTGTTTAAATAAGACTCAATGCTTATCCTACTCGACAAGTATTTGTTAAATGAACTCGTAGTGTTTTCTTGTTAACAGGCTGTATGTAACAAAAATCTTTATATTAAGCTGTGACATACACATTCAAATTTATTTGTTTACTCTAGTTTCCCAAAAATGGCTTAGTGCCTTCCTACACAAAAAAGATATCTTAAACTTTCAGCGGGTTTTTGAAATCGAATGATCAATAAGTTATTATTTGAATTATAAACAACTTTTTTTTTAAATATTATATTTGTTTTAGGTTTTTGTAGCGAAAATTGTAGATTAAATAAATTTATAAACTGAATGTAATTAAAATTTTGATAACAACAACAGTTGAAAATGGTAAAATAAGTTATTTTACCATTTGAAACAAGATATTTTATTGGGACATCTGCCTATATTCATTTATTTATTTATTACAATGTTAACACATTCCAATGAAGAGAAGAGTAACAGTTTGACGAAAAACGAACGATATCATTAATTTTAAATTAGTTAAGTGTTACAAATGAAAACGTGCGAGTCAACTCCTGTCCGTTAATATAACGGATTCATATATTGTTATGTTAAGAAAATCCACAGAATACATACATTGTGAAATACTCCTGATACATATAAGTTAGAAACAAATGTACCGATGATGATCAGGATATTTTATAGGTTTATTTCAAATAAAGGATATCTGACATTGTAGCAAAGCACATAAAACTTTTGGAAAATATAAGATAAAATTAAGTAATGACATGACTTTTCACACATAAAAGAAATATAAATTTATCACAACAAATTTAGATGAGGGAAACAATCAAATATTTTGTGAAAATAGAATTTTGGTATAAAATGTCACCAACGGAGTAATAAAGCTCTACTTGTGTATCAAATCTTAATTTCCAACTTACATCTAATTTTAGAACCAGTCGATGACAATATCACAATTGCGGTCTTTAGCATCGCAAGCATGATCGTACATCACGGAAAATTTATGGAGTGAAGCGTGTGAATAACGAATTTAGCTGAATCCACTCGCTTTACTCGACTTAACTACAGTATTTGTTTCACGTTTTAGACTACGAGAATCAGCGAGGTACAATTCTTCATCGTAAAACATAAAGTAATCGCATTGTCTGAAACAATACATCTTAAAAATAATGAACTGAGAAATTCATGGTTTAGAGGATATTGTATTTTGCGTACGAAATAAAATATTATAATTTTGATTACGCAGCAGACTGAAACGCCTTTCTAATTTCAAAATAATAAACGGATACCCCCGCAAGAGAAATATTTTGAGACTCCTTTCTAATTTAAAACTAATAAGCTGTAATTAATTTCTAAGTAAAGTCACGTGTATTCAAAATACTGAAACATCTTTTTAATTAAAAATTAATAAGTGTAGCATTTTTAAAATAAATTACGATTGAATTAAGATAACGAAGTGCAATAACTTTAGTACTACGGTAAATTTCTGTTCTTATGTTATTTTCTAGCTTGATTTGTGATGTGAGAGCGAGAATTGCGATTACAAATTTCGAGATTAATTTATAATAAACAAATTATAATAAGTCACTTAAACTTAACTTTAAATTTGCACTATATCCTTAGCGAATTAAAATAACTAACTTTTACGAAATTTGGTTTGTGATCACAGTATTAAAGAATATTATTTAATTCTTAAGCAATGACATATTGTTTGATTTTATTTAATAGTTGATATTTACTAAAGTTATTTAAAATTGTAGATATTTTGTAATATCTCCTCATCTATATATAACTCGTATGGCTTTTATATTCATCGTTTTATTTCTTCTACTAAAAAAAATTTGTTACGAAGTAACTTTAATCAAACCTAAAAAAACTCTTTATAAACTATTGAATTTCTTCCAAACGTGAATTATGAAATACTCAGTATAAAATTATTTTATTTCATTATCATTTATTTATTTATTGAGTTTTAGACTTTAACCTAAAAATACACTCGACGGATTTATTACTATTAGAGCTATCTCTTCCAAACAATCAAACCGCCCCAATTTGAGAACTTTGTGTTTTGAAAAACCGTAATAAGTCGTTAGTGAAATATTGTAAAATATAAAACCTATTATATTAAATAAGTAAAACTATAAGTAAAATACAAGGACCGAATGGGCTAAAAAGAAATAGGATAGAGAGAAGAAAGCACGAACGGAATATGTTTTTAAGGTGATTTTTAAAAACTAGGCATAGCAAATACTATTCAGATCTGATATCTCACGTATGTTTTCATTTGGTCCATTTTATGTCAAAATATTTACACGCATTTTGCTCTTTCATTATTTAAATGTACTTTTTTCATTTAGTGACCAATAAATTATATTGAATTTTCGAAATTACCGGAAAAAATGGACAACACTTCTTTTTGATCAAACAAAACTCAGATGTATAAAATTTATGAAAAATTATCAATAAGCCAACACGTACGATGTCTATATTCATATACAAAGCTTTAAGTCCATTGTGATACTTTAGTGCACTTTTTCTTTCAAATATAAGTGCAAACATGATTTTTTTTGTTATTATGTAATAGTATATTAAACGTAATCGCCATTTACTTAAAGCACTACAACTAGCATATTTAAATTGTTTGTTGCTATTCTAGAGTATATACTTTTTGGTAGATATTGATAAAAGAAGATATTGATAGAAGTTGATAAAAGTTAACCAAACTTGATTTACAAATAGGGATCCGATTAGAATTTTTAATTAAGCCAGTCTATTAAGACTATTAGTCTCAAGGGTGGAAGAAAGTGTGAAATTATTTATGTTGATATTATTATAAGTCTGTTTTGTGAAACACTTAAATTCATCTGAATTAATTCAATTTCTATTAAATGTTTATGTAATCTATACAATCAGAGTTATGAACCTGTACAGGGAAAATTTGTTTACCAAAAAAACATTTTGATTGCAAATTATAAATCCATATTATGAATATTATGAACACTGCCATAGATTTCAACAGAGAAAGAAAGGAAAAAAAAAATAAATATATAGAACGTATAAAATTAATAAGAACTTGTATAACATCTGTATAACATCAAATCAGAAATTTTCATATATTTTAACTATTTTAAGTAGGCATAATCCTAAGAAACCTTCGAAGCAAATGGTCCCTATCCAGAGATTAAAACCTTATAAACTGTTATATAGATCCAAGAAATGGATTTAATAAGTCAGATAATTAAAAACACCGACACGACCACATTCGTTTTTCTAAGAAACCGTTTGACGCAGAAACTTGAAAAACACATTTCTCAAATTTATGTGGGGATTAAATTAAATATTCCCAAAAAAAAATTAAACTCCATAAGCCGTATCGTTTGAAAGAACTAATTACAAGGGTTAAAACTATTATTAGACACTCTATCTTTCCAGATATTATGAATTATCTACAAAAAAATATGACTACTGAACCTACAATTATGAAAAAAACAACAGTTTTTGGGAATATGCATATATTGTAAGAAAATCAAAGATATATTAATGTGCCACAGTATTTCATATATTAAAAAAAAAAAGTATATATAAATATATATATATATATATATATATATATATATATATATATATATATATATATATATATATATATTGTGATGATTTTTGATAAATAAAGCGATATCAGTTCAAACAAGTTACAAAACTTCTGATGTGCGAGTAATTAGTACTATTGACTAGTACTATGGTCTACTATATTTTTTAATTAGGTACAAAATTTATAGCAACTCTAGAATTTAAAAATTACGTTATGCTTTCTTAGACGTATCTTAATCAATAACATAAAAGAAATGCATAATTCTTAAATGCAAGTCATGATGCAAGTTTTCTCTTACATTTTAAATTTACATTCAAGCAATATGGATAGTAAAAAAGCTTGTAAATATTGAATATAAATTGGACTATACAAAATTTCATATTTAAATGCAGCACAACATTGTTAATTAGGAAGCAAAAGATTCGTTTTAATTATTTTTTGAAGAAAGGCTAGATTTTCTTAAATAAAAACCACCTCGCTTATTAATAGTATATTATATACTGAAATTCAGTTAACGACTACTGAAATGGTTGCTGAATTATTAGGTAACAAATGGATTGGGTTGCATACGATATCGTCATTGGCCTTCACCTTTATAATATCTCTCACATCATAAAGACAAAATAAACCTGAAGTGTCTGTATGTAATTATCTCATAATGTATGTCACCTTTCTATAATTTTTCCTGTTTGTCTATTCGTTATATATATGTTGCCAATTATTGCAATGTGATATTAAAACCTCATATTCCGTAAAGCATCTAACCCATTACATTAAATGTTTAATAATGAACGTTGATTTTCCACTCAAACTAAAATTTATTTGCTGTTTTACTCTTTGAAATTGAATGTCTCTCAAACTTCTCTCTGATTTTTCACAGTATATATTCTTTTCTTTACAGATTCTATTAGTTAACCAAAGTAAAATTCGGATAATTATTTACTGCAATATATTTTCAATACCAAGTCTAATTCAATTTTGACAAAGAAATTATTTACAAAGTTCAGTTTTTTTTGAAACTCCGAAAATTTAAACAATGACAATACACGGGTCTCTGTTAACCAATGCCCAATCTCGAGATTTATTTATTTGCAATAAATGAACGGAAATTAACGATTGTTTAATATAAGAATCTTGAGGAAATAGTAAAAGACAACTATGAAAATTTATCAAACCCTTTTTAACTTGTAAAGTTTGATTAAAAGGCTATGTTGAAGAATGACTGATGTAGGGTGGGTAAATTGATATTGAAATAAAATTACCATTTAAAAACTAAATAAAACACGCACTTCTGTAGCAATATCGACAAAAAAAAATTGTCTTTATATTTAAAGATTTTGATCAAGAGTGAAAGATTCCCTGATACCAAAAAATTAGGTTCCATGTAAAAAGCGTGGAGTTATATTTTCGCGTCGAGTTATATTTTCGTTATAACTCTACCTTTGAAAATAGCTAGTGTTAAAAAAAATTACAACTGATCTCAAACACACCACGCTGTTTACCTAAAAGTGATTTTTTGTATTAGTGACGTTCTTTTGCTCTTAAGCAAAAACTATTTAAAAGTAATATTTTTATTTTTAGTGCATATTGCAACGGAAGCTTGTTTTTTAGTTTTCATTAATATAATTTAATTTGTATTCGTTTTTAATTTTCTTTTTTGTTTCAGAGTTATAAAAAATTATTTTTTCAAATTTTATATAATTATTACATTGTCGTCGGTTCTTGATACATGTGCAATTGATACATGCTCATTATGAATCAAATTTCGTAGAGAAACCCAAGCATAGCTCTTCCATACCTCACTGATAAAATTGAAGTGGATACTAGGTCAATAATAAGAAGTTACACCCCAATTCCCTATATTATCACTGGCTATAAGAACTGGCTGACAATTTTATTCATATAAATACGTATTAGGTATTTCGGAGGAGATTATAATATGACGAAATTTTTCCAAGGTGTCCAGCCGAATTGAACTCTCCGATTGATCTTATTAATTCTCCAACTTCTATAACTAACGTGTATTTTTATGCTGGTGATGTAAAAAACATACTATGTATTTTGCAATTTTACCAAATTAGTTTTTTAGTAATTTCATCCTTAATTAATTTGTAAGTACTGCACAACTAAGATACGCTCATTTACACATTGGAACAAAAATAATATTCAAACTCGCGTGAATAAGCCGATATTTAACGGAAGCGACGATGCTACGTGCATCAAAAACATTAATGATCTCGATTTCTTTATTTTCCGGAAGCGAGTTGATATTTTTTAATGATATACAATTATTGCGAAATATCTGAAACATTTCTAGTTACAAGCGTGCACGTACATTTTTAATGAGTGCGGAAGCATTGGAAACACTTTCTGTGCTGACATTTTTCTTTTAATATATTCAAATGAAATTACAGTTTGGTTTACAGCTTGGCAATTCTTGTTTTATCTATGAAGTGTGAATGTTTAAAGAGAAGAAGGTGGATGTGAATTCTGCATTATTAAAAAAATGTTTTTTATGTCATATTGCTTTTAATTTTCGTCTAACTATTATTTAGACCCAAATTTATAAATCTGTTTATCTAAATAGCAGATAATGAGTTATTTAACATATATTCGAAAAATTGTACATTTGTACCTGTTACCTCTAAAATTTCGTTATAATTATCGCATTTTAGTAAAAACATTGATTTCCATTGAATAATGGTATTTATTATAATCGGTGATCAAATTTATATAAAGTATTAGTCTAAAACTTAAGGAAATAGTAAATATTGCAATGATGTATTTTTCATTCACAATATCTCTATTTAATTATTACTTCCAACTGATATATTTCCTTGTCTCCAACTGATATATGAAACATTTGATGTAAAAACAAGCCTAACGTGCAATTTAAAATTTTACTGAAAAGACATAAACCTCTTCAGAAGAAAATATTAATTATATTATTCTGATATCTTACATTACATAGTTAAGTTTGTTGTTGTCTATATGACTTTACCTAATGGGAAACCAGTAGCATTTGAAGTGGTTAATAGTATAAGCTTGCATTCAAAGATTTATTTTTCCTAGCTAGATTTTGTTCAACCATATTAAATGGAATTGGGATGATTTCAGCTTATTTCATTCACAGAACATTAAAAGGGTTTACATGTTTATAAAATTTGTATTTAAGAAAGTCATATTTTCCTTTAAAATAACTATCGCCTATAAATTACAAGCTAGAAAAACATTTATCAGCTGCTGTTAAACAATGATTTATATATAATGTTTGGATTACTTGACATTTTCAAATCTGTAACTGGGTAAACGTCCAATAAACTTGACATACATATATTAGAAAATATGTAAAAGTAAATAATATAAATATGTATTATTATTTTAGAGGTATAATATTCCTAGAGAATTTAATAACAAGTAATCAACAAAATTTTTGGTACAAATTTTGCCTAAGAAAGAAGTGGTAGACCAATCTGCTAACATGAAGGAGCAAATTTTGAAATTAATGTTATCTAGGAGAACCAATATTTATTGCCATAGTGGAAGTATGTATTTGACTGCAAATTAAAATATTAGCTATAATAACAACCAACTAATCGAAACATTTATTAGCATCACCATTATATCTGAAATTCAATCTGTACATTTGACTCCTCTGATTTAATAACGGTTTAAAAAAAAAGTAAATTAGTGTTACAAAAAGAGATCTTAGGATCATAGAATATTTAATATTTTGCAAGCGATATTTATCATCAAAATGTGAACGAACATTGCAACATTTTATTACGTCATTTTTCATTTAGAAATAGCTTTAAAATATTGCGAAAAATCTTTACAAATAAGAACATATTTTAGTTTCTAACTTTATATGACAAATTGTTATTTTGCAAGACTCTCAAAGTAATATTTTGTATCAATAACTTTAATTTCAATGTTTTTGCGGTTAATAATTTAATATGATAACCAATTATTTTAATAATAGATAACTTCCCTTTATTCTTACACTTTAGGTTTTCTATAATCAAACAAGGAATTCTTATAATTTCATGTGCAGTTTTTTATCCGTCGATCTGTCGATCCTTCGTAGTTTGCACAATTATAAATTTGTATACTATTTTAAATATAAATAATTTATACTATTTTAATGGGTATGCCATTAAATAAATAGCTCACGATACTTATGTGTATTAAAAATAAATATAAGAAATTATTGTAACATATTTTGTAATATTTTTTTATTTAAATCTAAAAATCATTATTCAGCTTCCACAGAACTTTAAGGATGAGCATTATTTTGATATTTCATGAAATAACTACGAAATTATAATTTATGCATGGTTTGACCAGCACCTGACCGCACTTTTATTTTGAGAAATAAATTATACCGTATAATTTATTCACAAATAACAGTATACGAGTGCTGCGACATTTAAATGGGGATTGACATTTATTAATGTGACGTAAGAAAAGTAATTAAAAAAATTACATTTCTTGAATATTTTTTGAATTACTGTTCACTTACTGAGCACAAGAAGAGAACGCAACGTGCGTTAAAATTATGAAAGACCTAAATAAAATTTTCTTTAACACGGAAATAACTCTCAATATTATGAAACCATTAGAAGCATTGTAACTTTGAAAACCCAAATAAAATTAAAACAATTAAATATTGAATTATTCCAAAACTGCACGTAATGGAATATTTACAATTTTTTTGGTTTGTTACAAAAATATTAAATAAATATCTTTAGATTATGATCCTAAGGGGAAAAAGTGTACTCATTTTTAGAAATCCTACAAACAATAACACAAGGACCTATCCAGCGTGAGCACAATTCGCACATATTTAGGCATATATAAACATTAAAGGTATAAATGATTTTTATTAAATTATAAGTTTTAATTTTCTCATTGTTGGTATCTTTCACAGGATTAAAAACCTGTACATATATAAAAAGAAATAAAATAATCGTTATTGGTTTTCTTTAATTTTCCGGTAAATTTTTCGATTATTTTTTTTCGATACCACATTAAATTTTATACGAATATCTTAAAAAGCTAGTGCTAAATACGTGGGTTAATAACACATGCTACCGTGCCAAATTTCAAGTTTTGAAGTTGTATGATTTCCGAGAAAATCGGCTCTCTGTCTTTTTTATTATCAAAAATGATACTAATACTACTTGTTTTTTTGTATTTTGTATAAGGTTCTACTCTTTTCTTGCAAACCATAAGGCATTCAGTTATATTGTCGTTTTATTAAAAATTATAATTATTATTAGAGTAAAAATTTCCGCCTCGTTTTATTACCATAAAATATATTTTTTATTCTATTTTCATGGTCAGCAATATCTTGATTACTCTGAGCCTTCTACCGCCTTTACTAGTTTTAATCTGGGTATCTTATTAACAAATAAGACGAAGATTAAACGACATTAACTACTTGTATCTCATAACTTGATGTTAAATTTTATGATAAATAAAAGGTCGCATAAGAGCCAAACATATAAGTTCAAAAAAATATTTATGTTAAATAGTTTATATTTATGTTTACCTTCCAAATTTAAACGTTATTCAAATTAAAAGTAAAGAAACTACTTAGGCTTGATTGTTATTTCTCATCAGAAAAAAATTATCTTATTATGCACATTAATATTTTGGATGGAATTTTACTATTTGTTTCTTGTAAACAGTTGATAAATTACGTAATACCAAAACATAGTAAGTTTTAGTATACGGGAACGGTTTAAAAATTCCAAAACCTTCAGCAAAATAAATACGACAGCCAAAATTGTCGAAAATGTTTTTCTCAATATCAATATTTCATGAAACCATGGAATGTTCTGCTTTGCACACCACGTAAGCTCGTCTTATGTTTTTAAACAGTTTAAGGGAGAACAAAATATTACCGTGATTTAAAATACAAGTAACGCCATCCCTTAAGCAAAAGTAATGATGGGTCGAAACAAATAACGCTAAAGTATTTTTTCTAAGAGCATGCCGCTTCAGTACATAGCACGTTTGATTTAGCATACAGTGTTAAACAAATTAATACTCCGAACCCTCATGAAAGTTGCATCGGTACTCATATGAGAATTTCACATCGATTCATGACTTCTACTTTAGATTAATTCTAAGACGTGCGGGAAAGTGCTAGCAGATTTTGAAAATAAATACTTAATCACAAAAATAAAATGTATCTTCAATGAGGCAACCGCAATAGAATGTAAATTAATATCTTATTCCATTTTATCGCTAACTACTATATTCTAAAGACAGTATCTGAAATATTAACTGTCTGAAATATTAACTTCAAAATTTGTCCACTGAAATAAATAGCATAAATCCCTGCTCATATGATTCATTCGGATACCTAGCAAAGCCAACATTTTTGTTCGCCCGTGGCGTGTTTCTTCATTAGTTGCCAACTATTAAGTATTTTATTGGCTATAAAAGCTATTGAATGTGTTTGCTAAGCTTTATGGACCGAAAGCGGTGTCGTGTCAGCTTTGTCTGCGATATATATGGTACGTTTTGATACAAAACGGTTAGAAGTACTTTTATATCAACCAGCGTAGTACCGTCGGTATGTGAGTTTGCTGTCTATATCACAGATATTTTAAAAGCATTTTCGTCAAACATCAGATTAGTACATATTTCCAATATAAGGTGTGAATATCAGAAAAGCTAGAGAACGCAATGCGGAAAATGAAATTTATCGTAACAGATTAATTCATTAAGGTAAATAAGGATAAGGTAAGTACAAACACACGAATTAAATGATTTCAAGTAGGTATACATTTATTGATAATGGTGCATAGTATTGTTTAAAATAAAATATCCATAATTTTTTTTCAGATTTCCTTTCCAATATGACGGTTCTATCGTTCTTGAAATTTCAGATATTGATATTATCTTTATTTTTCATTGGTTTGGTCCATCGCTAAGAACAATTTTTAAAGATTGACAAAAATTCATTTATATTAACCATTTTCTGCCGCAAAATACAGTTATTACAATATTATTCTGCAAGCACATATAGTTTTTAACAAGCTATTATCGTGCATAGTGTCGGTAATCTATAACGGGATAAACGTGGTATTGTCTTTCAAATAACATACGCAAATACAATTGTTATTCTGGCTTACATAGATTAAAAGAAATGTTGCCAATTTACCAATTATTGAATAGTAACAATCACAAGACAGCAGAGGATGTAAGGATATAATTTCATTATGATATATAATTCAGAATATGAGCGTAACAAAATTATTCTCTAAAAACATTTATATAAGGAAAGTTAATTGCTTCTTCCTAATTTAATAACCAAAATATGACAGAAATATAAATATCAAGTAATCCTAATTGCCTCCGAATATTACAATAGAAATAACAAATTGAATTTTTTTAAAATTTGAAGTAAAACCCATTGTGCTATAATGTAAATATTGTTCACAATATTATAATTAAATACATTATATATATATATATATATATATATATATATGTATATATATAAATATATAAATATATATATATATATATATATATATATATATATATATATATATATATATATATATGTATATATTATGCCATTATGCTAATTTTTTTCATTAATGAGAATTTAAAAAAAATTTAAATCGACAGTTTTCTATACATATTAATTTTTTAGAGTAGAGAATAAAAATTAAGAGTACAGATATACTATAATTTTTAACAAATATCTGCATGTCTGAGAATTTTAAAATCTCATAAATTAAAGATGTCAAAGGAAGAAAAATTTCAAACATTCTTGAAAATTTGTGATATTGGAGAAATAGTCTGTAAGAATATTTCTCTAAGAACTTATATATATCTCCAACTTAACCTCAAAATATAAAAATATTCCGCCAGAATATTCTTCTAATATTTATAAAATCCGATAAATATAGATGTGTAAATTTGTATGTTTTTCTATTAGTCTTACATCGATCCAGATATAATGAAATCTTGGTGTTTGAATTTTCGGATTTAAGACATGTTTTAATAAAATATTTTTCTTCAGTGGTGCCACCGTGATTTTTTAAAATTTATTAAGGAAATTATTACGCGTTATAGAAATTAATAAACTTAACACAGATGATACTAATCATCCTCATGCATATAATAACATGTTTTTACCAGGAAAAATTCTTAAAAACATTTTAAAAATTCCTTTAAATTCTTTATTATTAAGACCGTGGTTTTGACTAATAAACTAATAACATCTGTTTTGCTCTAATTCATAAAATATGAAACGAACATATAATATGAATATGAACGAGATAAAATAAAATTATCTCGTCCATTTGGAGAGTGTTAAAAGTGAAATGGTTGGTAAAACCAAAAGCGTAAGAAGACGTTAAAAGTTAAAAAAAAACTAAATAACATGGTGTTTAGAGAATTACCAAGCAAATACACACGAATAGTTGCAGAATACGAGAAACATTCGGCAAATATGAAAAAAGTGAATGAAAATTGTAAATGATTATAATTTGTACAATCAATGGTATAATGGTATAATTTATACCATTATTTGAACAATCATTGTGGAATTAGTAATGAACAATCATTGCCCTGTATGCTGAGTGATAACAAATCGATAGAAAAAGAATCACCAAAATCCGCCAACCGTTGCGACCTGCAGCGTGTCCGCATATAGGTATACATGCGTACATATAAAGCTAAATTTAAAGCATAACCTAATTCTATTTTGAGAAGGTTTCTTTTCTCAAAACATATTATAATTTGAATACTAGGTAAAATTTAACGAGATATAATTACTTCTATCATTAAACCTAAAGTCTGACTTGCTAGGCAACGAAGCATGCTGTGGCGAAGGTGTGCAACAGGAAAGGAGACATTATAGGATTAAATATTTCAGATTTGATTATGTGAACAAATAATTACGTCCTAAATTTGGAAATCGATTTGTAAATAATTTTCTTTTCTGAATCCGTCAAATTTAATAGCGCATGGCTCCAGCTTAAAGCTCACATGTTGGCATGTCAGTTGTCTGCTCTACGATTAGTAAAATTATTTCATATATGCGATTAATATAGCAACTATTTGTCAAGTAAACTTATTGTGAATATAGACAATTCTTAAATTTGTGCGAGGCTCAATTGTTTTATTTCATTTTGTATAAACATTTATTCATTATTTTCAACAGGTGCCATATCTGTGCTATTTCTTTTTTTATGCTTTTTCGCAAATACGCTTTACGCTTTCAACGCTATTTTCAAATCGGACGATAAATACTTTATTATTTGAATTAGGAGTAAGTTTCTTTAAGAAACTTACGTACTATACTTTTTTATACGCGTAAAAGATTATTCTAGCAAAAACTATAGATAAAATAAATTTATGAACTAAATATAATTAAAATTGTAATAAAATAAAACAGCCAAGAATGATAGCAAAGGATGTGACAAGTAGGTAAAAATTATGCAGGACCTGAAGTATTCTTCATTTCTAAAAATTATATATATATATATATATATATATATATATATATATATATATATATATATATTGCAAGGTTTGGCGGCATCCGCTTTTTTTTTGTTTGCAACGTCATTCAATACGTAGCAGTGACCAGACGAGTAAGAATTTAAAGAGAACAAACATTGTTATAAATCAGAAAAAATATAAGAGTTACGCATAATAAAGTGTTAATTAACTCCAGTTCTAACTTCCAGTGTTAACTGCAGTTCAGGTATTGTGGTGAGAAGATAATCCACAGCATAGTAAGGTAATCCTGATATAGATCGATTGAAGAAAAAGATACAAGGAGAAAGTTTTCATCTATATCTTTTGTATATATATTTGAAATGAAGAATTGTGTCTAACCTAATAGTATGGGAAAATAATCAGATTATTCGGTGCGGATAAGTTTTGATATAAAATATCAATAACGGGACCATACACTTCTCCTTGTGATCCTATTTCATTTATACCTGGACAATTACATGACAATTCGATGCCAATGCTATAATTGTCACCGATAGGATCGCTAACATGGTAAATGACTACGGAGAATTTATCGAGTGAAGTGGGTGAATAACGATTTATTATGTAATACGAGTACACTGGCTCTACTCGACTCAAGTACAGTATTCACGTCACTTTGTTGATGCTCAGAGTAGGCTAGGTACAATACATCAGCATGAAGCTTAAGGTCATCGCCATATATAAACAATACTTAGAGTAAGTTTACATCTTTTAAGAGAAAATCGCCGGCCTTTTAAGAGAAAGTGCATTTGATTGCGATACGAAGACTTTTTTATTTTAAAATTATAAGGCGTAAATCTCTGCTTGTAACTAACGAGTTTCAGGTTTCGCAAGGATGAAAATCTTCAAAAACCTCAACGCATTCTATCAACTGATAAATTTAAGGTATGAGTTTAGTTTACTAAAAATACAAATTGCTCTGTTATATTGTGAATATAATGTATAAAAATATGCACAATACAATAAAGCAATAAATGCAACTGCCCACTTAATGTTTTCATTCGCTACCGTGTACTGTTACGGTGTACTTGTTGTTGTATATAATTTATAAAACGATTAACAAATGCAGTCATACATAAGATTGCATGCGAGTAATTTCAGATAAAATCACCGGCGTGAAAACTGAAATCCTTATATATTTTAACGATTATGAGAAGTTGCAATCTTAAGAGCTACTCAGATGAAATAATCCTTTCCCGGCAACCGAAACCTGTCAAATTTTAATAGATATATATTTATAAAGCTAGGCAATGTATAAATGTATGTATAATATATTTATAAAGCTAGGCAATGTATAAATGTATGTATAATATATTTATAAGGCTAGGTAATGAATATAACATCAATAAAATCAATGTGTGTGTGTGTGTGTGTATGAGTAGGTGCGCTGGTGCGCGTGTTCACGTGTGCGAATGTGCGCGTGTGCATGTGCGTACATGTGTGTATGTGTGTGTGTGTGTGTGTGGATTATTTCTTAATTCTTAATTTTTTAATTAAAATGATTTAATAATTTCATTAGGGCATTTAGCAGTAGATCTTAATATGAGATTTCAAACTATTTGATGAAATCCTTCCTTCTTCGGTTTGAAAACGATTCATGATATTCGATATATCCAATGTTGAATTAAAAAATTATTATAATCGTGCAATTAAACGTAAAGATTATAATTGACGACTTGTTGAAGGAATTGTCTACTTAATTAAAAGAGTAACCACGTCTGTTATGGAACATCAAAGACAACTTGGCGCGTAAAAAATGCAATTATTTTCTCAATGCCGTTTTTCGTATTTATTTCATTTAGTTTATAAGAAAGAAATTAAAGACTTAAATATTGAAAAATACTGTCATGTGGGATATTATGAAGATGATAAATAGCAAGTAGGCGTTATTATGATAGACCATCAATATTCTACTCAAACTATATAGGTAAATAATGATAAAGATAGTTTTCTTTATTAATTTTATTCAGCCCCCGTCGGGTATAAATAAGAAATATAGTCGCCCCCAAATGTATCGCGCTCCACAATATTAACACTAAATTTACCTGAGAACTACAACTGCTGTTGTCAACCTATCACTTTGTTGCGAATTTTATGCCAATAAATTGGCACTGGAATTTTCCTTAAACTAACATATGGAAATACATTGAATTTTAAAATATATTACTCTAATTTAATTTGTTATAGTCATTGGAATATTACCATTATTAAATACATACTTTACAAAAACGATAACATCATCACATATGAATTTTATAACACTAACAATATCTCAAGAAGTTTATTCTCATTTGTCACCAAAAGGATCATAACATTTATATACCTTCACGCTTGCCTTTTTCACACACACATAATATACACGAAAGGGAGTTGTTTATATTCTTGTCATGCTTTTATGCCTCAATAACACAATCCTTCCCCCTAAAATTTCATTTTAATGTTGCCTGTGTCATGGAGACAAATATCAAATAGTTTTATCTTCTATATTGTAGTCTTTTATATTGTATCAGAGCTAGTTTTATTGCAATAAATACATTGCAATAACACAACATAATAACTCACATGAGCAACAGTGAACTAAGATCCTCTCAAAATCCCGTGTAGACTCCGCGGAGACATAATAGCGTACAACGAGACACAGCTACATTAAATCTTCTTCAGTATATATTTTAGCAAAACGAATTTATTATAAGTGTATTGCTTCAAGAGTTTTTAAGTGAAAGCTAGCAAAAATACGTTAAAGGTAATATAATTTTGGTACGTATTCAGGATGAAATGTAAGTTTCTTTGTTATATTGCTTAGAAATCATTCTTTTAACTGTTTTATTACCATTGACTAAAATGATCACAAAATAATTTAGGTGAAGCCATATTAATGAAATAAAAATCGACAATAACGTATCAAACCAACTGTCAGTAACATGTGACCATATATATGTACACAAAAATCGAAAACTGACTTATGCCATAGTGATATTAACGACTTTCCGCTACATCTTGAAAATAAACGTAAAAAAAACGTTTCGATGAATGCTCGAGTAGCCCAGACAGTATATCCGGCAACATGACTCGAGGGCGTTAACGTTTCTTCTTACATTTGGACCTCGTCACTTATGTCGACACTCAACTTCTGAAGTACGTTTTTAACGTACAAAAATATATTTTTATGATACTATCAAGAAATAAATTTTAATGATAAAAACACACTTTTACAGTTTTAAGCCACTACTTAAAAATTTTATTTTAGAGAAGAATGTCAATCATCTTATTCTGTGAAAATATATTAATTTTAAATAGAAAGAAGAAGATCTAATAAAATAAAATAACTTTAAAGTGACTATCAGATTGCTTCAAAAGATTTAAATTGAAAGACAAGTTTTCTTGAAAATAAATATATAGAATTTCTGAATTAATATTATCGTCTTTTTTCTTATGGTTAAAATGTTACTGATATTACAAACATTTTAATTTATTATAAATAAGTGGTAAGACCATATTCATTTAGAATTAGATTATGTTTTAATGAATCTTATTCGAAACAAGCGTTCGTTATATAGAATATCTATTGCAAATGAGGTAAAATATCAGCCTTGAATTCGGATTAAAAATGAATCACAGATGATGAATGTGCACCGTGCTAACGATAAATAGTCCGCAGAGACACGACTAGTGAATTGTAAGGTGACTTAGTCATACTTCTATTCGAAAGAAAATCAAAGGGCGTAATACGATTAATAAATTTACTCTGGACAAGCTAAGGAAAGGAGCAAAAAGCTTAAATATGGAAGAACCGTAACATTACAGAAGTGACAAAAACCTGACTCCTTCGAGCATTAGTATTTCTCATTTTCCACTACACTTCAGAAATTTAGATACCATGTGAAATGGAGAGAATAAAATAGGCACTCTAGAAATGTAGTATTGGAAAAGAATGCTTGTAGTAACGTAAACTTAGCTTCGGACTAAAATATGCGTAGTCCAAGAACACAGTATCAGACAGCATTTGTCTAACACTGTACAAACTTGCATAATAAAGTTCTTTGGAGTAGCTTGTAGTAACGTAAATTTAGCTGCGGACTAAAATATGCGTAGTCCAAGAACACAGTATCAGACAGCATTTGTCTAATACTGTGCAAACTTGCATAGTAAAGTTCTTTGGAGATGTATTGCGGCATAGCAAAGACAGTATTGAACACTTATAGTACAAGGCAAAGTGGAAGATATCAGAACAATGGTTGAGCACCAATGGAGATGGATACGTCAGATGAAGGTAGCCATAGACGTTATGGACGAGTACACCCAGAGAACAATTGATAGAGGGGAATGGTTATATATCCTGTGGCGCATCACTCATTTGCAACACACTGGACATGATGACCACGACCGCTCCTAGATTTCGAGTGTCAGGACTAAGGACTCGAAGATAAAGAGTAATACCCCTTATTACTCTTTATCTTCTAATGTTTATTTTTATACAAACTAAAGTTTATTTCAAACTTATGTAATGTTATTCTGTTCATACCTGGTATGATTAGTTAAGTAATTTTATTATATTTCTACTTTTTTTTCGTGCACAATAGCTGCCTCGGTTCGGCTGATTCGACAACTGTTTTCTCCTATATATTTTATCGAAAGCTACTTTTTTCATTCATTCACTCTTGAACAAATGCTTCCCAATATTACTCAACAACCAAATTAGTGGTCGGAATAAAGGGTAGGGAGGGCTTTGATCGGGAAGTTAGCAAGGAGTCTCCCGAGTATGTAGTGATTAGAGTCGCTTAGTGCGGTTAATTTGGATGATTTGTTTAGCCTTCTGCAATCGAATCTTTCTACTTATAAATGTATATTTCATAATAAGTAAAATGTTGTATCGATATGACATGGAAATAAAAAAAATATTTATATTAATCGACTGCATCGTATTACTGATATTATTCTATTAAAATAATATGTAAAGAGTGTGTAACATAATCTATATCTAATTAATTACTGTAATACAACCATTCGACAAAACTCATTCCAATCTCTAGTCTCTATAATACGTGAATGCGGTAAAATATATAGTTACTTATATTTTTAAGGGTGTTCTTCAGCAAAATTGTTATTGAGTTTTGAAAATAGTTTGAAGTTATGCTTCCTAAAGTGGTTGTTATGTCGTAGTTATTTTACGCGTATAAAAATACTTATATTATTTTTCTCCAAGTGGAAACAGAATAAAACAAAAGGCATGGAACATACGGGAAATTAAATGGTTTGTATATATATATATATATATATATATATATATATATATATATATATATATATATACATATATATATACATAGATGAAGCAGCGAAAATCGTAATATGAATGTTGTGATATATTTTAAAAGAAGAGTTTGGTACTGACGATATCCTTGTTAAACTTTTAAGAATATTTTTTTTAGGTATCCCAATGTATATTTTCTTAATTTCATGTATTACGTAAGAGTTGCGTATGTGGTATATGAAATGAAAGAGTGGGACACTACAGGGATTCGAAAATGTTCTTTTTCCTTTTACACTTCCATATAAAATTGTCACAAATGTTACTGAAAATGGACATATGGTCACAAGATGTTACTGAAA
Source organism: Druceiella hillmani (assembly GCA_039881145.1). Classification (NCBI taxonomy): domain Eukaryota; kingdom Metazoa; phylum Arthropoda; class Insecta; order Lepidoptera; family Hepialidae; genus Druceiella; species Druceiella hillmani. The sequence goes on from JAYKKI010000014.1 coordinate 10,967,324, forward strand.
ATGGTCATAACAAATATGTCCCCGCCCCCACCTCAAAATTGCGGAAATCAAAATGATTAAATAACAGTGAGGTTTAACCTCAAATTTAAATGTTTGTTAACCTCAAATTTATTTGAAAGTTACGGTGACAATTCAAAATCTGGTATTTAAAATTCACGATATCATTACACCTGTGATAGGTTCCTGAATATATTTACACGGAGAAGAATAACATTTCCAAGTAGTTTAATTATAACACTACGTACCTTCAAATATTTTGTGTTCTTAAATATCTACGGACGCATAGTATTGCGAGTTCTACTTTTCTTAACAGTTTATTTATAATCCATCATTTATTTATTTACGTAAGAAGCAAAACGACATTTCTGTTAAACACGGGTCGAACTCATAATATCTCCTTTCCGTACATGTAGACATTCGAATAAAAATTAAAGCTTTGAAGGTTAACAGCGTTTTTGTTCAATTATTTACTAATGTTTTTCTTATTTTTCTTTATAAAAATGTATTGCCTGATATGTCTTTCACACATGTAATATATTATTAATTTTTCATAAGATTTTTCGGTTTTTTTTATCATAACTTCTATTATTTTATCTTTATCTCCCTTTAGGTGAGTTTGGTCTAAATACGTGACGTAAGGAATATTAGATTAAATATTTTATATTCCTAAATATCTAAGGAACCCTCATTGTACAAGTTTTACTTGTCTTCAGAGTTTCTTAGTAATCCATCATTATTTGTTTAACTAAGAAGAATACGCTATTTTCGACAAAATATTTAACTCCTAACGCCAGGTTTTACCATATTTCTCCAATATAAAAAGCGGCATCTCTCCTTAAGTCTCATGTTCGTGATTTAGTATTCAAATAAAATTTTAATTTAAACAATAAATGATTTCCTAACTACTTGTCATAAATTTTTATTCTAATCGAGATTATATTATTTAATATATTTATTGACATCCGGTGTTCAATGTGAGTATATTTTAACCACAGAGAACCTTTTAAAATGCATGGGTTTTCATCACAAGCAATAAAATGGAGGTGATTTCTCACAGATGTTAAATCAGTTCATGTGGGCAGAATGTTTAAAGTTCAAAGCGTGAACTATCTTCGGATGATATGGCATCAATACCTTAAGCCTTTTTTTTAGAAACTGTTGGAATAACAAAATGGTAAAGTTGCTACCGCAGCCAAAGTTTGAACGTGGGCAGAGAATATAATTACACTTTTTCTGGGTATAAAGGACTAGCTTATGATATGAAACACACTTAGAATGCTTTAAATTGTTTTTACTAAACAAACTGTTGATTTGAAATTAAATATATACCATTAGATTTTTCTGAAAAAGAAGAAAGAAGAAACTGCAAACATTTTTGGATTGTCGTTCTTAACATGAAAATTAGGTCGAGTCAGAAAATCTTATTGTAATGTTTTATAACTCTATAAAAAGAGCGTCTGATGTTGATGATTATGAAGTGAACAACAAACTTATAAGAAAATGTGATCTCCTGTAACTTAAGAAGCTGGTCTCTTACTTTAACTCTGTATTCAACCAGATCGGGGTTTTATTACTCTGCGTTAAACGACGTTAGTGTGAATAATCTGTTGATTGAATGACAAAATCCAGAGGAAGAAAATGAATCTCAGAAAACACTTCATGTAAAATTAAGATTTTCATTGTTCGAAAATCATATAAAGAAAAGGAAACACAATCCATATTTTTCAGGAGACACAGATAAACGTGTGTATCAGATTTTAGTAAAGAAATCCCTGGACCGTCATAAATGTATGAAAGAAATTACAAGTCACTGGCGTTTCCGAAGGAACAAAGATAGAAATACTTTAATGGTTTCATCAATGTATTGTTGCTATTTATAGGAAACCGGAATTTCATACAAAATTGTATTTAATTAATCAATATTTGGTCTTATAAGTATAGATAAAAGAGTACTATTTGTGATTTTTTTACGAAACAAAATAAGTCAATTTTATAGAAATAAGTGAAAATAGCATATTACAACCAAAAAATAACAGGAAAATAACGAACAACGAAAAAAAAAATTGTCTTATGTGTTTCATGGTAAATTGTTGGTTACAATGGAAACTTGCATAACTTTTTTAAAGTTCCTCTACAATGAAAGGAACTTTTTTATATTTTTCGCTTTATTCATTCATATAATAAATTATTAATAGGAAAAAACCGCATTTGGCCGTATTTTCTTTCATGCATTGACGAAAAAATGCAATTCCTTATGAGGTTAATATGGCTCAAGGTTGTATAGGTGAGAAGTTCTTTCCACTTTGTATAGTGATTTTGTTACTCATGGCGCATACACCCACCAAAAGTTAAAAAAACTTATAAATTTTTAATACTGAATATATTTGGCGTTAATTTTGTAGAAATTCATTATTCACAATTAAATGGAACTACGCGATGTAGTATTATTTCTTCTTTCTTTAAGTTGTTTACAACGACCTAGGTTTCGTTGTTTTGCAACATCTTCAGGTGGGCTATTAGCAAAGATATCAATCTTTGCCACCTGAAGATGTTGTAATACACTGAAACCTGGGTAGTGGTAAAGAACTTAAAGAAAGTAGAAATAATACTACATCACGCAGTTTCATTTGTGATTAATAAATTTTGTTTGATCTTTTAACCCACAGTATTCAAAAACGTGAGTCCTATAAAAAATTGAAGTGACCCTGGCCGACTACCGCTTGTCCAAGACGTAAACGCGCGAGCGGGAAAAATCTAGATCATAGGATTAAGGGAGATCAATGAAAAGTTGGTGTTCAAAAAAATCGATTGTTATCGGTGGGCAAACCTATAAACGTCTGTGTTGCGGGGTAGAATAAAATATATTACACTTATTGTCTTCCAAAATCATTGCGGTTATGAGAATGTGTAAATAACACGTTAAAAGATAATCTACATATCATTTCATTTGAAGCAATAATCCGTCATCATTAATGCGTTATAATAATTTCTTTCATTTTGAACAAAATTTCTTTGATTTGTTGCTGAAAAGTAAAACAATCCATTCAAGGAGGTCTGTGACGAAGCCTTAAATTTAAAAGTTATTCGATTACAAAGAGGCATCCAAAACATTTACATTTTATATTATTTATCTTGCAATTATAGCCTTATTAAATAATACTACATAATTTTTATAAACAGTGTTTAAAAGACAAATTTTCTCTTTTATAACGGAAAACGCATCATGTTTTATTAAAACTATATTTTTATATTTCTATCCGAACCCATTTGCTAACGTAAAGGTTTGAAAGTTAGTCAGCATTATTTATCAAATTTGACTGGAAACTACAATTTCTTTTCTTTGTGTCATTAGGGTTTTATATCTTTAAAGGAAATATAAAACCCTACAAGAGTTTCATTCGATCACTTACGTGTTCATCTATCGGTATGTAACAGACAATTTTCTCAGAAATCAATTGACGTAGAAAATTGAAAATTAGTCAAAAGAATAAAGTAAACTAATTTATATCTAATACTCAACAGCTAATATAAAAAAAAATTTATAAAAATTTAAGTCGGGCTAAATTAAATATTCGTAAAACAACATTAATTTTAAATTTATAGCGTGGGGCAACGCTTGAAAGGAAAAATTATAAGCATACTAAAATATTTTTAGGTTGTGTATTTTCAGAGATATCCTGAAAAAATATATATCTTCACTGCCTTTTTTAGAAAGCTGCTTAATGTAAAATTATGAAAAAACAGAATTTTTGAAGGCATACTCAAAGATTTAAGAAAAACTATAACGATGAATACACGTGTCGTAGTTTTTGATATGTACGCTATAGTATATACGTCCCTCCTATTTAATTGATTGTGAGGTGTTATTAAACATTAATTATACCAAAAAATTCCGTTTTGATCTAAGATACAGATTAACATTTGTCCAGATATTTTTATTTTTGAGCAGAATTTGAAGAGCATCTAATTCAAAAACTTTATTTCCCTCTCGCAAGCGTAATCTAACATATAACATAAAAATTTTATAATTAATGTAAAAAGTAATTGTAATTTTGATTTCAAGATGCAGGTTTGTTCTCAAATTTAAAATTAATTATAGAGCAATATCGATTGCTAAGAAGCTGTTAGAACATTGAGAACAAATTTGGCGATAAAAAAATCAAATAGTTACACACAACGTAATTTATTAACAAGAAAAAATATTTTAGTTATTTTTTAAAAATATAGATTTTTGAAAATAAAATTGGTCAATTAATTGCTGAATTCTAAAGTAAAAACTAATTGACTGTCAAACACTTCTTCATTTGTTTACACTTATTCTAGCTGTACCGACACGAATTTATTCGCACAGAATTTATAAAATCTTTCCTAAGGGTTTTTTTCAAATCTTATTAAAGGACAAATTGACACACAGACAGAAAATAATTCTAGAAATAGGTTTATGATCTCTACTAACGTTCTATATGTTAAATCCATCACATTTTGAAATCAATCACCCTTAATACCTTTCACGTACAGAATTTATTCCTTTACAGTTTTATTACATGTAAAGATTTCATATCACACAGATAAATAAAACTGAATGTGTCTATTTGTAACTTTATAATTTTCAGTTTTTAAAAACGTTTCCGTTTGCATTATTGATTACCAACACGAAATAAGCGTTTAAAAACATTGCCTGCTTGTCTGTCTGTACTAATAAGTATATTTAGCTTAGTAAAATACTAAAGCAGTTTACATGATTGTAGATAGTAAACCTGGGATCGATTAGGTAATTGTTTCTTCGTAATATCCGCAACGGTTCCAAAGGTTCATTCGTGATAGTAAACATTTTGTAGAAAATTAAACGTAATCTCCGTCACACACATAATGGATAGCGACAACCTGTACGAAAGCAGGAACCGAGAGAGGAGCACAAATCGACCGATACAGGATTTGAAGTAAACTAAATATTGTGTCTAATATAAATAATAATACCACGAAATAAACCTATTAAAACAATGCACTTGCTTCGAATTATTGGGGTAGTCGCAGTCGAAGTTGCAGATAGTCACAATTTAATAATATTCTCCTAACCAGGACGGCTTGACTTATGCACGTGGAGTTAGCCATCAGGGCAGAGTAATTCTTAATCAACTTAACCCAATAAAACTTAGTTCATATTAATTTTAAATAATGAACCTTGGTTTTGCAAGCTTCACTAAAACCACAAATTGTTTACTGTCTTAAATGTTTAAAATTCGATATCTCACAAATTTGCCTTTATATGAAGTACAGCAATTAAGAAGCCCTTGTTACTAAAGTTTATTATAGAATATATCCATTTGTATGCATATTCTATTAGCTAACTAAATTTAAATTCGAATAATTATTCACAGCGACCTATGCGCAACAACACTTCTAACTGAATTTAGTCTAAATAAAATATTTACAATGTCTACTTTTATACAATTATTTGGTACAAAAGTTTTCAAAGTATTAAAAATTCAAACACTTATCATGTCTCAATTACCCAACGTCCAATCTAGAGATTCAGGAATTCGTTTAATAAGCGTTAAACGTAACATTCATTAATTTCATGTCTTACTTGTTAGAAATGAAGTTATATTACTATAACTTTATATATATATATATATATATATATATATACACATATATATATATATATATATATATGTATATATATAAATATATATAATACTATGTGGTGTAATATTAATAAGTGGGTAAATATGTACGGAACTCTCGTAGTGCGAGTTAAACTTGTGTTTGGAAGCTTTTGCTATTTTGAAAAATATATTAACAGAAGTTATTTTTATTAGGACAATTTAAAACGGCCAAATTCGAAAGAGCTACTTCGTTTCTTTTAGCAAACCCTTCTTGCAAAAAATTGTGTTGATTTCAAAGTATCATTAGGAACGTGCTTCGGTTAGCATTTTCTACAGATTGAGATAATTAAATTTAAAATCTGTTCGGTTGGTCAAAACATCGATTAAGCTACACATATCTTTGCTTTCGGGTAAAAGGATTGTCGGATTATTTGGGGATTATAAGAAAAGTCTCACCTAATTTAAAGGTTAATCGCGTTTATTTTCCAAAATCATAAACACAGTAACAGAAACCGTAACAGTGCAATAAAAAATATTTTCATGAAAATTTTTCTAATATTCAAAGTTAGAAAATTAATAATTTGGTGGTAATTTGGATGGAAATAATATTATAAGCAACTGCACTTTTTGCTAAATACTTTGTTCTAGAATCTATCTTTAAACAATTTTATTAACATTTTAAAATATAAAGATTATTAAAAGTATTTTTCGGATTAAAATTTTAATGTAGTTGAACACGGTGAATATTTTTAGGATGTATTTATGTATATATATATATATATATATATATATATATATATATATATATATATATATATCTATATATTTATATATATATATATATATATATATATATGTGTGTGTGTGTGTGTGTGTGTGTCTGTGTGTGTGTGTATTTATTTGATCTATAAATACACGCGAGTTTTTTATTAGGCCCTAAATTTTGCAATTAAATGTGTCTAAAGTTTTTTCTTTACACTATAGTTGTGTATAAATTAAAACGTTCAGTGCTATTAAATCAGAATATCAATCACTAGGAGGAAGAATGTTGATGGCAAGTACTTCGGGAATCTCGCCGCTCTCAAATTAATTTCAAGTTTGAACTCCGAGGCACAAATGTGACGTACGATGACGGATACCGTCATTAATATTGTGAAAAGAAAAAATGATCGCTTGTAACTTGGAACGAAATTCCTCTGCAAAGATTTCAATTCAAGGATTTTTTTTTTAAATTTTAGCCTAAATTATATTATCCTTAAGCCTTTTTATATTCTGTTGCGATTTTTCCTATGGCTAATTTATATTATTTTGGCGAAAGTTATATTTTCAAAAGAGGTCATTGAAGAAAAAAATACATCAATCATTTGACAACTAGAGTGCATAAAAAATTGTGATTTGTGTTTTTTATTTTATTTAAATTATGTTAATATATCTTAATTTTAGATATGAAAATCGAATAAGAAAACATTTAATATTTAGGGAGATAGTTGAGATTTTATATCATAGCTGAAACCTTAATTTTTTTTTCTATTATAAAGAATGAAGATGGATAATTTTTTGGAAACTTTATTGTCAAAAAATATGAATGAAACTGTAAAATATGTTTCAGGTTAGAATAATAGAAAAACAAATTTTTTTCCAAAGGTACGTATAATTCTCAGTTTTTAATCTTTCTTCGTTTTGTTATTATTCAATTATTGTTCTTAATTATTAACCACAACTGAGCAATGCGGTGGTAAAAAGTAGAACACCGACCTTAAATATAGTAATAAATTAAAGATTAAATAATAAATTAAAATTAATTACGTATCACAGGCGGAACAATTTTAGAAACATTGATGTATTAAATGTTTATATTGTATTACTTTACACTTACGTAATTCGTTCAATATCGTAGGACGCTTTGTTTGAGAATTCGCAAGAATTAGTAATTTTTTTAAATATTCAATCACTTAGAATGGCCATTTCCTTATTTAGTTTTTATCTAATAATGGAATATTAAAATTTTCAGATTACTCTGTTCAATAAACCTAAATTGTGTTATGATCATAAAAACGAACTTACAAACTAATGCCTCTGTGAAGTATATAGTTCACACTTTAATTTTTGAAACAACCTTAAAAATAAGTAATTTTCAATCCCAAATACAATATAAAATAAACTGGCTATCGATGTTGGTCTGTATTATTGGTAGTCTTTTTATTTAAAAACCGTTCAATTTATTTATTTAAAATTTTTTTTCTCTTTTCATGGAAAATAGATTACAATATTTGAGTGGTCTAAATAACAGTATACACAGTTTGGAATATTTTGCGGATTTCCATATGGTAAAAAAATATTTTATACTCTATTTTATTGTAGTTATAATGGTTTAACACGTACATTATTTGATACCTTGTAGGTTTTTATAATGAAATCTATTAAATCCCGTAAAATTCAATTATTGTTCTATGGCGCAAGTTCCATTTATCTGAAAAATGTTTAATAATATTTGTTAATATTGGTAATGCAAATATTATAGTGAAATGTATTTATTAAACATTCCTTGGTTCCTGATCCTATATCTGTTTGAACTATAAACATTCATAAGATTTTGGTTTATGCATTTCGGAATGCTGTGTTTTCGTAACCTGACATTATTAACATCACTCGGCAATCTCAATTCTAACGAAAAAATGCCCTGTTGTGTTGTAAATATAATACTCTGGTTATTTCTCTTTTTCTAAAAATTTCATTGTTTTTTTAAGCATTACTTTTGGCGATAATGAAAGAACGACCAGCCCAGATGGCAGAAAATTGGTTAGCTCGTCCTGCAACGAACGCTCACGCTGCGCGGCCTACCACCTTCATTTCGCATCTAATCCCTATGCCGAATTCTTGTTCATTTCTACGTAAACCGTTGACAACGTAGAGGAAAATATAATTGATAAAATAATATTATAAATTTCAAGTATACCGCTAATAAATTCGCACACACCTCAAATATATTTAAATTTGACATATACACATGCAAGCCATACTTTCATGGACTTGTGTTATCATCATCATTAGCCAGAAGACGTCCGGGGATAAATAGAGGTTCTCTTTTTCCATGTACCATTTTACCATAAATTGGAGCAAAGATAAGTGTCACGTTGCTTGCACCCAGACTTAGCTACTTTCGATCTCAACAAGGCAACTATCCACAGAGCGGCGGATCGTTCCATTCTGTGATTCCGGTATTCCCAATCGCAATTTATTTCCTTCATCCGTCGTCTATACCACGCTCTAAATAGCATATCCATTGCCTTTTTAACCTGTTAATCCTACTAGCTATATCGGCAACCATACCACTCTTATAGATCTCCACATTAAGAATTATATTTCGTAGAGAAATCCTTAACGAAATCCTTCCCATAGCTTGCTGTGTGATTTTATGTGTTTTAAGATGCCTGTCGTAAGCGAACAGCTCTCATTTCAATATGTCTACCCTGATTGATAGCTTGAGCCTTTAAATGCTAAAAGAAAATTCTCCCAATGCTGTCTCTACAGTTCAAACCGGTGCAGTTTTAATTCTTCGATTGACCTCTTTAATTCCCCAATTTATGTAACTGATAAGTACTCTTCCTAAGTTGCTAACATAAAAACATAAATTTTGTGCACGCATATCAAAGCAATATTGAAATATAGCCACATTAGTTTGCAATTCGAAAAAATCTAGGCACAAAAATAAATCTATTAATAACACGAAAAAAAGTTGCACATTACTAACACATTAATGAAAATAAAGAAATAAATTTGGATTTTCGTATTAAAACTAAAATTATTTTAAAATTATTATCAATTGCGAGTTATTTATTCTCCATTCATTTAATACCTAAAATGATTAAAAAAATTGTATTATAGATAAAGCCAAAACTTTATTTAAAGATATTTCTTGGAGAAAAGAAAATTAATTTTTTGTTAAAATAATACTTTTATATTTGGATAAAATAAAGTTTGTATACGATTAGACTCTTTACACAGAAACTCCTAATACTATTTTCTGAGTGCAGTCGAGTGTTAATGCACGATTACATTAGAAAAATCAGCTTTTTTATCTTTCATTGTTTGGTCGGAGACAAATTATTTGTATTTCATTGCGTATTGTATGCACAGCAATTTATTTACCATATCATTTTTATTTGATCCCCCTGAATAAATTGGGCAATACTATGCAATTTATACTGACTCTGGATTACATTGGATTGAAAATATTAATTGGCATCATACAGTAAATATTTACATTTAATCAATATAGATGATAGAGAGTAAGCTAATAATAGAGGAAATGAACCAAGCTACAAGAATCGAAAACCTGAATAAATTTGGCAACACTATGCAATTAATACCGACTCGTAAATATATTGGATTGAAAATATTAATTAGCATCATTTCAATTTAATCATTATAAATGACAGAGAGTAAGCTGATAGTAGGGGAAATTAACGAAGCTATGAGAATAGAAAATATTAATTACGCCTATGCGTTATTTTCCAAAATTGCAGTGATATGTTTATTGACACATGATTAATGCGAAATCTGTGAAATGGTGATCGTTCCAAGTGTGCATGTACTTTTAATGAGCGCAGAAGCATTGATAATTATTTTTAAGCTGACGTTTTTATCTCAGTATATTCAAAATATAAAATAATTAAAATTAGAGTTTGGTAGTGAATTTTGTAGGTATTGTAAACGCATGTTCAATATAAAAAGGATGAACTTAAATTTTGTATAAATAAAGCAAAATATTTTTTACGTCTACGGTTTTAGGTCACTTATGAAATAAATACGTATTTAATGAAATATTTCCCCTGGGATTTGAAAATTAATCTTGTATGCATACGCTTCGATACATTCATGTAGCTACGATAGTTTCCAAGCACGATTTAAAATAACGATAAGCTTATATCACAATTTCGAATCGGAATACGGAATGCTTTTATTAGGAAGATGTTACAATCGACGATAGACTCGATTACGTGATGTTCAAGCTGTCTGATCCATCAACAGTACTTTTCGTTGAATGTTGCGCTTGTGTTTCAGGTTTGAAATTGGAAATTCAAATGAATGCAAAAGATTTCGAAAATGAGTAACCTCTCGTCATTGAATTTTGGATTTAATTCTCTGCTTATTGAGTTCATCTCTCAATGCAGAAAATCGCAGCTCTATTTTGATAGTAACTTTTATTTCACGAATTTCACTTAATTCCCCACGTAGTAGAAAACTATGTAGGCAGTCATGTAGTCAATAGTGTAGCTATGTAGAGTGTGATGAAGGGTATTGCGTATTGAAGTTCCAAGTATTTCTGGTCTGTCTAAAATCTGTAGCTGCGTTTACATATTTTCAATTGATTTTGGTCTTCCAATTCAATAACACACAAACACTTATCTTATGGATCGCTATTCAACGTAGAAGTAGGATAGTGTATGATAGTAAGCACAACATACATTGTTGATGATATGAACAAATAAATTAGTTTTTTAAAAAGATATTTTGGCTATTAATTTGTGATAACGCAATCGATATTTCTCGTAATAATAACTATTTAGAAATAGTGTCACACATTCTCACCTGTTTCTTGTTTGCAACTGACTAATATGAAGAAATAATTACGATTTTGGAAATAATTTAAATGATACTTACAAAACGATAAAGTAATAAAATTTTACCACGATATTTATGTACACAAACATTCCCGTAAATGGTAATTCTCGATTAATACACTGGACATTCTTATACTTGATCGTTTATAATAATAAAACCCAGCGAAAGCCGTTAGAAATATGACCATCATTTTGTTTTTATATTTTATAAAAAGTATTGACTTTTAAAAGGGCAAAAAAGAATATTTCAAATAATAAATTTTGATTAAAAATTTGTGAAATTAATACTTTAATAACAAATAACTATCAATATAAATCGATAACATTTTGGGTTCCCATAGTTAAGCAAGGAATTTTGTTAATTTTATGTCGGTGTGTCTATCTATCCATCCGTCCCTTCATAATTTAAACAGTTTTAAATCCACGTAAATGATATTTTGCAAGTATGTATTTCAAGTAAAAATCTCATTGCAATGATATATATAATTCGGATTTTATATTAATTACATTGTCACTTTAATAATGTTTCTTTACAAATTGCCCACCTTACGATCTTGTCATACAACAAAACCTAAGTTGTGTTTAAGGATTTAAATAAAATAGAAATAATACTACAGTACATAGTTTCATTTAAGAGTGAATAAAAATTAAGGGATATTGAATTTTTACAAAATTAACGCCAAATATATTCAATATTTTCATAATGGGTATTAAAAGTAAATTACTATATGCTGTCTGGTAATGCTTAGTGAAAAGTCTTTATTGCATTTGATTCTTATTTAGTTATAATTTCCCTTTAATTAGTCAAAATAAATTAATACGCAGTATAAAAGTTACCAAAGACACGATGTTCATGCCATATATATATATATATATATATATATATATATATATATATATATATATATATATATACTGCTCTGGCACCAGACTGGCGCACTCACAGCGACCATACAACCGCCTATCTACAAGACTATATGATTTATACGTTGGGCACTTTTTGGATGCGCCGACATGCATACACATTAGTGCTGGTGTATCTATGCAAGCAAATTAAATTGACTCCGTAGAAAGTTCAATATGTGTATGCGGTTCATTTTTTAAATTATGCTTTACTTTGATTATTATTATATTGTTTAATTGTAGGATCACTGTGCAGTACAACAGCGATTACACAATATGTTAATATTTATAAATATATATATATATATATATATTAATATATATATATATATATATATATATATATATATATATATACATTCACAAAAATGAATACCAAAAATTTGTTTTCAAACCATTTATTTTCGAATACTCCCAATATTCGTGTCAATATTAGCATTTAAAAATGTTGTATTCTTTATTGCAAACATCATGCAATGAATATTTCCTAGTAGCTTCGAAGTTATCCTACTAGCCTTTTTAAAACAGATTTCTAGTTGTTCGATAATATTTTTGTTGCGGATTTTCCCTTTAAAGATTCTATAACATTTTATAAAACCACTATTTTGTACTTCATAGCGTTAAGTTTTCATTTTTGTCAGCATTCCCCGTGACTGCCTATATCTTTTTATTTATATCGAGAACTTTTCGATTTATTCACGACCTTTTCCGCAATCAAATTGGCCCCCACCAAAATTGAAATTAAAAACTGCCGTCTCATAAAGCTGATTTGGAAAGACGCTTGGTATATTTCTAATTCAAAACTATTCATCAAAAATTATATTTCTAATTTAAAACTGATCACCAAAAATTATATTTAAGGAAATTGTTTATATTATAGCTTATATATTTGTTCTAGAGTTGATATCTTGCTGCTGTAAAAAGTGGATCCCCTTTGGTTAACACTTTTCTTTAATGACGTTCTGCCATACGTATCTCTTATTGACGCTGCATAGATCTAGTTGGTCCAGCGTCTAGGGCAGCGACCCGCTATTTCCATTCTACAACCATAGCCCGTAATAGTGACCTTCTCAATGTCGTCGTTTAGTTTTTACCCGACGTAGCCAAAGAATTAAAGAATTCTGCGAGCATAAAGGGCAGACAAATTTTGTTTTCATACGAGACTGAAAATCTGATGAGATAGTTACAATCAAGCCATATTAAGTTGAAAGCTTATTATTATGACAATCTTACTGCGAGCATAAAAGTATCACTCTACAATGATAATAAGAAAGAATGTTTTACTTAAAATAATTAATGCTTCAGCTTTTATAGCGTACCTCATTACTTAAGATTTCTCTTTTTCAGTGGGATTGAGTTTGAAAATTATTTTGATATAGTCATTTAACTTCATTATAAAATAGATATTATCATTTTTTATCTGGTTAAGGTTTTAACATCATCTAACAAAATCACTCGATCGTTTGACCTTTTTAATTTTACAAAAATTTAAAAATAAGTGCAAATTACAAATTTTATGATGAGCCATAGATGAAAAAGGTTTGTGCCAAAAAATTAAATGTAATAATAATATCCCCACAAGAAGAACGAAAATTAACTATTTTTTTCCGAATAATACAACCTCTTCTTGAATAATATCATCAACAACGTTAAAAAAAATTAAAGGTTGGAAAGAACATTTTTATGCGCACCTAACAAGGTTTGCGCGAACGTAAGGAAACTAAATGTAGAATGTCGTATGCAATGTATAATTTGAAATACAAGGTATAATTGTAAGCATAAATTCAAAGTTCGAAGTATGAAGGTGCGGAGGCGCGCCCGCGGTGATGTTGCCTCGTCCAGAGCTGAAAGTACAGTCCCTGGTATAAATGAAATTCAATACGGCAAAAGCGTTCTTTGATCAGCTTGATTAATCGTTGTCCGCGCCTGAGTGGATAAAGAAAATTTAACCTTAGAGGAAACGTATCAACTTTAAAAATGTGTAGATTTATGTAGATTTCTTCACAATCGTGAAAGTCCATTAAATTTTTTTATCGTTTAATTTTCCTACATTTCCGACTGTAAAAATGTCATTTTTTACATTTATTTATTACGGTTTCTGGAAGATAACAATTTTCGAGATAATTTCAGCTTGCGTTAATATTTTAAAATTTACGTTGAATAGTGAATTAAACTACCTGTAAAAATAATAAAAATTTATATTTATTTCATTACAGAATAAACTTATTTCATACACTTTTACAATGTAAATTCGTAATGAATTTCTAACCTTTGGTCAAGATTCAAACAACTCGCCAACAAATATTTGTTCCACATCATTTGAACCACATTTATATTTACTCCGGGGAGTTACACAGCTCAAGTCAGTCACTCACAATCGAAGGAAGTTGCAAGTTTCATAGGGTGTGTGAATGAGTCATAATTATTATTTTGGATATTCTCATCTTGGGAGCATGTTTTACAAGACACAAATTGTCACGAATTGGAACCAAACCTATAACATTGATCATAGAAACTGAAGTTACGAACGTAGTGAAATCAATCACGTATTAATCAAAAACGTTATAAGATATGTTGAGTGTAAGATGTTAACTCTTCCGTGTAATTGTTATAAGCAAACTTGAAACCTATTAAAGGTTTAAGTTGCACGTGTAAGACGTTTTTTGAAGTAAAAACTTATTTAGGCACGTTAAGCGTTTTAGTAGGAGAAAATGTTATGGATTCGCTTCACCGACATGCCAATATTAACAGTATATTTGTAGCTATGAGTATGGTATGTTGCGCTTGACCAGCAGTAAAAGCATATATATATATGTATATATATATATATATATATATATATATATATATATATGTATATATATATATATATACAGATATATATATATATATATATATATATATATATATATATATATATATAATAACATGAATGTTAATAATACGTATTTAAAAAGTTTAATATTTTGTAAATAGTAAATAACCTTTAACTATTTAGTTTTATTATATTATCTTGTTCTTTATCGTGATAATGAGTTGAAATTGCAGAGTAAACCTTTTTAGTAAGACTGACCGTTTTTAACGAAGTTCCTTTTTCATTTTCGAGAACAACCAATGGTCGTAAGGGCCAAATCTTAGTAAAAAAGTGAATATAAACATATATAACTGTAGCACTTTTGAATGGAAACCATAGTAACATGGCTCTCGTATAAAAAGCAGTACACATTTTGCTAATTTCCCTCAACTTTTCTCTTTCCATGCTTTTTTTAAAGTTCTCTAGTTAACGTATTACCCTTTCTTTATAAGAATATCCTTATTTTGGTAGGCAATGAGCAGGAAACTCCCTATATTCCAGAAAACAATCGCTATGACTTTTGTGGCCGATTGTGATAATAGGGCGCATTTTTAAGGTGCCCTTTTCATGCCATTGAATGGGCACCTGCTTAAATTCCATTTTGCAAAATTAACCAAATTTCTTTCCCCGTAACAATTCGGGTCAAAATCTCTTCCTTATCCTAGGTACAAAAATGCAAAATGCCGCGTGAATATTGGACACATTGTTATATTTGCGGAGCAGCGAAAATTCTTAGTGCTCATCCTGTGTTGACAATTCATATGCCAAGATGGTCATGAAAAACATTCAAAATGTTGATAGAAGATACTCCGATTATTTCTAATGACTGCTTTTTCTATAGTCGGATATTTTACAAGACAAGTTCTTTAACTTTTCTGACAATATCCAAGTAGATGATCTTGATCGGTCATTATGAACGCGAGTCGTCTTCGATCGAATTTCTGTCTTGTTTGAAGAGAATATGCCACCTGTAAATCGTAGTTTTATTAGGGTAAGAGTCCTAAATCGATATCGACCTCTCATTAAATATGTCTTATTGTGTTTTCCTTACTTTGTCAAGAATTTTATGACAGCTTGAAACTCCCTCGATGCTCTATTTCCCCCATACTTAATAAAATGTCCAGGGTAAGTTACTTGATTATTGATAGCTTAGAAGTTAATGCACAATTAAGCCGCATATGAACAACAAATTAAAATTTTAAGCAGTGAGGAAAGAAAGTAATTTTATTTGTCGAAGACGTTCAAAAATTATGTCTGCCCCCATATATCTGCCCGTATACGGGTTGATTACTGAAGCACTTAACCTTTTTGCACCTATCCAAACTTTATTTCAGGTCTCGTTTATTTATGTATAGAAAATCTGTTTAGTACTTTTCATTGTGATATTTAAAATATACTCTGCGCCATCTATTCACGTCCATAGGATTACCCTACATTTTTATTCGTGATACTAATGCATTGTAAATTAATTTATGAAAAAATTCAATTTGCATACTTTCTGATGAAAAAAAAACAAGCACATAATATTTTTATAAAACAAGCACATAGTATTTTTGCGCATTGTTACTTTTGTTTTATTCCCATAAACGTTTTTTCACAAATACAGAGAGAGACTAATTTATCGTTATACTATATAAATATGTATAGACTTTAAAGTACGTAACAATAAAATTTATACAATCTAATGCTAAACCTACGAAAGTAATTAAACTGCAAATATTTACAAGAAATTCGCGTGCATTTGTGTGCATGTGTGTTCGTGTGCATGGGTGTGTATGCATGTGTGCGAGCGTACGCTCGCTTCTGTGTGTGTGTGTACAAGTAAATGTGTTACTTGATATGTGTATTTGTACATAGGTTACATTGATATATACAAACATTTTCCAACATCGACGCATAAGTAAATACGAAAAACTCGTCTTGGACTAAACCGTATAGTTGGGCAAAAACCAATATTAAAACAATACTATAACAAAAGAAATGAGAAAAATGTAGAGAAAATATATTTAATAATTTCAAGATAAAACGCAAAAGCATTTTGGTTGTCGATACATGAAGCGAAACCGTGAGATTGATGTCGTACACGTGAGTAAATATAAACGGAGGCTGCGATAAAAAAAGAGGTGAACCAAATATAAAATGCCGGTGGTACTGACATTGGCATGTGACTGTAAGTTCCGAGCGGCGAAACTCATTCCTTTTTCATTCGATTTATTCACGGATATAAATTAACTAGACACAGACTTTAAATTTCTTTTAAATATGTAAACAACAATTTAGAAAAGTTTCGTAAGTCATACAACTGTACATGTCATATATGCAAAAGAAACTAGACGAGTGAAGGTGGTTACGTGAATCTTTATATCATTCACACCGTGATCACAATTAAACCGTGATTAACTAATTTAATGAACTCGTGCGAAGATTTTCAGAAATAGGTAACTTTTGTTATTTTGATATTTTTTCATAAATGTAGACTCTGTTAAGTATATTTATAAGTTTCCCATTTTTTATATTTATAAATTTAATAAGTGGAGCAATCTAATAATATAGTTTAGTGTTTTATGCAAATTTTATCAATTCAACCAATTAAATTTGACATGCGATTAAGCTGAAAACAAACAAGGGGTTTACAGTAAAGCCAGGGAAATCTTTTATAAAAATATGTGAGTACCATCTAAAATTTAAGGCTAAAGTAAATTTTATATATAATAAATACTAAGTATTATTTATAACTTGTGATTCAACTTCGCCAAGTTGAAAATAAAAAATAATTCGGCAATAATTGGGAAGCGAAGAACTCGACATAATTATTATTAATAATTTTCCGATTATAAAAAGGTAAAAAATAATAAGTAAATATTAAAATTCATAAGTAACATCTATGAACCGACGGAGAAAGACTGCAACTTCTACGTTTTTCCTAATCAGTTTTTCTTCCTTTTCAGCAGGACACATCTATAAAACTTTCGGTGGCATTACTCAAGAGTCGAATTCATTTCTTTGCTCGGCAGTTAATATTTTTTTGTTTCTAAGAGCAAAATCAAATGAAAAGTCCTTAGCCAAACCGACGTTCTATTCAGATTGTATAAATCTCTGAAGCTCTCACACGTACATATGTGCGTACGTACATACATACACAAAATCTGCAATACGGTTCATGATGATCCATTAACATTAGCTTTGTTACACCCTTCTTCCCTTACATTCATCGAACACCCACCCCCCCTCGCCCTCCTGCATGACAAAAACAATACTTTTATCACCTACATGAAAGTACAAATAATTTGGCAGTTGAATTGAATACACTATAACAGACGGAAAAATATACGAACAGATATTGAGATGATGTCATAAATATTTAACTTTACTAATAATGTGAAACAATGCTGTAAATACAATGCCACTAATATATTAAGTACTATGTATAATGTATATGTGCATGTGTTACTATAAATAAAATGTCACTAAAATATGCAAATTAAATAAAAATCACAATTGTCAATATTTAATTTGAATTTACTTTAAATCAAATACTATAATTGTCTCGTCAAAAATGTAAACTTGTTTTAAGTATATAAAGTTCCACATAAAGAAAACAAAGGTTAAATTAAATAAAAATCACAATTGTCAATATTTAATTTGAATTTACTTTAAATCAAATACTATAATTGTCTCGTCAAAAATGTAAACCTGTTTTAAGTATATAAAGTTCCACATAAAGAAAACAAAGGTTAAGTTTTGGAATTATATGACGCACGCTTTTTATAAAACGAATTCAAAATCTGATTTAAAAAATGAACCAACCAAATAATTTAATGAAAATTAGTTGGCGATTTTCGTAACATTCTAATTTAAGCCCATACATCTATATATTATAGAACTTACATATCACGTTTAAATTAAAATTTGTCAATTTAATGGATTTGACAGAAAAGTGAAAATGTTCGTCACATACCTTGATGGCCGTTTGCTGTACGCTGACGAAGAAACTATCGTTTTTCCATGTCACGCTGTGCGAATATTTTGTATGAAATTTCACATAGTATTTACTGAAAAATGAACTAGGTTTGATTCTAATTAATCTTAGAACCAGTTACCATAAGTATAGATTTAATTTTCGAGATACCTATGAAAAATGGAAAATTTGGTGAACAAGTGAGACAATAACTAAATAAAAAGTTAGTGCCCTAACTGCTTGTGACCTTGGATTGCGTTCTGAGAGGCTCCTTACCTTTCTCTTGGCCAATCATCACACTGCGTCCTATGAAAATTTATTCACAAATTATTTTACCAAATTGTAGAACAAGTTACACCCTAACATCGGAATTCTCTCGACATACGCATTTAAGGAAGATCTCAAAAAGTAGTATCTCCCGTAATTTCTTATAATATCTAACTTTTTTTCCTTCTATATTTCACGCCCTTCCATCTTAAGTCGTTTGTAGGTTTATTTATATGTATACAAGTATAAATATGCGTAAGTATTAATGTGTGTATAGGTATATGAATGTGTTTGTGCACATAAAAACATATACATATAATTTTTTGAAATTGTTTTAACTAGTAGATACGAGGTTCATTTCATTCTATCACAATGTCATTCTTCGGTGTAACAGAATTATCTCTGACTATAGCAATAAGTCCGACATATATATCAGTTTTATATATTATAGTCTGTAAATAAATGAATAAGCTAAATATCTGCTGATTGGAATACCTTTTATAGCGATGACGGAATAATATGCCTACAAAGCAAGATAATTTAAGACAGTTGTACTTAATGGTTAACTTGCTTCGACAAAATTATACACGCTGTTCACTTACATTTTAAGAAAGCTTTATTTCATCCTTAAATTGTAAACGTACCTTCACCTAATAACCTCCTATCTGCTCTTTTCATATATCTAACTTATGATTTATTTTTTCGTTTATGGAATAACCTTTATTTTCGTTGCGAAAGTTTCTTTTACATTTTTTTATTTAGATAACTTACGTAATAGTATTTACCCGTTTATAGTCCTAGTAACTAAATTGTCAATATTAAGTTACGATATTATAAAGAAAGTTTCATATTCTCATAACCTGAACGTTTCAAAACAGTATTAAAGTCATTCTCCTCTGACTTCATTAAATAATAATAATAAATTTATTGGGTAAAATCGACGTTGTAAACGTGAAGAAGTGATATTGGAAATAAAATGTAATTACCATTAAATAACTTCAATTGACATATATTACCGCATAATTAACTAAATATTGAATGAGACTAGTTATACGTTGATTGTTTAAAAATATCAGTGAAATACAATTGCAACGTTATTTTCTCTACATTTTAAATAAAATCAATTATAAAATTACGTGCTGGTTTAATACTGTAATCACATATAAAATGTATTTTAATAAATAAGTTGAAATAACCAGAACTCACTTTGCTCACTAGTATTACTAACTTTTATCCGTGGTTTTGCTCGCGTTCTTTTGGAAATGTTAAAAGAAAGATTAAATCAAGAAAAAGGGTATAAAAAAAATCAAATTTAAATAGAGAACAAAGTTGATACAAAAACAAATTGTCAGTGTATACAAATTTCTATAAATCAATTCAGTTCTTAAGTAAGTGCAAAATACAATTTTTAAGTGCTACAAATAAAATTTGATATTATGAAAAATTCTGATGACATGCAAACTGATAGTAAAATATTGATATTTATGACTGTTTTATGGTTTTTCAAATTTTAAATTATTCTAAAAATTTGAAATACCAATAATTTATTAATTTTAAATTATTGGTATTTCAAATTTTTAGAAGCGCTTCAGTGGTGATAGCCTAAGTCATAAAAAGTTATAGATTAGCTTATTTTGGTATTCATAAAAAAAATGATCCTAATCCCAAAATATTGCCAAATTCCTCATTTATATTTATTCGTATAAATCTCGAAAAATTATTTCTCTTCTTGGATACCAAATATTTTGATGAAGCATTCTTGATTTATGATTCATTCTTCGCCCGCGTGGACTAATAATTTTATATTATCCTAGCTATGCCCCATGATTTCATTCGCTTGAAATACGGAATAAGGAAATTTGTTTCTCTCATATGTTGCTCTTGGCTATAAACTATTGTCATAAAAAATTTCATCAAAAACCGTCTAGTATTGACGTACAAATAACATACAGACAGATAAAATTTCTGAAAAAAATTGGGTGCCAGGTTCTATTATTATTCTTTATACTAAATCAATCAGACCTGAAAATATTTTCTACATAGACTATATAGAATTTACACTGTTACAGTTTCATTATGTCTAGATTTTTGCTTTCTTGATATGTGACACATCGTCTACTGAACTTCCGGCGTCGCTTCTTTTCTCCCTCATATATCGATTATATATAACATCAAACCTTGTGAAATTTTGCTCATTACGTATGAGTATGCTTATAATTATATTTCTAACATATTATTTAATGAATAGATAGATGTACCCATTAAAAAGGGTGTTTCATTTTGTTACTCTTCTTTTAGGTCGAGCCTTAAGTTCATGTTAAAGTTCTAGATATTTTAGGGTGAAAATTTAGCTAAATAAAGCGCAAAATTTAAAAATGGGGCTCTTATCTTGATTTCAAGTTATTTAATTATTATTTAGTAGTTCGATATTTATTTTCGACGTTTATTACAATAAGAACATTACTCCAAGCAGCTAATTTTCGGAACATTCTTTATTTTGGCGAAGAAATCAAATGAATATCGGACAAAAGAACGTTATCGTGTTGGGTAATGAATTAAATTTATAATGTAATTAAAATAAACACATATTTGATATGAAGAGATTACAATAATCTGAAAGAATTATAATCTCTTCATGTTAATGAAAGTGTTTTCCCTTATATGCGCATTTATTTATGAAAATTATTTAAAAATAATCCACGATAGATAAAATATGTAGATTCGTTGAAATATATACCGTATCAAGTTCAAAATTTAAACACAATAAGAAGAACCCTTAAGTCAAGTTCACTGGCCATATAAGTTGCATTCAAGTAACGGAAGTCACGAGACAAACACGGGAAATCGTCGTTCCTACAGCCTCGGAGGGAATTATATAGTTGGGAAAATAATAATATATTTAGAATAAATGCCGCGAAATATTTGATTTGGGCAAAAGGGATAAGTCTGAAAACCGCACTTTATTATTTGTGGGCAGAAGGCATTTCAGATAAAAATTTATGAATACAATGTAATAAAACGTAATGAATACACACTTTTAATAAATCCTTGTTTCGTATTTATTTCATTTCACAAATTATTGGAAGTTTACACCTTAGTTTAAATTAATTCCATAATCTCACTTGGCTTACTAACTACCAAAACTTTGATATCGCACCTTATTTTATTAAATATATATTGAAATTATTATTTCGCCTACGGAAAGGATTTCTTTGCAAATAAAAATTATAAAAAATTGTATATTACGAATATATATAAATTCGTGCCTATTTTGACTGTTCTATGAAAATGACGTTATACGCCGCAATAAAGTTTAAAATTTGCAACACATAACATAGCCAATTATGTTATGTGTTGTAAATATAATGATTTTGACTTTTAGATTTAGGTTAAATTTAAAACAAATTACGTTTGTTTTGAATGAAATCTCCTACTTGATGAAATTTTCTTCCCAAACACAGGCTATATTAAAATGAAATAAAATATATTCTGGGTTAATATTGAAAAAATCAAAATTTTCAATGTCTAACTATTTATATACGCATAAAGGTATTTTCTAAATCAATTAAACCCTTAATTTGCTATACTTATGCATATTTCATGTATAAAATGAACGAAAGGAAGCTTTTCTTCCGATAAGCTGTGACAAAAATTGGTTTGGCTTTATGAAGAAAATAAGTAAGTACAACCGTAATTTTTTCAGAAAATAATGAAAATGTTTAAATAATTTCCAAACATTTTCTGCTCAGTTTATATACAGAAGTACCTGTATGAATAATATACATGTGTTTTTTATGGTGTCCAAGATGCATAAACGTTTACTGAAATTGTTTTTTTGGAATCGCGTGGTTTAATTACTTTTGTAATTTTTCATATTTAAACGGGTAAACGGCAATTTTAGTAAGCAATAGAACTGACTACAGCAAAATATCGTATATTCGCGTTCAATAACCGACAACGCCATCGCAGCCATTGCGCAAATTTCTGCTATTTTATTGATGTTAGAATATTAAAAATACTGAAGAATCAAACTACATCGTTAAAAGAAATACAATCGAAATAAAAATAAATGGTAAATTTCATTAAAACGTTGAAAGTCATAATATATATCTAGGTGGAAAATCTTTCCACGTACATCTTAATAATACGCAAATATTATAATGAAAGTACAGCCTGTAGGCTGTAGCTTTTAGCGGATTAAAGAACAATCTGATTATTTCGATTTTTAGTATTTAAAACAATCTATCTTGTTTTTGGCATTACCGATAATTTAGTTGTAAGTGAAAAGGAAATAAATCAACAGTCATCCAAAAACTTCCTCACAAGACGTGAGTTATACGGCAATACAAAGTTCAGAAACAATTATTATGTTAAAACCTCGTACGCGTAATGGTGATTCCCATAGCTGATATTTTAAAGGACTGCGCCGCGTAATCGTATCGGCACACAGCAGGTAGTTAAGACGAGGACGGCGATTTCATATAAAACGCGCTCACGAGAGCGCGCCTGCGATCCCCTTGCCATTTTACCCGTGTGCCGACCACGCGGCCATTACTCGGCGCAACCCGTGAAATACGACATATTTTTTTTTTTTGTGTTTATTTGCAATCAGTTCCAAACTATAAGCAGATTTGTTCTATGTCGTTTTATCATTTCCAAGGAGCTCCTCAGCAGGAGACACCTCATCCTTCACCATCTGTCACCAATTATATCATGGCGTTTCAGTCGTTTATTGTAAGAGATGGTTGCTAACGCAGTAGCTAAATCATTTGGGTGGTTTTCCAGCCGTGTTTTATATTTATGCCCTATTAATTTTAACTCCTCCTTAATTGTTGTTATTTTCAGAGCTTCGTGGATCTCTGTATTGGTGATGAACCGTGGTGCATTGGAAATGGTTCTTAGCATACCATTTTGCAGCCTTTGCATTATGTTTAAATTGGAGTCGCAAGCACTTCCCCACAGTTGTGCACCATATTGGTTTCAGGATTATTTTGTATATCAGCAATTTATTGTCGATTGACAATTTAGAGTTGCGTGCCATCAACCAGTAGATGTTTCTGAACTGCATGTTCAGCTCGTCTCGTTTTGATTTGATGTGCTTCTTCCAGGTCAACCTTCTGTCCAGATGCATACCGAGATATCGAACAGAGTCAGTCTGTGCCAGAACATTTTTTCCCAGTTTTACTGGAGCACAGCTTCCTTTCCTCAGTATAAAAGTAACTTGTACGGATTTGGTTGTGCTGGCTTTGATTCTCCATTTCTGGATCCACTCGTTGACCCTATCGAGGCTTTTCTACAAGACGGCAGATGCTACAATCGGATATTTGTTGCTCGCGAGAATTACAGTGTCGTCAGCTAAAGTAGCAGTAGTTACCTCTTTTGTTTCTGGGAGGTCTGAGGTGTAGATGATATACAAGACAGGACCAAGGACAGATCCCTGTGGAACTCCCGCCATTACATCTTGGATAATTGACAGTTCTCCGTCCTCTCTCACTTGGAAGATTCTGTTCGTGAGGTATGATTCCATCAACAAGTAGTAACTATGCGGTAAAGACGCTTTATTTTATAGAGTAAGCCCTTATGCCATACCTTATCGAAAGCTGCCTGGACATCCAAAAATACAGCGGAGCAGTATTCTTTCTTTTCGAAAGACTGTCTAATCTTATCACAGACTCGATGCACTTGTTCCACCGTAGAATGCTGTTGTCTGAATCCAAATTGATATTTAGGTATCACCAGGTCTTTGTTGAGTATGGGTAATATTCTGCTCAGGAGGATTCTCTCAAACAACTTTGATAGCACAGTTAAGAGACTTATAGGTCTGTATGATGATGCGTCTTCCGGGGGCTTTCCTGACTTGTGTATCATTGTTACTATGGATACCTTCCATAGATTGGGAAAGCACTGTACTCGAAGTACGTTGAAGAGAGTAACTAAAAACACCAGTGCTTTCCTGGGAAGTTGCATGATAACTTCTTTTGTGATGAGATCGAATCCAGGGGCTTTTTTATCTTGCAGTCCTTTTAAAGCCCTCCTCAGTTCTCCAAATGTGACTGGTCTTGGCGGAATGGACAGTTGTAGGTCTTGCTGCAGTGTACATTTAAATTCATTTTCGAACTCCCCTTTGTTGCCTTCATTAGGAGTAAAGATGGCGGCCAGATGTTTTGCAAAAATGTTAGCTTTTTCTTTGTTTGTCTTAGTCCAATCATTTTGGGTTTTAATGGGGCATTTATATTGCTGTGGCCTATTTAACGCCGTTTTAAGCTTCCAGAGGGAGTATTCTGTTGTTTTTGTGGCAGTTAGGCTTTCCAACTGATTTTGTAGTGTGGCATTATTTAAAGTGTGGATTGAATTTTTCAGCTCTATAATAGCTTTATTAAGTGCAGTCTTGTCACTTTTACATCTACTTTGGGGCCATATCCTGCGCAATCTTCTCTTCTATAGTATTGTACGTTTTATTTCAAGAGGTACGTTCCCAACAACTTGGTAACCTTTTTCTTTTTTAAGAGGAGTGTTAACCAAGCAAGCTTTTTGTATAAGGTTAGTAAAGTGTTGAGTCGCGTCATCTATCTCGTCGGGTGTTTTCAAGGAGACTTTCAATTCAATGCCTTCCTCGATGTATTCTCTGACCCCTTCCCAATCAGTGAGTTTATTGTACAGAGTACCAGGCCTCTCGTAGCAAATGATAGACGTACTAATAGTTATGAGGACAGGGGTGTGGTCAGAACTACTGTCTAAACAAGATTCAACCCTCATGTAATTTGTCGAAAGTCCCATTATTATGAAGAAGTTCAGCAAATCGGGTTTTTTATTTGGATCTGTTGGCCAGTAGGTTGGTTCACCCGATGATGTACAGTTGAGGTTATTTTCGTCAAGGCATAATTTTAGTTGTCTGCCTCTAGTTGTTGTTAGCCTTGATACTGGGCCTTACATACTGGGGCATGTATGTTTGGCGTTCCAGTCACCACCAGCCACAAATCTTCCTCCTAATGTTGAAAAGTATTCTGCAAATTTTGTTTCATTTTTTTTTCATTGTGTGCCTTGGTGGGTTGTAAATTGCCGACAGGTTCAGTTGACCACAGTTACCTTCCACCGCAACGGTGGTAGCCTGAATGTGGTTTGTCCTATCCTCCGGTAGCACCTGATGTTTGATGGAATTTCTTATTAGAAGGGCTGTTCCTTCATGCCCCGTTCCATCTGGATGTTTAGTCACATAGGTATTGCATCCTTTGATTTTGATTTTACTTTTATCTGTACAGTGTGCTTCGGAAATCAGAACAACATCAAGTTGGTTACTGTTTATAAAGAGTTCTAAGTCAGTTTTGTTTGGGGTAAGATCATTGATGTTCCAAGTGGCCACTCTTAGGGCAGTCATTTTGATATTTTTTCAACAAGGGTGACTATGAGGCTCATAAGAGTGCTCATCTGTTGTAAGATCATATCGAATTTTTCTGACTGTTTGATTAGTAGCTCTTCTATTTTAATGTTTATGCCAGTTGCAGTTGTTGGGTTAGTTTTTTCTTTTTCAATATGTCAGAGTATAGTTGTTCTTGTATTTCTTCAGGATGTGATTGAGATACTAAGGGAACAGCTTCAGTTGCCACCACCTGTATTTTGCCCTTGAGTACTGGGTTTCTTGCCATGCGTCTTTCTAGGATCTCCTTATAGACTTCGCAGCCTTTATAGTTGGCCGGATGTGCGCCTTGGCAAAGAGCGCATTTTACGGTCCTTCTTTAGGCAGTCTGCAGTTTTGTGTCCCTGGCCACACTCTACACATCGGTAGGGTCTCATGCAATAGTTCTTGGAGTGGCCGTATTGTTGGCATCTTTGACATTGAGGCAATGTTGTTCTCTTTTTTGGATCTTCGATTGTTACAGACTGATGGTAGATATTTTTAATATCTTTCACTGTTGCATTGTTAGCTCCACGTTCGATGTTGACAAAGAATGTGGATGTTGGTTTTTTATCTGGTCCATATTTTGAGTTTATAATTTCACCATAGACTTTGTTTCCAGTCTCTTCAATTGCTTCAACGATTGCACTATGTGGAGTTGTGTAGTGTAGGTTTTTTATAACTATTCTATAGCAAGGTTGGTCTTTCAGGTTAAAAGTATGTCCTATGAGTCCTTTATTTCGAACTAGTGTAATTAAGTTTTCGTATATTGCTGTGTACACACAATTTATTCTCAGTTGGTTTCTGTTGACAATTTTCATTGTAAAACTATTCTTGTCTGTCTAAATTTATTGTTTTGGTAAGTAATAACTATGTGCCGGGCGGCGGTCATAGCTGTTTGTTTTTTCAGCACTAGCACAATGAGTAATCCGCACGCAACGTTGTGCAAAGTTGTTATAAAATATCTTTATTTAAATTCTTCACAATTTTTTATATTTTACTTCCATTCATTTAGATTTCCGTTTATTAAGATATCCAGTAATTTTTTATTGTTTTCACAAAAATAGGAAGGACGTAAGACTTATAGCTTTTAATTCGTGCCGTTCGATCTGTTTAGTTGTTTGTTGGTCTTTGTCCATAAGGAGCGTTTGACGTAAGTAATATCAAATAATATATATTTGCAAAATTAATAGGCTAAACACAAACATGAAGCAATATTGGTCATATTCTCCTCGTATAAACCAGTCACATTCAACAAAGGGCACGCCAAAATATTACGTATACAAAATTACCATATTTCTATACAACTCTTAAAATTATTTTATTATTCTTATTAATAACTAACCGTTTATAATTATGTCCAATAATGGAGTGTCTTCAAAGGTCAAAAATGTCCAAAAGGAGTAAAATATTTGCAGACTACGGGTGGTAAGATTAAGACTTTGTTGTGCACAATAAGCACGATTTGATTACTAATAAGTACTCAAATCGTGCTTATTGTGCGGCAAAAAACTACATGTGCCGCGGAAGTGTCCAAACGTCAAACTTAAATGCTATAACTAAGAGTGGGGAACTGTCAAACTTAAATGCTATAACTAAGAGTGGGGAAGTGTCAAATTTAAATGCTATAACTAAGAGTGTACTCGCTGTTTTTCTTCTAATAATAAATAGCTATTTATAAAAATTGGCGATGTAATATTGTTACGGGCTTAATGACAGAATAGTTGGACAAATACATTTACGTAATGGAGATAACTTATTTTGTATATGCATCATTCTACATCCATTAAATATGTCTGCAATAATTTTATAAAAATTCTTTAAAAATAAAAGGTCCTTGTTATCTCAGGCTTGGCTCGATTGATCTCTCTTCTAAGATATAATTATACGTCCCAATATGTCTCTCATGCTAGACTGAATGTCACTGCTCTTGTCCGTTATATGTATGCATAGAGAAATATGTATATTATGATTATCGATTTTATTTAGCATATAATAAGATGTAAACAACGATTTTTTTTCCTAAATGAAATTGATAACAGTAAAGTTATGAATTATTAGTATAGAAGAAAGGAATGCAGTCGACCTAGTGAGAAATTGAACGAAATGATGAGGTGTGTACTACGTAAAAATTTCAGAAAAGATAGTAGAAAAATCAAAAATAATTTAAAGAGATCACAGAGAAACAAAAATAGATTTTATGAGCCCAAAATATAATATAATGGTTTATAGTGTAAAAATGAGCTAAACAAAATTTAATACAAACATTTTCTTTAAATCATTCTGAAATGTCTAAAAACTGACACGTAGCTTAACTACTTTTGCATGCTTTTAATTTTGTCCATATATGTGTAGATGACAATATTTCCAGGGATACATTGTCATCACTTCCTCGAATGTTTAATTACGTTTTATATGATTTTTTTACATTACGTTATTTAGAATACATGCATTTAAATGCTATATGCAAATTTATTCAATTACGCAATACATTCAGATATACGAGTTATAGCCCTCAATCTACGGGCAAAGCATTTTCGGTCCTTTATGCGAACTATTCCAACCGACTTAATGAGATGCAGCCGCAGTTAATTGAGCGAACTGCTCTAATTTGCCGACCGTATATCGGCGGCAAGCAGCAGAATTTTCAGCGATGAGCAGAATTTCTCTGATGCTGCACACGCTTAGGCGGGATACAAATATTTAATGATTATAACTAAAATTTAAATAGTTCATGCTTAAATTGTCAATAAGAGTGCATTATAATTGCTATTTTAATAAGTACTTCTTAATGTATTGTAAAGTAACAATTCTTTAGTTAGTGTCACTAAAATTTATAAGGAGAATAAGACGGCGGCAATGTGGAGAGTACGTCACATTTGTCACGTATGTTATACTGGACGTCGAATCAATATAGTTATATTTTGTTTAGCAATATATTTAAATAAAAAAGATATGAAAGCAAAATTTTTGGCTCTTTATCTTCAAAGTTTATTTCATCAATTAAATCTCAATATTTGGCGTAAATACACCACTTAATGTTAGATTCGAAACAAAATAATTTCCCTTCAAAGGCATGATTTTTCAAGCATACTTTTTTATGTTCATGGTTTTAAGATGGTAATTAGTTTTTATTCTGGAACTTTATTTATTACGGAGAAAGCATTTACATGGAAGCAGATATATTGCTAAATGTATACATGTACATTGTATTTTGATATAATCCTTATTTTTTAAATTGCGTAAACAGTTAATTACAATGAAACAAGAGAATTGACGTAGGGGATGTCGCTGGTTTTAATGTATTCCGTTTATAGCTGAGACATAAATGTTTTTACAATTATAATATATTTTTATTTAAAAAATTTCATGTCATCGCTATATGTTTATCTATTTGTTAAACATAAAGTAATTCAATGAGAGTTACTAGTAACATGCATATTAAAATTTAGTTTTAATGTCGAATATTACGATGATAAAATAAAATTTAATTTTCAAGAAAATATTTTACAATTCGCTTTGATCCATCTGTTTAATATCGATATGAATATTATAGCGGATTATAATTGCTGTTTGTCAGGCAAAAGGTATTGATTTAGAAAATCGAATTTGTTTTTATGGCAGTCGTTAAAGCTAATTAGCCTGAAAGGTGGTCCAATAAAATTAATTCGTAAAAGAAATAGATAGGAAGGAAACGTGCACAGTTTAATAATGTTTCATGGAACAAAGTGCAACATGTTTAATGTTTCTTAGGGTTTGATAAGTATTGATGTGGATTGTGCTAGGGTGTATACCATGGTGTTTTTTCTGTAATGCGACATATAAAACAGAGGCGCATAAAAATCATATTTTATGCATGGCCCAGATAGTTGTTTCCTTTTGCTGGTTAATTTTTATCCCGTATTGGGAATTTACATTCATTATATAATAACAGATGAACCAATAAGTATTTCGTAATTTCATTTACCATAGAACTCTGAAACATAGGTACCAAGAGATATTGCGACTGATAGAGATTTGTTCGACATTTTTTAAAAATGAGATCTCGAAAACAAATTAAATCATTGTGTTTGATGATATTTAAGAAGGGCGCACAAGTTTCTGGAAAAACTGGTTCTAATCTTATCTCGACATATTTTCGTGACAAACATTTCGATGCTGCAAAAACCTACATTAAAGTTATTAGTCTGACTGTTGCATATTATACATCGCTAACTATGAGAGTGATTGAGAAGACTTACTTAAAAAAATTTGATACTTTTCTAACATATTCCTGTATATATCACTCAAAGGTCATGATGACAGGGCAAAAAGTTACAGAAAAATCTTGAAGATGTTTTTATTGGATGAATTACGAGATTTGATCAGAAATATGGGTTACAAATAATGTGGATATTAAAAGAATGAAGATTAACCTCATTAATCACATGGAAACTATATGAGAAACATGCATAGTTGTAGACATCTCTTACCAATTATAGTACATTGACGTAGATTGCAATGTTTATGAGTCCTTTGAATCACATGTAAGTTAAGATTAAAACATTGGGAAGCAAGGTTGCTCGAAATGGGAAGTATCCTGTTTAAACCTTAAATATTGGAGACCTTATGGATTAAAAAAATATCCCATAACTTAAATGTAAGAAAACATATAATGTGTACAAGTGACAATCAGATATATTATTAATTTAGATTACCGTAAAAATGGTCAATCGGAAGTACAGCTTATATAACGAAAATCGCTATTTAGGCGATATAAACCCACGTAAAGAAATGCACTAAAAACAAATGTAGAAATAGAAATGTGGAAGACTGGGTTTGCCCTATTACTTATTAGAGCACTTTCATTACAATACGTTTTAATGAAATAAAACTTAGAGTTTCATCAGAAAGTGGTTAAAAAAATTTTATTAACCAAAGAAGAGTAACCCAAAAAAGCCAGGGCACCAGACGAAAAATGTTTCCATTCACTTTAATATCTGTAAACTGAAGGAGAAGGAAGCGAATAACTATCACATAGCATATATTCGTGTCATGTAAAAGAAAATTACACATTATTATATATTCTGCATAAAAATATGTTCGTTTTACTTTACATATTTCAACCTTATACCAATTGCAAACTCACCCCCGTAATATATTCCTATTTATGTTTTTTTCCAAACTTTCCTACGCACCCTCATTTTTATTTACTCACGTTGTCCGCATCAGTCTCACAGTTTTATTCCCCCGAAAGAATACCAAACATTTTGTTGGCGCATCTTCTTATTATTAAATATGTAGATGTTACATTTCCTATTTTATGTTCCGTTTGCAGAACATATTTTTCCCTTTTAATAAAATATATGCTTTATGTCAGTGTACATACGTACGTGTGTGAAATTCGACAAGGATTTAATTCTCATGTCAAATAAGCATACTGTTTAAAGAGATTTTAATCCATTACCTATTTATGAAATATTACACAGTTTTGATGAAGTTTTTTACGCGAGAACTTTGACATCGCATTGTGCAGATTAATGTTATGTATGTTTAACAAGGAGTTATACTAAATGACAATATCCCAGTAATGTTCGTTAAACTGATTTTATGCAATGAAACGCACGAATATTATATTATTTTTATATCTGTTTATTTTTCCTGTTCAAATATAGATTCAGTGTAGTAAAATACCGTATAATAAAATTGTAATAAATAATACCATGTCGGTGAAACGATATTTGCTACATATATATTACATTTATTGACCAGTAAACGATGTTCGTGCTTGTCTAGTGTGCTCCGTAAATGCTTTCCGTATGTGCTCCGTAAACCATAAAAAACTATTTTATGCTGGTCTTTACAAAATATTAATTTTTCTTCACTACGTTATACTTAAAAAGTATTTCACTAAAAGTTTTAAAACTATGTTTGCACAAAAATAAAGCTTTAATAAGGTACGGTGTATCTTGAAGATTAGAAGGATATCTTAGAAATAGAAATATCTAATACAAGTTGTATATTACAGATAGGTGCCTACTGTTGTGTTGCAAAGAGGGTTGAATATTTGTTTGCCTTTCTACCATTCCCCTTGAAATATGTCTATCGCCTTATGCATCGTATTTGGTAACGGGTATCAGATAGTTTATTAGAAACCTATCCAAAAAAGGATGAGCGGTTATGGAACTCTAATATCATTACAATATTTTTTTTTGCATGTCCGTCTTTCTATTTTCTTTACCAATGGCTTCTAATTTCTAAATGAAATCAAATATGGATATAAAATACAAAGAGTGATTACGATCAATATTTCTTCAGATGTAGAGAAACTTTAATGCGTCTAAACATAGCGTACCGCAACAGAAAGTAGAATGTTGTAAATATTTTCTCCTTTCAAAATTAATGAAAATATATTATTATAAACTATAACCTCTTTTTTAAGGTCAATAACCTTCAAAATATTTTTATAATTTTAAAATAAGAATTTTTTTTAAATAATACTTTTGTTTGTCCTTTAATTTTTTCCTTTATCGTAACGAAGTATAAATGTAACTAATATAAAAAAAATCGCTGTCTAATATTTGTATGAATAATTATAAGAATTAAATATTTGTATGAATTTTCCGCTTCGTGAGAAAATACACAGCGATTTTTTAGTCACCAATAACCAGAACATTTTACCGTATTTTGTCGGGTTTTGTGATCATAAATTGAACAAATCTGCACCATAACTTGGGTGGGAAAAGTTGCCATCAGTTGTAATGAAGGATCCTGGAATATAATAACTTTGAACATTGGAAATAAAATTGTACTACGTGCTTTTAAAAATTGTTACCCCATTTGGCTGACCACGATGTATCTAGATCTAAAGTTTTGACGCCTATAGCCTAACTCACCTAAATTATAGCTATTAAAACCTCGAGCTCTTCAATTCTTAGAACCAGTCAAGAAAGTGAGTAAGTCGCGCATCTGCGACGGTGCAAGAAAAAAGTTGTTTCAACATTTTTTCGCCAATTATAAGTCGCCTACCCTGCTGCATGCCTCATGTACATTATATTTTGCAAATGGAGTTGGTCCGGGATGATTTTTGAATATATTTTGTTGACGTCGCCTTATATTTTGTTGACGTGGTGGTACACAGCTAGTTGTTTCAGATCGTTCCAAGTCGTTCTATCAGGAGCTGTAAGTATAGTTCCAACGGAAATTTCTTTTAGAGACACATATGTGCCAAGTAATGGCAATATATATATATATATATATATATTGCCATTTTCAAAACGATAATATTCCTTTTTTTTTATTTCGTCTAATTAAATACTTGATCAGTTCCAGTTTTCTAAATAAATATGTTTATTGTACATAATTATTTAGGATTAAGTAACATTTTTTACTTTTTATGTAAAATCAATAATTTGTTTTATATGTATGCCAGAAAAAATCCACTATTTTGATTTAAAAATTACTTAGTATTATAAATGATAAAAAAATGTGCAGCCTTACTGCGTAAATGACTATAAAAAACGTAAATTATTAAGCTCGACTTAAAACGCTTTGTTCCTTTTTCTTCCAGAGTCTATATTCTTTCCATTGAATAAATGTTTTCTGTAATGTAAATTTTAAGCTAACCTTACGAAGAAAGAAATACTTGCCTACATCTTGTAATAGAAATAAGATTAATCTAAGCAGTAACCATAATTGTTTGCTGCTGAACTTGTTTTGGTTTCAAATCTACATTTTCCTTCATATTTCGCTGTAATTGGTAATATTGAATTTTAATATAACAAAATTGCACATTATATCATATTAATAGTTTTAGGTATTTAGTAGCCTTTTCTTTTAGTATTTAGTAGCTTTTACATATTTTTTTGTTGACGTTATACTCAACATTATATAACGTAACGCTTAAATTATAAAGCAATATTTTAACATATGCTGAATTTTAGGACTATTGGAAATTGAACTAGGACTTACAGTTCTAAATTATTCTTACAAAAATAACTTGTGTAACTTCAACGAGGTTTATGGCTTGTTAATTATTCCCTAAAATAGGACGTATAATTTTATCTTAGTTGTGGCCAAGGCTTGTTATATGAAAATAATTGACATTGCAAAAATGGCGTAGCTCAAGACAAGCACATACCTTCTATTTAATTATTATGTATATTACGTAATTCACTTTTATATTATTAATTAAAAAAATGTAAATGGCGTCCTTAATCGTGTGATTTAACTTACAGAAAATAACAA
Source organism: Druceiella hillmani (assembly GCA_039881145.1). Taxonomy (NCBI): domain Eukaryota; kingdom Metazoa; phylum Arthropoda; class Insecta; order Lepidoptera; family Hepialidae; genus Druceiella; species Druceiella hillmani. Next base: position 11,002,158 of record JAYKKI010000014.1, read on the forward strand.
AATTTTAATATTTTTTCATTAGAGATTGGCGTATATGTCTCAATTTGTTAACGTTTAGCATTTAAGATTTTGATTTAGGATTATATCTATTTATATCTTCAAAACACGAAAAAATAATGGAAATTAAATGGATTTAATATGCAATGAAAAATAAACATATTTAGATAAAAAATTGATAAAAAACATATAAGAAAATCACGATTAAGCAAGGAATAGACCAGTTACGAAAAGAATAATTATTCAGTTTTTTTATTACAAATGTAATAAGTAATTAACTATTAAATATTTCATTTATGAATTTTGAAAAATCCTATCAGGAATCGGAGCCCTTTTTTGAGCGCTAACGTAAAACCATTGGTCTATTTTAATATTAAGAAATATATTCAACAATAAAAATAATAAATGAAAACATATAGCCAAATAAAGAAAAAGCTTAACTATTATTTAATAAAAACACTGCCGTATATTGGGCAAAAAACATATATTTTATTTAGGAAAATAAAACTAAATATAATAACGAATCACAAGGTTATTTTCACCGTCTGCATATAAAACAATTTCTATAGGTACATTTGTTATATAACCTCAATGTTGTGTTTCGTTTACTTCATCTCTCTTATTTAATGCTTACCCTAAAAAGAAAATTTAACATGGTCTATGTCAAATTAAAACTGATAAATTCACTCCTATGTGTCATAAAATAAATTGCCCGCACAGAACTGTAGGTACAAACTTCGTTCATCTTAGAATATCATGTATTTGTATGTTTTGCGTGGTCGATAGCCAAGTATCGTCTTTTTTGATCCTCCAAATAGCTCAATTTGTATAAGATAATGAATGTAAAAAATTATTTATAATATTATTCACAGTTTATTAAGTTAATATTTGAGTTAAAGTTATGAATTGTATTTTATAAAGATCTGGAACAAAGTAAGTGTAAGGTAATATTCGATTTAAAATTAATTATAAGTTTTTGCGGTGGATTATCTTTGTCAAGGTTTGACTTTATTAAAGCAAATATTTACATTGTTAAAATCTATTTTTGAAATGATTTTTAAAAACAATTTTATTACCCAATTACTTTCAGTGAAACATGGAATATTTTTGAAAACTGAAAAATCTAATCGTATTCCTGCCATAACCACAAATAGAATTACAATAAAGTTATTTTTAAGTATCGTAATTTATTAAACTTGTGGCCTTTCCGCAGTGTTTTCACGGGACAATTACTGAAATGTAGATAATATGTAGAACAATTAAATGATTAAAGGCATACCAGTAAAAACCTGTTAAATAGAAATAAAACTAGTACTTCAAGAATTTTTGTTTATTTTTCACTACGTAAATAAATTGCATAGTAAATTTACCACAGGCGTAAAATCTTTCATTTGGTTACCTGTATCTATTTAATTCATTGGTGGATGTTGACCGAATTAATCTTGAATTGAAATATTTGTAAACACCGCCATTAGGATTTTTTTCAGAATTTAGATATACGTGCTTCAAAAATTGGAAATATATTCAAAATAAAATTAAACTGAACGAGAACCCATTGTAATTAAACCTGCATAATGAAATTAAACTTCCTGTTAAAAAAAACATAACAATCTTATTGTTTTTAAATAGGATTGTGGTGGTCCATCACAAAAAAAACTGTCACAATCTTATTATTTTCAATATGTTATCAATAATTTAACTTCCTGTTAAAAAAACATCACAATCATTGTTAAACTGAAAGAGTTTGACAGATAGACGAACATGACAAAAATATGGGAAATTGAAATACAAGAAAGAAGAAAGTGAAATACCTTAAAACATTCTGTACGATTTTCCCCAAAATAACTTATTAGACGAGTAAATCCCCATGAATGCATATCCTGTGTTTTCGTAATCAAAAAGTCAAAAGTCAAACGCATGTTGAAAAACGTCTGACAGAGCGGGGCGACGAGGGGGAAGGACTATGCTATAGTGATATTATTATTATTATGCATAGAAATGTTATTATGATTGTTACGATTATGCATAGAAATGTTATTATGATTTTGTGTTAACCCAACAAATCTTGATCTTGATTTTAAATAGTTTATGAACGACGAGTTCAGATTGGTGCCGACGATGGTAATACTTTAGTTTTGCTTATCGTATTATCATGGTCTTGTCTTCAACAAAATTTTACAAAAATCAGCCATCACTATGGACAATATACAAATTATTGCATTTATTTTGCATTCATTACTTTCTAGCCATCTAAAATCATAAATTTTTACCTAAAAATAGTATATGCAAATTCATTTTGATGACCCCGGATATTAATGACTATATACACTTATATTTAAAAGATACACCAACAAATATGCCTCATTTTGCTCAATATTGTTCAAGTATGTTCAAAATTAAGTAATATTTATCTAGAGCCTGTAATGCAGCGTAGCTTCTACCTGCTTCGAGTTAGTTTTAACATATTGAATTACACAAGGGATTCAAATTGTGAATGAAACCATATACATTTTGATGTGGGAATATTAGGATACAAGTTAGCCTAATTTTTGAAAAACTGTCATTTTGTATCTTACTATGGCTTGTATCTGTTCTTTCCCCATAGATGATAAATAAATACATAAATAAATAAATATAACCCCGTAAGCTCTATTGATACTACCGATATATGTCAGATACTACCGACGTATTGATACTACCGGTATATGTCAGAGTTAAATGCCTGTGGAGTAATTAGAATTGTACTTCGATATTGTTTCTATGTATGTACGGGCATAAATTACACTTGTATTTCATCATTAATTTATAAAGAAATACACATAATTATGTACTTTAAAGAAAGAAGAGTAACTATCATTAAATTCTGAATACAATGAATTCATTGTTTTTCAATTTGTGTGAGGCGTAATTTCGATAATATTCTTGAAGATAAATTCTATTAAATATTATTAATTTTATTTTCAGAGCTCTTAATATTCATATAAAACCAACCATTAAATCGCGAGACGCATACGTGCAAATCAGCTCATTTTCACAATATAAGTCAACGTTATCAATACATTTAATATTTAAACTCTCCTCTAGCATTTTGTCATTCTGCACTATATTTCAATTGCAAGCATGCCTTCTTACTGCAGTCCCATTCACGGTTTTACTAACATCTTTGAAATCGTTTTATAAATCCAGAGAATACCAAAAGTCGACTATGAACCGAGGTATCCTCTATAATATGCAAAAATCAATTGATGTTATTCGTTCGATCCTTTAGCTATTTCGAAAATCGCGGGAAGTATCACAATGCCAAAATATAACAATATTTGAAAATGTTCTCTATACTAAATTTAAATTCAATCACTTAATTAAGATCAAAATCCAGGTTACCGTTGTTTTTTCGGTTTGTTATTTTTGTTGCTGTCGCAGTGGCCGTTGTTGTTGCTGTTGTTTTTCTACCGCTGTTGCTTCGCTATAGCTGTTGATATTGCCGTTGCTGTTACTGTTGCTGCTGGAGTCAGTATTTTTGTTTCCGTTGCTACTATTTTTGCTCTCATTGTTATACAGATAAAACCATACATGTTCAAGAACAATGTAAAACTGTGTAAAATGTATACTTGTTCCACATGTTTAGCCATGTGTAGATGTAAAGATAATGTAAAAAAGACTAACCGATATTAAAATACTCTTGCAATCTATCGAAAATAACTCTCAATGATCTGTTCAAAAGTTATATGTATAGAAAACTATATAAAGCTTATATGTATATATATATATATATATATATATATATATATATATTTATGCATTCGTATAATATGAATATATAAAAGCAGTGTATACTCAAGGAACTCTGATTTAAACGCTGTTTGGATTCTGTTGAATAGGTCGAAATATAAGTAATACAAGGTCGTAATATTATATTATAATAAATAATGTTAGGTAATATTAAAGGCTGTAATATTACTGGAATTCGCAACTGTTTTCGAAACAGATAATTCAGTGTAAATAATACAGGAAAGGGACAAGTGACAGGTTTTAAATCGTGTGATGTATTTTTTCTTTTAAATAATTTGTAAAGCGATTCAGATTTATTTTATTTATGGAAACAATAATTTTACATTTTATACATAAATAATCTCTCAATAATTCCAAACGTAATATTTTCTTTTTAATAATTGTCGTAAGTTAATCCGTTATTACAAAAATTAATTGAAACTAAAATTTCCCAACTCCTTGAAAGTCATAGGATGAATACGAAAGCAGAATAACATTTTAATAAGGTCTTGGTGACTGCAGGAGCCTCCAACTTACTTTAACATTCATACTCAAAGTTTTAATCAAATTTGTGAACTTCCTGTATATTTCATAAAAACTCAGTAAAACTTGGCACGTTTATTTTGTATTCATGTTATTTATTTGCCGCACTTGGATTTAGGTGCCATAAAATGATGAAGGCTTCTGCAATGTATTTTGTGTATTGTGGGATGTTACTCAATGGCTTTATACTTTTTTCAAAATAACATAAACTTTGCGTTAAAGCTTTGTATGATGCATATTATATGACATGATTAAAAATTCAACGTGTATAAAGAAACTATATGTTTATTAATGTTTATGTTTCTGAGGGAACTTGGGAAGAGGAATATTTAAGTTATTTTATTATTTATTTGTTAGAAAAATGTCATAGACACGTTTTGTCATAATAAGAGGTGTATTTTTTTAAATGTAAAATCTAAGAGGAGTAGCCGACTAAATATAGAATTATTCTTTAGGGCTATTAAACCTATTGTTACCCAGAAAATGCATATTAAAAATATTTTACAAATCAGCCTAGAAGTGTTGGTGGCTACAAGAAAACGATTTTTTAAAATTGAATGCCCTATAATTTTTTTTTTTAATTTTGGAAGTCAATAACAAAATCGATTTTCTTTTAAATTGTTTACTTTCAAATTCAAATGCGTTCAATAAAAATAATACGATATTTGGAAGTAGTTTGCAAAGTTTTTGTATTTTCATTTAATTACTTAATTTTTTATCACTATTTATTACTTCTTCAATTTATGAAATTTAAAATTAAAACGTTATTTTACAAACTAAATTTGTAGCACAGCGTGATATTTCTAATTTCCATCTCACGATTTTACTGTCAAAAAGGTTTACACCGGAAGATTGGTGTTATATGCTAGTGAAACAATTTTTAACCCTTATAATAGGATTATAAGAGTTAGTTAAAACTATTATACTAACTTTAAGTGACTCGATTATTACGAAATCCATTCATATTTTAATAATGAGATCAACGATTCTATTTTTAAATTACTTAAAATTGTACATATCGCTTTTAGGATATTAGTAACTTCTTACAAAATTATTCTAAAATGTATTTTTAGAATATCTAAATAAAACAGTACGTATGATTTTCGTCAAAATAATTTTAAAATTTTCCTAAATATTTATGAAGATTACAGAGGTATTTTTAATATAACAGTATTAAACTCGGATATTTAAAAATGTTAAAGGTTAATTGCCGGATAACATAAAGTTTTGACATGTGAGAATCACATGTTACACATTTATATATATATATATATATATATATATACACATATACATATATATATATATATATATATATATATATACATGTGTAACATCAAATTACCCTCTTGAGTAAGTCATTTCTTACAAAGCTTGACAGCTTTTATAAGCAATAACTTACTTAAATAAATTAAATTTCAATATTCGTTGGTCAATGAGGGTGAATACGAATTAAAACAGTTCATTGAATATATGTGTATGATATCGTGAACAAAAAACAATCGCAGACCCCATATGTTTTGTGCGGAAAATGTTCTTAAATTTTACATGTTATGGTTTCTGTCGTTGAAAATCCCCGTTTATCACTGCGTACACGTTCATCGATATTGGGAATTCCGAAATCAACTTTACAGGTAATAATGCAAAAAAAGCTCAAGTTCCATCCATATAGAATTCAAATTGATCAAGATTTACACGATTCTTATGGGGATACTTAAAATCCGTTGTTTACAAAACAAATCCGAGCACTGTGAAACAACTTAAAGAAAATATTCGATCCGAAGTCAATAGGACACCCCAATCGCTCTGCAAGCGCGTTTTTGAAAACATGCGTGCTAGACTCGAAGAGTGTGTCAGACTCGATGGCCGCCATTTGGAAGACGTGGTTTTTAAAAAATGAAATCCGCATTTGTTGTTATAAAGTTAAAATAAACCTATTTTGTATTAGAGGTGTAGCTTTTTTTTACCAATTTTCAAACATTGAAATCTGCCACTGGACATCCTGTACATGTAAGAAAAATTTGTGATTCCTGAAATTCATGCAAGAAACGTTATGGCGAGTAAAAAGTTCGCTTTTTGAATATAATTTCATAAGCACATTTGTAATACTTACACAGAATATACTTTTGATCAACAGAAGCACTTTATGTATATACATATATATATATATATATATATATATATATATATATATATACATATGTATATATATATATATATATATATATACATATATATATATATATATATATATTACGTATAATATTTATGACAAATGAAGTAAATGCTTGCAAATTTATTTATGTTGAGTTGGGCCTGATAAAAAAGCTTATGGGAGATACTTCATGGAACGTCTAAAGATATAAGGAAAAATTAGAGCAATCATACCTTACGTTAATAATATATAGGAATAAAACAAACTATACATTTTAGGGAAAAGGGAATCTAAATAAATATAGCATTTAATATGAAATAAGTCGTACGGAATATTCTGTAATTCAATATTCGAGTTAATTAGAAAAAACGCTAAAGACGTAGACAAATAATAGATATCAAGTTGGATATAGTTGTTTACACTATATACATAAGAAATATTTATTTAAGAAATAGTATAACTCAAATGTTCCTTACTGCCATTTACTCCTGGATATACCCACATTTAAAGAAAATTTTAATATTTCAATATAGTGTGTCATCTCCACTGCCCAGAGGCCACGTTTAGAGTTTATTGTCTGACAGCAAATGACGTTACACTCAGTAGGAAGGCATACACAAGCGAGACAAGTGAACACAATGGACGTTGCTTCTTACTGACGATTTGAGAGAAAATGAAATATAATGAAAATTTTTATTTCAATAAATTGATATTTTATAAAATATGTTCTGCACCATCGATGTAAAAATATAAATTTGTGAAACGCATTTTTTTTGGCAAATAAACTTAGTGACATGTTTGTAAAGCGGTCTCAAAAATTCATCAATGACTTTTTCACTATTTCATTTAATATTTTATTTATTTCTTTAAAAGTGATTTTCAACAAAAACCCAAATAATAAGAAGAGATTATTTAAGGAAATTTTGATATTTTTTTTCCAATAAATTTATTTCTCATATAAGAATTGTAACGATCTCTTTATTTTGACCTGCTGACCAGAAACGTTGATTTTGTTTGCTTCATAGAGTAGTATCCAGTATATTTAATTTCCTGGAAACTTATTAAGTCGTGTCTTCAAAGCTTACATACGATACATTAACAAAATAATCTATTATCACATGTCAATGCGTACAAAAAAGTAAGAAGAGGAAAATGTTTAAACTTTACTTCAACGGCATAAAGAGCACCTTGTTTAATGGTATATTTATTATAATTGCCATAAGCGATGACTACGTAATAGTATATTGATGTATTCGCCGGAGAACTTCACGCCTTTGTTCGGCTTTGTGTCAGAATTAAATGAGTTAGTTTAAAATAAACAAGTTATCGAGTATGAAAAATGGGGATATTGGTATTTGAAAAAAAATACTTTTGTGTCCGCGAGTACCAGAAACAAATCGGGACTGAATGCCAAAGGGCTTAAACATGCACTAGTGAGTACTACTCCATAAATTTAAACGAGTCTTTAATAAATGTTGCCTTAATTTTTTCATTGGAAACAAGTATTTCCCGACGGTAAGTTTTGATACATATATACATTTTGGCTGAGTTTTGATACATTATTTACCTTTAAGTTAAAAATATGACTTTGAAAAAAATTCTCGAAAAACTTAGGAGGCTTTTTGTTCATTGTAATAATGCTTTTGCTGTTGTTAGCACCCAGATTACTTCATAAAAAATGGCTTTTCTTTAATCAAAGGCTTTTCTTTAGCAAAAAGGTTAAATTTTAAATATTTTCGAAATATAACACTTTTGTGCAGAGTTCATTTAAGCGTGAAGAATTTTAGATAACGAGACATTTTTAGATACTAAACTGTATTTTACGTTTTCTCTTTTAATATTAAAAGGGTACACGAATTTCACTTTTAAAATTTTAAAGATATTACAGTTTACAATAATAAGAAAGTTGCTAATTACAGAGCGACTTAAGTTGCATTCGTATGAAATATCATTGATTTCTAATTTTTAAAATTTTCTTAAAGAAATGTACCTTGAACTTAAATATTTTGTAAAAGAAACGTCAATTTTAAAGAAATCTTCAATAAGATAGAAATCGATTTTTAACTTAACTCTTACATTCCAGGAACTAGAGATAATTAGTGGTCACTTTGGAGAGTTTTATATAAGGGTCTCAAAGATATATGAATATCTTATTAGTGGATGTCATTATGATTCGAGACTATTTATTCTCTGAGAATTTAGAAAATTTAAGATGTTAAAATCATTACTGGAAAAATGTTGCATTTGGCTAAATAGTCAATTTGGAAAAGATAGTTAAAAGATGTAATTTGGAAGATGTGAATAATTCTTGAATTCATCTATCCAATTGTTTTTTCAGAATTCCTTACCTTTGATTTGAGATAAGCTGCTTTGATTAACTTTGGTGATACGTCAGCTTGAAAAGACCTGTTGTTTAGTTAGCAACATTTTAATACAGGTGGAGATTATTCATTTTACATTTATTAAGAATATAACTCCTCTAAATCCAATCATGCGCAAGCTCAAAATACTAAAATTTTATTAAAAAATGCTCATATAATTGCCTATGTATAATTGACTATTATCACCAGTATTGTAGGATTATTGGTGTTCAAGTCGAATCTATGGGAGGATTTCTTCCATTTTTCGGTATTTGAATGAAATTAAAGAAAACACAAAAAATATTGAAAATAAAGGTTGGTTGACCTAACATAAATAAATATTAATTTAATGGATAGGACTATGTGGATAGTTGCAGATGTAAAAATTGGCATTAATAGTGAATTTTGTAATAAGTGACCACGTGAAAGGAGAAAGTAAATGAGTTACGGACATGGAAATGAAGTGGTTCAGTTTTGTTCGGAACCATTACAAAGTTAAACTCTTTACGCCATTATATTGTGAGAAATATAAATTAAAAAAATTATTTACAAACCTCATGCCGTAACGCAAATCTTCAAAATATAATAGACAATTCGATGTTATTAAAATGAAATGATACATACATTTTTTATTTGTGGAAAAGTCATAAGATTAATGTCACTGCAGTATTATCGCATTTAATCATCATTCATACGCATAGCTACAATCACATATGTACACTACTTCAGTTCTTCGTAAAAACTTGGCAAGTAATTACACATTTTATTTTAAATTCATATTAGTTATTGGCCCCACTGGCTTTTGACCGGCGAAGGTCTGAACATAGTTCCTTTTAATATTAACACTCGAAGACTTAGCTATGTCTCAGTATCAAATTGTCTTAACTAGTAATTGCTCAGTGGTCGAAATTTAATCGTAATATAATTATCTGTTCGCTGTATTTAAAACACTAATAGGTAGGCAAAAGTAAGTCGATTTAGATTTCCGTTACAAAATTTTCGTTTTGCAACAGGTACACATTAGGCAAACTGAATTTCATTAATATGTAAAACAAAGATGTCTTTCATACAAAATATAAAATAAAAAATTTTTTGCCTCAACATGCACTCCATAGACTATTGAAAATAGAACATTCCAAATCTAACAAATTTCACAGCTCAAAACCCATTCAGTCAATCTGACATTAGAATCCTTTAGCGATAATTTGAACTCTTTGCAACGGTTTAACTACAGATTATTACGTGTTTAACGTTGACAATGTGAATATACAATGAATTAATATATTTTCAATATATGACTTAATGCATTTTCAACGTGTAATAATTTAGTTTACTGCATCCATTCTCCCTATAAACTTTATTTATACCAAATTTCACACTCCTTCGTAAACGCCATATACTGAAAAAGAGGTAAAAAGTGTTCTCTCCACGTATTAATATATAGATTTATATCCGATAAACAATATTACATATTCGATTGAATATTGCATTTCCTTGCGTAAATATTTACATCATACGCCATATTAAATTCTAAAGAATTAATTCGATTTTTCGGCTTCTGTGGTTGTATATATACCTTACAGACCGACTAAGTAAACATACATTGTTATTTGCCGATATAATTGGTTCAATTCTTTTTCCTGAATGATATAGTAGTTCTGACGAAGGTAAATATTTAGATTTTGAAAACAATCACAGGTTAGCCTTCAATTAAGCATAAACAATTTTAGATACCGAGATCCTCTCATAATTAATTGTGTTTCCCGTTTTTCCTTTTTACCCAGAATGTGGATAAGTTGGATATTTACCGCTATAGATATTTGTAGTTATAATTTTTAAACTATAAAAAATATGTTTATATTTTTTACAAGAACGTTATTTTGACATTTATATGATCATTTAAAGGTCAATATTTAAACGTAAGTATCCACATTCATAATTATGGATTTGAAGAATTACAAAAAAAATATTAGAAAACAAAATTCAAGCTAATTAGTTTCACATATAAAATAGATTTTAAAAAACAATGTTAATAAAAATGCAGGTACGGAAAAGTAAAATATAACTCAAAATTAGTACTTACATATTTGCAATAAATAAGTTATTTATTTTTAAAGTCGATGCCAGAACTGTCGATCAACTAGAACAATTTAATTTAATTTATAATGTAAATTTAAAACTTTCACCTCTTATGTATTTACAATACTAAATAAATTTATAAAGAGCGTATTGATAATATAACAATTTACATTTGTTTCAGCGGTGCTGGTACCGCCTTCAAAAATAAATAACTTAGTTATTTATTGTAAATAACTGGGTACCAATTTTGAGTTAAATACTTCTTATTTTTTAGCGCCTACTTTTTTGAAGCCGATTTTCTAAGATATTTTATTTTAGGATTTTATTGATTAATGAATTAATATTAATCATAACAACTATTTTATTTCTTAGAATATTGGATAATTATTAAAAGTCACGGACAAGAGCTTGTGTATAGATAATTTCCTCTTTGTCTGAAGAAGGTTAACAATAAAATATAAAAATTAAGCTATAGTTCCATTCTCCATATTCGAAGTCCAATATCTGATTTTTCAAATAAAAAACTGCAACATGAGGTGTTCCGTTCTCCATATCCGAAATCCAATTTCAGATTTTGCAAAGTAATAACTAAAATAAAATATATGAAAACAGCATATAATAACAGCAGCATATATATTGAATCACGATCGATTTACTACCATCCGTTAAAGAGTTACATTATTCACCTTCAGAACTCATCATCACACCCTGACCTGGTCGTTATTTTGCAAAGTAAAAATTACCAGCAGTAAATATCTTTAATTAAATTTGATTTACTACCAACCAATAAGGAGTTCCATTGTTCACCCCAGAACGCATCATCAGATTCCGACATGATCGATAGTGTAGTTATTATGCAAAGTAACAACTACTAGTTGCAAATATCTTTAATAACGGTTGACTGATTAATATCCGTTAAGGAGTTCCACTGTTCACATGCATTTCATCAAACCCTTACCTGTTAAGTGGTGTAGTTATTTTGCAAAATACAACTAACCGTAGCAAATATCTTGAATTATATTTGATTTACTGCCATGCATTAAGGAATTCTATCGTTCGTTTTTGGATCTTACCATTAATATTATAATCATACTTTTATGGGATGATACCTATAGCACCCTCAAATAAAAAAGAATGATCAAAATCGGTTGACTCTGTAAAAGATTATCGCTGAACGTATATAAAAAAAAGATTCCGATGAATTGAGAACTTTCTCCTTTTTTGAAGTCTGTTAAAAATAGAAATAAACAGGAAATTAATCCCAAAAAATAGTACACAAACTGGTGCAAGTATTATGTGATGAAATTTATACACATTTAATAACATGTACCATGTAAAATTATGCAACTTTATTGCCGAAAGGTAGGTTTGTGTTCAAAAGTAAAGAGAGCGAGCTTAAAGAAACAAACATTTTGCAATTTGCTGCAAATATGACAAACAAAAATTGTAAGCCGCGTATTTAGAAATTACTCGAAGAGGTATAATAAACAATGCAAACGAATTTCAAACTAATTCAGTTGCTGATCTTACACGTGAAAATTAACCTACATTGTCAAGTACAAAGAAATAATTTTTTACCATTTTTTCTTACAATAGTTTGTAAAACTACGCAGTTATGAGGCTATGATAGACGGACAGTCAGGGAACCCATCACTTCCTTATATCTCTTACGTGATGAAATGATACGTTCCCATATACTGCGGAATCTTTAAAAAAGAGGATAGCTTTAAAAGTAACATATAGTCTGATGAATAAAATACTTTATTATAAAGTGAAAATATCAACAAATTAGTCTTATCAGCGGGCCCTTAAAATAATGTTTTAATTGAGATGAAATGAAATAAAACGAGCTTCAAACGGAATTTCACTTAATAAATAAATAATTGTATTACGAAGGCAGGGTATTTTAAAGGTAATACTAACCAATAATTTCTTTTCTTTTCATTATCCTTTGTCTAACCACCGTTTTCCGTCTGGCGGTGCCAAAGTTTAATTACTTTGTTAAAAAAATTCTACCTCGGCTAAAGTGCCGCAGGAAGTCAAATAAACTCGCTTCGTCGAATAATTACGTGTTTGAAACTTAGTTTTGTACTTCGTCCGTAGAATAAAGAATTAATCTTAAGAGATTTGGAATGGCTGTAAAGTATTTAGCATAATATTTTCGCTTCTTGTAATATACTGAATACTATTGACGGATAAAAAAATAAATTAAGATATTGTATCTACATTTCCATATTTATCTCCATACTCTTTTGACCGCTTTTTTTAAAATCAAAATTTCAATTACTTCGATTTAAATGAACTACATTGAAATATACCTATAATTATACAATTCAAATTCATTACTTCAGTATATAACAATCCTTTGTCATAAATTTCTGTTTCGATCGTGGTGGCCACATAGTGTAGCTTTGTATAATTTTTATACCTTAATAAATAAATAAATTTCTTTGCCGTACGCAAATACATTTTCTTACAAAAAATATAACAATGGCCTAAGGCATACCATTAACTACCAAACTACAGTTATTGTAATTGAGAGCCAGAAAATTTTATTTAATTTTCTTAAATTTCTCATCAGTATTGAAAAAACGTGACTATGTTCTAAAACTTATAACCTTAAAAAGTTTACACGGTTCCACATAGACCCAAAACGTAACATGCCATTTCTTCGTGATATGTCTTTTCTTAATAATGAATGCCGCAAATTTATCGATAAATAAGAAAATATCTAAATAACCAGAAAGAAGCATAGGTGTGGTTTGAATATTTTCCTCCAAGCTTTGTTACTAAATATTTGGGTATGAAACAGAAACATATTAAATATTTATTCTTAAGAAGTTAAAAAATACTCATATTAGCTATAGTCTCTAGAAGTTTATAACAAAATTGTAAATTAAGAATATTGGTTTAAACAGTCCTGGACTACCAACGATTATTGTATCGTTATTTTATCAAAATAGGTGGTGAACGTGTTCCTTATATGGGAATTGTGTTTGTCAGTATGTCCAGATAAATTAAAAGAAAATTTTAAAAAATATATGTTTTATGTGATACACCCCCTGACGGTGAAATTTAAAATCTTCAATCTCACCGTCAAATTGCCCAACAATTTTTACGTTGCTAAGATAACCATTACCAATTTAATTTACATTTATAGGATTTAATTTAAAAGTTGGTGTAACCTGACTTTCTTCCAAATTTTCTTCCTAGCTATGGTAACAATTTCCATGGTGAATGGCACAGTAAGGTTGATGTCATATTAAAAACGTCGATTTGTTTCGATCAGAAAGGATTGTTATAGACAAAATTATAAACAAATTTCACGAGAGAGGAAATTATTAATGTGGTGGTATTATGTCAAGGTAATTGAAAGTAATTATTTTCTAAGGCACACCTAGAAACACATCATCGTCTTTGAAGTCTCTTTCTCGCTTACATTTTTTGGTGGATGACTACTACAATAATAATAGCCCTTTTTTACATGTTCCCTTGTAAAAATTAATTATTGGACTAAAATTCAGCTACTGACACTAACGAGTGCGCATAACATTAAAACAAGGCAATTGTGTATATCACGTCATAATTTAACGATGACCAATGAAGGAAAAACATCAAAGTATGTACTGTAATTGACGATAATGACTTAGGTAATTGTGGGATCATACCTTTTAATTTAAACACATATTTATATATATATATTTTTTTTTACGCGCGTATCTGAGTAATTAGTGGATATTTCCTAATGAATAAAAATAATTCCATATTTCATTTATAGGAATAAATTATTAAGGACAAAAGATAGACAACAATATTTAAATAAGGAGAAATTTAAGCATCAAGTGATTAAATGATATCATTAAATAGTCCTTTGTGAGTGAAGACGACTTTCCAAGCAGAGCGCACGCTGATCAGGAGTCAGGAGTAATGAAAAGTTTCCATTGGATCACACTTTACGACTTGCGGTTCAGTCTCACGAAAAAGAAAGCACTGAACTACTTGTTGAGCTGAGTGAATGGCGACTTTGGAATACTTTTCACTTTGACGTCATTCGTCGTACAAAAAATATTATCAGCCAGGAGAAAGGAGATTTTGTCATATCGTTGTATTACATTGATCTCAAACCTCTCATTTAAATCTTAAAATAGCATTATCTTCTTAGAAATGGGATATATCTCTGAATTCTATAAATCCTTTCACACAGCAACGTCTTTATTGCTCAATAATATTCCATATCGCTAGACTGACTGCTGTAAAATCTGCATATTTACAAAATTACTATAGGTGATCCTAATGTGAAAAAATAAAACAAGAGTATAAAATTTTTGAACTTTAAATTACAGTATATTTTCATATACATATATCTTCATAATTTTCGTTCGCAGTTATTTTTAAATTTCACGATAGTACATTTGCAAGGCTACACAAATATACAAATATTTTTGTAAATACTCGAAGTCCGGAGGCTTAAATATGAGCAGAATGAGAATGAAAATTATGTGAATATGTAAAGATACATCAATGAAAATAAAATAAGAAAAGGAATCTTACAGTTCCTTCCAGTGAGATGATGAGACGGATGAAGAATTAAAAAAGAAGAAAGGCAAAAGTACGAAATTGATTTTGAACACTTAACAATATTTGCAAGTCAAAATAATCTTAATGTTTAAACGTAAAAGTGCTTTGTTGTATTGCTCTGAAACCATATTATAGTACAATAAAAAAAATAAACACTTGAAAAATTATTATCGGTAAGTAATTGTAATTTGATGGCCACATACAATTAAAAATCACAAGTTATATGAACAAATAAAAAGAGAACCATTATATTAATAGAGTCTTTGGGAGTAGAAGATGAAAGGGAATTGCATTTATTTTTACAATGCTGCAGAAAAAAAATGGTTCTGCAGTGGTTCGCACTCGAATGCTAGAAGGAAAGAAATGACAGAAGATCTAAGATAACTAGAAAGAACAATTGAACATGAGAGCAATGGGGTGAACTGGTTGGCAGCAAAAATGGCAACTTAGCATATTGCGCGATATTATACAGCAAAGTGAAGAAATAGTGTGTAAATAAATAATAAAAAATGCTTATTTGTGGGATTAATTATCTTTAAATGTAACGTCGTTTTGAATATGCTCCGTTTATATTTATGATAAAGTGAACATAAATTGAAATAAAATAATACGGTTAGGATAGGAGTAAAGTTAGGCCCAGATTTCATCGATATCATATATTAAATTCGGAAAAAAAAGAAATTAAAAAAAAATAGGTTAATATGTAAATTAGGTGTCTAAAATAGTCTTTTAACCAAAAACATTTCACATGACGAACAATCGCATAAAATGTTGATAAACTATTTACAGTTAATTTGATAAAAATATCATTCATATCAATTGATCTACACAAACAAAACACCTTTAAAAGGTATCTATATGTATAATCTTTACAAAAAATTAATATTTCAACCTAACTTGTCATCTCCATTGCCCACGGATCGCATTTAACATTCGTTGTCTGACCACAGATGGCGGTAAATTCTATAGGGCGGCGTACAAGCGAGACACTTGTACAATAGACGTTGCTCCTTATTCACAAATTTTCCTTCGACATCACTTAATTGTTCCATTTGACAACTTAGGATAAGGGATGTTGCGAGCAAGCCACCTGCCTGTGACAGGAATTGAAATACTGAAATTGGATGTATTTTGTTGATGTAGGATTTTTAGTAAACAAATGAATCAAAATGTTGTTAAGAAGAAAGGATCTAATAAGAAATCTAGGAGGATATTAATAAGAAATCTACGTAGTTCTTCACTTAGTTTTGAATTTCTTTTAAATACCTATGGGGCAAACGAATTTATTTTGATGATATTTTTTTTATATTTTCGATTGAAAGATATTTTTATTCTCCTTCACATTTTTTTAAAATAAGAATGATTTTCTTTTGAATTTTCCATGTCTATCCATCTTCTACATTAAGCTAGTCGTTTCTATTATGATTTGTCTTTTTTGTACGATAAGAATCGATTACGCGACTTTTTGTATGTGACGTATCAATTATGTGCTTTCAATGACTAGTCCTTTGCTCTTTAAATATAATATATTGCAACGATCTCGCTTACTCGCGATCTTTTTGAAAATCAGAAAATTCAAATGAAAACAAATTTCCCGGAATATATGCCGTTTATTCACCTTATGAAATAGTGTGGAAAATTGACTCATTTATAATTTATGAGCATGAAATTTATTGAAATATGTCATTGTATATGACAATTAATAAAAAGGCCAAAGGTTTCTGATAAAATTAGTGTGCTTAACTAATAAAACATTCATATATTTTTACGATAACCATTCTATAACTGTGTGTTTATATGTGTTTGGTACATTGAATATAAATTATATGTCCGGTATTTATTAGCTCCTCTTTCGTTTTTTTTATAATTAAGAAATGTTGATACTATACTATAGTTATAATTTCTTTGCAACATGAGCAGAAGATAACTATAATAAATTTTCCCATTTATTTACCGCCAAATCAGTGCACGCAATAGTTTGAAAGCTAAGTTATTTATCAATTACGAACATCTCATTTATATATACAGTATAACTAATGTTTTTCTTAGTAAACACTTATATATTGTCAATGGTAACCATTTTATAACAGCATGTAGATATAGGAAAAGAAATAAATTATCATAACTTAAGTCTAAATACCATGGCGATGGAAAATATTGCGATTCTCAAATAGTATACTTATTTCTATACTATTTGAAAATTGAAACTAACAACTTGCCTAATTTCATTCTAGGTTTGCCTTTCCCTTCAAAAAAAACGAAATGTTTTCAATATCTATTAAATCGAAGCATTTAAAAAAAAGGGAAAAGATAGAAAGCTATTTTGTTATTTCCTATTGAATAATAAATTCACCACTTCTTATTATATTATTAAATATGAAGTACAGAGAAATAAAAATGATTTCTGATATACTTCGTTTATTTTTTAACAACTATCCCAAAAGGCATACATCTACACTAATACCTCCTATGAAATGTATATTGCTAAGTTATTAAATATTTTATTAATATTTCGCCCAAATTGCACATTATCCTATTAATATTGTTGAAAAAATTTCCAAAATAATCGTACCCAAATTTTGGAATTTTATATTAATAAATGAAAAAATAAATGGACCTGTAGGCTTAATTTTAAATATTTTATGATTACCTGAATTATAATTCAACAATTCATTAAATTATTTACAAAACAATGTTTTCCGATTTAAGAAAGTTTTCTCTTCTATTGGTAATCTTATTCTTAAATTATATAAATTTATAATCGTACAAATATCAGATAAATTTTTGTTGTTCTAAAAATCTGAATTACTCGTTCTTTCAATAAGCAAATTTTAAAGTCACTTTTATTGAAGGAATATTTTGAAACTTATGTCCTTATTATATTGCTCTTTACTTAGCTCTACTTCTTTATGATGATACAATGTCGCACTTGAAAGGGTAAGCATCGATTAATAACGCCATATTCAATGCCACAAGTGTTTAGATTCACGTATTTTATGCGTAGCTGTCACAAAGTTCTGAAATATTTACAGCATATTCAAATAATCCAACTTACTTTAGTAATCGTTTTGTATCCTTACACTAACCCTTTCTTCGACACAGTTTCTAAATTATTGCTGTCATTTGGTCATTTCCCGTACGTGTTCTACAAATACTTCATCTTAACTGGCTTAATTTATTCATTCTTATTTTGAATTAGCGATGCCTGCGACTTTTTATCCACAAACATTTTAAAAATATTATTAAGCTAACTATAAGATTAAAAATTATAATGCACGTAACGTCATCTATAATCAATGTAAAAAGAATTGTCTTTTCATGTATATATATATATATATACGTTTTGTACTGAAATTTCAAATTACCACATATTTTCTAGTGTGTTCAACGCAGTGATCTCAAATACTACAAAATATACAAGTTCAAATTGTATTAAGACCTCTTTCGTGATTCTTAGGCAATACGTGAATAAATAAACATATAGACAAACGAACAGAAACACCAAAAACAATATATTTGTGTTCTATTTCTTTTACTCCGTCTCAAATACAACTGCCAATTTTACTGTGTGTAGACTGGAAAACCACTTCGCTAAATAGTTATCGATAATAATATATCATTACATATCAATACCTATTTCCTTTTTCATTTTATTTTTAGAGCTTCATCAGACCTGTTAAAAGACATGGATTATCGAACGAACACCGTTAGATAAGTCTTTAATTACTTCACTCTCTTTTTTTCTTAAACGATAAACTACTCAAATAAACTCATTATTGCCTAACCTTATTGTCCGTACTTGTAAGCATACTTTTCCTAAGCATGTTTGAAATATTCGTCTAACTAGGTATAGTAAATATTTACGACGCAGCATCATCTCTATCTTTTAACTAATAGAATATTTTCCGATAGAATAAAACGTATTTTAGAAGTTCATGTCGCTAAGTGTAAAGGTGATAAAGGTAACATCATCTGCATACCTTCCTACCAGAGTATTTTCCATTCGTAAAACACATTCTTCGTTAGCTAAGTTATTTATTCACGTAACATATTTTTCACATTACGTTGTACTTATTGGATAGATTTTTGTAAAACTCTATTGGAAATATTCCTGGCACTAGGCATAGCAAATGTTAACAAAGCAGCATAATCGGTATATTTCCTACTAGCCTACTGTCCATTCGCATACTACATTCATCATTAGTCAGGTTATTTACGGAACATGTCTTTGATCGCTTATTCTTTTCATTAGCACACCACGTTTATGATCTTGAATTATTGTTTAAGCATAATTGAAATATTTGTGTCTCTAGACATAACAAATGTTAACAAGGGTGCATATTTTGCAAATGTTTTAAGAATATCAATTCAAAGACTGATGGAGTTAGATGGGCTAACTAAATATCGATGTCATATTATGCTTTAATTTTTTAAATTATTTTTTTGCTGCTATTATTTATTTTTATTTTCTGAAATATAGTATTTCAGTAAAAAGTTTGTAATATAATTTCATATTATACCTTTTTATTTTTACACAAAATTCATAACTATAATATAATATATTGTATTATCCTTATAATAAGCAATATGCAACATAAACTAAATCTTAGAGATAATAATTACTTGTTTATATTACCTATCTCGTTATTACCCAGGAACAAAATCTTGAATTTATGCGGAAAATTTCTCAAAGCGTTTTACAGACAAAACGCACGTGATGTTGTTATTATGAATTAGGATCAACAATCATATAATATCGGCAAGATACGTAACCTTAAACCAGTTCAAAATCATCTTTAAAATGTGTTTATAAGTGAAATATACGAGTATATTCATAAAAACCTTAACAGTTACGTAAAAGCCCGACCACAGACCAAATTTTAGCTTTGATTTCACAATATAAGGTATATCAATATACTTTGTGCTTTCACTTTTAAAAAATACACTTGCTTAATAAATATGTTTTCCCAAGATTATTTCGTATGTTTGGATGGATATACCTACTCGCCATCAGGTAGTCAGATAAACGTGAATCAATACCAGCATAAATATATATATATATATATATAAACATATATATATATATATATATATATATATATATATATAAACATATATATATATATATATATATATATATATATATATATATATATTTATATATATATGGTATATGTAGTTGATTCGTGGTGAAATAGTGTTCGTAATTATAGGAAAGAATTTCATATTAAACTTTTTTTACACAAAATTCCTAACTATAATATAATATATTGAATTATCCTTATACTAAACAATATGCAACACAAACTAAATCTTAGAGATAATATTTACTTGTTTGTATTACCTATCTTGTTATTAACCAGGACCAAAAATATTTCTTGAATTTATACGGAAAATTTCGCAAAGCGTATTATATTGATGTTGTAAATTAAGAAATTATTTATTTTTCTAGTGACGAACGACATAGTAAAAAAATACCTCATAGAAAAAATTGTCCAAATTCTTAACTAAGTAATAATAAGCACAATATGATGATTAACTCACATCTATTGATTTGGTTGATGACATGAAGATGGCGTGACACGTTTGACATATGGGGAAGAGTAAAAAATGATTAGCAATACATTCAACAAAATTTATCAATCAGAAAATTTAAAGCGACTGATTTATGAAAATATTTATGTTTTTATATGTGTAGAGAAAATTTTACATTTTTTAGTCAAAATAAAAACTGACATAAATTTTAAGCTTGGGTAAGCACATTTAATTCAAGTAACTTCTACTAAAAATTAACTACACATAGAAATTAAAAATTGTAAAATAAAAAGTTATGAATTTCGAGTGGAACTCGTACCATTAAATATCGTACACGTTACCAAATAAACATTTAAGAATATATGAAATTTCTTTTGAATTTTATCGAATTATTTATATTACCTTTCAGTATGTAAGCGTATAAAATAGTATATATTTTGCAAGTTCAAAATACAGTAAAATTGAAGAAAAACTAAGTGGTTTAAACATTTTTTTACAGTTTTTTGATGAATCATAAGTAAAAAAATGCTTTTAATAGTTTTGAAGATTTCGGTGACATTTCGAGATATTTTCAAACCATTTTCAATATACGTAGAACTATCTTAAATAAAATACTCCACACGATGTATGAAATTAAAATACATGTATCCTCCATATAAAATATTTATGTAAGTATTTTTCAATATTAATTTCGATATGTAAAAATGCGCTTCAATATGTTTTATGACTCGGCTAGATTCCAAGTTTCTAAATCAAATGATGACACAGGGACAGTTTGACCTATAAGGATTTCCTTTCTTACGTTTTAGATTACCAAAATTTAAAGTTACATAAAATGTATTATGAAGGGGTGTCCTAATTACGAACAAAATTATGACACGTGATATGAAATTTATTTTTAATTTCGGTAAGCATTTCAAATGTTTCTAATAATTTGAAATATCGTTCCAAACAAAGGTTTTTCAGTAATAACAAGTTGGTCACTAAGTACGAGAATATGAGAGTAGTTCTGTCAGATAACGCTAACTTAACATGGGATTTATTTAAGCAATACTTTTTACTTTTTTAAAATCTAATATTGGAGACTCATTTTCAAAGACCCAACATGGTACTGCTGCGCAGTTCATACACTTGTTATTCTTTAAGAATTATTATCACACATCATATTGTTCTAAATTTTGTACGAAATCTTGACGTAAAATTGCGATGAAGTATGAAATTATGATGAATTGAAATCGTTAAAAAGTCAATGAATAAATTTTTACAAGGTTTATTTGGCATTATATATAATGCCAAAAAAATTAGGTCCTGTCACCAGAAAATCTTTTGCTGCTCCGATAAATGCAATTAATAGTTTTTTCTATACATGGATATATAAAAAAACCTCTCCATCCTCCTCAGTTGTTATTGATAATAGTATTTGCATAATTACCATTTTTCTTCGTCAAATTATTTTCTTAATATATTGACGATAAGGTTTATCAGACTGCTTAAAAAAGTTGTATTTATTAGTATATCAAAAATATAACGAGGGAATTTTTTAAAAAATTACAGAGGCTATTGCTATCGATATATCATTATAAAACTGTCAACTTTGGGTTACTAACTCGAATTGTACTGTATAAGGAATACTCTATCTTTGAGTTACAATTCACTTAACTTGAAATGGTTTACGATTTAAAACATAATTTTCGTTGCAAACTACGCGAACCGTGTTCGAAATGCCTAATGGTAATAATGTATTCTTATATGTCCAGGTCCTCTCTTGACATAGAAGAAAGTAATTAGAAACCTACTTTAAATTAATTTTACTTTCACGGTTCGATTTTAATCTCACCTGGATTCGTTTACATTTTGGTTAACTAAATTTGAGTTGAATTCAATTTGTATTCATTTTGGTTTTCGTAGTTTTCGGTTAGGATTTGCTTCCACTTAACTTCAAATGGATAAATCTGAGTTGAACAAAATTTTCGGTTGAATTAATTTGCAATCATGTAGATTTAGATGGGGTCCTTTTCTGACTAGTCTGGATGGAATTCTATATTATGAATTATTTTTAGGCATAGTTTTCGAAACACATGTTTAATTACAAGCTATCAGGGAATGCTTCACAAACCTTAGTATGATTTTTTTTTAAGTTTTACAGTAGAGTACGAAAATAATTGTAAATTCAATTGTCACCCGATTATTTCCATTTCAAAATAAACCAAGAGCAAAGATGGTTCGTATTTGATTTTAGAACTTCAACATCACGTTAATGAGCTCTTAGGGATATAATTACGATATCAACTTAGGTTTTAAATATTTTTCTTTTTGCAAAAATAGATATCAAAATTCAAAAAACATTTGCACACGTATGCATCTTTTGATATGAAATATTGAATAATGGGTTTGAATGGGAGCGAATGGAAGTTGAAAGGTACCGATGGAAAGACATCCCTTTCCGTTCGGTCAGCTTCGTTTATTGTTGGCTCTTTTTGACTTTATTCGACTAGCTACGCGTCTTATCGGCTCTTTCCTATTTAATTCGTATCAGCAATATTCTTAGTTACTAATGCTAACAACTTTACTCATTTATATAGGTGAATTGAATTAAACTTCTTTGAAACGTTAAAGGCTCTCATTTATGATAGATTATTTACATATATTTCTGTGATAAATTTTGTCATAAAATTAAAATATTCAAATTAAATTAATATTCATCATTACCAACTCTCAAAATACTTCCCTTTCGTTTTCACTTAGTTTGATTAACAAATGATGTATTTCACATCAGCCAAGCACCCCGAACGACTCTTAATTCTTTTTTCTTTCATTTAGGTTTAATAATTTCTTTATTCACCCACAATTTTTGCACTTTACTGTTAAATTAAAAAACAATTTTTTTTTAATTATGCTGTTATATTAATTTATTTTATTTGTGAACTTAGTAATGTATTCTAATAACGTGTAAGTACATGAAGAATAGGTACACCTTTTGAAATTATATACCAGTTATAATAATTAGAAGGAAACTCGAAATAAAAAATGTTAAATAAAAGTCGCAAACGATTTAAGCATGCAGTAAATTCTCAGCAAATATACATCCATTATATGATATTTGCGAATACTATTTTTAGCCACTTTTTATAAAATTTTACTCAGATTTTATAATCCCTAAAACATAGAACGCCAAAGTTTCTAATTATGGTACATATCATTAATCTGTTGCCTGATTCCAATCAAATTTGGAACCTTAATTTCTCCGCATAGTTACGATTTTAAATCAACAAAATAAAGTAACTAGGTCAAGAATGGGCTAGATACTTTGACTAAATTAGTGATATTGAGGTAAAATTACATGTTTTGTGTAAAATTTGTTCGATCAAAGATTTGAATAGTTTTTATATTGGGACAATAGAAATAAATTTAAATTATACTTGTTTATGTTCATAAACGTCTTGCGTAATTCTGACATACTAGTTCTGATATGTGTTGTGTTGCACATATAAAAAAAATCTACTACTCTTGGTAAATACATACATTTTTTTTCACTAGTACTTGAATTAACATAAGTAGCAATAAGTTCTTGAATAATATTCAATCGTTTCGAGTAGTACTGCTATTACTTAATATACAGCATTACTCGTCTTTTACATTGCGATAAAATTTTGCTATTCTAAAAATTACATAAAGTTTAAAAGCGTGTTATTCCTTAAATTTGCGATATTTTGAAATTGTGTGGATAAACCGTTATGGATCAAATTTGGGTCTTATATTGCAGAGATTATTAGTTTTGCTTAGTTTTTGAATTTTAGAAGGTATTTCTACATACAAGTATCAATTTATTGAAACATCGTAATAGAAAAATTTGTTTACTTTCTCTTATAGTTTTTATATTGAGTCTTTATTAATAATTTTAATTATTTTTTACAAAAGTTATGTTTTAAGTGGTTGGTTTGTTAAGTTTTATTTATCGTAATTTTAATATGTTGTAGGAATAATTTTTAAATATGTGGAATTTATAAACTGAAGGTATTTGCGAATATTAAATAAACTTTCTCTTATTTCTTAATAAAAAAATCAGGCAAAACAATTGCTTTGACAAAACAAAACTCATGACAAAATATTTTTTGGAATTTGCACTTAAATAAGCAAAAATTTAATTGAAATTTTATTCTTATATTTATTTGGTCCAACTGCATAATAATATTTAAATATTTAGAGCAACGTCACTGTCAAAGAACCGATCCCTCGTAATAATTTAAAATCAAGTAACTCTTAACTGTTGGTTACATTATGGGTTAAAAGCCATTGAGCCTAATTTGCCGAAGTATATAGAAAAAACAAAACTCTTGAAATTAATAAAAAATTCATTTCGACCTGAAAGTTCCGTAGAAACCCAATTTATCTCAAAGCCCCGCCAGATATCCGCAGCGACCTAACCTCATACAACAGAAGTTGACTTCAAAGGTTCCCTAATAACGTCACGTTTCTACTATAAAGTGCTTCCACCCAATAGATATATAGTTCCTGCACAATAAGCCATTAAAAAATGTCATTTTTAAGAATATTTTTGGCAAACGCTCTTAATGGCTCAAAGATCGTAATGATTGTCGTCGCCGGCGCGGCGCACCGTTTCATTCCCGGCCGCTCGTCGAACGAGGTTGGACTGGTGTCATGGTTGGCTGTAAGAGATCGCTCTCGTAGCAATAAGCCAGCCATATGAAACAAGTAGATACATTAAAGTAGATAAATAGAAACAACTAAGATTGGTCCACCCTCAACCAATTTATGGTGACTATGTTCTAACAAACCATGTTACTATTTTGATGCATCCTCACTAATAAAAATGTGCACAATATTATGCTCGTCGCAGTGAAACAATATAGTAAATAGTTCCGTATCTTGCAGTTTAAAATCACAGATAGAAGATGAGAAGATGGCATGCACGGTCAGAAAGTATGAC
This sequence comes from Druceiella hillmani, assembly GCA_039881145.1. NCBI lineage: Eukaryota > Metazoa > Arthropoda > Insecta > Lepidoptera > Hepialidae > Druceiella > Druceiella hillmani. The sequence continues at coordinate 11,028,121 of JAYKKI010000014.1, forward strand.
GCGCAATATCCAGGTTTGAGTCAAATTTTCTAATCGTTCTAAGAAAGACTCGGGAAAAATAACTTTGTAGTATAGTCTTTAGAATTTCTTCGGCAAGGCTTCTAGCTTGCCGGTGAGCACAGATGATCTCATACATGCATTTCTTTCGGGTTCCTCTGCAAGAAACTCAAAGTGCAATTTTCCTGTTCAGAAACTTCTTCCTTCTGCCAGAAAAGTTGGTTTAATGCGCGTTCTGTAAATACGAGTTTGGTGTATGTATCCATTGAGTAAGCTCCATAAGATTTGGCCAGAGCCATAAGCGGTTTACTCTCTAATATGCTTGCGATCTTTCTATACTGCTGGATCCCAATGTACCACGAAATCCATACCGATGACGCATAGGCCATATTAACAAGGAATATTGCCATATATATTAGTCTGAAGGTCAAGGCGTTTAATTCCCACCCTGCTCCGGCTAAAGATTCCATGGCGTGAAAAACTGCCATGGTTTCTTTTCCAATGTTTGAGTATGATATTCCACACCCGAAGCATTAAATTACGCTTAAAATTGAGGACCATGCCTTAGTACGAAACCTGCTCTCGTAAAGAGATTCTGTACCCACCGATTTTCACAGTCGGCTTACTCGCCAGCTTGTCTTTGAAGAGAGTATCCTCAGACTTTCGAGAATTAATTCTTGGAGTCCCAATCAAGAACCCTGGCAAGGAAGTGTCATGCTATATTTTCTACTTTTTATACGATTTGCTCCTCAGACCAGCTTATCATCGACATAGGTAGAGATCGACATAGGTTTGATGGCATACCCGTAGTACTTTTTCAGGGATGTAGTACCATTGGTACTGCATCCCTAAAAAGTACCGCGGGAATGCCATCAAACATTCCATGGTCCAAAATTATACCAAAGAACTGATCCTTAGACAATTCCTGGTCAACATTTTCTTTACTGCGATGCCAACCTCCTTTGAAAAGGCAATTGGTTCGCAGAAGTGGTTGCTAATCATCCGGTAGATGACCCGGACACCAGGCGAAAGCGCCGGAGATATCCAAAAATATTTTCGTGGGAACAACGAAAGACATTAAGGCTATACTTGTGTTGCTTCCAATCGATTTGCTAAGATTTTATTTCCAGTAAATTTAAATAATTTCACAATGCTACCCAGGTTTATCGTTAACAATATTAATAAATATTTTCTTATAAGAGTTTCATTTTTCATCACCAAATAATTTTACATTTTTTTCGACTGAAAGAAAATATATAATAATTAAGAGAAGTAAAGAGACAGTACCAAGTATTTACTATTTGTTCCATAACAATCTCAGATCCACGAACTAATAAATGATATTATTTTGCAAAAGAATATTAGTTTTCCATTGTTATAGGGTTTTGCCCACCTGTCAATCTGACGGTCACAGTCGATTTTCTGTTATAATGTTTGATGTAGAAATTTAAAATTTGATCTGAAAAAAAAATTAATATTAATTTGCAGATCTTTTATTCTCATAGTGCATTATATAATAGTTTAAAATATTTTCATGGTAACTTTAGGGCACCAAATTAAATATTATAATTATTTAGTTATATAACTAATGTGGGATATCTTTTGAAAGTGCTAGGTTGTTAATAAAAGCTCTAAACTCTTGGTAGTTTTTATTTAATATTAAATGGTTCTTAGACCTATGCACCAAAGTATGCAAACAATTTATCTCCGTTTTCTTTAGTTTTGTAGCTACTGAAATAAAAATCTACTAGAAACTAGAAAGTTAAACGAAAATTGCAACGATTATATTTTTTGAGCAGTTTACTATATTTCAAAAACCATGTGAAATCACGTAGTGAATTCTGGTCGAACGTAACAACTTTTTTTTTACCGGATTATATTTATCTGACTATATTGGACCATATTATCCATAAATGGACTAAGGCAAGTTATGTGAAGGTGATAAATATTTATATTAAATTAAATAAATTTATTATCATTAAAGTTCACTTTCAGTTTTGAGTATATTATATAATACTCTTTTTAGAGGCTTGTCAAAAATATCGAAAATCTCTTAAAAAAACGAGAAATCTATAATCATCGCTTTCTACGAGGTTTAAAATCTTTCTGGTAAAAGAAGCAAAAATAGGCATGTGAAGATATAAGTATCAAAATATTTTTTAATTTCTTTGGAAAATGGATTTCTTTCTTTTAAGTAATTAAAACGATAGCAAAAATATCAACTTTTATTGAGCATTTTTTTCATCAATTTTTATTTTTTGTTCAGAGATGAATATTGCCCAATTAATTAAACTTTTACCTTTAATCAATTTATAAATTTAGTATATTTATTAGGAAATACCTTAATTTTAAGAAGATCGATGGATTTATTTTATTTAAACAAAAGTTATTTAGAAATGAAAGAGATTTGGAAAAACACAAAGGGAAAAAATAATATTATTACTTAATATAATTGAAAAGTGTTTCATAAAAAATCATACCATGAAGGAAATCTAAAAACGTTCCAAAAAACAATGACTGAAATATTCGTACGTATCGAAGCCGCAACATTATATTAATAGCAAATAGCAAAAATATGCAAAGAAAAGAATTTATCTATAAATAACAATCTCAAAGCTTCCACTTTCAATAAGTTTAACTAAAAATAAATAATAGTACATACAAACACTTATCCTAAGATTCGAGTACAAAAGAAAAATACGCCAAATTTCGACTTCTTACATTCGCTTCAACCAGGTTTCTATTCTGTATTATCAAGAACGTTTTATAAAAGCCACTCAACATTAAATATTTGTACAGAAGGGAAAAAGGTTTTGTGAGTAAATTCTTCTAATATGCTTCAAAGCAATGCGTGTCATATAAATCTTACGGAGGTATTTCTGTAAAAGTTATTCCTATTTTCCCTCAATAGATAAGTTGCGTAGACGAAAGCAGCACGAGAAATATTTCGTGTGAAAGGTTCGAAACCTGAGTTATGATAATAATAAGATACAGGTTTCCCTATAGAGCCAAAATTTGGTCTTGGTAGTTTTCATTTAAGATGTTAAAAAATACTTAGCTTTTCTATTATTTACACGTATGAATTTAATATACATACAATATTTTTCCGGGAAAAAACAAAGGTTTAATAAAAGTTCTGCATCCGCATATAATTCAATTTGGCTAGTAATGAATTATTTCACGAAACTAAAAGTATTGCTTTCAATCATTCTGTAACTGATTTGGTTATTGATTTCTCTAGTAAGGTGGTACCCAGTTAATCCATAGTAAGGTGTTTTTGTAAAGTTGTGTGTTTATAATTTAACACCAATGAATTAAAAAATAACTACCCTGCGTGTCTTTCCATTTGAGCTATCAACCTCTAACTTTGAGGTAGTGCAAAAAAAGTAATATGCTTTGGACAAAGTTATGGTTTTATTGTTTGTTTACATATTTTTTTTTCCTTATGAATATTTAAAATGAAATATACAAAATCATATCTACGTTAAAGTATTTTATTTAATACACACTTATTGGTATTTCTGTACTATTATTTACATATTTTGACATTATTATTTACTATATAATTGTGTAATTTATTTATCGGGATTCCACCAGATTGCTTCCAATTATATTAAGTCTTTACTAGATTTTATTAGCGAGTTTAAGACCTTAGAAAAGGTTGTGTATCTGCAGTATCATGATACAATTAGGGCATTTTAATTAGTTAAACATAAATATTTCTGCAAATTTTTGATACACGATTTATTATTCTCATCTTGTAGATATAGGTCGTTTCTTAAGCTTCAATTTTATTTTATTTTACGATCCCTGGTTAGTGTAGGCACACATTATATTATTAACATAATATTTAGGTAGTTATGGACCTAGTATTATACTTTTTTATTAGAAATGAAAAAAATATCAAAGATATTAAATTAATTATCGAAAATAAAACCGAAAATGATTTCATACTACCCAGGCAATAGAAAATAATAGGTACATTATAATAGAAAAAAATAGGGAAATAATACAAAATAGGAATTGAAAATTATGAAAAGTAATAGGTAGAAAATAATCCCCAAACTGCACATATTTTTGTTTTATACTGCATTAAGAAAAAAAAACTTATGGGTTAGACTATTTTAAAAAACATGATTAATGGATAATGGAATTATTTCTAAACGAGTACACTTATAATATAAATATTAATAATTATTATTATCTTATAACTGCGTCTCAAAACAAACTTTTATTGCAATTTTTAAATTGAGTCGATAGGTAAATTAAGTGAAGTTTCCAGATAGAAATTTCTTTTCAATGTAGTGGTATTAAATATCTATATAAATAAATAATAACACATCATAGTTTCCAACCGTTTGAGAGAAATTAAATTTAAACTAATAAAGCATTATTTAAAATTTTTAAAAGGATTGGATGTCGCATCTTGGGAAGAATTTAATTAAAAGGCGACACAACCATAATTGTCGCAAACAAATTATTCGTTCAGTTTTTTATTACCACGGTTTTAACTTCCATGTATAGATTATGGAATTAATACAATTTGGGCAAAAAGTATTATATTTATGTTGATATTAAATTTTGGCATTTAAAGAATATCTGTCAAGAAATATTGTCTCTACCTTATGCACCAAAGGTGAATAACCAGAACACAAATGAAATTCTAAATTCCTATATCCTAATAATTTGAAGCAGAAAGTAGTCACTTTATACCACATTTTATATATTTGTTTAATTCAAGGTCACTCATAATATTGTGTTATTTTCTAAAATTTTTTACAATTTGGAAAAAAAGTTAAGATATAATAAGTTTACATAATAAATTTCTTCAAGAAGTCAAGGTCAATCTTAAGAACATTTTGTGGGTTTTTTTTCAAGATATAATGTTACCCGTTCTGTGGTCTTCGGAAAGAAAAAAAACATATAATTGTTATATAGTGTACAGGCATCTTACCACGTCCGATTCTTGCTTCGTTAATCTAAAAATGTGTTATAAAGAGATAAAGAAAACTTGTTTTGAACAACTTAATTGGTACCTCTAGATGCAAATAGGTTAGTAGTTAATGACGCCCTTATTCATATGGTTATCTTGAAATTAAATTAAAGTATTCATTGAAAGAAAAAATTGAGAAAGTATTGTATCAATAAATTAAAGATTTCTTACATGCAGTAGACTGACTCATTTCTGTTTCATTGCAAAACGAAGTTCATAATTTTAATCGTAAATTTTATAGTTTTGTTTTTTTATATTTCCACTTACGTGAAAAAAGTGATACGATTCCTTTAAATCTCACTGAAACAAATTTAATATTACTGGAGAAACTTTCATCCTATTTTTTTTTTCATTTTCAATTCAACCTTCCGACTAATGCTAATGTATTTGTGTCACTCAGTATTAGCAATCTTGGATAAATTCAATACATAATATTGTTTAAATATTAATGAATTCGACAAATAGTTTTCATATATAATTTACGACATTAACTGTTGACATTACAATACATTTGAAAAATTGTTGTTGACTATGCACGAACACTAGCAACATTGTCTAAAGCATTAAATCAGTTTAATAATTCCCTTATGTCACTAACGATTCTTAGATACATCCTTCGACGGAAAAAAGGAAACTATGAAAAGAAAAATACAAATACAAAAGTACATAACAAAAATCCTTAAAGTAAATTTTGTTACACAAAAAAACAAATAATTAAAAAGCAACCTGAATGCAAAAAAGTGATACGACATTATTGTTGAAATGTGCAAACTTAATATTTTTACTACAGCACTTCAGTACTTATCCTTGCGGGCAAGACTTGAATTGAGTGACAAATTTAGGATCTTGTCACTCAATTCCTTGTGATGGTGAAGATCCACTGATTTTTTACTTATTTTTATTGAATTCATTTATTTCAATTCAACTAGTATACAGTCTAGAATATATCTAACTGTAGTTGAATATAGTGATAGATGTCTGTTATTTATTATAGAGATGGTTGAAAAAATAGAAAATTTTCCCTTGTGAATCTTTTATGGCAGATAAGCTTCTCCATTATAATTTCGACCCCTTTTGCAGCAATTCCATCGTACAAAAACTGATAAAATATTAAACATGTACAAATCGAGAGTAATTAGAAATGGGTGATTATTGAATACACCTAGAAAAAATTTAATCAGAAAACTTTACTTTTTCATTATATTAGTACTGATACAAGATATTTTTTGGAATAAGGACGAATCCCTAATTTTGCTTGTTCTGGCAAGCACATCACTGAGGTTTTTAAGTTCCGTATCCCAAAAAAAAACGTATATAGCCCACGTTTTTGTCACCCATTTATACTAGTCTTAATATTTGAAATTATTTATATGTAAATCTTGGACGGTGGTAAATAAAAGACTCGAATTATTATTTTTTTTTAGTTTGACGTACGTCGGTGAAGCATTCATGTATATTCAATTAGGTCATTCTCATCTAGCTACGAATACATGCAAATGGAATTAATTCATCCAACTGGAAATTGTCATACACGAAAGGAACCAATTTCCGTTGAATACAGTAATCGATGTTTATTTCTCTTAATATTTGGAATTGCTCCCAAATATCCAAGCTACATCAGAGCATCTTATTTAAAGAGAATAAAACGTTTTGACGGTTAAACCTTCTAGCAAACTTCAAAGCAAATATAAATATTTTATTCACATCTTATAAATATTTTTACACACATATTTCATTAAAAAGTTCTCATTGGATTTATATCTTTAGCAGATCAAACACTTTAAGAATTGGAAAATGTACGTAACAGATAATAGAAAATAAATGCGATCATTTTACTTCAAAGCAGAGAGGTAGTGCCTAGGATTATTTATTCCTGATGAGCGCTTGTTTGTGAAGTAAATTGGGTTAAATACTTTCCATGTCGTAAATACTTTCATGGTTAAATACTTTCCATGTCACTCTCCTATCTCCTAGTGTCGTTGAGTAGTTATTTTTGAAATTAAATTAAAATTTCTTAGACCTTTTTTTGCCTTGAAGTTTCTTTTCTAAAAATATAAGCTTCAAAGTGGTTTAATATGTATCAGTCTCTCTGTGAATAGTAATTAATTTCAAAAGAAAATGTCAAAATCTGAAAAAAACTGGTAGTGAACATATTTACTTTTATTTATTGATTTTAGATATAAGTTCGTTTTATTAAATGGCTATAAAATTCTCTTTTTACTTTTTTGCATTTACTTGATACAATTTTTAAGGTACAATACTTCATAAGGAAAGAACAAACTTTAGACCGTCTATCACAAGTGTGTCTGTTCGTCTATCACAAGCCTTTTTATCGAAGATCCTCTGATGTTGAAACTTGAGCTTTGATCGATATTCATCGTAACCTGTGTATGTCTCAATAGTTTGTACTCATATTTTTAGTGTGGATACTTTACAGGAGCAAATAAAATATTCAATATCTCCAAAAATGCGAAGGTAAAAATTACAAAAACAGCAGTGTTGCTGGAACTTAAAGTTTACCCAGGAATCAAAGTGATAATTTAAAATTTCATAATATTTGAAAATTTACTATAATTTTACACTTATACAAGATACGCTAGGCAATATACTTATTTGGTGAAAAATTTTACTTGATCCCTTGAGTATACAAAATCGTCGTATTGTGAGTTATATTCTTAATAAATAATTTTTGTTTAGTTTTAAAGTAACGATAGTTATCTGCATTTGATGTGTGTCAGTTATTATATAATATTATTTCACTAATATGCTTTTGTGCCTCTCGCATACTAATAGTCACAAAGCAATTTATAACATAGCTGTAAGTAATATTTTCTTTGCGAGTTGAAAATGAATTTAATTTCAAAGCAACTGTTAAACATTAGATCGAACATTAAAAAAAGGGCTACTTTTTTCAAGTAACTTTTGGAAATTAACAGACGAGTAACAAAATTGAAATATCTAACATTAAAATATATTGGCAAATAAAAAAGAAAACATCCAAAAGATTTAAATACAAATTGTTACACAAAAATACAAATGAAAAATTAAAACAAATATATTGACAGTAGTTGGAAATTGGGAAAAGGAATGCAGCATACAAGTAAGGTAAACAGAGAGAAAAAGTTAAGATTAAGATTGAGTAACCAAGTAACAAGTTTAAATAGCAAGTTCTAGTAAATGATAATAATGTGCTTAAAAACAACGAAAATTTATAAAATTTCCTCAAATCCGATATTAAATTTATTTTATAAAATGAATAAATTTTACTTCAAAATTCAAAATTTTATAATTATTTCATAAAAGCGGGCACGCATGTAGAAAGTGAAAATCACAAACTTTGAAACTGTTTATAAAAATGCGGCCAAAAATAACAACTCGAGGAATGTTTTCTCCCAGGAATATCGGTATCAAAAACATTTTTGAAACCCAAATATTAATTTATAATAAAATATTATTCAGGAAAATATAATAAAACTTAAAGGTGTTCCCTTTCACACTATTAACATATTATATGAATGTAGGAATATCATATCACAAGAAATTGATTGATTGAAATGGACAGAGCAAACTACGCAGCTGAAAACAATAATTCTAAAGTTAACGGTAATACACCGCCACTTTCATCTTCATTATTAAGTGAATCATCAGTTCCAAATCCGAGCAATGTTCAGCCAAACGAGTCATTCCTAACTAGGAAAGTTGTTTCGCGCCTAAACATTTTCAGTTCTACCCGAAAGCTCCCCAAAAGAAAACAAGATTTTCCTGAACCAACAAACCAACCATTTATACAGATACGCCGGAAGAAGAGGCCATTAGACAAGAATATGAAGGAAAAGAAAAATTGTTGGAGGCTAAGCAGGTAAAGAAAAATCTTACTAAAGCAAAAGGGAGAAACAAAGGGAAAGCAAACAAAAAGACACCACCACGTTTTTCAGTTTCGTTTGTATAGGCACATACTCTACGTGGCCGAAAGTAGATAAAATGACAAGGAAAATATCAACTCTAGTCTCACTTAGAGTACATGGATATATATATATATATATATATATATATATATATATATATATATATATATATATATATACACACACACACACACATATATATATATATATATATATACCTTATATTTCGATAAAGGTAAGAAATGTGACGATATTAGCTATCTATAGTGAATTTCGATTGTCTATCTATCCCTTTCATTTGCGTAGTTTTTCTTAAAAAGGATAAAAAAATTGAAATGAAAGCAAATTAATTTCAAAATATTAATTAAAAAAAATTAATTTTTGTTTACATTCCGTAAATCAAAATTATTGCCATTTCAAAATTTTTAACATCCTTTCATTATTTTCTTTAATATTATAAATTGTAATAAAATATTATTATCGATTTCTAAAATAAACTTGTCGGAATAACTACTAACACGTTATTTTTTCATTTATTGCTTAGATAAATTATTATTCACTTCTTATTAACAATTTAATATTAATTTTAATTGCTTATTTCAAATTTAAACTTCATGGATTATTTTTTACTTAATATGGCAACCTTCACACATTTCTTCTGGTTAGACATAACAGTTAATTTGTTATTTCTGATATCGAGTGAAAGGGATTACAAATATATCGTTTTTTAGTGCTGGTGGAACATGGTATTAGTATATGCTAAATGCCATTATAATAGCCCTAATATTGTACGTCGAACGTTATCCGACAACCAAGTCTAACTGATACCAATGCAAGACGAGAGAATAAACCCATCATTTCAGTGATAGAAGGTGATACTTCTCCAGCAATATGGATAAACATGGAACAAATTGTGCTAACTCATTTTAGAAGGGAGCAAATTTTGAATACCACAGCGCGTGGCACACAGACACACAGCGTAGATAATTTAAGACAATATTATTGTCTTCGGTTGCGAAAGTGCGGTAAAATCGGAAAGGCACTTATCACGGAACCGAATAAAATTGAGGTATGTGTAAATACATCATAATACAAAATAATTTATATTTTAATTACTATCTACGCATGTTTAAAAACTAGGCTTTTTGAAACGGATAAGTGACATTACATTTTGCCACTTGACACTTTGTACGTTTGCAATAGGCGTACCACGTTGCCAAACTAACATTTAGTGTTAAGGTTATAGGGTGATAATTTAAACAAAATTATGATTTCATCCAAAATTCTCACTTTAAATATTTTATAAACTAGGCCCCCAACTTAAAAATAACACATTGTCAGATTACACATGCTTAGTGGGACAAGTGCTGGAAATGTGGCGATATTACTACTTTCCCATAATGTTAATTGTGCAATTTTAAGGAGGAAATTTCACGTAAACTATACGGTAAATATTTTTTAAAAATTTTGATATAGCATAATTTTACATAGATTTAGTTTTTTAAATAAGTCGCTCGATGTGTTTTTTAAATAAAATGAAAAGTATGTTAAATGAAAAGTGTGCTTTTCTTGTAATGTTGATTGTGCAATTTTTGAGAGCGATTCTTACCAAAATTAAACGCTAACCGATTTTAAAACTTTAAAATAAGTCAGATATTTATAATTTGATAAATATATAAAAAAACTCAGCTAATTTCGACAACAACGCGTTTTACAGGACAACTACCTTTGACACTAGGGAAACTCACACTGTGATGGTTCCGTAAACTTGTAGGCACTTATAAACACTTAAGGGTACATAGTATTTCTTTCAAAATAATTACAGATACTTTGTCATGTATAATATAATCACGAGCCAAGTACAACCAATTTATCACAATATAAATATATTTCATCCCCTATTAATTTTGAGTGTAAAAATATTTATAATCGCGTGGATTATTATGTTCTATTACTATGTCAAATATCATATTTCAACGGCAAGGGTTTCTGAAAAAAAGACATCTGTAAGTGACACGTGAGCGTTTTTATAAAAAAATTTTTCGTTTTGAGGTATACATCCCTAAATTTATGCAAAAACTTTCCAAGTTTTAAAAAATAATTTAATTTTATGAATAAATAAATGTTTTTATTATTATTAGTTAAAATTTTTCATTATTGATAGTTATTATAATTTTTAAAAATAATATTTTTGTCTTCCCCGCTATTAACGTTTCCACAGGATATCCCATGCGATAAATAAAAGGAAAACCGAAATTTGGAGTAATTCATTTTCCTACTCCAAATTTACCAAAAGTGTCGCCCCTGTAAAATACGCGTGTTAACATAATCTATTACCGTGCTAAATTTCACGATAAAATGTACGTTCAACTCGTTCTATGAAATCTCTTTGGAAAAGGATTGAGTTTTCGTTCAGGCTTTGCAGTATGACTTCTAATAGACTTGTTATTTAAATATTTCACAGAAGTTTTGTGTCTAAATTTTACCAAATGTATAGACAGAATGTGGGAGACTTTTATCTTCCAAGTAATACTTTGAAGATTTGTGTTCAAGTGTATGTAAAGAGAAAGTTTGCGCAGAATAATTTTGCCTCAAGAGTTGTGTAAGTTTGGGTAGCTTTTATAATTTATTTTTAAATATCCGATTCAACGAGCGATCTCAGTAGATCTGTAAACTTACTTTTAAATTAATGTTATTTAGCTTTAAACACTTATGCGTCAAAATAATTTAATGATATTATCGCTTGATTATAATATATTCAATCAGACATAAAGTCATACCTTGTCATAATGCTTTACTTATATTTTGCTCACTGACGGAAATGTGAAAAAATATATCCAAAAATATTTCCCATTTGGAACTAATTACAAAATAATTCAAAGAATAAATTAAATTTGGCTTTAAAAATTTGTTGAGATTTTCGTATAGAGAAAAATGATTACATTTGTGTAACGTTAATTAATTTCAAGTTTCAGTTATTAATAAATGTTTTTCGTGCATTAAAATCACATAAATAAATGATTAGCAGCTATTAACTATAAATTATATTACATGTAAGTGAATATGATGAAATAGGGTATTGATTTCTTTAAATATTAAAAGTTAACCTGCAATTTTTCCTTAAATATTTGTTTCTTTTTTCCGTACCTTCATTATTTCCTTCATAATCAGATTATGTTGTTTAAATACAAAACTTGGATCATTATGCAGTCATGTAGAGCATTTCTCTAATCACACATTGCAATATTCTGTAAGGCACCCATAATTCCATCAACACCTTATATTTATTGAGTATATTTTAGATTTATTTAGAGACTACCGCCCGCTCCGCCATTCAGACGGCAAAGATTCTTTACTCATTGATTGTCCCGTGGCAGTTAAAGCTCGCGCGTATAATTTTTCTTATTTAAATAAACGATTTATGACTTTCAAACTAATCGTTAAATAATAACTATATGAATAGAAAGTATATTTACATAAGATGAGAAAGGTAACAACAAGATTTAATTTCATAAGATTTTCACTTTCGCGAAATGAACCCTGGAAAAACAAGGTAAAAAATTATATTTTTAAAAAGTAAATTATTTATTATGGATTTTAAGCAATATATATATATATATACAACTGCTGTCTCACACTTTGTTGTAGAACTTTTTGAGGAAAACCATGTTATTATACGTTGTTTCCATATATTTAACGATTTAAGCAGCCCACGAATGCCTCAGAAATTTAAAGTCGTAGAACAATACTTATTCCCTAATAATAATTTATGTTTGGGTTCATATCGCAAAAGGGGAAACGAAACTCTTTTATGATCACTTACGTGTTCAACTGTCTATCTGTCGCAGCTATTTACCTCAGCAATATTTTGATGAGTAATGGTATAGATACTGTTCAGTGTTAATTATTGGTAAATGTGCAGATTAATATACATTTTTTACTATGCCACTTGCAATGTAATATGGTAATAAAGCATGTCAATTTCCGTACATAACAATAAACAGCACTAAACACTATATATATGGAAACTTGATTCGTCCTGCCTGCTATTGATGAATAACATGAAATGGCGGTATTTAATTTAGCTTAAATTTCACACTGTTTCGTACACAATGTTCTCTCCCGGTATAAATACACTTGGCAATGGTCGCAAGAAACTAGTCCCATACAGATGATTAACAATAGGTATAACAATTATTAGCACTATGTACTAACACAAACTTGTTACGTTCGCGTAGAACTCGTGTTGTGAAGGTTTATTATATATTTAAGAACTAATAAATATATATTTGGATATAGTATTTCTACTGAACTACGTGTATTTACAAATGCTATTTTTTTCGTAACTTAAATATATTTCTTTCTATATTTTTTGTAAGGCGTGAAAGCGCGGTGAATATTTAAAATATTATGATATCTAGAACTATCGCTATAGTTTTCTTTGCGAAAGCTTCTAAAAACTAGGTTGGTTAAATGATTTTAATTTCAGTGAGTTCAGTCTCGGAATTAGGCGAGAGATATATATTTTTTGATATGACGCTAAAGATGTTATACTTGAAATTTTGAAAAACGTTTTTTTGGAACCATGGTAGCCATCCTTTTCAAATGTCACTCCATACTATATATGGAATTTAATTTTGTTTCGTGTACTTAATTTCTCCTGCTAAAATTTTCCAATGTGAGCCTTAGAACTTCAAATATATGATAGTTAATACATATTTTATAATTAAAATATTTTTTTTAAATTTCTAGGTGAAGTGGTTTCTAAGAAAAAACCGGTATGACAGATGGACTGTGCACGTGAGTGTCTCTCGTCTGCCTGTCATGATAGTTTTTCTTAGAAACCACTTCAGCAAATAAAAAATGAAAGGCATGTAGCACCGCCATAGATCTATTTTGAAAGTTTGGCGCTGGTGGTACCGCGCCCCTTATAATTTTTCTTTTTTTCCCTCTTAAATATTCCATTAATAAGAAAGCATTACGAAATATTCGGATTAACTTCTCCGCACTTTTGAACTTTTTTCCAAAAGTCGTTTGTGTGTCACATAAATTCAGTATCATATATATCGTAAACTCTTTTTTGAATAGTTATTGTTCATATAGTTAGATAAACATATGTGAATACTTTATGAAAACGATAAGTTTTTGTACATTTCAATCTAGAAGCACGCTTGGGTGTAACTTAAGTTTTGTATGTTTTTATAACGATTATTTAAGTAGTTAAACATGCAGATTCTATTTTTAAATGCAGATTAATATTTTTGAATGAATTTTATGACTAATTTTACTTTTTAAGAGCTTCCTGTTCCAGCTCACACTCGTGAAAATTAAACAGCAGTTATTATTCCGGCAATATATTGCCAAATGAAACCAAGAGAGATAAAATGAGGTTGCGATAATAAAACGGAAATTTGGGTGACATTGTATTGTATCCAATTATGTTTTTGTGATCAACAGATTTTTAAGCGAATTGGGTCATGTATTCATTTTACCTTTATTTAATTTTGTCCTAGTCCAAACACAAAGAAAGGAAGAAATAAAAAATGGTCATCTTACACAGTCAAAAACACAAAAGTAATTCGTGTACTTATACATTGTAATGAAAATTTACAAATTTTCTTTAAGTTTATTCGTTTCCTAAACCTTCCTCAACTATGAAGCAAAAGTCAAACCATATATAAACATACAGTGCAAAAACACAAGTAAAATTTTGCAATATACTGTTTAAATAATGAAAAGTGCTATAACAACACAACAAGCATTTTGTTATTTGCATAATAAATAAGGTTAAGAACTTCTTAATTTTAAATACTTTTGACGGAAATTCGTTTCAAATTTAACTAAATTTTAGTCAAACTATATTACCTAAATTTGCCTCGTAAATAATATATTTCCCAACTGAACTGGTGTAACTGTTATAGTAATTATCGTGATTACCGCAGGCACAAATATTGAAAACGAAGTAAAAAGCTTTCGTGTGTTGTTGCAATCTGGTCCCGGTGACATTATTGCCTGCCAGGTTGAATTTACGAACACACAACTATTGATGGCATCGTTCGTCTCTGCGATTTACGTATCGAGAGTGATATTGATTAACCTATCGCTGTTGGCGATATATTGAAAATTTGTGTGTAAAATGCAATGGTTGTAACAATTTTAGTAATTACCTATGTTAGGGTTTACGGAGAATGAATATATGGAGGTAGTAAATGAACCGATGACATATTATACATAATTTATTCAAATATGCTTGTCACTTTGTACTAATAAGCATTTTCTTCATGAATATTGGAATGGGATGAAACAATTTTGATTTAATTAAATAATCACTAGAAATTACGCTAATTTTTTTATATATAAATTATATTAATGTGATAATTTCATAACAATACAAAATGATAATTTAGTTGATGCTTGCATACAAAACAGAACCAATGTAACCTACTGATGTGAAAAAGCGGTTAAAGAAGTCGTTCAGACTTCAGGTGTACAAATTTATCCGGTCTATTTAAAATTTAAATCCACTAAATTTCTCTCCGTTCATTGATATATTATGAGACTGCTAAGATACATCAGGTTGCAATATAAGCAAAAGAAAATAATCTTTTGCTGTTTTAGATATAACCTATAATTACATATTCGAATAGTAATTTAACAGCCATTCATTTATTAGAAAAAATTTGAGAGTGTCATTTATTCAGACGTGGCTCTATCTTTTTAGAAGCACCCAGTTTCTAAAGCAGACCACCACTAGGAACGACCACCGATGATATATATCAGAAAACCGAAATCTTTGTGTCCATGGAAATACCACCTGTATTTCCATGGGCTCAATGAATATGATTCAAAACAATGATAGAAATGTTCAAACTTTAAAGATATACTAAATTGATGTTGTAACTTAATTTACATTTACAATTAAATAAAACTACGTGATGAAGTATTATTTTTACGTTCTTTTAGTTCTTTACCAAGACCTAGGTTTCGTTGTATTACATCTTCAGTGGGTTATTACCAAAAATTAAACCTTAGGAACATCCAACAGTATTTATATGTTTCAAACACAATAGCGGAAACCGGGTTTGGGTGGGTTTTCCCACTGCTTATGTTAGTGAGTTTATTGTAGGGGACCGGTGTAGGTTTTATTATATTTCCGAGAGCTATACGATATACAAGTGTTTTAGTGAGGGTAATAAATTCAATTAATGTTATTCTATGAGGTTGTACAATGCAATTGTACCGGTGTATGTAATAAAATTAAATGGAAGTTATTCTCAGTAATATATTTATACAAAAGCAAGGGTATCTGAAAGTTAGAACAAGGTTATACCACTAATTCCACATATCTCCCGTTTTACTTATTCATATATTTATTTTTGTATACACTTACATTTATATGTGAAGTTGGACTGAAACAATTTGAAGAGTACTGTAGTATCAATGTTGTCTAATTACATTACGTTTAGAAGATATTAAGTATGGGTGATGATATTATATTTAGTAGTTCATTGAATATATTAATCTTGTTGTCATTTTTATAAGATATACTACAATACTACATCTCGTAGTTTCATTTAATTGTGAATAACTAATTTCTCCAAAATTAACGCCAAATATATTCAATAATTAATTTACATTGCTTGGAGTATTAATTTTATGTGAACAGTACTAATTTGAAATATGTCAAAATACACATCTTAAATTATATTTTGAAATATTATATCACACAAATGATAAAAAATTGTTCATAAGTTCTACCCATAAATTATCAAAGAAATAAAGTCAACAATAAAACGAGTGTACTGAGAGAAAGGAAATTAAAAGGTGAAAATTGAGAAATCAGTGTAGAAAAGTTTTAATGGGAAAATAAGTGAATAATTAAACCAAGCTGTGTACATAATCAGATGATGTCAAAATACTTCTCGTAAAATCTTCTTTAAAAGATCAAATTTTGCCGAGGAAATAAGATAAATAATCAATGTTGTGAACATAAATGAAAAAAATGTTTTAAGAAGAGGAATAAAATCTTGACAGATACGAGGTTCCTTCACCTCGTGCGACGATTTATTGTTTAACATCCTTTCCGCTGCACTTCCCATGAACGAAAATATTTATAAATTATTTCTTCGTTGTCGAATTTCCACCAAATGGTTTTCTATTCACTAGGGCGTGGAGACCGTATGAAAAGAAACATAACTTATCAATCACTATGGGTTACTTGAAATAAATTGCATGAAAAATGTATCAAAATCACATGTACTTTTTTATGTGGATGCCTGGAACTACACTTAAGATAAATTTCAGAAAAAAATGTCGATATTTCGCCAATTAACATCAGCATGAGTAATTATACAAAAAGTTTAAAAGTATAACAAAAACTTGGTTGGGGAAAGTTGGCCGACATAAATGGAGTAATATATTTAAGTGTGATGATAATCCCATAAATTTGTTGACTACATTTGTATTGTGTACTTCGTTAGTACTAGGTACAAAATAGACAGTGTAATAATAACATGAATTTTTGCAAAGAAGTTACCATTATACTAGAGGAAAAATACATTATATTATAGAAATAATAAAGGCATAAAATTTTTCTATGCGGGAAAGTCTATGGCAAGATTGCGCTCTCAATATTATTTGAGAGGTTAAAATAAGTTATGAAAAGAATTTTTTAGAATAGTTTGAATTATAAATCTTGCATTTTAACTCGTAAAATTAAAATGATATGATATGCACTAATGAGTGCTACTCCCTACGAAATGAACTAAATTGTTTTTTTTTTCCTTTAAAATTACGTAATATTGGAAAATTAGTTAGGTTTCATTATACAAAAAAAGATATACAAATATAAAAGGCTAACTTGATTACCTATTTTTAAGCTTCGTGTCAGTTAGTTAAAATATAAGGAGGTTTATATAAATGTCGCTTAGACTGTTTAAATCATTAACAATATGCAGTTTTCAAAGTTGTTAAGAAAATAAGAGTTCTGATTACCTAACTTTTTACTGAACCTAAATGTTTGCGAGTTTTGAATTGGAAATTAAACAAAAACACAATTGTAAACAATTTGCAAGTGTCTTTTCCGTCACGGCAATAATCGATCAATTTCTTAAAAGAAAGCTAAATTAAACATTTCAACTTTGACTATAAACGTCATTACATTGTATTTCACTGACTTCTCACCTTTTGAGCAACTACTCTGTACAAAAACATTCTTTCGCAAGCGGAGAAAATAATTAAACTATTTAAAAAACACGAAATAAGTGGGGTAAAATAATTCTTGTAACCATTTTTTTTGAGGAAACAACTCTACCAATGAAATTCCAGTTCGAGGCGCGCGACGCGAGCAGGAAAATAAATTTAATAATAGGATGTGGATATGAGATTTTCCTGATAAGAAAACGTGAACAAATTGCGCGTTCTTACGCCCTGGGTCACCATAAATTATAATGTCGTCTTGTTGGACGTGGCGATGAAAGGGTACAGACGGCGCGCTACGGGAACCTATTGGTTAGCCGCGTGACAAAAAAGAGTTTTTGTTGTATTATAGATTATTATTTGATAGATTCTCGATCATGGTGATGTGCTTGGTGTAACTTTTACATAATACAAGCGGTAACTCTTGTGACGTATTTTTGAGACACAATAGGTTAAGTAACATAATAAATATTACATATAAGTACAGCCCACTATTTTGAAATCAAAAATCGCAAATATTAAAGGATATTTTTTTAGCTAAAAAATGCAAGGATAAATTAAAAGGTTTTTTTTTAATATTATAAGAAATAACACGTTTCATAAAGTTTAGTCGTTTATAAGTACAAAAAATTCTACGAAATTACTTAGGTTTCAAAAAACTTCGTGTTAAATGATCACTTCACAATTTAAATTATGCTCAAAATACTATTATGCCCACAAATTCAAAGAGAGATAGTTCCATGATGTTTACGATGTTGAAAAAGCACCAATTCGCTGAGTGGGTGTTCCTTAAGCATTTACCAGTTAAAAACGGTTTTAATTAAATTAATTACAAGTATCAATTTTTCACATATATTTATTACATACTAAATATTTCACAGGAAATAAAATGTGACATTTATTTCAGAAATTTTAAAATGTAGTATGATCGCAATAGTTTTCATACAATCTTAGCGTAGCTTTGTAAAAATCTTAATTTTACTTAGTTTAAGATTAAGCAATTTCAGAAATATATTTTTGCATATTTTTCGGTAAGTCTCTGAAAATGTACTATCAAAAATTCATAAAAAGATATTTTAAATGCTCTTATTTTTAGTCATTTTAATTGCTATTACAAAAAAAACACGGAATTTAATTCATGTCACTTAAGATTTCCGAAATTGTTGGATGTTAGTTTTGAGATATATACATGTTAATATGCTTTATTATATGTCAAACTTCAAGTATCTACGTTAAGCGTTTTATGATAAAAATGACTAACCGACAGACAGATATACAAACAGATTTTTTCGTTGCGTTTTTCCTTCGAAGGTACGGAAACGTAAAATAAATCTGCAAAATTTTAAATATTAAATGTTACATAAAGTTTCTGTTAAACTATAAACAGACAAAAACATTATATAAACCATACGATTATATTGCCTAAAACATTTTTCAGAATTTCCTTTAAAAATTGTAGTGTGTTTCTCAAAAAATATTTTTTACATAATTTTCATTTGCCAACTTAAAATTATGAACAAAATAGAATCTTTAGAACCCCCTCCCTCACTGAAGATAGAAAATCTAAAACAATGTATCTAGATTTCACCGTTTTACATAAATTAATACATTTTTACACCTGCGAAAAATGCATTAGACAATCTATTTACATGACGAAAATTATCTTAATGTTTGGAAAAAGTTTCATAAAAACAGTACATACCTCAAATACTTACACTTTTATATTATAACTAGATATTACTGAGAGCCCCTAATGAAAATTTTACTTGTATATAACAGATATTTTTTATTTTTTTATAACAGATATTAATTATTGTTTAGAGAAAATTCACTCTGCGAGGTTCTCAATGTCTCATACAGCACTTAATTACTTTCCTTCCAATTTTTACGTCATTTTACAACCTTAGCCTGTTTGTTGATATTTTCGATATTAATTTATATTATAAACATCGATTTGACATTACGTCTCTCAACATGTGAACAATTGTGTAGAAATTTTGTATGTACACCAATACCCAAAGCTACTCGTTTTTGCTTACAAGTGAACTACTCGTTTTTGCTTATAAGTAACTTTAGGAAAATGATTGACGAGCATTATACGTTGCGTAAGTGTTTAGAAACGCTGAGGAATTATTACAAAGTTGAAAAATATATTTTATTTTTTTATATTTTTCGTACGTCCAAATTGAATATCAAAATAAATGTATCGGATATAGTGACTGAGTCAAAAATAAAAGTTTTAATGGAAGTATCAAAAAAATATGGACTAAAACTATACCTTCCCAAAACAAAAATATGAAGCTAGAATTATTTAAAAAGTTTGTATTTCGATTATTTATGAATCAGTTTAAATTGGAAAAAAAATAATTTAAATAAATGAAAACTTGTTGCTGTACGTTGACTACGAAAATTGACCTTATAATTTTCTAATATGCTTATCTAACATGTAATGGTCATTTATTCCAATCGGTTAATTAAAACGAAAAAAAATATTATACTTATGGTTGTACCTATACGCACATAAAAGGCAGGTAAGACATAATTTTCATTGTCGTTAAAAGACGAGGTATAAGCATAGTTCATCATTAGTATTAGTAGGACAAATAACTTCACGTCCTGTCATTAGTAGACTAACAAGAAGCAAAACAACTGGCGACAAATAGCTCCATTGATTGTACTTGCGTTATTAAATTCAAAACTCACTTTAAAAACCTTACAGAGAATGGCTTAAATATGCAATGGATCCTAAGCCAACTTAATGTTAACACAAGTGAGTAAGCGGACCTTTTACCTATAATAGACATCAAATAATCACAATCACCAGTTAAAATGACACTAAAGTCAGCTCAAGTGTATAACGTGTCGACAATCAATGCATATGCAAAACCACTTTGATGCATACAAGGAAAGAAATGGGAGACCATAATTACATCAGGCTCAAACTAAGAGAGCTGCGTCGTCAAGTTGCTGTCACTAATAGAACAATAACTCGATATGACTATCTCACTATTACAGGACTTTACCGTATTAACATCTTACCATCGAGTAATTGCACATTATTCAAGCAAAAGTTAATGGATGAAGCACATTTCTTCAATATGAACCAAGGAACTAGATTCATCAAAAATAATGATGGCATCCACAATACCGTAACCCTCTACTGCTCAGTAGGATATCGAATAGTAAAAATAAATAGTCAAAGTTGGGGTTGGCTGATACTAATAATATATTTTGCAACGTCGAGAATTAAGAGTACGCTATGAGTAAAATAAATATCAAATTTAATATTTAAAAAGAAAAGACTTTTTAAAGACTTTAAAGAGAATTTTTTGCACATAATCTGTGTCAAAACGATACATAAATTAGGTACAAAATTTATTCAAATTACATTTATATCTAATGTAAATTTCATTTAAAATTCAGGGCCACACGAATTCTTACTAAAAAATTATGTCAAAATAAATTTGAAAGACAATTCCATTAGACGCCAAGATTCTATGACATGTTTATAAAAACAGAAGGTTTGAAAAACTTGTGGAAAAAGCACGATTCAACATATGCAAAAAGTTAGTTCATACATGAGAAATAAGGAAATATTATGTTAGTTTCATAGAAACTGAAAATGTGGGGATATACTGCATTGTTTAAAGATGTACAATGATTCTTCTATTATTTTAATATGAAAATAAAAAGATTGTTTTTACTAAAAGTAATTTTCATATTTTCCACTTTTTCTTTAAATATTGAAATATTCTCGTAACCTAGTTTTCGTAACATTAGTTCCAGTTTTCCAATATGTTTTGTGTGAGGCGTCTTTTTCCACAGAAATTTCGTATTTCTTTTACAGAAATACATTTTTAACATATGTATTTAAAAACGACATGTAAAATGTATCTTTCCGTGGTCCCGTTCCTAATTATTCTTTTTATGCCAGACCTATCTTCCATTCTCGCCTTTAAATCACATGTTTTTCCATTTAGTTGCATTAGTACACCTTTGGTACTTTTTCTGCCCTTTTTATTATCCTTTTCAACATCCATTAGATTCTTTTATAATGCTTACAAGTACGTTAATATGCAACACTTTTTTTTACTTTTACTAGAATAAGGTACTACAAATACCTTATTTCGAAAGTCGGTACAATCGAGAAATATATTTAATGTCAATAATTGAAACAAAATTCAAAATACAGTAAATTCAAAATTTACTCATACAT
The DNA here is from genome assembly GCA_039881145.1 of Druceiella hillmani. NCBI lineage: Eukaryota > Metazoa > Arthropoda > Insecta > Lepidoptera > Hepialidae > Druceiella > Druceiella hillmani. The sequence continues at coordinate 11,050,430 of JAYKKI010000014.1, forward strand.
AGTTTACATTACTATGAAATGGAAAATAATAAACATAGAAAGTAAAAATTTCGGTTTTTGTGTAACTCCTTGTGCGCAATACATTTAAGCGGTGGCTCGACCTCTAGTAACGATAATTTCACTAGAGGATCGGTTACCATTTATTTCTTATTGAAATCACTTTAACTTTTCAATTTATTTTATTCGACTCTACTATCCGATCGACTTCCACCTGCTAGATCAGATTCGGTTTAATTATTGGTGTTAGTTGTAATATAGATACATTGGATGTCATTCTACATGGGATGTCGTTAAAAACTGATATAATAAATATACTAAAATTAACGGTGTTATGTCAAAATAAATATTATATACTGTATATTATGACTGAGTTAAAGACAAGAAACTTATTTTCAACCATGAAATGCTTTAAATAAATTTGTGAGTCATAAATATTAAATAGATATAAATTTATTTATTGTATGGACCTAAAAGTATGTTGCGTCACATAACATTTTAGCAATAAAATTAGATAAACCATATATGCACCGCATATGTTACTACATTGTAAATGTAAGAAGTAGTTATTAACAATAAGCATGGTATTTATAAGTGTAAAAATGGATTCTTTGCAGCATGTATTCATCAAAGTTATCACTATGATCATATCATTTTTATAAACGCACCTTTTTTTTAATTTCTGATTTCACTTATCAATATTAAAGTACATGGGTAGCTATTTTTTGGACGCAAATAAAGGAAAATATCTTAGTTTAATGTTATTGACTTCTCATCTAATAACAGAAACAGATGCATTTTCAAAAATAAACTAAGTTATAGAAAAACTATATGCGTCAAAACTAATACTCCATATCTCTTAATAATGTGAGCCCTTTTGTGCTAAAATAACTAATATTTAAAGAGAAATGATTCGATCCTAATATTTCTTTTTTGTACCTTAAAAATGACTAAGCATCGATGTTAAAAACCGAAAAATATTACGATAATAGGTGATACGATCAATATTTCAATAAGTAACAACGGCTCAGAGAAGCGAAGTATAATTATAAATAGACAAAAATATGTAAATAGCCTCGCCTCAGTCATTCATTGAAAATGTAACTAAGGAAAGGTAAGCCGCTAATTAAATTTGTTTATTTAAAACTTTTTCAGCTAAATATTGTCACCTATCATTGTCGAGAGGAAGGGAGAACAATACGAGAGGTTTGTATTTTCTCCATTAGTAATGTGAAAAAGCTAAACTTAAGAAATTTATAAATATTAGATATATCTCAAAACGTGGTTTCAAATTTAATGTCAATAAAGAATCGGCATAAAGTTTAGCAGAAAAAAGTCATAAAGTGAATTTAACGTATAAAATAACTCATATACACCCGATAGGTACACCGTACTGGTCGCGCCCACCAAAATGTCCAACAGACATTCGGTAATATTGCGGCTGGACCCATTGTCGTGCTGTCATCTATCTGATTGGCAACGCTGAAGTAGGTCAAATATTCCACGATGAATAAGTACATGTATTTATATGCCTATTATTTATTTACGGATATCAGTTTTACTGAGGTTTGTATTATGTGTTATAAGTGGAATGAAAACTTAAATAAAACCGTGAACATTGATGGCCGAATACATTAATCATCTATAAGCAATTGCATAGACGTTAAGTTGTCCTTATTGGAATAGTACATATCATATGCTATGTCTGCTACGACGCCATACATCAGCAATGGAAAAGTTATTTGCCCTTAATGTCATATCTCTTAAAAGCATGGTTTTTGCGAGATAACGGAATACCGTATCGAGTGACATGGCAGAGAACGCCTTATTATTCACTGCGTACCTCATCCTGGTAGAATATATTTGTTTTGGTATTAAAGACTTAATTTTCCTACTACTTCAATATTTAATATTGAGATTTATGTATCATATTTAAGCACTGTCATGTCCCGTTACAATGCATTCTTATCTTTTTGTTAAACCACTATATTTAACAAGTGTTTGCAAAGGTTGTATCGATAAACCTATTGAGTTTTCCTCATGTAAATATAATAATTGCTAAATATAAAAATTTGGTAAAGCGCCGAATATAAATAGTGGATTATTAATATCTAGACAATAAAAGTAGGGGCAAAGATGATGTTTACGTATTAAGGTATTTAGTATTATCTCGTTTTAGCTGAAAAAAGAAAAAATTATAACGTCTGCATCCCCTTCGGGAAAATTTTCAAAATAATCCTAATAGCTCTTTACATATTAAACAACGATTCATATATTTGGTTACGAAGTCTTGTTGAATTCTCAAACTGATAACATATTGACGGTATCTAAATATTAACCCATTTTCTAGAGTTGATGATTAACCGCAAAAATTAGGAGAATGTAGAACAAATTTAAAAACTCCTATGTGACTCGAGTTCGTCCGCTTTAAAATCTTCCAAATGTCATTTTTTTCTCAGATACACTATTTTTATTTTCATATTTCTTTAATCTTCTTTACTCCCTTTTTTCTCTACCATTGTTTTTTATCAATCAATATGTTTAATTAAAATTTGTTTAAGCTAGCTACTTTGTTTCGTTATACTTTGAATTTATGGTCAAAATCATAAAGAGAAAAAAAAACGTAGCATACTTAAATAAATTGAAAGAAACAATGTACACTTTCTTTTTTGTTTGTGTCCATTATTTGAGAACCAAAAAATATTATCCATCGACTGGAACATATTCTTCCTTAGCAGCGTAAAACTCTTCTGGAATGAAATTAAATTAAATCGAAATGAGGCGATGCGTAATTGCACTAAGGAAAGTAAGATACAGTCACAATTTAATCCTGAATCCATCTCTTAGTACGTCACAAACATGGTTGAATAATGTTATGAGTAAAATAGTAAAGTTATCCGAGTTATAGCAGAAATAATATCACCATGATCTAAGTTGTCAAATGAGAAAACATAATAACGGCCTTAACACATTGTCTTTCTCTACTAAATTCGCGCAATCTACCAGTGACATTCTAGTTATGGAGGAAAAACTTATTTTTTCCTTAATCTCCGGAAATACTTTTCTCGTTATAACTAAACGAAATAAATTAAATTACTTCTCCAATAGTTCTTAGGACATCATTTTAAAATTTTATGTGGCATAACCCACTTTGGAAGATAAGTTGGTCAAGGGATTTACGAGTTCGATAAAGTATAATTTTGCTCGTTTGGTGTTTGTCTGCTGACGAAAAAGTTTATAGCCAATCGGATACTCCATTCAGATTTTACAAGCCTTTGAATATATACACAGATATGTATATACGTAGATTTTTAGGTATACACATATATACCCACAAGCTCCGATGTGAGTCGTGCTTATAATCCACTTATGTTTTCTTTGAAAATAAACTTTTTATTTTACATTCATTGACCCCCATCAGGATGCTATCGTAATGCTTTCATCACTTTGATAAACGCGCAAAAACAATACCCATATTTGCTTTAAATTCTCCATTGCGGACACAATATTAAATGTCACACTCAGTAACGTCGTCTTTGTCATTAGCACTTGACACAGCTCACATAAGTCACTTAGGTTCACGTTACGGAAAAGGACCATTACAGGCAGGTAGAGCGTGGTTTTGAATTACAATGTCGTGGTTTAATCGATCGACAACGTGCCGGTCGTAAGTGGCTTTAAAAGAATACATTTTATGTGAAACAGGTTTCTGAGATGCTTCGAATAATTCACACATTTACCAAAAATACGGACTCTTTTTGGGAATAAAACACAAATAATGTTTTCTGTGCTAAACGTAAAATATTTATATTTATATTTATTAATATATATATTCAAAAGTTTTTAACAATATAAAAATTTTAATACAAAATAATAATATGCATAGAAAAATGAAATATTATTTTGAAATACATATTTGAATAATAAGGGGTTAATCAATTAAATATACAGAACGAATTCAGTATTAAAAATTCAAAGTATTATTTTTACTATCGTTACAAGATTATTATAAACATAAATAAGAAAATACTGTTGAAGTAACTTTTCAGCTTTTTTAGCTTTGAACATAATCGGAAAACTTTCCAAAAACATATTTATAGAAGAAGCAAATTAAACAATCAATTTGGTCAAAATACGCGAGGATATATAAAATGTGCAAGATAAAACGCACGATACAATAAGAGGACTTGCGACAGAGCATATAAACTTGCAACGTCTGTGTAAATGGCAAACATGGATCGATATGCTTGTTTGTATGGGAGACGTGAGTGTATTATAAATAGTGAGTGAGTGTATGTATTATAATAGTAAATAGTACGTGAGTGTATTATAATAGTAAATAGTACGTCGAAATATTGAAACACTACGATTATTGCAACATTTTCCAGATTGTTAATTAACCTTTATTACCCATATTATACGTAAAATTTACACAAAAGAAAAAAAATCTAGTACAGCGATTGCGATATAGCGATTAATGTTGTAATATAATAAAACAAAGAAATGCAAATAATGGTCTTTTCTTTTTTTTTCGGTGGAAAATGTTACAATTTACTATTTATTCATATCTATGTCTCTCGTTTTTTAGACACGTACACATTACATATGTATGGAAATTAAAAAAAAACTACATTGAACGACAAAACGGCTTCCTACAAATCTTCATATGTACATATCTGTGTATATATTCAAAGGCTTATAAAATCTGAATGGAGTATCCGATTGGCTATAAACTTTTTTCGTCAGCATACAAACACCAAACGAGCAAAATTATACTTTATCGAACTCATAAATCCCCTGACCAACTTACCTTCCACAGTGTCTTATGCCACATAAAATTTTAAAACGATGTCCTAAGAACTATTGGACAAGTAATTTAATTGGAACTGGGCAGATTTCAGTACATTTGCATTTGTCCATAAATGGTATCTATTTCGTTTAGTTATAATGAGAAAAGTATTTCCGGAGATTAAGGAAAAAATAATTTTTTCCTCCACAATTAGAATGTTACTGGTAGATTGCGCGAATTCAGTAGAGAAAGACGATGTGTTAAGGCCGTTATTATGTTTTCTCATTTGACAACTTAGATCATGGTGATATTATTTTTGCTATAACTCGGATAACTTTATTATTTTACTCATAACATTATTCAACCATGTTTGTGACGTACTAAGAGATGAATTTAGGATTAAATTGTGACTGTATCTTACTTTCCTTAGTGTAATTATGCATCGCCTCATTTCGATTTAATTTCATTTCATTCCAGAAGAGTTTTACGCTGCTAAGGAAGAATATGTTCCAGTCGACGGATAATATTTTTTGGTTCTCAAATAACGGACACAAACAAAAAAGAAAGTGTAATGTACACTTTCTTTTTCGTTTCTTTCAATTTATTTAAGCATGCTACGTTTTTTTTTCTCTTTATGATTTTGACCATAAATTCAAAGTATAACGAAACAAAGTAGCTAGCTTAAACAAATTTTAATTAAACGTATTGATTGATAAAAAACAATGGTAGAGAAAAAAGGGAGTAATGAGGGTTAAAGAAATATGAAAATAAAAATAGTGTATCTGAGAAAAAAATGACATTTGGAAGATTTTAAAGCGGACGATCTCGAGTTACATAGAAGTTTTTAAATTTGTTCTACATTCTCGTAATTTTTGCGGTTAATCATCAACTCTAGAAAATGGGTAAATATTTAGATACCGTCAATATATTATCAGTTTGAGAATGCAACAAGACTTCGTAACCAAATATATGAATCGTTGTTTAATATGTAAAGAGCTATTAGGATTATTTTGAAAAATTTCCCGAAGGTGATATAGACGTTATATTTTTTTCTTTTTTCAGCTAAAACGAGATAATACTAAATACCTTAATACGTAAACGTCATATTTGCCCCTACTTTTATTGCCTAGATATTAATAATCCACTATTTATAGTCGGCGCTTTACCAAATTTTTATATTTAGAAATTATTATATTTACACGCGGAAAACTCAATAGGTTTATCGATACAATCTTTGCAAACACTTGTTAAATATAGTGGTTTAAGAAAAAGATAAGAATGCATTGTAACGGGACATGACAGTGCTGAAATATGATACATAAATCTTAGTATTAAATATTGACATAGTAGGAACATTAATTCTTTAATACCAAAACAAATATATTCTACCAGGATGAGGTACGCAGTGAATAATAAGGCGTTCTCTGCTATGTCACTAGATACAGTATTCCGTTATCTCGCAAGAAACATGCTTTTAAGGGATATGACATTAAGGGCAAATAACTTTTCCATTGCTGATGTATGACGTCATAGCAGACATAGCATATGATATGTACTATTCCAATAAGGACAACTTAACGTCTATGCAGTTGCTTATAGATGATTAATGTATTCGGCCATCAATGTTCACGGTTTTATTTAAGTTTTCATTCCACTTATAACACAGAATACAAACCTCAGTAAAACCGCTATCCGTAAATAAATAATAGGCATATAAATACATGTACTTATTCATCGTGGAATATTTGACCTACTTCAGCGTTGCCAATCAGATAGATGACAGCACGACAATGGGTCCAGCTGCAATATTACCGAATGTGTGTTGGACATTTTGGTAGGCGCGACCAGTACGGTGTACCTATCGGGTGTATATGAGTTATTTTATACATTAAATTCACTTTATGACTTTTTTTCTGCTAAACTTTATGCCGACTATTTATTGACACTAAATTTGAAACCATGTTTTGTGATATATCTAATATTTATAAATTTCTTAAGTTTAGCTTTTTCACATTACTAATGGAGAAAATACAAACCTCTCGTATTGTTCTCCCTTTCATGTATAAATTGCTAAACTGAGGTCAATTGTATATTTTGAATATTGAATTGGTGCGTTGCATGAACTTTTCCTTTCGCGCAATTTGTATGCTTATGGACTATTACTACTTTATTTGTCGACAGTTTTCTTTAAATTTTTTAAACTGTTACTGATTAGTTAACCTATTTCAACCAAAAAATGAGAACACTTTTCTGGTGAAAATTAACCTCAAAATTTAATTTTCACCAGAAAAATGTTCATATTTTTACAAATTTCTTGCCATATCTACGTCTCTCGTTCTTTAAACACGTATACATTACATATGTATGGAAATTTAAAAAAAAACTGCATTGAATTACAAAATGGCTTCCTACACGTCTCAAACTAAAAACTAGCTTTCTGGGAAGCTTTTTGTCTTTGAGCTTGTGGGGAAATTGTTTTTGAAAAGATTTTTTAGTGATCAAATAATTAATTAATTTTTTATGTACTTTAATGTGTACAATTAGTACCTATATATATATATATATATATATATATATATATATATATATATATATATATAATGTGTGTGGGTGTGTCTATTGAAAACCTTTCTTACTGCGCAAGGTTGAAATATTAACTGACGTTAATTACGACTTTAGCAATACTAAGAGAACATTTTTTTCATCTTAAACTCCATAATATCCAACATAAACAAACTTAAAGTATTTTCTAAAAAAATGGATTGTGTGGTGGAATAAATCATTGGTTTCTTAAATACTTTTCTAATAAATATATTTAGCGGCATATAACCTCGCTTATAGTATGTATTAATATATTAGATCTAAATTACAAATTTTAATGGATTCACCTCGTATTGTGTAATTACAATGTTACTTTGGGAGTCTTGTAAGCATTTTGATAATTATTTCTTAAAACAATTTTTTTGACCTAAATTTAAAATTTATTTCAAAAATATTATATCGCTTTATTAGTACCGATGGAGACCAATTTCTAAGAAGACAAATTAGCATTAGTCGGCGTTGCACGCGTCATTACTTGCGCCATAAATGGGTGGAAAGTCGGCCACCGACCTGATCCAAAAAATGTCGGCAGTTGCCAACTCACCAAAAGTAGCTAGTCTGCTTTGAGAGTATTGTTTACAACGACAAGGAACGAAGAAAGTTTCTAACGTTTGAAGTATGACACCAAAGAGATATTTTCGAAACGTTATTTGCACAGAGGAGGGCGGATTTTGCAGAGATTTTTGGGGCACTTTATGGAATTTAATATTAAAGAAAGAAAATGTGGTAATGATTATATTTCTTAAACTTATTCTTCTCCAAAAATATGTAATCAACGGATATGAATATATATTTATTTATGAAAAAGTTGACGCAAAAAATTGTAATTCGTATTTTTATTAAAGTGATGATCACATCATCAAAACGATAAAAATTTTGTACTGGAGAATATATCTCAAAAAATAAAAAAAAGTGATAAACATTTTGTTCTGGTGAATATATCTCCAAAAATAATTCCAAGGACACTGCTTGATTATGATCAGTAAGTAAAAGGTTTTTTAAATTAAATTACATGATGAAAGTAAAGTACTGCTTAAGCAGGAAGTAAGTTATATTTAAATAGTTATAAAAAATTTAATAGCTAAACAAACAAAATAAAAAAATAGTATAATATACTATACGTGGTTGAGAAAACTATACGTGGTTGATCAGAAACCGCGTTTAGTTATAAGTTACAGATGACTTGTATATTTTTTTAAGAGTCTTGCCAGTTTCTTAAAAAATACTTGACTACGACATTCTGAAGGTATAATATAAGGCCTAAGAGTTATTGGATAAATTCTTGTCTCCGGTTAGTCCCATCATCCCACAAAATGTCGTGGACTGGCAAATGATGGTATGTTTTATTCAAAATATGGTGTACACTGGATGGTTTGGAATGGTCTGCAATATTGCTTCAAATAGGAAAAACTCACAAGTTTATTTTATGCATGAAATTTAAAAATTTCGCGTAAGCAAAATCCCCGAATTACATAAAAAGAATGAATTGGAAATTTATCACGATAGAGTTATTGTTTACTAAAACATCAAAATGGAAACTCCTTTCTAAAAAGTCCTAACTTGAAATGGCACGCAATTTTTTTTATAGGTATACATGTGTACGTTTGTTTGTATTTATGTTTTAAGATATATCTTTATGGACATTTTAAATGAATTTATTGTTACAAGAACCACCTCTCAATCAAATGAAATGGTTAAATAAAAAAAGTTACTTCCTTAGAAGACATTAATATATATTAGTAAAACGAAAGTAAAAGTACCAAAAAAATTCCCAAATTAAATATAAAGTAAGCATATAAATTAGAGGTATAATTCCTACATTGTTTGGTTAAGAAAAAGTGGCAAAATTGAATTAAAGAGCGGTAGACACATAATAAGTCTTCGTCGACAGTTTTCAGAAACTAAGTAAGTTTTTGGTCAAGAAATTGTTCTGCGTCTTTAAAAACGATATCTTATACGGAGAGGCAATAGCGGCCAAATCACCAACAGTCTCTGTAGAAATGATTTCAAACTTCAATAATTCGGTTAAATATAAATATAGCACTGCTATCTTGTTTTCGTTTTTAACAGGAATAAAAGTTTGTTCCGGTATCCTGGAAAAAGAAAGTATTGAATATTTCTAAGATGATAGAGATTAATACAACAATAATAAAATCAAGTATTTTGAGAATAATTGTATTCATTAGTACGTTATGTTAATTTTCATTTATTAATAAGATTAATTAAATAATAATTTCAGTACGGATTACATGGATTAAAAAATGAAAATGAAGTTAATAAACTGTTCTCTGAATTAGTCGTTTGTGAATATGCCTATGGCTCATTTTTGCTTTATACAATACCTTATTCTCATACTGCATATTTACAATTTTTTGTTTCATTAAAAATAACTATATCGATATGACTAAACTCGTGATAACATTACTAAAGTACATCTCGTACTTAATGACAATTACTTTACATAATGACAATTACTCTATGAAACAATACCCACAGAACATTTGACTGAGAAGATCAAATATGAAATTACCGGCTTCATTAGATGAAAACAGCTGACCTATAATGCATTCTTTAGGAGGCGTCTGATCTCAACAACATTTACCAGTTAACTTACACTCGGTTCGTAAATATCACATTCTTCTTGACGTGTTCATGGAAAGTAAGAATCAATGTTAATTTGATGTCATTCAATCCTCAAACAATTAATCCATTTAGCGACATATAGTCAACGACATTATACTCGTGTAACACGACCACAGAACACATATATTTCAATACAGCATTTGCAATTTCCAACAATACATCGTACGTTTTTGAAACTCATTGACGCATGGAGGTAATTGGAGTTGACTTTCTATGTACAGTCTAGAAAACAAATTTCAAACTCTTAATTAAATTATCATAAAATTGTCAATGTCAGTTACCGAAAAAAGCTAAGTTACGAAAAAACTATTGGACTTTCAATACACAGTAATATTAACAGGTCCTTAATACCAGTGTACATGGAGTAAAATTTTGTTATTAAATAAAAGTACCAAGTTTCATCCTGCAGAAATTTTGCTATTTTTTGGTTAAAAACTTGTATATATATATATATATATATATATATATATATATATAACAAAGATATCAACTCTCTTTTTGAGATATCGTATTTTACACAAGCGACATAGTGATTGTTGAATGTTACTTAGTATGTAGATTAATTCTCAGTTTCCAGAATTAATAAGCGAAAGAAAAAGAAGCTGTCAAACTAACAAACAAATGTAACAACATTTTTGTTTTTTTTTCTAACTGTAGAACAGTTTGAAGCTGTGCATACTGTTTTTTTAAATATAACCTAGTAGAAACAAAAAAATGTTTTCAAATAAGTTTTTCATAAATTTTCTCGCAACTAGGGCTCTAATTTAAAATTAATTTCTCAATTATGTGCAAATGGTAAATCAAATAATTAAACCAATATTAACATAATTTTTTTTTCTTTTTATATAACTAATATGAACTACATAAGCTATATAAATAATATAAACTACATAACATATAGCATACCTAATATAAATTACATAAGCAATTGTCTTCTTTGTACGTTCAAATTTGTATTGAAAATTTAAAATTCTGTTTCTAGACATCAATTGCATAAACTATTAAGGAAATTCTTGGATTATAAAAAATTATATTGAATATTCTCTCTAAAATATTAGGAAGGCATTGCTTCAAGAGAAGTTTGCTTTTTGATCATGTTTTTAATGTGTTTATTTGTATTTTTAAAATAAAATTAGTGTCACACGCTAACTCGTTTAGAAAAGAAGAAACTATTGTTTGAAAGAATTTCGTACGAGAGCTGAATTAATTAACAAATATCCCTCGAAAAAATTTCCAACAGTAGGAGGTATTTTCAATTTTTCATTTAATTTTATTCTCAATAACAACGTAAACGATACGAAGAAAATACAGTAACTCACGAAATGCGTATTTATTTAGATTTCCAATAAAAAAAATATCTAATTTAACAGTACATAGGATCTTATGTATGAGACTGTACTAATATTTCTGATCAAAACCTTCTGAATTGTGTTTGTGTTTCGAATCAAGTACCATAGAGAGCTAAGCTTTAGATGGGTCTTAACAATACCAATAATTCAGTTTACTCGCACACTTTAGATGTTTGGTCAAAGGCAAAATAAAATGAAACTTGGAATGAGGTGCGTAAATAGGTTTATTTGTCAGATATTTTGTATATTCATGGATATTATTTACAAGCATCTAGATTTTTTTTTATATTTACAAATATTTTGGATATATTCTTTAATGATTCCCTATTAATATAACGTAATATTTTCTTTAATGACGCCAAATTTGGGGTAGATATTAATATTATGTAAGTCGATAATTGAATTAGAAAACATGTGTAAATCATTTTAATTCCTTGGAAGTATAATAATTTTTTATTACAAACTTCTAGTTATTAACCCAAAAAATATACATTTTGTTTTAGTATCCATTTCTTTTTGGTTGGTCTTATTGCCATCACTATACCGCCGTGTGCTGCCAACGTGCTATTTTCGTCAACAGTTCAGCTAAAGAAATTGCTGATTACGCAGAAAGCTGTGGTTAATAAGCTGGACAAATTTATGGACGCGGAGGAAACATTGATTCGCTTGTTGAAAAGGTGGTATTTACTCGTGACATAATAAAATAGTTTATAAGAATCAAAGTTAGTACAAGAGTAAAATAGTCGAAATGTTTTTTGATTGTTTGCAAATGCATTCAACAATTAAATTTAGAAGGTTATTTTAGTAAAATTTTGACTATATTATTACGCCGTAAATTATTGAATAATTGTTTGGAATAACTTGTTCATAAATATGGCTATGAACAGATGAATTTTCATCATGCACAAAAATTGTTCCTTTTCCGTTAAATTTTCATGTTAAATGTGACAGATATATCTGAACCCTATGGAATATTAAAGCTACATAATTTTTTAGCAACTTTCTTTTGTATTTGACTAAAAAGCCTTCTCAAGAACATTTATGGAAATAATTATAACGTTAATAAACATGCAGAATCGCACGAAAGATAAGAAATGTGAGATTTATTTATTAGATATAAAATACTCTTCCAGTCTTAATTGAAATAGGGTATCGTGATAAATAATTTTATTTGTAAAATTGCAGATTTCAAATCATTTTACAAAAGGAATATATCCTGGCGAGAGCAAGTGGTCATTATTATTTCGGAAATCCAACAAATTCATTTAAATTTATTAAAAGGCTTAGTGTGGATGTGAAATATATAACAAATTCGTTGGGTGAGAAATTCGTCATTTACGTTTTTTTAAATTTTCATAAATATACAATGTATAGATAAATGTCTACATGAGATTTCTAACAGATCGATGAAAACAACACTTAGGTATAAATTAAGCGTAATGCAAAACACGTTAAGAAAATACAGACAAAAGCCTATTAATACTTTGTGGAAGTAAAGTCGATAACAAGAATACTTTCGTGTGACTACATAATATTTTTGCAAAACACAAGTTTCCATAAGACACAGTTACAAGAAAAATAATATTTATTAGAACGTCGAAAAATTGCGATTATTAAAACTTCTAAATACTTCAGAGCTCACGGGTCAAAGGAAAAATATGAGTTGGGATGAGGACTTTTTTTGTATCATTTTGTTATAGTCAATAAGGCAATGACCAATTTTTAATACTTATACTATAAGGAACATTGTTTAAAAGAAGTATGTGCCTTAGTATGCATAGTTAAAGTTTCGCATACTCATAGGAAATGCTCAATACGGTATTTGCTGGCCGCATAATAACAGTCAGATACAAGTTTTTCATGCAATACGTTATCTGTGTAAAGTTTGAATAATTCCCTTTTTCAGCTATAATCATAACTTATTTAAATCGTGCTGTAGAAATTCAGTGTGACAGTCTGTTTCTTACATCATAATTGTTAGATTGAGCTGCACGCTACAAAATATTGATTTGCTTCATATTTTTCATTATATTCATTGTAATAAGAAAATTAAAAAAATTTGAAATATTAATTGGAAGCACATTTATAAAATTGAAATTTGGACTATTCTAAGGTCTACTACAAAACTTACTTTTGCGAGTGTGTGAGACTTGTTTAACAATATAATATTAATCTATGTAAAATTTTAAATATATTATGTAACTTATATAATCCACCTGTGTTTTTTTCCAAAATGTTTAGGATACTCTGATACCTTCAACTTCCAAGCCAATACATATTGTTGAATTGTCATTTCAGATATATTTGACCTGGCCAATTTAACATCTATCTTACAATTTCCGACTGACGACGATTTGATAGGTGCAAGTCAAGCGCTAATACGCCTACAACGAACATATCAACTGAGAGCCGAAGATATGAGTGCAGGGATCCTAAGAAATATTACACACGGGTACATGAGCTGAATTTAAATCATCTGAATTTTCTGTTCTTCAATGTTTCTATGTATTCGGATCTAAACGATAATTTTATTCAAAAACAAACATATCAACCTTCTCTACTTCACGGATAATTTTGATTATATTATGTTTAGTTGACCAATTTCTTATACATAACACAGATCTTTACATAATTTATTTTGAGAAATACAGGATCGTGAAAACATTCATGTCACTGGATGTCGTAATTTTACTCGTAAATCACCCGCAGTGAGTCATTATTGTCTGTTTATAACAAGCATGAGCTTATAATACGTATTTCCCCCTTACCGTAACTATTTTTAGCCAATTGTTTTTTAGAATTTATATACAAGTCGAACTCATTAAAACAGTCAATGATATCAAATCAATCGGTTATTTTACTCATTTCGTTTGGAAATAGTTTCTGTCTTCATAGTATTAATACAAAAATTTTAGTTATGTTTCATAAAACATGATACTTTCCACGACTCTTATGTGACAACATAAAAATCCTCTCAAAGTTCAAAAAAATACAGTCACTCCTTGAAATTTTCTAGAAACTTGTTAAACATTTCTGTGAATGATAGTGTAGTTTGGCAAACCGTTTGTAGTCTTGAATTTGGTTTTAACTTAGAATATTGAGTGTCCGGATAGAAAATTAGCATGCTTCTTAAAATATGCTCTTTTTGTTTGGTTAATTCAAAACATATTATCCACGCCACTTATATCAAAGGAATTCTTAGAATGTTTGCCATAATTTTGAGTAATGTGACGAGTAAACTATATGTATGTATATTTATATATATGTATATATATATATATATATATATATATATATATATATATATATATGTATATGTATATGTATATATATATATTTATATATACATATATATATATATATATATATACATACATACATATACATATGTATATATTAAAATTATGTTCTATTCTTAACTTTCTATTCTTATTTCTTTTATTCGTTACAGTTCGCCATTGTCATCAGGCGATTGCTTCGCACTTGCTAGAATTTTGTACGATGCTGGGCAGCACCATTATTCAAACATATGGCTTGGGCAAGCTTTGAATAAATTTAATGAATATAGTGGGGAGACTGAAAAAGCAAACCGTTATACATACGAATCCATAACGGATAATTATTATGAAATGAGTAAGTGGTGCGTTAATAAAATATTTCCAAAAAAGAAATAGAATGATTGCGTCTCATGGCAGTAAAAATATCATGTAAATATAATAATCTAGAATAATTAAAAATATTATTAAAAATAAATTTTGGAGGAAAGGCATCGCGGTGTATTGCATGTAACATGATTGGCCAATTGTTCCTTAGTGAATAAACGTATAATTGGGAATATTTTTTTTTGTAAATTAATAATCAACGATGATTTTTATTCAAGTCCAAATGTAATACATGAAACTGAGATTAGAAATGAAATTACTTTGTTTATTCGTTTCAGGCGACATTGAAGGAGGGGTAAAATGGTTGGATAAAATAAGAGCAACAGTGATAAAGGATAAACCTATTTTAGAAAGCAGACAAATATGGGCAGAAGAATTGGCTAAAGACAACATCAATAATCAGACTTCAACCGATGTACGTATTAAATCCATACAACCGTACATATTAAAAGCAAATTCCCTCACGAGATCTTTCTATTTGTATGTGCGCAATTTT
Source organism: Druceiella hillmani (assembly GCA_039881145.1). Classification (NCBI taxonomy): domain Eukaryota; kingdom Metazoa; phylum Arthropoda; class Insecta; order Lepidoptera; family Hepialidae; genus Druceiella; species Druceiella hillmani. The sequence continues at coordinate 11,065,967 of JAYKKI010000014.1, forward strand.
ATTATAATTTTAGAACCCAATTTGTTCCAGTTTATATTAGTAGATAGATTGACCCAGGAGAAAGAGTCGAATGTAAAATTTGTGAGTGTTTTTTAAAATTAATCCACTTGTGATGATAAAGGCAGATGAAATTGGAAAAATCTTTGTTGGGAAATATTTTGAGATGCGCTACTTAAATCATTAGAGATACATGGAAACAATGACAGCAATACAGTTTTTTTAAAAAGTGCTATGATAAATTCCTTGACAGCTTATATTTACATGAAATAAAAAAAGGAACCTGTTTTGAAAAAAACATAATTTTTCAATTAATCTTTCTATCGCTTATTTAGCAATACTATCTTAGTTTTTATTTGTTTAAATTTCAAATTTATATAGATATAATTTGAACTCCGTAATTTTCTAGAGTAAATAAATTAAACTTATGGCGGTGTTCTCGAGTAAGCAAATAATGAGCGCGGGCTTTCGCTCATCGATATAGGACGCCTCGATACGCTTTCCATGCGATGGCGGCAAATCCATAAATGGTTTCGTTATCGTCATGATTTCGAGCGCCCTCCTGTAGCATTACCAGTATAACTCACTCCTACAGCATTACCAGCATATCGAGCCCTTCTGCTTCCGCAGTCGGCACAATAACAAGCTTATATGAAGTCGGGGTTCAATATTGTTTATTAGCCGTATAGAGAAAAAAATAATTTATTAATAATATAGCGGGTTGGTAATTTATTAATAAAGGAACATAAACTATAACTTTTGATATTCACAGGCGGCACCAATTGTAGTTCCAAATATAGTGGTAAAAATTCTCTCTTATATTGCTTTTCAACTGGAACATAACATGCTTATTCTTGTCTGGCTTTTGACCAAAGGAGTTTCAAATACATGCATGCTATGGTGTAATGATCTACGTTATTCAATACGATTAAAGTTGCTTAAACGGTCACTCTGCATTGGAAATAAAAAACTGAATGTTTATCCTAAATACAATGGAGAAGGTGAAAGATATATCCATATAGATTCAGTCTGCAATATTTTTTTCTAAACTATAGTTATAAATAATTTTAGCTATAATATATAATATAAAAATTGCTATTAGCAATTTTCCCGATTTTTTGGTGTTTAACTCAAAGCTCAGTTAAGTAAATATAATTACATGAAGATCCCTTCAAATTTGAAATTTTTTGATCTTTTTTAACGAATAGAATTAAGACAATAAATAATCTTTTTATTAATATTTTCTGATTAGAATTCACTTCAAATCAATTAATAATGATAGTTAAATAATAGACAAAAAAATATGTTCTTTAATGTGTTCTGATTAGAATTAAATTGAAGTCTATATTTTAAAGACAGTTAAATAATAAATATTAAGTAATAACAATGGTTTTATTTATTTGCACCTAGTATAGAGAACTTTTGAGACAAGGTATGTACTTTACATACATTAAACGTGAATAACGGAATAAAAATTTGATAAAATATAAGAATGTTAGCAAATTTCTTGATACAAAAATATTTGTTTGTCTCAAAATTCAGTAAGTTAAATGGAATCAAATTAAAATCAGTACATCGTTCGATATTTTTCACTATCTTTGACAAATACGGTTTAGACAGTAAATAATATTTTCTCTAATATTTTGTGATTAGTATTCATGCGAAGTAAATATTTTAATGGGCATTAAATATATACATATAATAAAATTGTAACAAAATTAATTTTCTCCACATAACTCGAATTTCATTCCAACGAAATCGTAGACCCAGCTAGTAATTAATATTAAGTATTCACACCGTTTTCTTTTGCTAGCACATAATATACAGAAATCTTGAAATACGGTATGTAATTTGCATACAACAGACTTGATAGCCGAACAGAAAGTAAGGGATATAAACAATGACGTTACATTGAATATTGACGTTACATTGACATGATTTTCAGGAGGAATAATTTGTACTATATCTTTCATCATAGTTCATACGTGGAACTATTTAGGGTTTCCTATCACAACCAAGAAAGGCTTGTGCTTCTTTCGCCAACGGATATCGTTGGTCCGAGTTGGATGATCACTCACCAAATAAACTGGTCTTTACTTTATACCGTCTATCACTACCCTGTTCCTCCTCTATGAATTGTAGCCTAATGATATATATGAATATATATATATATATATATATATATATATGAAATCCGCTCGCCGCGGGGCGAAACTACACTGTTCCATTTTGTACACATTTTCCCTACTTCGTCATCCAAATACGAAATTTTATTAATCGAATATTACTTGAGGGTCAATCCATTAATAATCATTATTATGGTTTGTAACTTCTATGTTTCATTTTTCATTATTGGTTTTGTTTTCTTAAATTATTGTCACAGTTATTTTTAATCCTTTCGTATTTTTTCTTTTAAATGATTTTGGGTATAACTATTGCTTTCCATGAATTGGATTTTGAACTATATTTATAGATTATAGTTTAAGGTTCCTTACTTCAACTTATGTGTAGAATTAAATACTTAACGTAGAATCTTGTTTTCATGAGGGAATTTTAGGATACAATTCTACCCGGTAACAAACTTAAAATATCATTAATTCCTTCCGATTTGTTTCTGTTTTTCCCCATGTGAAACAAATTAATAAACATAGCAATCGTGTCAATTGATTATAAAGTCATTAAATATAACTCTGTGACACAAATGACTTCCAGTTCAACCAGAAATAAAACTTTACATTTAAATAAATTTAATTAGTAATTTTTTTATGTCTACCATGCAATGTTGCTACGAAAAAGGACAAGAAAATCTCTAAGAGCGGAGAATTAAAGATTTTCGAGGAGTTATGTCATGGGGGCTCACAATTAACGGAATATGTGAAAAAAAGGTAAATGTATATTTTTAATATTAATTTCGCTAATTCTTGTACAGATATCAAAAATAACTACTAGGCAGAGGAAAGTAAATCATTTAACTTCACTTTTAAGAAATTCGACCAATAAAATCCATGGATTTTGTTTACTTTTTAAAATAAATCGGTTTTATAATTTAATTTAAAATATAATATTTATTTTACTCTACGATATTCTACTATTTTTCAATCCTTTTTTAGAACGAGATGAAAACTGTTTGAAAAACAAATTTAAATATGAACTGATTCGTTGTTAGTGGTAATTAAAATATGACAAGCAACTTTTCCGAACGCACATAAAATTTTCAACATTCAGTTTACGTTAGAAGTATTCGAGATGTTTCTTTTTTATTATTACGATATTTAAGATTCCATAGCAAAACAAAAAAAATACTTTTAGTTTCATTGCGCCTTTCCGTCCGTCCGTATATCATTTTCGAGCATGATGCCAATTTGAATTAGTATAACGTATTTGTGTTCAAAATTCCATGGCTATTTGAAACGTTACACTAAGAAAATGTAATTATTTTTAGATGATTTTAGAGAATAAAATTATTTTAATTGATAAGGATATCTACTAAAGTCCGTATAGTGAGAGGCCCAAGTGTTACAAGAAAAAAAGCCACTATTTAATAGAGAATGTTAAAGAAATCAAATTCATAAAGGTTAATTAGTCTAATGAGCAATATTATATTATGATTTCTATCCTAAATTTTATGTAATTACGGTATTTATGTAAACTTTTTTGAATTGGTAAGATTAAACAATGAGTAAATCTTTTTTTCTATGAGTAAATAGTTAATTTGATAAATGAGCAATCTTATATTACGATTTTTTCCTAATTATTTTTAATTGTGGTTTTTCTAGTGATCTCTTTTAATCAGTAAGATGAAACAGTAAGTATATCGTGTTTTGTCGTATTCTCTATACACAGTTATAATATTCTAATCCATGAGACTCGTCAGAGCAAGAGTCTTCGAAAAAATCTCTTTTTTATATTTTAAAATATACTAGCTTTTTGAAAAATTATAAGTTGAAAATTATAAAAAATTGTCCAAAACTAGTTTTGACTAAGAATTATTTGAAAATATATTTACCTACAGGAAGCTGTTGGACTGTATATGTAAATTTACCGACATAATACAAGTACGCTTCTGCTTTTTCTTCTTCTTCAATCTTACCAATAGTATTAAATATTTCTATATCGTACGTTTTCGTACATCGGCTTTTCACTTATCAAGCAAGATATTGAAACCAAATAATGTCGTAAACAACATGTTTTCTTCTAAGCTTAAATATTAAGTGGGTATATTTTGCACAAACAGGTTGAAATGCAAGTATGACACTGCAGGACATATTTACCTTAAAATAGCTCCATTTAAGGTAGAAGAAGCTTATCTCAATCCCGATATTCTAATCTACCACAGGGTTCTAAGTTATGGTGAAATTGATCATCTCAAGGCATTAGCCTTAAATAAGGTTTGGATTAAAAGTAAATTTATATTTTTGATCTTCCATGGTTCAAATGTACTACAGTTTTGTTATAAATATATTGAATCTAAAATAATAACGTATCCCGTTTGGAAGTTATAATTACGGCTGTTAATATAATCGGCAGCCTGTAAATCGTTTTTTATCGAAAGAAATATAAATATATTATTTGAAAATAGAATTTGGGTATTAAAAGTCTATTTCGATACCACTGCTCTTTTATAACTATTACATAACTTAAAGTTATGTTTAAAAAAAAAAGAAGTGGACATTGAATATGCAATTTTCAATTATACGAATGTTGTACTACGGAACGATGAAATTAGTCATTGGTCCTTAACAGTATATTATGGAACTTAATTTAAAAAGAGTTATATGAAAATTATAGTTAAAATTTTATTTAAGGTTATAATTTTAACAAAATAATCAGATTAAAATTTTTAAATTAATTTCTTCTGAAGTTTATATTGTTATTCAAAAACACATCTAAAATCTTTCCAAACGATATTTTTCCTTGAAAGAAGACAAGCGTCAGTACTCGAAAATCATACGATTACACGTCTTTTCAGTTAGAACCTAGTTTGGTATTCAGTTTAGACGCTAAAGGAAATCCCGTTCCAAGTTTGAGCAAGTTCAGAATAAGTCAAGTGGCCTCAATCAAGGACAGCGACGACAGGATTGCAGAACGTGTGTCCAGGCGCGCTGGACATATGTCCCATCTCTCAGTTCAATTTGCTGAGTCGATACTAATGGGCATATATGGAATGGGTGGTTATTATGCTCCGCATTATGATTTAGTTTTGGTATGTATTTAAAATTCAATAATCTAGGATGCTCCAAAAAATACGGTAAGAATCGTTAAACACTCTACCATACCTAATACAAATTGTCCAATCATTTTTTTTATTCAAATACCTCAGTAGATTTTATATGCATTAATTGATATGACACAATTTATTTCGAAGTTTTCATTGATCATTACTACAACAAGATTTTTTTTCATATTTTTCTGGAATGTGCAAGAAGATAATCTATAAGTTTTTTGATTTAAAACTTTATAATGGAGAAATAATTTCTTTTTTCCACAATAAAATATATCTTATTTTTGACATTACTTTCTAATCATAATTCATTAAACTATTTCATTAAGATAAGCAAAACCCCAGTCTTTTTAACCTGGGAAAAATACAGACCTATCAGAGTAATAGATTTTTGGTTCTGCAAAATCATATTCATATCGCTCATTATTCAAGGCTAAACAAGTTATTCGATATGTCGCGTAGTACGTCGCTTTGATAATATATGCAGATGCACTGCAGGATGGTTAACCCTAGCAATTACCTTGAAAGAGTGTATGTTAAGAACGGGATAAAATACGAAAAATAGTGTTTGATAGTCATAAAATTATTATATTGTCATTGAAAATGGCTGGCTATACTAGTTTATTATTAAGTATAATTATTTTAATGTTATATTAACTTTTAATGGCGGTAATAATTTTTAATTAATTGTTAACATTTTCTTTCCAGGAAAATAAAACAGATGAAATTTACTCCCACAAGAATAGTCAAAGAATAGCGACAATCCTTTTTTACGTTAGTATTAATTTTTCACTTTCAATGAGAACTGTGTATTTTGTTTTCCAGAATAACAAAAAAGTTAGTCTTTTAAATCTGATATCCATATTAACTTTGACCCTAAAAAGTACACTAATATTTTTTATTAGTAATTATGTTTTCAAAATTGTGGCATATCTCGGTTTCATTCACACATCTAAAGTAAGGAAAAATATTATTAATTATAAAAATAATATCATGGGTTTCTTTTCCGAAGGAGACAATTCTGAATACAACTAAAAGTGATGTCACTTATAATCTTATTAACACAGTTATCAGATGAGTTTCATGGAGGCGCAACGGTATTCACCAAACTCGGCGTACATGTGTCGCCCCTTAAAGGATCGGCAGTTGTTTGGCGCAACCTTTTACCGTCCACTGAACCCGATCTACGCACACTGCACGGGGCTTGTCCTGTGCTATTTGGATCCAAGTGGGGTTGGTTACTTTATAAATATGAATAAATAAACTGTTAATAATTTATTATTAATTTATTAATATTATTAAAATAAACTGTTAATAATTTATTATAGTTTTAAATAAGGGGTGAAAAAAATTGTCCCAATTGACGTTAATAAGATTGGAAAACTTAGGCATTTTTGTTATTAACCATTTGATGAACTTTCGGTAATTGCTCCACTGTGTATAGCAAAAATTGGGTATTTTTGGGAATAACTACATATTTATGTAAAACTATTTTGCGTGGCAACTCAACCTGCAAGCGAACCGAGTTGAGAATAAAAATAGTTAGATATATTGAACAGAGGATACGAAATTAAATTAATTCTTAACTTCTCTTTAACAAGTTTGAGTCGCACTGTTTAAATTGAATGCCTATTTATGAAAGTGAACTGAAGATAAACGAGATGCAACTCAACGCCTATTATGAATCTACTAAAAATGGTATTAAACAAATAAATAAACTTGTTATGTGTTTCACTTGTTTGTTTGATTAAATTTTATGATTTTATAATTATTTACATTTTTGTTTATTCTTTTTCTTTAAAACAGCCAAAGGCCATTCCGGATCTATTCCGTTCTTGCATCTTTTTCAATGTAGATATATCTTGTCATACTCAATATTTTATGTCTGCATTAATATTAATATATTTTATTACGCGTATTTGTTTACAGTTATGAACAAATGGCTGCGTGCAGTTGGTCAAGAATTTAGAGCGCCGTGCAGCTTGTAACTTTAGGATGATAAGGAAATAAAAAGCGTCATTAAATATTAGAAAAATTATGAACATTTCTAAAAAATTAAATACAGAATTTTCTGTTACTAAAAATATATAATCGTAAAGTAAGAGAATTGTGAGATAAGGAAAGATTCTCGAAGCTTAGAGGAAATTCGTGGAAGAAAGAAGTTCTGGAAAATTCAACATTGAATTATCATCCGAGCAAAATATACTAGCATACAGTGAAAGAGTTGCGACCCCAGGGTAGGGAACATTCTGAAAGTGGGAAAATTTGAGAAAATTTAAAATTTGTTTGTATTTTCCGAATAAAACAAGATTAGCAATAAATAATTATGACGTAAATATAAAGGAATATTTTCAAATATGTTGTAAATTTTGGTAATGTTACGAAAAATGTAACTCTCATTATTTCTCTCCCAGAAATATATTCTTTATGGCAATGGATTTGTCATGAATATAATATAATTATTTCTAGCTATTTGAAACTATTATATGGTAAGAATTTTGTTTAGGATATGAATTGAGAAACACTGCTGCAATATACTGTCGGTTTTATACTACTATGATTAAAAATAATTGAAAAATACTGAAAAAGACTAAAAAATAAAGATAAACAGTATTAGGGAAAATATAACACGACACATAAAAATTCTGTATCGATGTGTGCGCCAATGTTATGGTGTTAGATTTTTTTTGATACAGTAGATAATTATCTATTTATTTTAGCGAGAATACAATGTAGATATATTAATAAATTTGTATATTACATTTTATGTACAAGATGAATACAGTTATTATAAAGAAAAAGATTACTTCAATTCTAAACATGAAGCTCGGGCTACCGTATCCTGTATCCATAAATTAACTATTACATGGTATTTTATATACACAATATTATTATGAACCTATAAACCTGATTTCTGTTCCAATAGCCAAAAAAAAATATCAAAGACATTTCAATTTTTACGAAGAGTTCTTTCACATATGGATTCTATATTTTAGTCATCTGAATGTAATGGGGCGTACGGCAAATATTTGCAGTTTCTTATTATGTTAGCGTACATGAGCACAGTTATATAATGTTGTACAAGTCCTCCTCCATAGATATAAAGTTATTGTTCTCCATATAATAGGCCAAGTTTCTTTGTCGTTTTCAGAGTTCCATACCTTAAAAGAAAAAATCGAGTTTTTATAAGATAACTCACATGTCCATATGTATATCACAGCCGGACTTTTTTAGAGTCCGCTTGATGCTTTCAATATAGTAGCATGATAGAGCGCAATAAGGTCACTTAATTCCCAGTTTATAAGGAATTGGAAATTCTGGAAAACATCCATTCTATTTAATATCGGAAAATGAATGGACGGGGAAATCCTTTTACGTATAACTTTCTACATTAACGATAATATGATGTTCTGTATATTTCAGAAAAATATATTCAGATAATTATAAAACAAAGAAATCATTAACTATTTCTATTAATTCTACATTTTAATAAACAGGATCAAAGTGTGTGAATTCAATATCTGCATTATATACCTGTGCATGATTTATAAATACCATCCTAGATTGAATGACCCTTATTTACTTCCACATTTTCCCCTTGGTATCACAGTTATACTATTTATCTAATATAAAAATAGCGTATTATTCTGTAATTGAAGGAGAATATTTAATAACTTCATGTATTTAACTCAGTTCTATATCACTTTGCCGATTTAAGGACAGTAAGTTCACGTTCAAACAGAGTTCATTAAAGCAAACTATTGCAGTAGCAAATCAATGTGGTTCACGTAATTTAAAATACCATCACAATGCTCTAATATTTGCTTTAAAATTGTAAATTTAAACAATATATTTTAACGTTCGTATATTTAAGTACGTGCATTCAAATGTGGCGTTATATCTGTACAAATATATTTCATGGTGAGCTGCAAATTTATTTATACTAAACAAAACCATTATTTAACGCGTACTATTATTTTAAGTTATTACCATTATTCGAAATTCACTTTCTATTGTCCCATTTGTATTCTCATGAATAAAATGATTACTTATTTACTGACTTATCAACTAAAGTAATTACCATTATAGCTTACAGTTATTTATATGTACATATATACACACACACACACACATACACACCCACCCACCCCACACACGCGCACATACATACACACAATATAAATTTCTGCTCACATATAATATATATAGTAATATATATTATGAACAAAACTCTTTTAATAATATGTTAATAACTTTTGGATAATGGGGAAATTAGTGAACATTGTTTTTTAACCTTAAACTAAACATCCTTCAAAATTTCACAGGAGGCAATGAAGTACATATAAGTAAAGATAATTAGTGTTAGTTTAGTAAAGACTAAGGATAAAGTGTTTATATCTGAGAAAATTTTACATTATATTTTCTCAATTATTAATAATAATAGACAATAAAAATTCAAACACATTTTACTATAAATGTTGTATGATTTTACCAACGTATCTCGCTTAGATGTTTACCTACGCCACAAGAGAAAAAATATTTTTTTTAGATTATATTTTTTTAAGGGTAAGTTAGTGTCTTTCTATTTTGTGGTGCATTGACATAAGGCTAAAATCATCGAGCAGATTTCAATTTATTTCACTTTATGTAGTTTAGTATGAGAGAAAAATCTAATTTGTATGGCATCTTATACGAAAGCGAGAAGTCGAGTAATAGGAGTATCTTTTTGGCCTTTCAATTAAATTAAAATTTTATAGCAGTCCGGCAAATCTTACATACCAATGTTACAAAACACACGCAGGAAACGATCAGGAAGAGGAGATAATATTATATTTGAGTAGCAACGAGTAAATATAAACTCATCATAAACTTCCTAATTCGTGATATTTGAACAATTAGTGTCGCTTATTTTGGTCAGGATATGTACGTCTATTATAATTTTCGTAACAATTTACACAAAACATTTTGTTTTTAAACTAAGTGGTACGACCAAATTGACACTATAAGGAAGTACACAGTACAGATGAAAAAAATAAAAAAACTTTTATAAAATTCAGACAAGTTTTTGCCACCAAAAACATGGATCGACTTATGGTTTAGCCACCCAAGAAGGGCACGCGCCCAAAACACAAATTTGTGTAATGAAAATATACATTCTAATTTTTTTTAATGGTCGCGTAGAATGTGAAGAAATCTAATTTGAGGTCTGTTATATAGATAAGGTTTTGAAGAATTAAATGTTTCCTTTAAAATTGAACAAACTCATTGACATTCTTACAAATTTATAAAAAAAGTTATAGTTTTTTCAAGAATTAGTTTTAAACGATTAGGTGTGGGTAACAAAATGCCACCAACTGTACAGTAAATTTTATTCTAATAATAAGACAAAATTAAATTTAATGAAATCAATGACATTATATTTCGCGTTAAAACTTGAACCCTCCTCATTTACGTAATATATATTATATGTGTAATAAACTTAATAATTATCAGTGGTATATATAAGCTACAAGAAAGGAACGAAGAATAAGTTAGAAAAATAGATAAATTTGATAGGATTTATGTAAAACAACTTTGATATCTAGTACGAAAAAGTCTTATCGAAATCTTATAAACCGAAGATGGTTGTCTTTACTCTTTAATAATTTTACTCTATTATAAATGTTTAATCAGTATTTCATTCCCTCAAAAGGTAATTTAAAAACCTGCGAAACATGTATTTAGTTATTTATTTAAAGAATTTTCATGAAGTTTTGAGTTGATAAAACCACATAATATTTCATCTCCGTTCAAACTTTAAATGTCAATTTCATCCCTTAAAAGTAGATTTTTTTTTAAATCCGCCCTTAGTGACTACCTACATTAAATAAAATAATGTTCCTTTCAAATTAATAAATTAATAGAACTGCTTAACAATGTTACTCTATTATTAACTTTAAACCTCGTTCCATTTCCTTCGGATTGATTTAAAAAATACATAGAGATATATTTTTCATATGAAAATATGTTAATCAAAAATGTCTGTAAATTGTTACGCTTAAAAGTAATTCACATAAAATAGTAACTCAAGAAAAATATGTTTCATGTCTCTTATGTGAAAATGCTAAGTTAGGTATTATTTGACGGTAAAGTATTGCAACTAAAATTAGCACTGAAGAAAATTTTCCATAACTCATTCATGAATACATTAGCTAGAATTTATTGACTATCAGTATTAATTTGAAGAAATTATTTTTTACGAGAAATAATTAAATAAATGAGGTAATTTTGTTGGTCAGCTTTATATCAGCATTTCGTTTTATCAGCATAGAAAGCTTTTTATTTAAAATCATAAAACAATGCAAATTAAGCTGTGAATTAACTAGTTCGAAAAAACTACGTATTTATAATTCTGATTGTACAGGTCAAATTCAAACGGTCTAATATTGTTGCCCAAATATAGGCCCCAAAGCATAAATGTATTTATTTTGCAGATATTGCGAAACGTTTCCATAAAATATTCGAGTCCGAGGAATCGATATAGTTTGTAACATCACCTTATATAAATATTTAAACTTATATCATTTAATTAAATAAAATAAAAAAGCTAAGAAAAAGTGAAATATTAAAAGCAATATTATAAATCGAATCTATAAATTATACTTTCAATAAACACTCTCTTGATCTTAGCGGCAGTTTCGATGGTACGATTGGGCACTACTTCCAACACTAATTTTTTTCGTGCTTAAAAACTAACAATAATGATACGACTGAAAAGCTAATTGAGGTAACTAAAAGAAATTAATTATGAAATGGCGCTTTTCATTACAAACTAAAATATGAGGAAAAACACATAAAGCCGTTGTTTGTCATAAACATATAATCGAATTTTAACTTAATTCCGTAACACTATCTGGACAGTAATGTATTCAGGTGCAAATTAATTGACGCTGATGACAACTGTACTTTAAATTATTAACGTTTATACATCTCATGAACATTAGATTCTAGTTGCAATGACAGATCATGCCCAATGTCAATTGACTGAAAGTCACGCCATATATTCAACAAATCATCCATTTGCTGGCAGTTACGCGCGCCAACAAATAAAATTTGTGAAACTAATAACATTTTATCACAAACAAATAACCTTTGTGATTTCCAACAATAATAATTTATTATCAATAAATTATTAACCTACACAGATAGGTAATCGAAATTGATTTTTAATGTATAATCTAGAATACAAAAACATAGTGTTGAACTCACGGCTTGATATTAGGAGCATCCAATCACCAAAACGATAAAAAATCTTAGATTTAGAGTACTAACCTTTAATTAAATGAAAATTACTACATTCTCGAAACATATTTTATGCATATGCATAAAATATGTTTCGAGATATATTCTTTTGGTATTACGCATATGCGTAATAGCAAAAGAACGGTTCTGTCATTATTCATAATTTAAAATATTTTTCTCGATTTGTACTAAAACTCAGAGTTAATCTTAGAAAAAAAACAGAAACAAATTTTTACAAAAATTTTCCAATTTTTCTTAAAATACTAAGAAGAAAACATGCAAAAACATGTTTTAGCATCAGTTTATGACCAGAATTATAATTTTTCACCTTTCACTTTTAACACGACTTTATACTTACTTGCCATTCTTTCTGTTAGTTTGGTATGTAATAAACTCATCCTGTTAATTCATAAAGATATTTTATTTTCTACGAGCAACTAATAAAATTACTTACAAATGTATTAATAATATCCTTCATCACTATCGACAGCGTCTATGCAGAGATAAAGTCCCTTCATTGTAGAATGTTTCAGGATTTTTCACCCATCATGATAGGTATAGGAGCACAGGATATTCATGTTTATGTCGGTCTTCTTCTGAAGGGGTTAGTTGATGCTCAACGGAATATTTCAACTTCTTTCCCAAAATATAAACTTGTTTTATGGATAACATATATAGTTATTGGTGTATGGGTGTAGTTTTATCAGATACCATGAACGCAACTCGGGATCTGAATCCACAAGGTGTTTTAAGTTTCCTAAGTTTAAGAAAAGAGGTCTACATGACGATTATCAAAGTCATCATAAATTCCTTTTTCAAATTTTTAAAATGATTAACCGTGTTATATACACATATATATACACATAGAGTAAACTTTCATCACTTGATGTTCATATGTTAGGCTTGGTTTGCATTTCGTCCTTAACGGAATTCAAAAACGAAGAATACTTTAAGACTTCTTCATGAAATTATCAACTTTTATTTATATTTACTTGGCTGAACAGGATATTGAAATATATACTCCGCCAGAACTAGGAATTTCTATCATATTTAAGAAATCGCTGGAAAACGTCGACTTTTTTCCTAATAACTTTTCATATTGAATTCCACGTATATATTATAGAAACATTTATTTGGTTATTGACTTCGCTTTTATTTTTTAAAACGCCAATATTTAAACTTGATGCAAACGTAAGTATTTTTTAAGTGGAAGTAAAACTTCTCAGAATTTGGTAACTTAAGTGCCACAGAATTTTTTCTAATTTGATTCGTCCTAAAGCAAAATGTAAAATTGAACGAAGAAAGAAATGTTTGCTATATGTGTAAAAGTATTTACAAAAATCATCTTTGGAATCTTGTCCTTCTAAATTTTGTTTCAGAAACAATAACACAAACATTATATGTCAGTAACTAGAAATTTTTGGAAACACGCTTTTCCTTTGAAATGTTCATTTAAATTTCAGTGGTTGTACAGTAATATGAATATCGTATTTGTACCAAGTAATGATAACAAAACGGACAATGATTTCACACAGCTAATATCTTGCATTATAGTTCACAAAAGCATAAGACGCAATTATTCATTCGCGATAATATTTCATTCGTCAAAAGCATTCTTTTATTTCTTTTGCGAACAACATTGCAGTTCAAAGAAGTACACTCAAAGAGAAATAGAAAATATTAATATTTCGTTGACTCTGAGTAAAAATGAACAAATACAACTATGTTTTACACTGATTTGTAGTAACCGTTTTTGTAATAACTACACAAACCGATTTTGTAATAAGTACACAATATTGCTCTTTTGTAATAAGTGTTGGCGTGAAATGGCGTGCTTTCTTCTCAGTTATTGCAATCATGTTTAAAGCATCTTGTATTTTTTTCAGCATAGTTACTACATTTTTTGCTCATGTCATAGCTTGCTTATAGCATATTAATATTTAATTTAATGATTACATAAAACAAATTTAATTGCTGGTAATTTAATTTTGTCTAACTAGGTGCACGCAAGCGGTTTCTCATTAGTACATCAGCTTAGTGTTAATATTCTGATCCATTAAAATTTCATTTTGGTTATATAATCATTAAAAATAATTTAGCTTACGAAAGGTTTAAATTATTCATAAAAGTGACTTTAGATGTGTGATTATTTTGAAAATTCCTAAGTAATAGTAGATAAAGCTGTTTCAGTTTATGAAAAAAAAATATTTCTTTTTCAAAGACAAATATACTAGCAAAGATTATTATAACTTTTTACATAGAAATTTTGAATATGTAGAAGTGATAAAATACGAAATTAATAAATATTTTTAGAAAAAAAGTCTAAAAATATTTCAAATGCTATTAATTGCTGGTAAATTGCATATGGAATATCTAATGTTACAAAGTATTCTATTTGAAACCTATTGCTTTAAATGTATTCCTGGCAATCACAAAAACTACGCTCTAAATTTATAAAAGTAAACCTGATATAAATGATTAAAAATATTATCAATGAAATTGAACCAGGTTCGAGGGAAATTATAAAAAATTTAAAAAAAATATGAAAATACTCACAATGGTATCAGTTAAATGGTATCGGTGGTTATGCTATGAATCGAATCAAACAACATGTATAATGATTACAATTCAACTTAAGTTCCTTAATGCCATTTATTTATTATTTTGTACTTTCATTTGAAATAACGACTAGTAAGATAATAATAGTGTTTTGTTTATTACTTTTATTACATGTTCGATAATTATGATTCACGACGTTAATCTAAAAGATAAGAGTGAGAAAAATAAGAAACACAAATGCAGCGCATTAAGTGTACCAAACATAACAACAAACATTTCGTGTCCAATACAGGCAGCGTACCGTTACCAAAGCGTACGTTCATTGCAACTTGTTCAAGCAAACGGTATTCTATTGCAGAAAAGAACTATTAAAATATGTAAGTTCAAAACATATCTATTCCATATTTACTAATAAGTGTAACTGGTGATTTTTGAGTATACATTTTTAAAATGAAAGTAATAGACAGTTAAAAATCATGATATTGGTTTTATTGAAAAGTAGTTATGTGCCATTTTTGTTTAAATTAAGGCATAAAATCAGGCATATTGGCGCCGCGACTGGTTCGAATGGAGCGCAACATATCAGGCATATGGGCGCTGCGACTGGCTCGAATAAAGCGCAATCTGGAAGTCCAATTCTCAACCACTTTTCGGAGCAGGTTCCAAAGATCGTATATTGGCAAGAATGACCTTCAATAATCTTTTAAAAATTATTGTCATTCAATTGGGGATCAAAAAAGTCAAAATAGATTTAAGGAGCTCTCCATTAACCGTAACAATCTCGCCGGCCTTTTTCACTCCAAATTTGGCAAGTTTGTGCCATTCAACAAAATGAGGGTCTTTGCTGAACAAATTAGTGATCGAAAATCAATTGAGAATTCAATTTCAAGATTGCGTCACATTCGAGTTAGCCGCGATGCCCGTACGCATGAAGTCGTATTTAAATATAAATGGCATATAAGCACCTTTTAATAAAGCTATCACCATGGTTATTGTCATTATTTTTATCTAATTTTTTTCATTTTAAAATTGTACACCTTTAAAAAAACACATTTAAAAACACTTTAAATTCCGATATATTATACGAGGTAGGGAGATATTGGGTAAATAATTTTTTCGCCTTATGCATTACATAATTTTTTGCAAATATAAAAATATAGTTTTCTTAATAATTGCTGGTATTTTAGATTTAAACTTAAATAAATTATGTCTGGTATCATAGAAAATTGTCTGGGTTTCCATATTCTACTCATTTTCAAATGTGTCTAACGTTCAGCTGATTTTCTTACATAGATTTTTAATGACAACATAATAAATAACAAAGTATTATATTTCAGGTAATTAAATTTCACTGACTCTACCTTATCAACACGTTAATATAAACAAATCTCCATATATTTTTTTAACCAGTTTGATTTTAGGTCAAAATATTTTTTATCACTTTTTACAATATTTATATTACATGTTCAATGAAATAAATAAATATTTTGTAATGCAGAACTACGTCTGTTTTGACATCAAATGGATGAAATAAAAAAAAATATGCCATTTTTAGCTATATAAAACAAGTTTAAACTATGTTTTAATTTTCAATCGATTATAATAGGATTACAAATTCTTATTAAATATGTTATTCTTCTAAATATGCTATTAAGATTCTTTAACGCAAAAGAAAAAAGAAGCCGTTTTTTACTTTCACCCATTCTCATAATTAATAATGCAATTATTAAATTAAGAAAGCAGGGTAGTCTAATTTATAAACCAATGCACGAACATAATTGCGCAGTACACAAAACGCTAATTAGATTTGAAAATAATTAATCAGAGTATTCGGGTCTCTATGCTTATAAAATAGGTCACAGCTCCTGTGAATTATATGAAGTAATTAAATAAAGTAATATAATATTATTCAAATCTTCTATTTTTTCGCCACATTTTGTATCTTTAAGAAATGTATAATTATATTTAGTCATAGAAAACCAAACAAAACATTCCAGGTTCCATGCGAAGTACACTTGGCCAGGGTTCTCAAATTATCATAACGTATACATAGCTACTCTACTTTGGTTGGCCGCAGTGACACTTCCAAATGTTGCCTATACAGAGCTGCGTTCGGACAAAGCAAAGTTGCCTGGATTGCTAAATACGCAGAAGGCAGTCATCGATAAGTTGGATGAATTTGTCATCAGAGAGGGTGAACTCATTACAATATTATCAAGGTAGCAATTGATGACCAAATTAAGAAAAAAACTTTAAAAAACATTCAAATATCCAGGAAATAACTAGATACTTAAATTTTTAAAGGCGTAATCAGTAAGTCAGGTATAGTCATTCACTAAAGAACATAACGTCCCGAACACTGGTGCTATGTAAATACCGAAATAGTAAAAATTTACTAAAATTTACTTTTTTTTTTAATTTATTATTTTTCAAGGAAAAAAATGAGTATCTCGATAGAAGAGCATATTTATATTATCTATTTTATTATTACAACTTCTATCATTTGAAGGGAAAATTGTTGAGAGGTTTAATGTGTATATAATTCTGTGTGCAACAAAGGTTTGTAAAGAATTGTTCACTGGTTTTATCGTTTGTTCAAAAAAATATTAAATAGTGCAAAAGTAGAATAGAATTACTATTTAAAAAAAAATTGTTTCTTTAATAACAGCAATTAAAAACGATTACTGTTAATACAACTCGAGACAGACTAGCACGTATTAAAAGCGAGCGCATACAGATTGCATTTCTTTTTTGAGACCAAATAACCTCAGAACATATATCGATACTTTTAGAATATGAACCTTCAGAATATAAAAAGTCTATAAAAGTCTTGTCTATAAAAGAGAAAGTTTCTCTTCAATTTCGTTGTAAATTTCTACTGGGTACCTAGATTGACTTCGAAATCACTGATCTTATTAAATTATTATTATTAACCGGAAAGTGGTCGGTTTTAAAATAAACATAATAATAAATATTCGTATAATATATATTGAAATATAAGTTTCCAAATTTTATTTTTATGAACGTGTTGAAACAATTTGAAAACAGAGTACAATTTTTTTATTATTTTCATGTTTCTAAATTATTTTATTACAAATAATTATATTACCCCTTGCGATGTCCGGATACAGAATAACATGAACAAGTTCTTTAAAGAAATTTAATAAATTATGGAAATATTATAATGTATGTATGGAATTGGTATTTTTTATTAGGATTCGGGACAAATTTAAGAGAGCGCAAGACGTAGCAAACCTCAATACTTCAAATTATGTTGCTAACCCTATTAATACATTTAAAATTATCAAATGGTTGATTTTGGACGTGAACCAAGTGATGGAGAGGATCGGTGAGTGTAAACATTTTTTTTAAACTGAGTACACAAATAGTTTCAAAAGAGAACACAATTTTTCATTGTAAACCAAAGTAATAAAAAATATTATGCGATATTCTCCGACTTTTGTATAAAAGTACGTGGAACAAACTTACCGTAATATATCAGAAATAAAGCCGCCATCTAAACTGAAAGAACGTTAAAATGTGCCCCGTGCAGACAGCGTCAACACTTCCTTTTCTGAAATACGGTGAATTATCTAAAACTGAAGCGTTTAGACTAAACGTTTTTCTGACTAAAGTCAAGTGCTTTTTGACCGACGCAATGAGCCTTTATATACGTCTGGGCTTATTATTCTTTCAAATTCTATGTCGAAATGCTTCAACCGTCTTTCATGTGAACCGAATTTGATTTCCGACTATTATTTTCTCAATTGAGATGAACCTTTTAAATTTTTTAGTCAAATCTTAGTAAATTACTAATTTCACGGAGTAAATATTGCAAAATGTTTATGTTGTAGTTTGTAGATATTAAAATATTACATAAAAATTCTAAAAAAAATTGTATTTCTTTCTTGGGCTGAGATATTTTTAAACGATCCTTAAAAGGCTAATGAGAATTAATGTGAAGTCAAAATGTTCGATCATCATTATTACCTCATGCATTTTATTTATATTATTTATAAGGTACTTAAATGATTATTTTCAGGATTGATCGATTTATTAATATTGATGGAGTCACTACAATGGCCAACAAACGATGATTTAATCGGCGTAAGTAAGGCTCTGGCGCGCTTGCAATATATTTATCAATTCAGTGCTACCGATATGGCTGAAGGAAAGTTGGGAAAAATCAATTACAGGTTGGCTTCCCGTGCTCATGGCAAAATTATAACTATGAGATATGTCTGAATCCTGGGGTTATTTGTGCGTACTGAATTTACTTGCTAAATATCATCTACTCGAGCTGTTCTTTTGGTGTCATTGCACCAATGCATATATGGCCATCCTTGTGGACGGGATACTATTCACCCCTCAGTCTCCTTTCTACGAGATCTTTACACCACGATTCCCGTTTTCTGGCAACGTGACCAATCCATTGTCTTTTAAGCTTTGCAATACAAATGATGACGTCCGTGACCCTCCTCTTCTCTTTGCGCCACCCGTTCCCCTTTGGATCTCTTAGAGTGACTTTACCAGTTTCTCTTCAATTACTCTTCAGTCTCTTTGAGTTTCGTGAGGACTTCTTTTGTAAACATGCAAGTTTCAGCTAGATATATAAGTACTTGTAGGATACACTTATCATGAATGCGAGCTTCCGGTTCGACTTTAATCTCTATTTTGAAGGTGAATTAAATTTTAAAGTAGACTACCTACACTATTTCTAGGCGTTTGTCTATTTTGTTGGTTTGTTTTTGTTTCTTCATAACGACATCTTAATCAATGTACACGTAATTAGTTTTGTCTTTCTATTCCTGCTGGGCTTATTTTAAGGTTCACGATAATATTTGAATAATTAGTCGTATTCTTGGTTAGATTCTTCCTCTCTTTAGATTCTTTGTCTAGTCTTATTTTTTCTCTAGATATCTACTGAAAATATCTTCAAGAAAACGCATGACTAGGTCTCTTCCTTCTTTGACCGTTTCAAATATGACGTCGTCTTCAACAGGAATTCGTCTTCTCATTGATCGTATTATAAAAAGGTTGTTTCCGTTATTTCCGACACATTTTCAGATGCAACATTTTTTATAGATTGAACATTTGTTACTACACTGTTTGACTTGGGGTTGGGGTTACTACACTGTTTGATCTGTATAATTCCAGATTTTTCGTTATCGAAGAGTTCGGTGATTGGAAGTTCACCTGGATTCGGCGCTTTCTCGGGAGCTTCGGGAATATTTTATTTATCCATAATATTTTGTACTACTTTTTGCGATACCCGACGATGTCTTCACCAACGTGCTCTTGTTTCTCTCGACATACGTTTTTGAATAAATCTGTTTAGCTTTTAAATATCACTTCGGACAAACAAAGGGATAGGTAGACAAAAATATGTATAATTGGTAGTTTTTGGTTAAATAATTCCATTAGTAAAATAGGTTTTTTTGCAGGTTTTTTTGCAGGTATTAAACATATATATTATTAGAATTTATTATGCATGTCTGTTTAAATATGAAAATTTTAGAATAGTTCTACACGAAAATATTTTTTACTTGTTATAGGTATTTATGACATTTTAAATTTTTCGCTTCTCTTATTAAAACATAATAGTATTAAACCTGATGAATATGAAAACAATATCGACGTGAATATTATTAGAATTCAAACGTTTTTAAAGCGGATGAATGAAGAATTGACAAAAGAGAAGCGCTTTCTGTAGATAGAAACAAAGGTAGGAAACAATTTGCTCAAATGTACAAAATTTTATATATAAATTTGATATTTCGTAGAAAAAAAATATTTTCAGATTTGTAAAAAAATTTGACTCATGATTTAGAACAGTTTAATTTTTTTTAACATTTTACTATTTAATTTTTACTGTACCATTCTGTACTCTCTCCTTGGCGAACATTTCAAACAATTATACAAATTTTAAATATATTGATTTATTCCCCTTTGAATATCTTCATTTGAACTAATTAAGAATAAAAATTAATTTCCGGGAATCAATTTTAAATAGAAACAAGATATATTCTTATTAGGTGTTCAAAGATAATGCATTTTTTTATTATTACAGAATGTTTGGGAAGATGAATTCTTTACATTGTTATCCGAATTTTAATCAATTAACAACAATCAACATATACTTTGCACGGAACGAAAAACGAAGTGTATTTTATGCTAAGATTTACTGATCGTATGTGAATATTAATAAAGAAGGAAGTAGGTAATAATAAAATAATTACTTTAAAATTTCTCGAGGATTTTGCGACATACCTCAACTGTAGAATTGATTTCATGTAATGTAGTTAATTAGACGTATGATAATAAAATATATATGACAATTTAATCTTTGCCGTTGAGTGTAAAGATTAAATTGTCAAAAATTAAATTGTCAAGCGTAAAAATTAAATTGTAAGACAAATTTACGCACTTGATAATGGTCGCAGGTATATATATGTACACTTTCTGCTTTTTTTTGGTATAACTCTAATATCTGAAATTATTTTTCAAATATATTATCACGTACTACTTTTCATACCTTTATTCCCTTAACGCCAACTTTCAACTTAAAAATAAAACAACTTTGCTTTCCGAACTTAATAAGACTTTAACAAATATATTACAGCTCTCCAATGTCATCCGGTGATTGTTTTGGACTAGCCCAAGTTCTATATAAAATTGGTGTGCACAACGAATCCAATATGGGGTTTGAAGTAACCCTCGAGAAGAATAAAATAGATAATACGCTTAACACGAATGCTAGGCGCATTATTTTTGAGCTTATGGCTAATAATTTTTATAAAATAGGTTGGTAAAATTTCTTTAAATTTTGATGTTGAAATTATTATGTTGTATTCTTTAAATTGTTTAATGTACTAGTTATATTTAGAGCAGCGAAGTAAAAACTTTTTATTAAACCTTGAGAGAAGAATGCATATCTATGCGAGAGTAACAATATCGGAAAGTTTAAGGGAATAGCTTTTAACTGCAGTTCATACAAATATCGGTAACACAGTGCCCATTGATTTTTTTAAATTCAGAATATTCCATCATATTTCTTCTTACGCCTTTAATTTATGTAAACATTTCAGGAAGATAATTGTTATGTAAACTGATTTTAATTGTTGTTAAATGTTATTCCTCTCACCATTATTTTAAAGATCGAGCGTTATGTGTATCATGTAATATTATAATTTTATAAAGTGCACTACATATGAATGAAAAGAATGAAAGCAACTTCACAATTTTGAAAGCAAAAAAAATTCTTAAAAAAATTTGAAAATAGTTCATTTAAAACATTATGCACCTGTACAAAAATTTCAACAGGATAATATTAAGTGGAAACCTTTTTCAAAATCTGATGAAACATTTATGTTATGGATGGTAGCAAACTAATATAATTTTCAAACAAAAAGATAAGAAAATGAGTATAAAAAACTAGAGAGCTGAAGAAATACCTTCTGTTAACAATAGTAACAGAGTCTATTTGATGACAAGAGACAAACCACTAATATTTAGTCAAAATATTAGTAATAATTCCATTATAGTGTCAAAAAATGAGGGGTCCTTTATTAGGGAAAGTAGGTCCAAAATGTAATATTATAATTTTAGAATAATAGAAATATAATTTAGAATAAGACCACATAAGATATGTTTTTATTTTAGGTAGTAAATAAATATTTCAGATTATAAAATGTGAATAGAAACATTCCAAAGAAATAAAATCTACATAAATATATGGCATATACGATGCTTTCCAGGTAATTTCGAAGAAAGTTTAAGATGGCTAAAAGTAATTATTGACGAATACCCAGAAAGAAAAAACAACATAAAGAAGTTTAATACATGGAATAAAGAATTCGTTGAAAGAAAGACTGCTAAAGAAGCAAATAACGATAAGGTAGATGGGATCATTTCTTGTAAAGCTTATCAATAAACTCTCGAACAGGTGGGACATTTTATGCACGTATTTCAATTAATTATATAAATTATACTTTGAATTATGGTCGTAAAGCTGGTATTTAGAGAATTTGCATCATGGTCTAAACTACTAGCAAATATCGGGTTTAAAAATAAGAAAGCAAACTGGATTTTTGTCGTAAATTAAAAATTGCAATTTCATTACCTGAATATAAATATTACATATTTTTTAAGGTTTTCTAATCAATAAGTTCAATCAATTTTCAATATATTGATTTAAAATTACAAAGAATCACGTAAAAACGTATCTATTTGACACACGTTATTGAATTTAATTATATCGCAAATATGAATAAGCATTTTTCCTCATTATTTTTAAATAAATAAATTTTTGTAACAGAAAGTAATAAAACGTGAAAAAATCATCCTCCTCATGAATTGACACCTAACATATCCCTGAAAAACATTTTTGTGTGGTTCCAATACAGTGGAAATCGACTTTATTAGAAAAATATTAAATCGAGTTTCAATGAAGTTGTGTCAGTTGTCAATGAGCAATTTTGTCGATTACTGTTCCGTCCTCTAAAGCTTGAAAATTATTCAATAAATTTACTTTGATATTACAAATTGAAATTCCATCATTTTTTTTTTCACTTTGTTTACTGATTACGTTCTTTTAAATTAGACTTTGTAGTAGTTCTAGGTCGTTTCGCTATAATTTAGTAATGATGTTTTTTACTCCTTTATAGATAAATGCCACAATAATCTCTGATGCTTCTACATCTGATCAAGAAAAGTACATTTACGCTGTATTGTGTCGAAAAGGAATGAACGCCATAAATGACGTCAACACACGGTACATTGTAAAATGCAACAAAAATATAATTCACATTACATATGTATCTGGAAATTAAAAGCCATTTACTCAAAAATTATCGAAGAAATAATAAGCCACAATTAAATGAAACTATGTGATGTAGTATTATTTCTACTTTCTTTGAGTTCTATACCACGATCTAGGTCTCGTTGTATTACCCGATTGTAAAACCCGGGTCGTGGTAAAGAACTTAAAGAAAGTAGAGATAATACTACATCACGTAGTTTCATTTAATTGTGAATAATGAATTTCTACAAAATTAACGGGATATTTATTCAATAAATTATTAAGCCATTTATCGGAAAATTTTGTGATAATATCTAATAATTCTTGACTCTCATACTATCTTGTAACTATAAAATCAATTTTGGTCAAATAGATATACTTGTAAGATCTTGCGAAGTAGGTAAAATGCCTCGTGTTTTAATGGAGACCATATTTTTTTTCAATTCAATGTTAATTTTTGTTTGTTTCCCTTAAATGAAATATTATGATATTTTTCTAATATTCTTATAAGAAATTAACCCTGTACTTCTTACCGCAAAGTATGTTTATAAAATTTTGTAATGCATTGAATGCTTTGTAAATTTCTATATGTATTTAAAAGATGTAGCTAAATATATTATTGACTTTTAATTTTTATATGATATTTTTGAAGAGTGTTTTTCGTTAGAAATGTTTCTTTTTTCTTAACCTTTTTAATACTCAGAACGAGGGAGAATAATTTTTAGGTGTGTAGCATACAATCATTTGGAAAAGCATCCTTTATTTTTTTTGTATGACATTTTTTTAATTCTTTGAACAAATACTTAAGGGGACATAGAAAATTTCTGATAAATAAAAAAACCGAAACTATCTTTGATTAACAGGCATACGATTTTATAATTTTTTACTTGATGTTAAGCCGTAAGCAATTGCAGCTTCTTCTGTATCATGGGCCTTCATACCGGATCTAAATGATCCTGCGTTAATTGTAAATTTTAGAAATCAGTAATGAATTTTTGGCATTTTATTAATTAATTTTCTTATGGGCAAATGTTAAGGAATGTTCTGAAAGTGAAATTGTAATTATATTTAACCAACATTTTATCTAAAATCAGTTAAAATTGTTTTCATCACACGAAAATAAACCTTTTTTCCATAATTTCCTCAGAGACTAGGAAACGTTATCTTTTGGTGGTAATAAAGAATCAAAATTATTATAGAAAATTTCGAATAAGACGAATATATATATCTTTATTTTCTTAAAGTCAACTCATATTTTTTACATATTTCCAGAACAATTTGATAATTTTGAGAAACTGTTCTTTTAATTTTTTTTTTCACTTTTTCGTCGTAATTATCACACACAAACCTATTATGTCTTCGACAGATGGTAAATTTACACATCACACCGGCGATGTAATAAGTTGTTGAATCAGTTACTTCAAATATTTTTCTTCCACGCATCCCTGGTTTTCCAAAATTTATTGTCAAAACGGATAGCTTCGTCTAAATCGTTCCAGTTTCTCACGAAGTACCATATATTCTCCAAGAGAATAACGCTACGGTAAATTTCCAAAAAAATCTCTAATTTGTGTCAGTTTTTTTTTATTTTTCTGTTTCTTCTCATGGGTCATCTTCAAATTCGGTCGTAAAATCTTTGAAACGAAAGTGTAAACTAGAAACATTGATATTCTAGCTACTTAAATATTCCATGTGGCACTTTGAAGTGACCACATAAATTCATATAATTTCTATTATATGTATTGCCGTATAATCTTTCCCTTCGTCTCTCCCCGTCCCTGTATCTGTCTGTTCTTTAGTCTTCTCTTTAAATCTTTTCTTTAGTATAGCTGTATGAACATTTAAAATTGGTAATGTTTCAAAGTGCTCTACTGAGATTTCGAAGAATATAAAATTCTGTCAGTGGTGTCAACATCTCATGCGCTATTGATTTGTCTCCAAAGTTGTTGTATTGCGTTATGACTGTATATTTTTACCTTTCGTGAAGGTTTTGTATTACTTCAATATGTTATGTTATCTTTCTCAATCTAATTATCTGGATATTATCAATGATCACTCAGTACATATGTAGCTTGAAATGTATTCAAAAGAATACCTATTCTGGACTTCTTTCTGATATATTAGAACGTATGCATCTACTGACAGTACAGAGACATCAAAAGAAAGATCACTGTTAACAGTTTTGATTGAATTATTTTTGTTGTTATATTTTGTTATCATATTTGAAATTACCGGTCATTCTGCGATTTTTGAATTTGAAAACTTTCCACACCCTTACTACAAAAATAAAAATTTTTAGAATTTTAATACGTAGTCAAAAAATAAAGTATTTTAAACAGTTGCAGCGCGTATATTTTCCTTTAACCTCTTTACGTATCCGCCCTTTTCGAGGGCGCTGCACGAATTGGATAATGTGGGATATGCGTATAGCTCGCATTAGTACTATGACGTGTAATCTGAATAAATACAGAAGTTTTGAACTAAAATGTCCATATAAACAAATTATTTGTGAATAAATAGTTGTAACTAAACTGTAACTAATGATTTTTCATATAATTAAGTTCCATATAACACTTCAATATCTCTAAACGTGTGAAAAACTCTATTTACGTTCAATACATGGCTTTTAACGGATAAATTAAAAAAAATGAAAATATTTGATAGCTCTGACGTTCTATACATGGCACTTAACAATTTAAATAACATTATTAGCCATTCAGAATCTTTTCTATTTAAGAAAGTTTTTGAAAAATGTGTTTTGTAAGGAATAAAACAACAACTTTGCCCAGATATTATTATTAACCGATACTTTTTCAGATTAAAATGTTGGTACGATACTGAAGGTATTTATCCAAAACTCGCACCCTTCAAAGTGGAAAAGGTGTACTTGAACCCTGACATATTTATTTATCACGATGTAATGAATGACCAGGAGATTGAGTATATTAAAGCATTGGCAAAGGAAAAGGTATACATTTATATTTGTGCTACATACCCTTCATGCTTTTATATTCAAAATTGGACAACAAAAAACATTTTCTGTAATATCGTTTTATGTAATGTTCTACTAATTTCATCTTATGGCAATATTTTTTCTCATTTATGGAATTTCGATCTTTTTTTTATTAGTCTAAAATTAATATATTTTCAAAATGTTGAAGTGACTCATTAATTAAGTGTCGAGAGGAAATTAAAATATTTCGGAGTTTAGTGGTCGCTGTTCTACTTTAGAAATTTTATAAGGTTGAAGCTTTGGAACACGCTATTGTTTCAATATCTTTACCCATAAGGGGCTAATCTCCTTTGTATGCTTAAAGGGACTAAAATTTTCTCTATTTGTGCACCAAGAGTAAATTTTAACATACAAAATACTTTTTATAAATTTAATTTATTTCATTTTTCCATTTGGAAAGGTCTACATGAATCAAAATGAGAGCATCCAAACTAAGCCATTTGAGGAAAGAAAAACGAAAATCTTCGATGACTCCGACGTTGTGATAGCCCGAATCTCCCGTCGCGCTAGTCGCATCTCACGCATTGCGTCAGATGTTAATGAACCAGTGCGCGTGAGCTGTTATGGCGTTGGCAGTTTCTTCCCCACGCACTATGATTTTATTAAGGTAAGTGTCTGAATTTTGAGAACAAGACATTAGCAATAATATTTTAATATTTATGCTTATTTTTGACATTTAAATAATTCTAATTAAGTGTTCACAACTACGAGTGTTATTCTAATTTAGTTTGGCTACTTTATTAATTTCTGGTTTTCATGTGGTCATCACAATTTATATATAAGAGTTTAATTATATTCTAAATAATCGAATGATTTAAAACCAAAATGCAAGAATATGAATTTTTAAAAAACTAAATTGAATAATATTGATTGTTAAAACCGCTTCATTGCTAAGAGTAATTTATTAAAGAATTTTTTTTCCTCGTAATGAACACACAACAACCGAGAATATGATGATGCAGTTAATTAAGGATAAGAATACAAATATCTCTGCAATTAAATCATTTATCCTATCTGAATTCATACAATTTTCTTCAAGTGTGGAATAAAGATCGTATTCGAACAGGACACAATGCTTAAGTGTACGGAACACTCTCATGATAAAAAAGTATCCATGGCACATAAAATGATTGTAAGACGTTTCTTTGCTACTGTTAAAGTGCATAGAATATACATAATGTACGTCTCATATACCACTGCCTAAGTAATTATCTCTTGAGTTTGTGTGTATTTAGTATAACAACGAGTATTTGAGACACTAAACTTATGTAGCATTAATACAATTCTGGTCCAGATACGATTTCAATAGGACTCGTATAATTTCATCCACACTAAGACAATGATACACCTACTGTATTTAATGAATAAGAATTGTAATTTATTTGTGAAGAAATGACAATCTACTTAGTTTACCAAAGAATACTTTTATTGAAAGCATTTGTCATGTGTTATTACGATCTATTTTTAATAGATTAGATATTAAAATATACAGACCGTTACTAACCTAACTTTTTTTATTTTGTTACAAACAACATATAATGTTAAATTTGTCTTACCGATGATCATTTAAATCGATCAATTATAAATTTCGCTTGCGAAATAAATGTTCTGTATCATAAATATAATGTCTAAATGATTATGTCATCAAATTTACAACTGATTTCTTTTATAGGGGTATAACTGTCTCACCGGCACACGGCCAGTTTACTGGAGACAACACCGATAATAATTTTTATGGGTATCCCGTCGAGAGCTCAGAGAGAAACAAAGTTAATGGAAGCAGAAAAGATAGTCTTCTGTTTCTTGTGCATGGGTTAATAAGAAAAAAATGATGTACTTGCACTTCGATTCATTTCCATCTCGTATAGGGAAGAAATAAAATTTATTAGCTTTACTGCTCGCCGTGAAAATCACTTTGACTTCTCCATTAGAAGGAAGTTCGTAGATCCGTGATTTCGTAACCTACTGTGGACTGAGAAGAAAAGTTTAGCCGGTTTTTATTTCCTTAACTCGATTTTAACCATGTGTATAATTATACACCTTTATATTCTGTTCTCTCCGGGCATTTATTTCTCCCTTTTAATAACTAAGTTTTACTTCAACTGAAAATAACAATATTTCTTTCCTATGTAGTCAGTTATTACTTAAAATTAATTGTGACTTAATAATAAATAAATAAAACGAGAAAAATAAAGATAAAAATCATTAATTTTAAATATTCTTTGGTTCATTATTTAGTAAAAATTCATAATTCAGATCAATTAATAGTCAGTGTACATTTTAAATGCAGTCATTTTTGAAACGAAATTATTATCAAGAGAAAAAAAGGCGTTCGACATTTTTAGACGGACAATATTATTAACTGAATACTTTTCTCACGTTCAGTTACTATCTCCTCCCACACCGTGTCGATATGATGGTAACTGTCATTAACTGAATTACCTAGTGCTTTACAATAATTAGTCGTCTATAGTCTGTAGGTAAAAAAATGTTTCAACCACATTTGGTAATACTTTTCGCATCTAAAATTCTCAGCTTATATATAATAAAGCTATGCTGGTAAACTACCCCTTATGAATATTTGAAGTTATATTCTTCCTGAAATAGTTCTTTTTAGGTCTCTTATTAAATCACATATATGAGTTTGGGCAATAATATACATTTGGATTACTAATACTTGATTCAATAATTTGGTCAACCTATCAATTTCTTCCAAATGAAAAGATTAATATTACTTTGTTGTCATGGCTTTTAGCACACTCTAAATATTTATAATAATTCATATTTTTCATGTCTGCATAAAACTTAATCATAACGTCGTTATAATCTTAATTTTATGATATATTCGTAAAAAATGTGAAAACATTGGAGATTTGAATTAGATAATCATCAAACCTAATGAGATATCGTCATTGTGGTAGATAGCTTTTGAACAATTCATGCGCCTTTTCATTTGTAGTATTTTAATTTGGCTTCTAAGATATTTTTACTTTATGCAATAACACGTATCATCATTTACTACATCAAAAGCAAGTAAATTATGCAACAGGACAATGGCAATCGCTTTATCTATGTCGGCTGCGGATAGTATTGGTTATTTTCTACCTGTCGGTTACTGGTTTTAAACTTTCGCTTATCCCGTAACTTGATTGGCCTTGCCTATAAGCCCATAAGACCGGTATATATCTTTTAAGAAAATGTTATGGTGTACATTCAACTTTCACATTTTTGTTTTAATTTCAGAAAAGACATATACAATGGTACCAAAGCAAATCCATTATGATCGAGGAGGCCACATCAACAGTGCTTTATTATGTTAGTAACATATGAAAGTATATTTCACGAAAATCTATATGAATATTTTAATAATGCGTTTTAATATCCACTTTCATTTCAAACTAGATGTATGAATAAACGATATGAAATAGAAGCGTTAGAAATGGGCATGAAAATAAACATTGCTTAAAAAATGTTTACAGTGTATTTAAGCAAAACTATGGGTAATAACATCTTATCGGACTGTCAGACTGGTTTTTTATTCTGTACTAAAGAAACCATCTTACTTACTTTTCTGAAAACATTTTCAAGTTAAATAAATAAATTAGTTCTCTAAATGAAGTATAATTGAAAAATCATGATCTTATAAATACTCTTATATTCGCATACCTCTGTCGCTCTCCTAAAATTATGTTTATTTTAATATTTACAAATGTAATGCATGATTGAGTAATTAAAATTTTCAAAAAGTAAGAACATCAAATTTATTTTTAGAGCAAACAGATAAATTTGAGCAATTATTTACTTTGACCATCAACATTTTAATTAATTACTTATTGGGAAAATAAAAAACTATTAAATTTTAAGGAAAAAAAATTGTGTGGTTTTAGGAAACCACGATGAAAGTGAAACTTTTTATCAGATTGTAGGCATTTAATTGAGAATTTTTCGAAAGCTACTTGATTTAAGATTTTAAAAGTAATATTAACTTAAGACGTCAAAAAGGAAATGATAATAGTAGACAAGATATATAACTATGAATGTTTATTTTACTCTGCGTACTAAAGTACAGAATACATAAATAAATACAATGTTCGGTATGATATATATATATACATATTAAAAACGTAGATCAATATTTATATAAATCATTGAATTATTTTAAATTTAGATTATTTGATCACTAACTTCATCTTCGCTTTGAGTCTCACAGTTTATAAATGTAAATAATATTTTGTGGTAACTAAAATAAGTAAACATTGACATGCATTCTATTTTTTCAATGTGTCTGGTAAAAACTGCATCGATCGTAGTACCATACCAACGCTGCACAGCTGATGAGAGCTATAGGTACCGCCATATTGGTTTCTTTACCCCCACTCCGCGGCCGACTGTAATGCGACATGCGATAGGTAAACGAAATATTCTGAGGCGATACAATAAAAGTTTCACTTTAAAATCAAATATATTCATTTAGCATAATAAACATTTTCCTTTATACAAAATTTTATACAAATTGACATAAAATATCCTGCATCTTAGCCGACTGTCAAAATTTATTAGATTTCCTGTACACTTTGAAGTGTATATGAAAACAGCAAATAAGGCCCATCTAATTGAAAAGTAGATATTTTCTAAACTGTTATTATGACTTTAAAAACAAATTTTAAATACAAACTCTGTTTTTTTCAAGCAATGAAAAATAAGAAAATTGAAATTCTAGGTGTAATTCCAACATTGAATAGGGTTGTAAAAAACTGTACTGGGTCTTATCAAATTATAGTAATCATATAGAGCTTGCGGACTAAATGAACAATTTTTAAAAAAGAAAATAATAAGCATTTTTTTTAATTCTTCCTTTTATATCTATAAACATATAGATTACAAAACTCTTGTAAATTTCAAAAGCCTCATGAGATGAATTTCAGTTTTATTGGGCCTTATTTACTTTGTCATTAAAAGTGAATTTTACAATTGATTCTTTCACGCAATTGCAAAATATGTTTTGGTTATTAAAAAAAAAGTTGAAATACTATTAAAAGGATATATGGAAAAAAAGTAACACTAACTAAATTCCATGGCTATTTATCGTAATAAAATTACAAAACATTGTTTACGCAGCAGACACTAAAAATGAATGCGGCATCATCGATAAAATTGTAGTAGGAGCGACATGCAGCCATTTACTGGATATCGTCCCGTTATATATACGTGTGAAGTAATAATATTATCAAGTTATTTTAAATGTGTTTCCATCTCTCGGGCTTTATTACATGCAGGGCCTTATTAATACATATATTTTAGGACTCATTTAAAAATTACACAAATTTTAATTTCTATTGTAAAAAACTAATTTAACGTTTAATTAACGTCTTTTTTATTTTTTGTAAGCGCGATTATAACACACGTATTAATCCTTTATTTCGATGTTATGATACAAATTTGCTTACTTCTTTTGGTCGTCAGATGTCAGATGTCAAGTTAGGCGGCGAAACAGTATTCACGAGACTCGGACTAGTAATTCCACCTAAGAAAGGCAATGCAGTAACATGGCGAAATTTGTTGCCTGGGAATAAAAAACTTGACTTTCGTTTGTGTCATGGTGGCTGCCCCATACTTCTCGGAATGAAATGGAGTAAGTTTAAAATAATACAAAACGAAATTACCCCCGCTTATGATCGTACTAAAATTAAAATGTAAGGCCATAGTTATACGTTTTAGATTTAAAATTGAAAATATCGGAAAAATCCATTTACGGATATGCTGGGTCATTTCCGCAAAATATCAGGCCCTAAAATTTATTTAATTATATAATTTCATAATCACAGCATATAGCTTTTCAGCACTAAATGAAAAGGAAACATTTTACTCTTTTGCAGTATCGGTGTTTCATCTTCAAGCTCCTAGAAGTTTGATGTGACCAGCAAACTAATTGATATTTATGGCAACAAAGGTTATTCCAGTTTTAAATCTGAATATTTTACAAGTTTGAAATGTTATAGAATATTGTGAAATTTTTTATACGTTGTTTACGACTTTTTCAGAAAAAAAAAGCTAATTAGGAATAAATCTAATATTTATATTATTATACATATTCGTCTCAATAAATTTTATAAAAAATGGCTAATCGTTATTAGAATATGATCCCATGACATATTTTGTTACGTAAATCGTGGAAACTTAAAGATATATCCAGATGATATATATAAAAAATCATTGTTGACAATACAAAGGTTCTAGTAGACGGCTTTCGATATTAATTAAGATTTTGCAGTTAACGGATGAGTTTTCAAAAATAATTAAAAGACTCGTCACAAGGATGAACTAATAAGCAAGTTACTGCACGTAAAAAAACTGACTAAGAGAATTTGGTGCACGTCCATGACAGGATTTAATAGTCTTAGTTTTATAGGTATTAGATGTTACAAAATGTGCAATTATAAAATCTGGCAAGATTAATATCTTGCCAATATGAAGACTTGAGGACTAGGAAGTTTAGTCGATGTAGGAAATGATTGCTTCCAAGAATATCAAACAGGGTAAACGCTACTGCATCCGTTATAATTTTCACACAAAGCCCTTTTTAAGAGTAGTATTTTAGCATTTTTTTTATTTTCTCAAATTATAGTGGAAAACTTAGAAGATTTGGAAAGGAAACATCTTGAAACCAAACATTAAAATGTCTTAAAACAAACTTAGTTGATTGAAAGATCTATTTTTTGGGAAAGGTATTATCTTTTTTGACCCCTTTCGTCCCACGTGAAAACAATTTTTTTTTTTAATTTTGCTTTATATTTTATTTCTTATCATTAACTCACTTCTACGCGCCAAATTCGATTTTGATTGATGTAAAAAAGACCAAGTAATCGAGCATCGATTCACAGATAGACATACTTGACGAAATTAAGGATCCCTAGCTAAGGCTGTGGAACACTAAAATAGTCTTTGCCTGCAATTATGTCTTTAGCTTTTATGTAATTTTTACCACCTATAAATGTACTGTTAATTTGAAATCATTCATGAAAATACAATATTATAGATGTTTTATTTTATGGTATAATAAGCACATCTGGTTTCTCTTTTATGAAAAACCAAGGCCAGACCTTTTTTAGATGTATCGTTTTGCTGAACAAGAATTTGTATTTTATACTTTAAAAAGCGCTAAATGTTTTGAATATAAAGCAAGAGAAATATCTAAATTGTTCGCTCTACGACCACATAAGTGGTCTTCATCCAACACCCCGTCCATTTAAAATTTGCAAATTATTTGGAATTCCTTTTTTACCTTTTGTTAGTTTTTCCTATTAATTCCTATTTAATGAGAAATAAATGCTTGACAATGAATGCCATATATATATATATATATATATATATATATATATATATATATGTATATAGTTGCAGAAAACTAAGAACTGCGAATTAACAAATATTATATTGACTACAGGCCATACGAGCTGAAAAGATTGTTTAATCCTTTTTAATAAATTTAAATAAAAATGTATTTTTAATCTTGGAATACATATAATTGTGACATAGTTTTATATGTTTTGTTTTAACTAAAAACTCTGAAGATATAAAATCTTTTAATATAATTTTGGCATATAAATCGAAATCCGTGAAGGAGAAAAAAGTAGTAAGTAAAACCAAAAAAGAGATGTTTTGTATTTATCTTCAATAATTAAGTTTCAAACTTATTTGGTATTTCAAACCGTTAGTGCAGTATAGAAATTGCGAAAATTGGTAACCATTTTAAAGTGGCGGCCGCATCCGCAGTACAAGTCCTGATATGTAATGTTATTTACAGATACTAGTAATACATGTATGTAAAGCACCTACTTTTGGGGAAATATTTCCAGACAAAACACAAATATGACTAGACTAATTAACCCTAAATCGTTCATCATATCAAAATATCACTCTATTATAAATAATTTTGAGAACTATAATAAAAATATTATAAAATGAAATACAATGAAAATAGTCTAGCTAAATACAGTACAAAAATAAGATGTATGTATTCACTTTCGTCACTTTTTTTAGTACTTATATTTCAGTAATATTTTAATAGTGTTGAAAATATTAAAGTGCCTAAAGTAAAATATATTGGGTGAAAAGAACAATGAATAATTTTTTCGCTGTTCAAAACACTTTTTTAGAGATCTCTCAAAATATATCTAAAAACGTAAATATGAATAAACAGTTAAAATGTGGAATATACTTGTACGTGCAAAATTTTTATATTTAGGCAAAGAAGAAACGAAAAACTTATTTAGGTCGTGTTTTGAAAATGTTGTTTTGCTAATAATTAAACTTAAATAAAGAATATTTTCTTTAAATATTTATGTGTATGTATATAAAGACAATTTAAAAATATTTTAAAATGCAAATAAAAAGTTGTACAGTAGTTCTGAAATTGCCAAAAAATTAAAATAAAATTTTGGTCTTCTGTTGAAACGAGATGTCTCTTAAAATATATAACTGGTTTAACAATTTTTTATATTATATAGACAATTCTAAGCAATTAAAATCATTTACTTCCCAGAATACAGAAGATAAAAATAAATTATATTTATTTTTGGTGACTTTTATTTACAAAGCCTTTGTTCGAAGCTCATGATGATTTTTCTCAATTACCTATTGGGATGCATAAGAATATAGTAAGGACCCAAGGTATGATTCGACTGGCATCGTAGTTTTTCGCGTCATCTACGTTGACTGTGATAATCTGTATATAAAAAATAAGTCAGTTTAGCGTATTTTAGAGATGCACAATATGCTTTCTGACTTCCTTAGGCAAACTAAATGAATTCCTGCGACACATGATGAAAATATTCTGAAAACGTATAAAGTTGTAATAGTAACTAATTCATTTTCCTCCTAGGAAACCATGTGAAGTATTTCTGATTGCAAAAAACAATTAAAAAATATGACTTATATAAAAATAAAAAATTAATATTTTTATATTTATCAATCTTAAATATTCTATCCACCTTATCACACCACATATCCCACAAAGAAGTATGGTGCGTATTTTATTTATTTTATTTGTTTCGATATTTGACCCTAACAATGCTTATGTGGATAAAATGTGTGGATCTTATAATGCGCTCGTCCATATTAGTTAGTGCATTGAATCGGTGTTGGTTAGTAATTAAATTTTTAACACAGAAAACGTTTTCCTTTTATTTATTTCTACATGTTCCAAAAAAAGTTTTTGTCCCTCAAAAAGATACAACCTCTCTATAACAGCCACTTTTTAAGAAATTGTTTTAAGTGATAACTTGACATCTGGCATAGTAATTGGTCATATTGATATTAATAGGTCGCATTTGTGCAGTAGCTAATACTGTGAAATATTTATTTCTAGGGCAATTTAGAAATGGAAAATTAAACATCATATTTTGTTAATCTTATAGTTCTTATAAAATATTATTTAAAAATGTTAATTATAAGGAGATTTCATTTTAATTTCATAATACAAAATGTTCTAAACTTTCTTTCCCTCCTGAAACTACTCAAGCAAATATCTTGAATAATGCAGAGAAGGAGAATATGACCAGAATATTATATGAAAACTGAAGCAATTTTCAGTATTAGTACGTATTAGGATGCTTGCTGCGTCCGTTGATGTGTTGGATAGATATTCATGTATAAGGAATGATCCTTGAATATTTAGATTTAGTGCCGATACATTCTGTTATCCCTGTGAAGGTTTCTGTATCTTGTTTAAATCATTTTTTTGTCCCGCCTGTGTTATTTTTCATATAATAAAATTTTGAAATCAAAAACTAAAGTTTTCTAAAGAGCAAAACAGCTAAATCAAATTACTCGCATGAAAGTCGTTTGCAAACTACACAAAACTGCTCCAAAACTACAAAATACGTTAATTATTCGGAAATATAAGTACAGGAAATATGAAAAAAAGTGGTACCAAATGAAATTACTTTATTTTTTAACACATTTGTCGCAACAATCCTAAATGCATAAGTTGCGCATAAAGATAAACAAAAGATACTGTATCCATTCAGAGAAAAATATGATTTTGGCGAGTGATACCTGAATCAATTCATTAAACATTGCAGCGCTGTGTTTAGATTTTTCTTCCTTTTAAAGTCTAAGATAAATTACAAAGGAATAGCCTTAGAAGTAATATATCATGATTACATTATTTTTTTGCATTAAATGTATAATTTCTTTTTAAATATATAACGAATTTTAAAATTCCGAACTAAAACAAAAGTCATTTGTGTGTTTCACTTTTTTACTATCTTATACATATATTGAAACTAAAATTATGGAAAAAATACAGGGTTTTAGGAGTTAATAACTAAGTTAGAAGAAAATTAAAACGATAATTTTCAATGTCACAATTTTTAGGTTATACCAAAGTTTATGTTTGAAATATGTAAGACAATAATCAAACAAAGTTAATATTTGAATATGTAAGACAATTTTCCGAATGTAAATGAATTCGAATTTATTTATTGTTTTTTAAACAAAAAAAATTTTTTTTAAGAAATGTATCCCGAAATTAATAATATGTGTGTAACAAGTTTTGGTCATTAGAACAGGCTACTGACTGCTAGAGTCTATAATAATTTGAAGTCAATTGTTTCTCTTTACCGCGTGAATAGCGGATGAAGAGACAAGCTTAATTATCATCGAGGTAGGGAAAAAGCAGCTGGATAATCCCGAGTATTTTTGCTGATATAATCGCGACTCTGACTACCAATGTCGCTTAACGAACGGAAAAGAGGAACTTTGTGATTGCAGGATACATTTTAAATAAAATAATTCGACGTACTATCGCAGAACCAAGATAATTTTGTTGATATTTTTACCAAGGTAAAATAGGTTAAATTTACTAAAATCCATACGGGATAATATACTCTCTCGTACGAATTTTTAGCAAGAAGGATGCCTGGACTGTTCATTGCTATTAGGATTCCATTTTCTACTTAAAACCTAAAATTAAATTTCCATCAAACATATTTCACGCCTAATTTTTGTAAAAATCATGATAATTCAAACATTTGTTTAATATTTTTAAATATATAAATTATAAAATTTCTGACACCAGCGCAACTAAAATCCGCTTATATGATTATATGTGGCGAGCAAGTCTGTGCACTAGATTCCAAACAATCTCCTTTTATATGCACAATAAAGAGATTTCGTACATAATATGTTTGTGTAAATGCATATATAAGTTTTCAAAGTGAAACAGTTGACCTATTTCGGCCTTGCCAATCAGATGGATCACGCACCAGTGAAGCTGGCGATGAAGTAAATACTATTTCATGGACCCACCTGCCTAGTTCTAAATTAGCTTTAATTTTTTGTCAAATATTCTAAGTGTCATGTGACAAGTGCTATTTTACACGATTGCATACATTGGGTAAACTTTTGCTGCCTGATCTTAGGGCGAATATTTATTTACATACATCATAACGGTTTTTCATAGAACGATTTCGTCTCTTTACAGTATATTATTAAATATTTCATGCATTTAATTTAAAGTCAACGATAAATACATACACAGAAAAATCTAAGTGAATTAAAATGATTATATTGACAATACCCCCCCCCCGCCCCTCTTACCCGTCCTCTTATTATATAGTATGTAAGATACACATGCCAAAATATTATCGCATATTATCATCAAATTGATTTCTTCATTTGCTTCTCCCATAAATATTTTTTTAAATAAACATAAATTAAATAATACTTGGACAGTATTATTTATTTTATGTTATGAGAATCTGTTAAAAAAATGGAACTCATACTTTAACTGATTTCGTTCTGAATACTTAGTTTGTTTGCCACATATAATTCGTACAGGTGAAATCCATGTATTTACTATAATACTACTTCGTATTTTATTTTCTTAAAGATAAATAAAAGATAAAAAAAAAACTTTTCTTAAAAAAAATAGATTTTCAATATTTATGTATAATAAATAAAATAAAATATTAATATAAACATTTGAAATTTAGTATATAAAATATTATTTTTCTTTTTCATCCTAGTTTCATCCCCAAAGAAAGTTCCTTTTCTAATAAATGTATGAATTATTCGAAGGACCGCAGAAGCCTGTTTCACAGCAAATTCACCCTCTTAAACCCACTTACGACCGGTGCGTTGTCTATCGGTTACACTTCGATATCGCAACTCAAGCCTACGCTTTACCTACTTGTAATGATTCTCCTATGTAACGTGAACCTAAAATGACTTATGCGAGCGGTGTCAAGTGCTAATGACAAATTGAGAGTGGCATCTAATACTGTGTCAGCAATGAAGAATTCAAAGAGAGGACATGTCTCGCTTTTGTATCGTATCAGAGTGATGAAAGCATGGCGTTAGCGTCCGAAGGAGGTTAATGAAATGAAAGGAAAAAGGATATTTTCAAAGAAAATATGAGTGAAAGAGCACGGTTTACGTTGGAGTTTGTGGGTATGTATGTTTTCAAAGGTTAATAAAATGTAAATGGATATTGGCTATGAATTTTTTTCCTCGGTAGATGAAGAGCAAATGAAGAAAATTATCAATTTTTAAGATCGTAAATGTCTTCCAGCCTTGAATAATGCCAACAAAAATTTTAAATTTGTGTCTTAAATTTCTACATGAAGTAATTTGATTAAAACGAAACATAATTGCATTCTAGTGGTTCACAGATGGGATCCATTATGTTTATTAATAATTGGAAAGGTATTTATGGCGACAAAGGAACAACTGGGTTTTTTGTCTATAACTAGAAAGTCGGAGAAAACTAGAAAGTGCCGGGTGAGTGCACCAGAGAAGGACGATTGGTTAAAACCGTTTTATTATTGTTTTCTGCTATAACTCTGATAAGTTTGCTACTGTTATTCATATATTCGTTCAAGCACATTTACGACGTAATATGAGATGGATTTAGCATTGACTTGTGACTGTATCATTCTTGTATTAGTGTAATTAAAGCATCGACTCCTTTGATTTCATTAAATTTTACTTCAACACTATTTATTTGAGTTTTACGATGCTCAAATAAAACCTGTTTCAGTCAATCCATAACACATTGTTTGGCTCTCAAGTAGACAAACAACAAAGAATTTAAGTGGGCAAACAAAAAAGAAGTAATTCATTGTTTATTTTAATTTGTATAAGTGTGGTATATTTTTTTTCAAAGTATTCAAAAAAAGGAACGTAGTAAACTTAAAAAAACGAATTAAAACATAATGATTGATAAAATATAAAGATATAGAGAAAGAATAGGGAGGGGAGTTAGAGAAGGATAAAAATATTAATAGTGTGTTTGAAAAAAATAATATTCCGCAAATATTTTTCAAATATTAATTGATACTGTATCGCGGGTATCGTACTTAAGTTCGCTCTATATTTTTGTGTTACAATGAATTATTTATGGTAATATGTTGTGAAATAATGTGAATGAATTATTGGTTTTAAAATATAGCACAACTTGTAAGCATATATTTGCTTACAAGCTGTACTATATTATATATATATATATATATATATATATATATATATATATATATATATATATATATATATACATGAATCTTTAATAAATACATAAAAAAATTAATAGAATTTATTTTGAAAATTTGTCTTTATATGATGCAGCGAGAAATCAAAAGAAACCGACAAGAGCAACAGAATCAGCGAAAGAACAATCAATACATTAATGCATCGTCAGTAGCTTCATTTTTGTCCATGCTTTCTTTATCTAAATATTATAGTTATTAACAATCCACTAATTGTATTTGGCACTGCTAAATTTTGATATCAGGCAATTATTTTATTTTATATCCAAACTACTCAAATATTTATCGAAAAAGCATTCGCAAAATAATATTTAATATAATGATTTAACAGCAAGATAAGAATGCATTGCAACAAGACAAGAAAATGTTGAGATGTGATGTGATGAATATGTAATTTGTACACATGTAGGTAGACATATTCATCGTGAAAACGTTGACCTATTTTAGCGTTGTCAACCATAGATAGATCGCATGTCAATAGATCTAGCCGCAATATTACCGAATGTGTATGGTACATTTTGGCAGACGCGCTCAATATATCGTACCAGCGTTTATCATTTATTTCATACGTTATATTTACATTACGATTTTTTTTCTGCCAAACTTTATGCCAAGTCTTTATTGATGCAAAACTCGAAGCGTTGTTTCGAAATATTACATATTAATTATCTGAAAATTTCGAAACTTTTACTATGAAAACATTGTTTCCTTCAATTTTTTAATAGAGAAAATGCAAGTAGCCTCTCGTTCTAAATTCCTATTCTTTTAACAATGAAATATCATAATATTTTGTTGAAAAAAATTAAATAATAAACGATTTTATTAGCAGCTCAATTTTTCCTCGTCATATCTTCAATGATTAAATGAGTCGAAAAATCAGATATGTTGATGCTCATGTCATTGTCTCACTATGATAAATTTGCTTCCATTTATTTTTCGTGACTCTCTGAGCATGTCGTAAGTTTTTAATTGTGGATGTTATATGTTGATCTCATTACTACCTGTTATCATTATACATAAATATATTTTTATATATAAATATTTAATTTGACATTTATTTTAATTTTTGCTTACTCTTAATTTTTTACCTTACAAAAAACATTAATTAGTACTAGTAGTAACTAGACGATATCCATATTTGATATTTCTGCTATACGATTTTCTACTGACCAGCAATGAGTTGAGGTCTCGTTAATCACCCTTCTTCATCATCATTCTTGATAAAATTAGCTCTAAATCCACAGGAGCTGAACGATAGGTAAAGTGTGCTTTATCTTTTGACCATTGCCTTCATAAAGGGCAATTACTCGGTGGCTGGATCCAAAGACGGAGA
This sequence comes from Druceiella hillmani, assembly GCA_039881145.1. NCBI lineage: Eukaryota > Metazoa > Arthropoda > Insecta > Lepidoptera > Hepialidae > Druceiella > Druceiella hillmani. The sequence continues at coordinate 11,107,718 of JAYKKI010000014.1, forward strand.
TAGTCATGTTATTTCTTTATTCTGAATACGGCGATAGCACCTTGACAAGGAAGGTCAATTAGCGTGAGTCTGGTGTAATTACAATCTTCCATTTCATTTCTTTAGCTGCATCAAAGTGGTTTTCTGAAGGAATTGATTTTATACCTGCATATTATGTAGTTGAACTAACTTCAGTGATAGTTGAACTGTTGCTTACGGTTATTCGGGGTTTCTTTTAGGTAAAAAGTCAGCTTTCCCCTATTCATTTCCAATGATGTTACTTACGATTCATTGCGTATATAGGCTCTTTTTCGCAATGTGGTTAAAAGTTGTTCTGAATTTAATAATTCGAGTACAATCACTGAACGTTTCATCGTATTTAAGTTCGATGTCGATCATTTGTTGACAGTGCTGTGTTTTGTCCATTAATAAGACAGAGTTAGAAGTTGTTCGCCTGCTGGTGATAAACCGTGTTAATATCTAGTCTTTTCGATATGAGAAATATATATAAATTTTATAGATCTTTTCATAGAAGAGCGACATTAAACAAATCTATTGCATTATTTCTTCATGACTTTTCAATATTCTCTATGATTGCTAAAATATATCGATTACAGCAAAAAAAATTGTTAAAGAAAGGATAGAATTCAATTTTTGTTTCATAATTTTAAAGGGCACATTCCAAAAATGAGATAACGTTTATGCAAAAAATACATTTTTACTTTTTCCCGTATTTTGAAACTAATTTTCTTAAAATTACGAAAATACTAGCGTTTTGAAGTTCACTAAATTATTACAGAAAACTATATCGATGTTCCCAGATTTTGAGAAAACCACTAATTTTTCTTAATATTCACATGGCATATATGGCATTAATGGTTGCATACAGTTTAATCTGAACGCTATGTATAATGAAATAATTAAAAGTTTACAGAACCCGTTTCAGTTTTTTGTACTGACAAAGAAAAACGGTAACTTTATAAAATGAATCACATATTTGTCTTTCTGCCTGCCTGTTAGTCGTTTTTTCGAAACTACTCGACGTAGAAACTTGTATATCTTAGAAATTAAAATATATTTATAGGAAAATTTTAAGGGTAGCAAATTGAGCACTTGAATTTTTTTTTAGTTCTGTACTTAGTGTGTAGTACCGCTTACGAAGTATAATAATAAAACATTTAAAATATTTCATGATGTTAGATTGTATATTTTAAAATTTTTACTGGACATTAGGCAAAGAGAGTGTAATAAATATATTTCTGAAATGATTAAATCTAAAATTGTGAAAACTAGAAATTTAAAGAATTTCCATTAAGACTGTAAGAAAACGATAGAGATTATTCTATATTGTGAAGTTTTTTTAAAAATATGCCATATTATAACACCTGCAAAAGTTATAGTGGGTAATATCTTAACGTTATGAAAAATTAATACTCCTTACTAGATAAATTAAAGTGCACCTATAAATAAATATTTTATGCATTTAACTGTGCATCGAATCGCCGTAATCTGAGTCCTACTCGTGTTTGAGAAATAATTTTTTTTTATTCTTGCATGTAACTCTTTACCTACTCTGCGACTTGTTGTTTTTTTAATGTCCAATTCAACATGGAACTGCCTTACTTCGAATTTGTCGGATGAGTGTTTTTGAGCACAATTTAAATTGTGTTAATTTGTGACGAAATTTCTCAAAATGTAAATAATAAAAAATAAACAATATTTTAGATTTTTTTGTACTTACTACAATGTATAGAAAAATAAACTTTTTACCTACGGTAATTTCTGTGAATATTTGTGTGACTTCTGATTTTCCAGTGATACTCAATACAAGTATGCTGTGCTATTACGTAATTAATTACATTGCGTAACGTATTACGTCCAAAAAGTACTTCACGTGTATTACGACTAGTTCTATGTTTTATAAAGTTACACCAAGTACGTCATCCTGATCAAGAATCTAAAAAATAATAATCAATAACCCAAAAAAAGCTCTTTTCCTTCACTCGTTGTACCGATAGGTTCCCGAAGTGCGCCGTTTGTACCCGTTTATCGGCCTGCCCCACAAGATGACATTATAAATTATGGAGACCAAGGGCGTAGGAACGCGCAATTTGTTCACGTTTTCATATCAGAAAAGTGTCACATCCACACCCTATTATTAAATTTATTTTCCCCCTTGTGTCGCGCGTCTCGAATGGAAACTTATGGCTAGATTTACTTCTTCAAAAAAAGTGTGAGAAGATTGATTTAACCCCATATATTTTGCTTTTTTTAAGATTGTGTAATTATTTTCTCCGCCTGTAAAAATATTTTCTGTACAAGAATGTTATACAGAAAGGAAAGAAATCATTGAAATATAATATAACGGCGTTTATAGTCAAAAGTTGATATATTTATTGAGAGATTAATTGTTTTTTGCCACGGCCATTAAATACATTGGCAAGGTGTTGTATATTTTTTTAATTTGCGATTTAAACTAATAAACATTAAGATTCATGAAAGAAGGGCAGGGTAATCATGTCTCGTATTACTTTAATGAATTGTTTTCCAGGTAAAAGCTTTGAAAACTGCCTATTATAAATGATTTAACACTATAAGCAGCATTTTTGTCTATTGAGCGTCGATCCATATATATATATATTGTTGTTACAAAATCGAGTTGCGCTTATTAGGACATAATTTAAATTTAATTTCAATCGTTTAAAAAGTCTAGATCAAAAATCTAGACTTACAGTTCAAGTTACAATCTAGATTATTTCTGGCAATAGTTTTCATGACTAATTTTAATATCTCAAATAATACCCTCTGCGTAATCCTACCGTAAACCTTCTCGCATAAAATAAGTTTATGCCCTTATTATCCCCGTAAACTCTTGTACCTTTCCTCTAGTACTATGTTATTTTTATTTTAAAAATTCGTTCTATTCGACTGTCTGCATTAAAGTATAGTATTACATATTGCACAATAGAAATATTTTCAACACATTTACAGGTTTATTATCATTAAACTTCAAATATATTAGTCTATTTATATCAGTCAGCTTTCGATTTTCAGCAGTTCTTGACTTATAATTCAAATTTCTTACTAATATTACTAATTCTCATGTTGGTCGGCGTAATATCAGTATTTTTTTCTTTCATATAGCTTAAATACCCTTCTAGTAACCAATATTAAAACATGTAGCTTTTAAACATTTTTATTTCAAATTATTCTGAGTAATTTAAAATAACTGGTACGATATGTTGCGCTTTATATGATCCTCACACCTGTGTAAATGGAAACAATTTGATGGAAATAGAGCGATGAAGAAACCATTTATAACTATTTATGATCAACAGCAGTGCAGTGGACAGCAAGTCCGACGGTAAACTCTCGCATTAGTTGACTACTTCACACATCTGTCAAAACTATATTCGTCTCCTGAAGATCCTTCATTTATTTTTGAATTTTTAAAATTTATCTTATTCTATCAACATAATTTGGTCTTCTGATATAACTATTGGCTTATTTTCTCATCTAACATTTTTCTTCTTTGACTTCTTAATGTTTACCTTTACATTTTTTTTTCTATATAATTTTGTTTTCCTACTGCCCTTCTACTTTTGTCCCATTTAGTGACGATTGTCTTCTTTTGTTGACAAACTTTTCTGACAGAATAAATTCTTTCAAATTTTCATCGATAACTTATTGATAAAAATTAAAAATATTTTTTGATATTTGTGTCAAGTAATATTAATTAATATTAAGTATAAAATAATGTAATTACTCTTTAAATTGCTTATTGTGACAAATATTATGTGTCTATGAAGATCTATAGTAGTAAAGTGAGTTATGTTCTTTGCAACTTATAATTGAAATTGATTGACTTTTGATTGGTTGATTTTGATCATCCGCGTCGATGATTTTTATCATCCATAGTCGATCCCAGTCGCGGTTTACTTCAGAAACTAAGTGCCATACAAAATATATAGCCATGTCTTAATAACATACACTCGAACTTTTTTTAATAAATAAAGCGATACCATATTACTGTTTGTCATTTCAAGTTATGTTTAAGAAAGGAATAGTCAATGAATAGCGAAAAGTTATTTTATTTTATGTCTTAAATGTAGCGTGATATCTCGTATAGCCTCTTATTGTACAATTAGATGAACAGAAATATGGTGGCTTTAAATTTTAAGCGGACCGGTCTATTTTTTACACTTAGAATCTCAACGACTTTCCCACTTCTGTATGTTGCATATGTTCGCATTTGTATACAGGCATCTGCTGTATAATCTTTTGACATATTGAATTATGAAATTATCATATTCTTAATTTAGATATAATCAGGAAAGCGAATAAGTTTTGAAAACTTGTTATTAGAAATATTAATAATTAAATGAAGTTATGCTATCCTGTTCCTAGACTCGTCAAAAACCTTATTAGTATAAAGTGATATGTATATTTATATGAATTCTGCATAACTTATCTTCGAGGCGTTTAATACATCCGCTTATGAGTTCTTTATACCCCATTATCTAGCTAATAATTAGAATCCTTCCAATTTATGAATTTTATACATGCTGTTGCAATATATTTTTAGGAACGATAGGTAAACCTTTTAGAAAAACCATTCTTGGTATATAAATTGTGGACAATACCATCAATAACTATGTGTTCGTGAATTTAATCTGGGAGGCAATAATGTCACACAAACCGGATTTAAAAAACACATGAAAGCTTTTCACTTTTTCATCAATATTCATCACTACGGTAATCCCAGTCGAATAGATACACCTCTGTAGATGGGAAATATATAACATTAGATGCAAATTTATGTAATGTAATTTGACTAAGAATTGAGATTCATTTGAAATGATTTTCGGTCAATAACATTTAACTGAAAGAAGTCATTAATGTTATTGATTACCTAAATATCAAAATGTTTATTGAGTTGTCATAGAACTTTCATTTATTTACATAGTATATTACAAAGTTGGTCTGTGTGCTTTTATTTTATGTTTTGCCTTCTATTTTATTGTATGTTAGACTTTTGCTTCTCAACTAAGGAAAGTTTGAGATTTAAATAAGGGTTTAACAAACAAATTGAAGCAAAATTCGTCATTTTTCATAAGAAAGTAAGTACGTGTGCAAAAGGTAATACGTAATGTGTTTTTAAAGAATTGACGGGACCATTATTTCTATTCTGTTATTTTAATTTGAACTAAAAAAAATTAAAGAAATAAAAAATTATATAATAATACAAAAACACAAACAAATTTAATTAACAATTCCCTATTTAGAAGAAACGAACTGGATCCGATATATTGTTACCTGAATTTCGGTTTTTTATCACAATTTTATTATAACACCTGCTGGTTTAATAAGGCAATATTTTTTGCAGAAATAATGATTGCTGTCTTATTTTCAGAAGTTCGATCTTGTACACGAAGCTTTAAAAAAAACGTAGTAATGCAATCTATTTACAAAAATGTTTGATTTTCAAGCGGGCGGTTCATAGAATTATATAGCTTCTGAAAAATTTGTGTGAAAGTATGCAATGCTTAAATTGCACCCAGCGTCAGTTTTATATTGAGATATCAAACCTTATGGGAGATTGTTATGATTTTTATAAGGTATTCGTCTATTTTTATCTAACTTTGTAAAGAATTAGTAAAAGATGAGTTTACCATTTACAAGATGTGGACTTTAAACAAAAAGAAAACTCGTTTTGGAAAAAAAAACTTGCAAGGCTTGGTAGTAGATGAAGCGAATATATCGTAATTCATTCCAAATTATTGGACACTTGAGAAAGAAAAAACAAAAATTGGATGAGGGGCTACCACCAGCGCCAGAACATTCAATATAGATCTACGTCGCTGTTAAAAAGCCTATGATTTTTAATTCTTTCCCTTCTTTTAAGGTTCCCAACCTCAAAAAAATAGAAACCTGATCATATCAATGACGTATCTGTCACTGTCTGTCACAACTGTTTTTCTTAGAAATAGTTTTTCATAAAAACTTTAAATCTGGTTCAGTAATAAAAAAATAAACTAACTTGTTCAAGGGATAATACTCACGTATAAATGAAAATTTTAGAGAGAAAGTTTAAAAAAAAAATTTTATTCCATATATGGTGTGGTATATGATTTGAAGAGGAAAGATTCCCAAAACATTTTTTTTCCTAATAATTTTAGATATAACATCTTCAGAGATATATTAACAATATGTTCTGCTGTATTTCCGATACTAAACTGATTGAACATAAAATTATGATAAAAAAGAGTTTTAAAAGCTGAACTGAAGTAATGATTTTAGATGTCATAATTTCTGAAACGTTCACCAAGTTTTTATGCCTTTGATGGGTACAATAAGCAAAATATTTACTTTGCCAATGTGTATTAGTAAATAGTTAAGTAGAAATACAATGTATCATTAAATATTTGCATGTGCCTAAATATGTACGGAGTACCAGTACCAGTTTTACGGATACTTGACACGTTAGTATATAGTGCTAATAACATCGACTGCCTGGTGGGTGCTTCTTACTACTCAGTGTTCGTAAACCAGGGGAGAACATTGCGTAAAAGCCTTAGTGAGATTGAACTAAATTAAATATCGCTATTTCACGCTATTCCACAAACATGTTTGTGTGATAGCGTAAGTACAAGAAAAGCGGTCAAACACGAGCCTGGCTCCCGCATTTAGGTGTCCATACCTCGTCTGAAGTGAAATCACTCTATTATAGACCTAAAACTTACATATAGACATTGTGGAGTGTTTGCTATTGGTATATGTGCAGATAATATACTTTATTTCTGTTCCATATTTCAATTGTCTACATCATACTGTTTCTAAGAAAGTAACTGTGACAGATATACAGATGGACACGTGAATGATCTAAAAATCCGTTTCCGCTATTGAGGTACTAAATGCAAAATTTATTATGGAATCAATAATGTCCTACGATTTTTATTTCAGGGATGTAAGCACTTAAAATGTGCCATTTTTGAAATGATTTCCGAAAAGAAGAAGGTTCTCAATTCGACCAAATTTTTTTTCTCTTTTTAAGTCCATACTCCCACTACAGTTTCTTGAAAATTTTAATAGAATATGACCATGGAAGTTTAAGATACGCATAGAATTCCTAAATAGTGAACAGTGGAGGTTCTGTGATCAAGTATTGGTGATTCAAGCGTAATAATAATCTACACGACATCAATTTGCTCTCTGGCAAATCTGATACTATGATGAAATCTGAAGGGGTTGATAGGAACTCTTCATTATGTGGAGTAAAGTCATCAAGTTTGGACTTATTTTATTAGTCTTGACGTAGCAAGAAAGTAACAAAGTAAATAGGTAAGTAAATATTATACTGACGGGAAGTCACCTATCAAAACGTTTTTATTTAGCTTCCCGTTGTTTTTGTTGATTAAAATCCTGCGATCGTCTTTCCAAGTACCTCTGCTTAACCGGTTCTTGTAAAACTTCAGTTGCGTATTCAATCCCCATGGCAGTACAATAATACAACAGTTTTAATGTCAACCTCCGAAGCTCGTGGACACTCGGCTGATCGGTTTGATATTTTTATTAAATAAACCCTAAGTATTACTTCTATAAAACCGCTCCCTCATTGCAAAGGGTGTTGTGATTCTTATTTATTAAAAAAATTAGCCGTGACTTATAAATATATTTAAAAACTATATTTAATAATGTAAAGTTATCTTTTGACGGTGGTGATTTTTAATTAGAAAAAAAAATTAATTCACTATGTCCTTTTAGAAATTAAACAAGAATAATCCATTATTTAGTTAAATATATTGCAATACGCTGTTTAACTTGAAGTTCTTCCTGTGGTATCATCATTATGCAATATGTAATTTGACATAATTTCTTTAATTACCTGTAAAGATATGCTATCGTAATAAGAAGCACCGCATTAAACTTTTGGGGGATTTTTCAGATTTTTCCAATCTTACTTTCATTTAATCTTTTATTTCTTAAATTAACATTATTAATCTTTCAAATAACGTGGTGGATCTCTTCGTGTTTTTATTAAAATATTTGAAAAATCGTGCTGTCGTAAATTAATTTTGATATCAAAAATATTCAGAATAATTTCGTCGTTTTGCCACTCTTCGAAAATGCTACATTATTTAATTTGAAAGTTATCATTAACATCTAAAGCTGTACAAGTGTTGAAAAAAATTGTAATCCCACTCGGTACTGTTCAAAACTATTAATCTTACAAAATTATTTTTCGTATAATATTCAAAAGGCTGTCGTTTATTTCGCTATGATGTCACGAGGTAAGACTGATAACTGACCTAATAGTAACTGTTTCTGTTGATGTTAAGATTGTAATATTATATTATCATGGCTTATTAGATGAACACTACCTAGCTTATGCAATTAGCATCGAATGAGCCTTGCGTTATATTTTGTTTAAAAAATCGTAAGATTTCATTAATTTCTTATTAAGCTAGCACATCGTTTACAGGCAGGTTTGAATATATTAAGTATGTGTTGCTATTCTCCTTGAATAATAGTAAATTGAAATGCCTAAAGATTAATTAAATATGTACCCCTGATGATTAAAAATTCTATATTCAAAGTTGCAATAATAGGAACAAGAAAGTATTCGTCAATGTATGATGAACAAGAAAGTATTTTGCAGCGTCCTCAAAAGAGAAATACTTTATTCTTTCCTTTGGGAAATATCCCAGTATAATTTTATATGCACATCCCGTGTAAATTTGTTAAGAAATAGAAATGAGTAAGTGTAGGTAGAACTCATATTAAAATTTTGCATATGAATATAGGTTCACATGAGGAATAGAGCGTCAGATTCCTATTAAACTATGAAAGGAATTAATAATGTTTCATTATGCAAAGATATTGTATGTAAACAAATTACTCGGTTTCTGAATATTTTTAAGTCATTAATACGTTTTGACATAAATAAATGACTTTGAATTACTTACTATTCATTTATTTATTTATTTATCTACTTTAATGTATCTAATTAATACATATGGTGGACTTATTGCTACAAGAGCAATCTCTTACAGCCAACCACAACACCAGTCCAGCCCCGTTCGACGAACGGCCGGGAATCGAACCCGGGTCGCCGCGGTGCGTCGCATCGTCAAAGGCCGTATGCCTTGTGATCAACCCAACACACCACGGCGACGACTTACTAAACACTCTACTCAAGATTTTTTTCTAACGCTTGGACACGTGAAAGTGGATTAACAGCAGTGCAAATCGTTTTGAAGACTAATATCTCGCGAAAAAGGTACCTTGTCCAAAATGTTACTAGATATTTTGTGCTGACTTTTCAAAAATATTTTCCTCGAAAAAAACTGTTCTCATCTATTAATAAACACTTTAAACTATTTTTTCTTAATTGCTTCATATACACGTAATTCTTATAAAAATTCGTGAGTTGTAACCAAAAACAGATCTAATTTTGTGACATAAATTGGAGGGATAAAGTTAAAATTGTTCCGATTATAGCATTTCGTAACAGAATGTCCAATAAGATAAATAAAATAACATACCATTAAAAACTCTGTTGATCTCTGTAAGAAAATTAAAAATATACATTTATCTGCTTATTTGAATGTATACAATTTATATATTTGGCGGACTTATTGCTACGAACGTAATGTATCACAGCCAATAAGATAGCATTAAGCCAATTAGATAGCATAAAATTCGTAATAAATATTCTACTTTTTAAAAAATTTCATTTTTACCATAACAATCGAAAACTAATTGTGTAAAAACATTTAAGTTCCAATGAACATTTTTACGCAATAAATAAAAAACATTCCAATTTTATCAATTAAAATTTTACACTAAACATCTTCAACTTATATAGAGAAAGATTTTTCCTTCCATACAGTAGTTGTTTAATGATTAGTTGAAAGTAATGACGTTGTATCAAAGTAAGCAAAATTATATGCGCGAGCTTTAACGCATTGACACAGCACACGTCAATGCGTGATAAATATTTACCTGCCTGAGTGACGGGTTGTTGGTAGTTTGTAAATAAATTTAAATATACTAGATAAATATAAGACCTTGATGGAATTAATGACGCCTTACAGACTATAATGTATAAATGAAGAAATGGTCACCATGATTGCATATTTATGCAAGAACATAAGTACTGTATATAACAAAAACATAAGCTGATGATGAAGGTGATAATGTAAGTATAGAAATCAGAATCTCTCTGAAAACCCAAATCAACCAAAAGTCACACCCAAACAAATGTTTTATCCCAGAATAGTAAACCTTTCACAATCAACATTTAATAATAAAGAACTAGAACTTTTAAATAAAGGATTTAAATATAATATTCCTACCGCACCATCAAGAAAAAACATGGAATCACTAGTAGTAGATACCACCATTGCAATCAGTAACCAGGACGCACTTACTAAACACAAAGTTGCTAATATAATATGTAAGGAATACTCTAAAACCAAGACACACATTAATGACGAAATTTAGACACAACGTAATTTACAAATTAAAATTAATAAAGATAAACTCATCCTATCTAAAGCAGATAAAGGCAACACTATAGTTATTCTAGACCAGTGAATATAAAAATAAAGTGTACGATTTCCTTAAACCAGATGACTTCACAAAACTACAAAAAGACCCCACCACGACATTTGCAGATAACGTAAAACAATTAATTAAAACCTGTAACATCATATTTCCTAAAGAAGTCGCGAAACATAAAGTTATAGAAATGAACCCTAGACCCCCAATACTATATGGACAACCTAAAATTCATTAACCGAATATACTAATACGATCTGTTGTCTCATACATAAACGCACCCACAAAAAAATTAGCTTTTCACCTGAATAAGATCTTCCGAAATAAAATCGGATTTGCGCCTAAACATACCATTAAAAACTCTGTTGATCTCTGTAAGAAAATTAAAAATATACATCTAACACCTAATTGTAAATTAGTATCACTCGACGTATCAAACTTATTTTCTAATATACCACCAAAAGATTGCCTAAATATCATTTCAGATATCCTAGAAACGAAAAAGTTAAATCCCATTGAAGCATTGGAAATTAGAGACCTCTTTAAAGTATGCATAGACCAAAATTATTTCCTATTGAAACCAGCCTCTTAAACAGTAAATTAGCGACCAATATATTATACTATTATAGATACGTTGACGACATCCTTATCTGCTGGAAAGGTACACAGAGACAGTTAGACCAGTTTGTTAACTTTGCTAACTCCCTACACAATAATATCAAATTCACTTTAGAAGTAGAGTCCGATAATAAACTTAATTTTTTAGATATAACAATAGAACGCAAAAATAATAAACATAAATTTAGTATATTTAGAAAAGACACATTTACAGACTCCATAATTATTGGTCAATCTCAACACCCTTGGTCCCATAAGTTAGCAGCCTTCCATTCCATGATTCACAGAGCTTTAACCATCCCTCTAGAAAAACCTAATCTACGTAAAGAAATAAAAACTATAAAATAAATCGCAACAAATAATAATTATGACCCACCAATTGTCATAAAACTGTACCATAATAAATTTTAAAAAATACTAATACAAGAAATATAACCGGTCGTACCAAATAATAATAATATTTACTATAAATCTATCTCATGCATAGGTAATGTATCACTCAAATTAGGTAAACTCTTAACTAATAATAAAAATATAAATAATATAACATATACGTATAGTACCTTAAATAACTTGGGTAAAACCCTTATTAATAATAAAGAAAAAATTGATAAATATAAAAAGAGTGGTATCTATAAACTTAAATATAACGATTGTAATAGTGTATACATAAGTCAAACAGGAAGAGATTTTAATACAAGATATAAAGAACACATTGCCAGCTGGCGAAACAATAAACCAGACACATCTCACTTTGCTAAACATCTCATTGAAAATAACCATCACTGGTAATTCCCCCTACATATTACAAATAAATACAAAAGGTAATAAACTTAATATCCTAGAAACATTAGAAATAAACAGACATAAAAAAGATATCAAGGTCAATATATTAAATGAACAACTAAATATAATATCATCACCCATTCTTAATATCTTCTAGATATAATATAAATATACAACATTGATACTACAGTACCCTGGATATTGTTTCAGCACTAATACACATAAATATAAGTATATATAATAAAAACAAGAAAAAAAATTAAAAAAAATAAATAAATATATGAATACACAAAACCGGAGATATGTAGAATTAGTGTATTACCTTGTCCTTACTTTCAAATACCCTTGGTTTTGTATAAATATATTACCCATAATAACTTCCATTTAATTTTATTACATACACCGTAAAGTTTGCATTGTATAACCTCACATAATAACAACAATTGAATTTATTACCCTCACTACAATACTGGTATATTGTATAACTCTCGGTAATATAATTTAAACCTACTCTGCGCCCCTGCAATAAACTCACTAACATAAACAATGGAAAAATCCGCACAAAGCAGGCTTCCGCTATTTTGTTTGTAACATATAAATGCTGTTGGTTGTTCCTAAGAGTTAATCTTTGCTAATATCCCACCTGAAGATGTTGTAATACGACGAAACCTAGGTCGTGATTAAGAAAATTAAAGAAAGTAGAAATAATACTACATCACGTAATTTCATTTAATTGTGAATAAGATGGTACGCAATGTTAAATTCCCTTTTTTTAAGATTGGATTGTCTTTTTCTTTTATTTTTTTAAATTTATGACCTAAAATAACAATGCTGTAATTAAATAGGCTCTACTTAGGATAACTATTTACATTTGCTTAAATATCGCTATTTATTAATAGTAAATATTAATATCATGATGTTTAAAGAAAATGCCACAGGAATTATTTTCTTTCTAAATTAAATAATTGAAGAAGCAAAGACATCGTACAAAACGAGAACATCAAAATTTTGTTATGCATGATGCGTTACAAAATTTATGTATTAATTCTTATTCTTTAAAAAAATTATCTTCAATACTCAAACAATTATACCAACCGATGGCTGTATTATAGCGTTACAAGTAAGCGAATTCTATTGAATTCGCCTACAATCTATGATATTTTCAGATTACAAAAAAATGGATAGAAAATGGGTACGTTTAAAGCCGACTTCTTACATTATTGAATTGTAATAAGAAAAAGCTAACCAGTATTAATTTTAGTGGGCCAACTTAAAATCTGTGAAGCGAACGACTTTTTGGCTAACTTTACCTTTACGGTAAAAATTCATGCAAAGTGTGTATTAAAAAAATATAGAATATAAATTGGTTTACAAAAAAGTCGAAGTCAGTATATGTTTATCTGCTAATACTAACCAACAGAATTGAAAAATTAGTCTTAAACATAGACGGCACTTACCAAGCAATAAACTTGTAGAGAATCGCTTCAATAGATAAAATTAAATGCTAATCAAGATAAATGCTTTTAGTATAATGCACTTCACTTCTATGTACATTGTCTTGTACACCAAACCAGTTGCATACACAGTTAGAATTTTACGAGCATATATTTGACTAAGCGTAACCAAAAGATAGTTGCAAAATATAACATGCGATTTTATATCACGATGTAGTTGTCGTTCTTTCTCTTCTACACACGTATTAAATATAAGTAGAAGATTAATTACATCTATAAATTTAATTAATTTTACGAAAATGAAGACAAAAATTCCAACTAAGTATCATCTTTATTAAAGGGGAATGTAATAATCCGGAAATATATCTGTGGCTAGGGTGGTTAAAACGCCTAATTATAGAGTCTGACGCTGAACGCTCGCAGCAGCCTACCAGTCAAAATATAATAGAGAAACATCACAAGCTCGTGCCAATAAATTTAGCAACGAAATTTAACAGCGGCTAGCCAGATCAAGTATAAAAATTTCATAGGTTGGTGCTAGGAAATATTGCAGGAAAGGCTTGCAGCGATATACCAGCCAATATGTAAGAACCTGACAAGTTCACAGTATCCAGCATTGACCGCTCTGACAGATTTATCAATCGAAATATAATAACCTCAAAATGACTTGACATGAAGAGATAACGACCATCCATATCTAGAGAGCATAAAAGAATTTTAACCGTTATGATTTAAACCGTATGTAAATGACATATACATACCGTTTAAATCATGGCTGATATGTACATGATTTAATCGGTTTGTACATTTCCAAACGAGAATCTATTTTTCCTCAATTTAGTATTCCCCACAAAGAAACAAAATGTGTCGATTGGCAGCGGTCCATTATCTACCAGTTTTTTTGATAATGTAGAAAGTTACTAAAGATGTATACAAATTCATTTACAAATTTAAATTTACTTTTAAGCTTCAGGAATAGGTATACCATCGGATTGGCAGCTCCCTCCTATCATCGGGTCAAAGTTTACTTTTTATATTATTTCATACTTTTAGTACTATTTCAGCTGTAGTCAGTTTAAGCACGTAAAATACATTTTCTTCCCCATTTTAGTCATTGATAAATCATATATTTCCTGATACGTTTTTCATAAAATATTGTTTTGGTTTGTAATATTACTATCAGAATATTATAACTATTATATGTACATAAAAGTAGCGTCACAAAATTGTGAGGTGAAAACAATGTGATAAAAATTGAAAAGTAAGTGTAATCGGTGTAATGGATATTTAAGTCATCAAACATTGATTCAAATAACCTTAAAAGGCTATACAAAGGGGAACATATTCATTTATTTATTCAAACTTAAGTCCAGAACCATACGAAGTCAGAAATTATTTTCGTGTCCGAAAACCCATACTTTGAGGAAGATTATATATCATTACACCATCATAACCGGGGTACATCAGTAATAAAAAATGTATCAGGAGTGGGGGGATATTGCTCAAACGGTGTAAGATAGAGTAAGAACGGTTTATTTATTAACTGGTCATCTCTAGTAATCAGACCGATATACTCTGAACCTCGATGACCGAAATGACTCGGCGAACGAAGAAGGAATCTTTAGTGGTTGCCTATAATTCAAGAATTCTGTTGGAGTCAAACACCAGAAACACCCTTGTTTATAATCAATGGTTCCAAACGGGACTCTAAAATACATAAAATAATAAAAATATACCGCTAAACAAATATTACGGCTAGTATACGAGTATACATGATTACAAGAATTAACAAGGATATGGCTTCAGCAACTTATATTCGACTATTCAAATGCTAATAATTTACAATATCTTTGAAAGAATAATAAAAATAAGCAAGAATCAACCACATATAAAACAATAGACTACAGCGCAATGTGCTCTCCTCATTTCCGCTCCATTATTTCGGTCACCTCTTTTCGTGACTCCTCACGTCACTCAGTGCACTCCTCACGCCTCCAGTTTTTACTTTATATCGGTATATAGATCTTCGTCAACATATTCTTTATGCATTTTTATTAAAAATAAACTCTTTTTAACATGATCTTTTCTTATTTATATAAAAAAAGAGAAAATATCGGGCCAAAAAGTGTGCATTTACAGCAGAATAGAAAATCGAAGTTATGTTCCATTTTCATAGCAGTAAGATAGCTCTAATATTAAGTAAATGTAATTTTAACATGGAAAATTAATGGAAAATGATTTAATTTGTCCTTATCTTCTTATGGATTTATTTGGGTTGTGCTATTCTGAAATGAATAATGGTGTTATATATTTATTATTTTTCTGCTACATAGTTTATTGCAATAATCACTTAAATCATTCATAAAAAACGCACAAGGATTAGGTAATCTCTCTACCAACTCAATAAGAACAAATTACTTTTTAACTCTTTGATTTTGTTTAAGATACAAATATTTACATTTTTAAAACCACTTTCACGTAAATAGTTAAAGCGGCATGGTTATGCCAGTTACCACTGTGTATATATTGAAGTGTTGAACATGATTGATTTCGTGTAACAGAACTTGCGGTGTATTGTTTTGAGCATAATAGTTAACGGTTATTTAATGACTATCATTGCATTTGTAACGAGAAAATCTAAAAAGTAGCTTAGGGGTTGAAGGAAAATTATTTATGAGAGTGGTTCCGAACTGCTAATGTTACGTGGCACGTAAAGTAGTAATTATATCTCCGAAAGGACAAAAAGAAAAAAAAACCTACTACGTTAAATGCCACTAATGTAACATTAATTTTTTTCCATGTGGCATAAGTCAAATTCAATATAAATCGATGATTGTTTGATACCGGCGTAATTCAATATCAGGATCATTTATAGCCACTTTTAGGGATAGGCTGCACTTTATTCTTTTTTTATTTTCAATTTCATTGTAAGAAACGGATTTATAAATGATAGACGCTTTATTATTGTTTTTTTTTATTATAATAAAAATCAATAATACCACATTTATTTCTAAATGAAACATAGACAAGACCAAGGGTACATTTAACGGCCATTTCCCATTTATACCATTACATGTTGAGAATGCTATTTTAAAATTGCTCATTATTTATGTGATGAGCGTATGGATGTATTGTCTTACCAATCGTTCATTCAGTTAAATCCAACTTTGAAGGAGCGGTCCATCAAAAAATCTATCTTAATTGGTCAGCCTTTGGAGATTTCACACATATCGTCCAAAATACCGACTGTTTAAGGATGGAAATCTTCTACTAGCATCTGTTGTCAGCGGTTATATAAGGAAGTGAAACATAACTTGATATAATATTTTTTTAAATTTAATGGTATGTTCAATTCCAAATAGTGGAATCTATTATGTAACATTTATATTTTCATACCAAATATATATTCTTAGTTATACTTAAGTAAAATGCATCAAAGTTTTTACATAAGAATTTAATATCCCTGAAATATTAACGACGTATACGTAAATATATAGCTCTCGAGTCATTCGTCTTCAATCTAGAACGATCAAACGGTTAATCCAACAAAAATTTACTAGATGAGTTAATATAGCTATATGAAAATATTACGTAAGTGCTGATTCTATAACTTGCCTTCATTAAATTAACCGAACACGTAATTGGTCGAATTTTCGTCCTGAGAAATAAATATCATAAAATGCTCTAAAAATATTTCCATTTTATCTTATTTGCCGTAACTAGCTGCACTTAATGTAATATATAATGCATCTTCAAAAATATCTTACTTAATTGAACTTAAAAAATACAAATTTAGTAGTAATTAGCTGTGCCCGCGACTTCGTTCGCGTGAGCTTTAGAACATTGGTAACAAAACTTCTCTGTAGACAAAGTCAGGGATACAAACGAATAGAATCGTCAGGGACATAAACAAATAAATTTTTAGCGTTGCTGATGTCGGAGAAAGCTATAAACAGCTGTCCGTGCGAAAACCAACTGATGCTTAGGTCTACGCTAGCTACGCGCAAGATTTTCCTTTTTTTTGAAAACGCAATGACACTACGATTTACGATTTTTCGTGATATAGCATGGAACAAACATTTTAAAAATACTAATACATATTGCCTTATATAATAGAAAACATTTAGAGTATATCGTCAAATGGAAATAAAAAATATGTGAATTTATTATATTGCATTGCATTATGTTATTTGACACGGTGCAATATAAAAAAGATCCAAATCCATTTAGTGATAATTAATTTGATGCGATAGAGGAAAATTACGTACTTTAAAAACCTTGTCTTGATATCTATTGGTGATTTTTTAAACTGAACTCAATTAAATAATATTGAGCCGTTTTATTTTATTTCTATTTTTATTTTTTGTTTGACCATTCTTTGAGGTTCGACCATTCTGTACATTACCTTAGTGTATTTTTCACATGTTATTTTTACATTTAAATGAAACTACGTGATGTAGTATTATTTCTACTATCTTTAATTTCTTTCCTACTATCTTTAATTTCTTCAGGCGGGATATTAGCAAAGATTGTAATCTTTGCTAATATCCCGCCTGAAGATGTTGTAATACAATGAAACCTAGGTCGTGGTAAAGAAATTAAATATAGTAGAAATAATACTACATCACGTAGTTTCATTTAATTGTGAAAATGAATTTCTACAAAATTAACGCCAAATATATTCAAAATTCAATGTTATTTTTAGATAAAAATAAAAATTTATACATCATTCTTGTTTTTCAACAAAATGGTATTGTCAGTATTTTAAATGTCTAAGTAATTCTGAGTAATTCAATTATTCAATACGGTTAAAGTAGATGAGGTTAATTAGCCGCCTCTTTTTTTAAATAATACCTTTTTTTGGTAAAAATATTCGTAAGTTATAAGATATTACATAAATTAACTAACTTTCATGCTATTTACTTATAAAATACACGTAAAGATAAAAGTTTATTTTATATTTATGAATTATCCCGGAAGATACTGATATTACTCTGTTTGTAAATTCACGAATAGGCTGTCTAATTAAATGGAAGTATAGTTAATTCAACATTACTGCGGCATGTTGAAAGATTAACTTCTCATCTATCATAGTTATGATATGAGGTTTGGATTTAACAACTATACCTTAATATACACATGTATATATAATGCTTATATTCTAAACATACTATTATTCAGAATTGTATTTTAAAAATATATGAATAATTGTGAGTTTTGCTTATTTAAACATTTAATTAATTCACTTAAAAAAATCCCATTAACATTTCTGTACACCGCATATTGACTATGATAATATCGGCTCATATATCGTAGAAGCAAAATGCTTTAAAATTTTTTCAAAATTGGGACCGTTAAGCAATTAAATCAGGAAAGAAATACCTAAATTGTATTGTAAAATTACTAGCTACGGACACGGGTAAATATTTCCTGCATTGACGCATTCTATATAAATGCGTTAAGGCCACCGTACACAATTTTGCTTGCTTAATAAAAATGGCATAACTTATGAATTATTCCTTAGAAAATTCAAATTCGTAAATAGTACTCGAACTACATAAGTAGAGATAAATTGTTAGAAAATTTAATTTGATGAAGATTAAAACAATTTCGAACAATAAACTCCAGAAAATAAGCTGCAATTTACATTTTTTTAATTATTAAAATATATATAACGAATTTTACGAAAGTATACATACATGTAGTCCGAGATCTAATTATAAATCTTATGAGGATTGAAAATATTGCTGTATTTCGCTTCCTTTTATTTCTAATGATTTCAGCAACGTACACCAAGATAGTTCACCAATGAATGCTTTTTCTCCAACTTCATCCATATTCATCGTTAACGGTCAAAAATATTCATAGATTGTATATTTTTCACCTTACTCGTGAATCAATCGAGCCGCAAATTTAAAATAGAGTAAAATCCGTTCAGCAGTTATGAAGAAAATTGCATACAAGCAGACAGATAGACACAGCTGGAGACTGTAGTATAACATATATTGTTTAAGTCCTGAGTAAAGCCTGCAATCTCAGTAAAGTTACATTCTTTTTCCCCGGTAGAGTTTTTCTCCACTTATTATGATTTCATCTCAAAGAGAATCTCGACCAAGTGAAAACTAAAAGTTATACCTCTAAACTTAAGACGTATCATTGTAATATCATAATAATTTGAATTCATTATTTTTAAGCTAACGCGTTCGGTCTCACTAACTTGGTATTTAAAATTCAAATCTAAACTATAAAAAACATTATTTAACTTTTTTATATACCCTAAAAATTATCTTACGGAGAGCCTAATTCAAATTAGTTCACTTATTTGTATGTCATTGTCAAATAAAGAGATAAACAAAAAAAAACTCGGATAAAGCACCTCTTGGAAAATATTGAAAAGAGACAAAAGTTAACTTCAATTAAAATTTGAATCTCCAAAGTTATTCTGGTAATTTTTTTTTTTAAAAGGTTCAGTAGTTTTCGTAGAATACTTGAGCATGAAGATCAACAAGTAAAGAGATACATAGACGCACATACATTGTAAAAAATTGCGTTCGAGTTTCTTGGAATCCTAAATGAATATTTTACTAAACATTTAAAAGTTATTTTCAATGTTTAGAAAAATCCGTCTTACAGAATTATAAGAGTATATTTTTATGACAAATTGAAAAGTAAAAAATATCTCATTTTTACTTGTTCTTACAGGATTGTGATTCAATTGCGTATTAGTATTTTTATATATTTTTGGTACGTTAATCCAGGGAACATTATTAATTTAAAAAATGTATATATATATACATATATATATATATTATAATTCATGTCAAGTAAAATAAGTAATAACTGGCTGACCAAGATGACATAGAAATGATTTCACAATATTTATTCCGGTTTTACAGGTTTCGCAGTGTCATAAGAACAGAAATTACTTTATGATTTTACAATTTGAAACCAAAGAACATTGCATGTGCTTTAGAGCGTGTGAGTGCGCGTGCTTGCGTGTATTATATCGATTATTCGCTCTTTGACTTTCATTCCCTAATCTCTACATTATTTTATTTAATAATCGTAGGGCAAATAATCTGTTTGCAATACTCGTATATTATCTTTTATTTAGTTTATTGGCGGAATCCGGTATCCAAAAATTATGAACAATGCTTTACTAGTTTTAGTATAATGTCACCTAAATTGTTGGAAGCTATTATGAGTTATGATCTATTTCTATAAAAAGTTTAGATCAGTAGATCAGAAAAAAGCTCCATTACTAAAACTTTCGATTTTACTCACATGTACAAGTAATAGAAAAGTTAAGTACTTTTTGACATCGTAAATGTATACTACCAAAACTACACTTTGAATCTAGGGATAGACTCGTATGTTACTATTATCGTGACACACGTTTGAACCTTTCACGCAAAATATTCCTCGTAATGCTTTCATCTTCGGACTCGTGTATATTGAGGGGAAAAAAGGAATAACTTTTGTAGAGATACGTTCGTAAGATTTATATAACAAACATTTCTTTGAAGAATATTAGAGGGATTTACTCACGAAACCACATTTTTCTTCTATACAAATCTTTAACGTTAAGTGGCTTTTATAAGACGTTCTTGATATCATTGAAAAAAAGATCTGAGTAAACCGAATATAAGAAGTTAAAATTTCGTATATTTTTACTTTTTGCGTGGAATTTTATATTGAGATAGATGGTGGTGTTTGTATGTACTATTATTTATTTTTGGATATTTAAACTTTTTAAAGTGAAAGCTTTATATATTGTTGGTTATAAATAGCTTCTTTGATTTAGATAGTGTTGGTTATAAATTTTGTTTTATATTGTTGGTTATAAATAATTTGCTACTTGCCATTAATATAATATTGCGGCTCTAATATGCCGTTTTCGGATTTCTTTCATGGTACAGGTTTTTTAACCGACTTCAAAAAACAGGAGGTTCTCAATTCTTCGGAATCTTTTTTTTATGTATGTTCAGCGATAATTCTTTACCGATTTGGATTATCCTTTTTTATTTAAAAGAGTATGCTATAGGTGTAATCCCATATAAATATGATGATCACCTGATAATGAAGTCCTGAAATGAACGACATAACTTCTTAACGAATAGCTGTAAATCAATTCTGATTCAAAATATTTGCTATAGGTAGTTGTTACTTTGCAAAATAACTACACTGCTCAGGTCAGGGTTTGATCATAAGTTCTGGGTATGAAAAATGGAACTCCTTAACGAATGGTAGTAAATTAAAAATGCTTCAAGATATTCGCTATCGTTAGTTATTACTTTGCAAAATAACTACACTATCGATCATGTCAGAGTCTGATGATGCATTCTGGAAATAGACAAAGGAACTCCTTATCGGATGGTAGCATATCAAACTTTACTCAAGATATATACTACTGGTCGTTTTATTATTTCTAAAGTAACTGCACCATCGACCAGGTCAGTGTATGATGATGGGTTCTGAAAATGATCAACGTGACTTCTTAGCGGATCGTGATTCGATATGTATGCTACTGGTTATTTATTACTTTAGTTATTAATTTGCAAAATTTAATATTGGTTTTCGCATATGGAGAACGGAACTCCTCAAGTGGTAGTTTTAATTTGCAAAATCTGATATTATACCTTGGATATGGAGAATCAAACTCCTCAATGGCTAACAACTAACCATTGGCGGCTACTACTATTGGTTCATTTATATGTGTTGTTTATAATTAATTTTATATAAAGAGAAAATAAATACTAGCTTTTGTCCGTGACTTTTAATAATTATTCAGTGTTCTAAGAAGGAAAATAATTGTAATTAATAATATTAATATATTAATCACTAAAATTCCAAAATAAAATATCCTTTAAAGAACCGACTCCAAAGAAGGTAGCCAACAAAAAGTAAAAAATAATTAACTAAAACTAGGTACCTACATATTTGTAATAAATAACTAATTATTTTTGAATTCGGTGCCAGTACCCGGATCAGTTTAAACAAATGTAAATTTTTATATTATTAATATGCCCTTTATGAATCTATTTTTTACTGTAAATACATTAGAAGTTAATGTTTTAAATATATATTATGAATTATTAATAGTTTAACCAAAAGAATTTCAACTATCATCGTAAGATGCGGGGAAAATCCCGTTAAAAAATAAAATTCCTAAATTAACTAAAGGCGAAGGAAGCAATGTTCATTTCAGCTAAGTAAAAATAACTCTTTTCATTTCTCTAATTTTTACTTTCATGGTTTATTTTGAAATATTACATTTATTTTTAAATTGATTTATTCATAAAGATTCCCATATATATATTAAACATTTTCATAATTATATTTTAAGTGGTTAATTTTCGCTAGTTTAGAAAATTATAAACCTCATATTTTAAGGAAATGCATAATGTATTCGGCAAGCCTGTCAAATATATGGTAAGTAACACATCCACACATACTTGTTGAAAATTATTAATTTTATATAACAATAGAAATAATTATTCTCATATCACGCCTCAGTCTATTGCTGGATATACTGTCCTATACGAGTAAAATTGACATTAAATGATTTCTATACATACATAGGTACACATGAAAGAATTTCTATGGGTACAATGTGTTTCTAATAAACTATATATATATATATATATATATTTATATAAATATATATATATATATATATATATATATATATATATATATGTGTGTGTGTGTGTGTATATATATATATACATATACATATATATATATATATATATATATATATATATATATATATATAATATTTTTAAGACATAAGATGTAGTGAACTCAAAAACAATATCTCTACAGTTTTCGTGTAAACTTCTAGTTAGATGCTATTCGCTCTTTATTTTGATGAGTTTTAGTTCAATGGTTTCGGAACGAAAAGGAAGAGAGATTATTTTTTTACATTTTTAGTGTACATCTTTGAAAATCAGTAGAAATTATAAGCTTATTTCGAGTTTTTAATAACATAGTATTGTAAACGACATCTCACATGACGTATAATACTAATAAATAATTGGGTGTTCGATTTGTCCTGTAAAATTACTATAGAAAAACTTTTAAATGCTGCAAAATATGCGAATAATATTATATTTTATTCTATATCAGATTAAAAATTTCTACTTCAAACGGTTTCGCAGAAAATCGGCTTTACCTGCCATACACGTAGACAAATGCTCAAAACAAAAAAAAATTAAAAATATTTTTTTCACAATTTAATGATCTTTGCTAATATCCGACCTGAATATGTTGTAATACAACTAAGCCTAGGTTCGGTAAAAATTTAAAGAAAGGAGAAATAATACTACATCACGTAGTTTTGTTTAATTGTGAATAATGAATTTTTACAAAATTAATGACAAATATACTCAATATTTTTTCGTTAAAAATTGATATTTACTGCTTATTAAATATAAGACTGGTGAGGAATTGATAGTTAATATTTGGGTTCCCTCTTCTCTTACCGGTATAATTTCGATAATATATTTTCTAACTTATATAAAGTCTAATATTTCATCATCGTATATTTTCTATTAGTGAAGAAACAATTCATATTATTTATTTTTATTTTCAGAGTAAATATAAGTAGAATATCAAGCCATTATCAAAAAATATAAAAAAAAAATTTGGACTACAAATTTATGAAATTATTTCAATTTTGTCGAAATAAAATTTTGGCAAACTGATTTACGGCTATATAATTTAACTTTGAGATATTTTGTTTTCGAAAAAAATTTCTTGGATATTTGCGACGCGCTTGATAATGCTCGTTAACCAATAATTTCATCGACTTTAGAGTCCTAGGAAATATTAGCGGAAATTCGTCGAATGATCAGTAACTACTTTTAAGGATGCATTTTTCTTTATGCAGGATAGAGGCATTGCAGTATAGAAGATGTTGACTTGAAGTTAACCACAGGGTTCGGTCTAATCTAACGTAATATGGTCGAAGGAGCTAGCTTAGCTTTGTCCCGCAAAACTCCGACGCTATCCTCTTCAAGAGAAAGCAGGCGAGGGAGCCGACTATAAAAATAAGCGCATCTATAAATGGTGTACGGGATAAAATCCCGTCCTTAGGCAGTGTCTTTGACTCTAAGCGTAGTTTCATGCAGCAAGCATGGTACATTTAACAGGGAGCTAGGGTGGCTTCCAAGCCCCGTTTAGTCGGTGTGGGGTGGGAATTGAACGTCCCGACAATCAGACTAACGTATGTAGCAATATATCTTCGTATATTGGCCTATAGACTATCAAGTATGGGCATTACGGTGGGTCGGGATCCAGTAAATTACAAAAAATTGCTCTGGGATCGCAGCGCTTGTCACTTATGGCTCCAATCAAACTTACAAACGTTGCTCAACAGATGCATTACCGGTTTTGGCGCGTCTCTCGATTGCCGATCTCGATTTCACAGAAGGCGCGGTAAACTTTGAGTTAGCGCGAGGAAAAAGTTTTGAAACATTTCATTTTTAGTCTCTAATATACAAATTAACAAAAACGCATTTGTGAGGTCATATCTGCTCACTAGTAAGGTATTAAAGTGTCAACTACCTATGACTTTATTGGCCAAGGAAAACAGATAGCAAAGAGTTTCGATCGCTTCGATCGATTTAATATCATCAGTTATATATTTCCTTTTTTGCGTATTCGTTTACGTTATTAAATTGTCCTCCACCTAAAATATAATGCGACCTCTAAATGAAACAATTTTCGTGCTCAAAGAAAACACGTCAAAATTAGAACACGGTGAGATATCGTCAGAAAGAGATCCGCGTTGAAGCGCCTAAGAGTCCGCGTTGAGGTTCAAAGAAATCATTTTTAAATCTATCTATAATATTTCCGAGCAATTAATGAAAGTATACACAGAGTCAATAGAATTACACGCGGAAAAATCAGAGGTAATGAAGAAGGAATAATAGAATTAAGCGGGAATTGACAGAGATCCAAAAATGTATTTGTAACACCGAAGAGCAAAGGAATGCGATCACAGTAACAGCCAATACTAACGAAAAAGTGCCAGGTTCGATTCCAACATAAATTCAACCCAATAAAATTGCTTGATATAATCCTCCTAACGTTTCATGGCAACATCGAAGAGTGTCGTTAATTTTTTTCCAAAACTTCATCCTCCGTCAACCAAATATGTTATGAATTTTAAACATATTCTATTTCACTGTAATGATTTTTCGCGTGCGCAACTAACGACATATCGATTCGATACGTCGCATTTTTTCTCAATGTCTATGAATTTTTTTTAATATTAATATGAAATTTAGATTTACTTAACTTACGAAATTTCGTTTGAAAAAATTTGTTTTCTCTTTGTAGAAAATTATCTTTAAAAATTTCATAACTTTTTTACACGTCTTTATATATTTCTTAATAATAAACTATTTATTAATTTAGGAAATTTTACAAACTTTCCCAAAATATATGATTCTAGATAGTTTCCACTGAACAAGTTTTAGATGAACAGGGGGTAGAAAAGATGAGCGTGACGAAATTATAAGAGATGCCTTCATTCATTATTAAATTATATTTGTGCTTTTGTAATAAAATCTTCAATTCATTTGCTTGGCTATCGTTGGATTTCGTTTTGTGAAGTAATATAATATAATACTCGAGTAATGCAATTTAAATGAGGTTGGCGAAAATATTCTCTAATTAATTGCGTAAATATGAATGTGAATATATGGAACTAAGTTTTCTTGTACTTGAAATGCAAATGTCATTCAGTCAACTCTCCATCCGCACAAATTAGAGCAAGGTTGAGGAGCGATGTGAAGTGCGGAGTTTTAATAAACGTTCGACTGTTACATAAATAGTCGCAACAAGGCGGTCTAATAGCGGAAAATGTCATGTTAATCCAAGGATTAATTGACATTTTCTATTTAATTAATAAATATATCTTAGGAAACCGATTTCCAAAAAGCTAGTTACTAAAATGTAAAAAACAATTAACTCAAAATAGGTACTTATTTAATTGCAATTAATAACTAAGTTACTTATGTTTGAAGTCTGTGTTGGCACCGTCGATAAATTTAAAGAAATGTAAATTTTTATATTATAAATACGCCCTTTATGGATTATATAGCATTGTAAGTACCATAGAAGTAATTAATTTACATTATAAATTAAATCAAATTACAAATTTGTTTAAGTTGGTACGGCAGTACTGGCACCGACTTTAAAAATAAGCAATTTAGTTGTTAATTGCAGGTACTTATTTTGAGTTAATTATTTTTCACTTTTTAGTACTTATCTTTTTTGAAGTCGGTTTTTCAAAAGATATTTTATTTTAGAATTTTTAATTATAAATATAATAATATGAATCATCATAATTGTTTTCTTCTTTAAAATATTGGACAAATTATTAAAGTCACAGGCAAAAGCTAGTATACAGATAATTTTTTCAGTGTCTAAAATTGATTATCAACAACAAATAGAAATGAAAAGATAGTAGTAGCTGCCAATGGTTAGCTATTAAGCGTTAAGGAAATCAGTTCTCCATATACGAAGTCCAATATCATATTTTGCAAATAAAAAATTTCGACTTGAAAAGTTTCGTTCCCACATTCGAAATTCAATATTAGATTTTGCAAATTATCTATTATAATCACGATCGATTTGCTACCAACCGTTAAGGAGTTACAGTATTCATTTTTGGAATCATCACCCTGATCAATGGTGCAGTTATTTTGCTTATTAAGAACTACCAGTAGTAAATATCTTGAATTTTAATTTGACTTATTACTATCCGATAAGCGGAACTCCTTATTCATCTTGTTCTCTTATTCATCTTCAGAATGCATCATCAGACTCTGACATGATCGATAGTGTAGTTATTTTGCAAAGTAACAACGACCAGCAGCAATTATCCTGAATCACTTTCAATTTACAGCTATCCGTTAAGTAGTTCCATAACTCATCTCTAGAAATCATCATCAGACCCTAACCTGGTCAACGGTGTAGTTATTTTGCAAAATAACCAGTACCCGTAGCAAATAAAATTAATCACGGTTGATTTACTAATATCCGTTAAGGAGTTCCATTATTCATATCAAAAACTCATCATCAGACCCTGACAAGGTAAGTGGAGTAGATATTTTGCAAAGTAACAGATACTGTAACAAATATCTTGATCCATAATTGATTTACTGCCTTTCGTTAAGGAGTTCACCGTTCATTTCCAGACCTCATAATCAGATCAACATCATATTTATTTGAGATTACATTTATAGCACCCTTTTTAAAATAAAGAAAAGAATATTTAAAATTAAACTACGTGATGTCATATTATTTCTACTTTATTTAAATTACTAATCGACGACTTTATTTAAATTACTAATCACGACGTTTCGTTTTATAGCAATATTTTTTACAATTTTAACAGAATCCTTACAAATTTCCTTTCTAAAGGTGTTGTCATGCAAAGAAACATAGGTGATGTTTAAGCATTTAAATAAAGTAGAAGTAATACTACATCACATAGTTTCATTTAATTGTGACTAAAAATTAAGTGACAACTAATTTCTACAAAATTAACGCCAAATATATTCAATACTGTATATGTATTTTAGGTCACGAACAAAGGATCATGTTCTTAGTTTCCACAGTTCCTAAATTTTAAAATCTGTGGTTTTGCTACTATTTGAATGAATCTCCTAAAAAAGAGAGATATTGCAACTGGGTTAGATAATATACAGGGAAAGTTCATTGCTTATCAATATTTTAGATATTGCCGTTTGGTGCACTCAATCCCAATGGATGACTGTTTTCATTCTAGGGAATCCTAACTTACGCGTAAACGATACGAGCTTAGCAAGTCTCTAGCAATTAAAAATAACAACTTTTGTTAATCATAAAGTTAGAACTAATTCACATAACAGTTCGAATTTTAATTAAATATATGTTTAAGTATATGAAAAAAATCGAAAAATGTTTCTCCAAATGCAAAAGGATTTCAATTCCTTTTAATTAAATCAAAACAAATGTTGAGTCAAAGCGTTAACTTCACAAAAGCTGAATTAAAACCTTTTTTCTGTGGGCCACTATCAATAACTTTTCGAAAACAAAAGTTAAATTTAGAAATTGTCGATTATTTATATGTGAAACATATCTAATGTGTATAAAGTTCTTCATTTTGTGAAGTTACTTTTAAAAATATTATATCTCGAGATGATTTGTTTTGAGGCAAAAAATTAGTAGGTAATTGGTATGTTATTAACACTTTCATTATTTTTAGATAGTGGACAATACAAGCAAATTAAGGGTTTCCTACACATTTAGCCATATTTAAACTCAAGAGAATACTGTATTTCTAACAAACGGTTAAACAATTTTTTATTATTTTGCACTATATAAATATGTACGCAAGCTGAGGAAAAGGAGGACGAAGACCATGTACATCATCGTCGAGACTATGACTACGACTAGAGAGGGAAATATGTGGCCAAGTATATTTCATAGGCGTACAGATGTCGCAAAAATTTTGAAAATTATTTAACGTAAAATTATTGTCATTATTTTCCGGTAAAGTTTAGGCAAACTTCTAGTAAAGCTGTTTTTTTCATTAACTAATCATTGGGAAATTCGGAAATGAGGGAGGAAATATATATTTTTGGGGGAAAATATATTCTAGGGGGGACATTTTCAACAAAGCTTCTACTAGTATATTTCGTACAACACTGATAAAAAAATAGTTTTAAAATCCTAATTACTTGCTCTTTAAATTAACATTCTAAGTAATAAATGAAGTTTGTGTACTTTCTTTGCTTCCTCTAAAAAGTTAATATTTTTTATTGTTCTATTGAACTACAAGCAAGTTAATATATTTATGATCAATAGCCTGTCTCAACCTACTGCTGGATATTATGTGTAGAGTAAATTGCTACAAGAAAAGTATCAAAAATACAAACGAAAAATTCGAAAGTATGCTTTATAACTTTTATTTTCATTACTTAATTTTTACAAACTTAGTCATTTTCTCCTCGTTATATATTGTAATTATTAATGAACGGACATAATTTTAAAATCAAAATAACATAAGGGTGTTTACGATGTCAATACTTGTTTTCAAATGCTGGATTCTATTCCTGATATAATTAACTTTGGTAAATTAAAATTGGTATATTCGCATGTTCACTTCGCAGATTTAAAAAATAATACTAATGGTATAAATAAAGAATAAACACAGTCTGCAAAAGCACATAAACATATTCGTAAATATAATAGCCATATATTTACCTCATTTGCTTATAAATACTACATTTATATATATATTAATTTGTGCATGTATCCACAAATTCTTCTTTTTTCTTCCTCTTATTCTCATCGCTCCCTTTTTAATCAGAAATCCTATACTCATAATGTTTGTGTTAGTTCCGAGATTAGAAATTCGACCCTAAGTCTATTCTCGTGAAGTAGCTAGTACCAACATTCGCATACACATACACACACCCACACACACACATATATATATATATATATATATATATATATATATATATATATATAAGTGTGTGTATGTAATAGTACATTAGTATAAAAACAGGTATTATTACAATTCATATACGCTCACGTTTTCGTCTCTTCGATACCAAATTTTCAGACAAAGTCAAATGTGTTTTGTACAGTCAAAAAACTAGATAATATGAAAAGAAATGTGACTGAGTGAAATAGAAGTTGCTAATGTTTTTTCAAAATATTCATTAAAATTTTTCAAAATAATATAATCACAAGCTGTAGTCCACATGAAGTTTTTAAGAAAACTTATTAAGAAAAGAATATGTTATTTAAGAATATATATATAAAACTTTGTTCAGAGTAACCTTGTCCGAGATTTGTATATAAACATTTATATGTGTATGTAACTGTGTACGTAATGATATCCACTATCAATTTGATAAAAATCAAACGTTGTCCGTTTATGTTTGTCTATCTTTTACCCTTAGACATATTTCAGATCAATTTTAATTAAAATGTATATCCTAGATTAGAAGATACTATTATAATGACAAAATATAATATCATTGTTTGCATGTCAGTAAAATTGCTAAATTGAAAAGTATCTGTATGTGATTACGCCATCATTTATTTAAACAGAGCACTGAGCATACAATTTTAAAAAATTATGCCCACCATTGCATAAATTACGAGATCCACCGCACTGGTCTGCAAGAAATATTAAAAGTTAAATTATGTTCAATATAAAACTTACAATGTAACCATAGCGAGCCTATATACTTTACATTGACTGTATACATGCACTGCTTTATATAGATTGTTTCACAAAGTGCCTATACATGTTGGCACCTAATGCAACTTACACAAATGGCTTTCCGTTTGAATACACCATACAATGTGACATCCATCAAAAACAGGTGAAATGTTAACTTGAATTACGAGTTCTTGGTGTAAGCAAACAGCGAAGTAAGTGAATGGGTAAGGATACGGGTTTGAAACAAGAAATATGTTTTTTCTTCAATTCTTAGTTTACATTTTCCTCTACGTTTATATCAGAATGAAGGACATTACTAGACCTTAATGTAACTTTATATAACGAGAAAACATTATTTAATTTTAACCTCGCGATATCATCACCGAACTGAAAAATTTTTTTTTTTGTGTAACTTCATTAAATATTCTATACTATCAAAAATATGAGGCACGAAAATTATCAGCAAACATTAGATTCTCATTGATATTTTTTTATAATTTCATGTATTTTCTATAAATTGAGGTTATGTAATAAAAAAAATAAGAGCAAAATAAATTATATATATATATATATATATATAAATTATATATATATATAGTATTCTAACATAATTCAATACAAAATTGTTAAGGCAATCACTACTATGTCTTTCTTTATAATAGCGTTTCTCGCTTGATAATGAACGTAGAACGTTAAAATGTACATACTCGATTAGAGGTATTAGCAGCACGGTGATGACAATATTTCAAACGATTTCTTACTGTAGGTGTCACAGTTCATTACAGCAAATATTAAGGTTAATATTTAAAAAAATTATATATTGTGATTATATCCAAGTTTTAACAATGAACGTGTTTACTATTGATACAAGTGATTCTGAGCACCAAACTGTTATATTTGAAGTGTGTTTATATAAAAAATTTAAAGTTTGTTGTTCCATTCAAATTTCAAGTTTTACAGTTTGTTTTCGGCAAGAGTCGAATATTTTTCTATAGTCCTAATGTATTTTTTAATTAGTTTGATGCCCGGAATCTTCTGTATAAACAACACATACATTCTTTGTTTCGCTTGATTTAGTCATAAAAACTTGATAAACAGGAACGGTATACCAAAATTTATTGATTTAAAATTCAGAAACTGCAACTTGTGATTCGAATTTTTTTGATTCAAAGAAAGTGAATAAAAAATTAGGCAATTGAAGAATAAATATATCGTTAAGGATTGAATATAATACAAAACTAATTTATATAAACAATTCCATTTCAAACAAAAGTATATCAAATTGTACTCAAATACAGATTTCTGTAATTTTTCTCCCTCAAAAAATTAATTTAGAAATTGTGTAACACAGTTATAAAATCATAATGATATATGGTAAACAAACCAAGGCGCTGTGTTAAAAGTACTTTTTTGATAAAAACAATTAAAAGCAAATATACCATAGAGTATATAGATTGCAACAGAAATGTATCTTTTCTTCACACGGATGAGCTGGGTAGAGAACGGATAGAAAACGATATACAACTATAAGGTAATTCTCAAAAACTTCTGAAAAATATCATTGTTAAAATGGTGTTTCAGTAATTTTATTTTTTTAAAGAAACCCGCTTCAAATATACTAAGCTTGACGCAGAAAATCGCATACATTAATAATGACAAATTCTTTGTTACACACTCAGTGGATATATACAGGTGAAAGGAAAGCATGTGGTTATTCTTAAATTTAAGAAAAAAATTTTATGAACAATATGAAAATTCTCAAGCGTGACAAAAAGCACAATCAAAATTTCCAACGGAAAAATTGATATTTCTCACAATCATCTGTTCGCATCACAATATAGAGATAGTGTAACAAAGAATGTTACACTATCTCTATACTCTACACTTTAAAATTTATACAATATTTATGCTAAGAGCACATATCACTTGAACTTACGTAAATAAAGAAAATCCCAAAGTTCCTACAAATATGGAGCAGCATCAAAAATTTG
The DNA here is from genome assembly GCA_039881145.1 of Druceiella hillmani. Taxonomy (NCBI): domain Eukaryota; kingdom Metazoa; phylum Arthropoda; class Insecta; order Lepidoptera; family Hepialidae; genus Druceiella; species Druceiella hillmani. Next base: position 11,140,348 of record JAYKKI010000014.1, read on the forward strand.
TCATGATAGAAAGCGGTAAGCTAAAAAAGGAGATGTATTTTACTTAAATCCTAAAATTTTTAGCTTCAATGTAAACAGCAAACAGTACACACACCCACCGTGAACTCAACGCTGTAGTCCCTGTAGTCACCTTTGATTTACTTACTCAGGTATTGCCTTTTCATTTCAGATTCGCAATCAGAAATGTTAATAGGAATTCCTATAATTGTTTGGGATCAGATGTTTTTGAGAGCGAAGCGTAAACGAATTGTGTTTATATTTACATAAGCAATAATAATGTAATAATCAGAAACAAATGACTGATCATAAAGTTGAAGAAACCTAAGGATATCTTTTGTTATTGGACGTCAAGAAATAAATAAATCGAAATAAACAAAGATCAATTGGCCCTTAATAGTACCCCTTAACTAAATTTATTAACTGAATATTTATATTTGTTTTATTCATTGCTGGCTTTATAATCTGGCGTTTCCTGGATGGGAATTAGTTTTGAACTGCTAATACTAACAAAGCCATAGAAAATATTTCAGTTTGAAAGCTTATAAGTTTCTATACTTTCGCTTCTTTCCTCCATTTCCCCTAAAAGTGGTATCAATTTTCAATGATGAAAATGTAGATATTGAGAATACTTTTAAGAATTTTTAATTTATGCTAAAAAATTGTTAAACGTTTAATATTATATATTTCCCCAGGATCTTTCTAGTTATAAATTTGCCAATATGGCTGTCAAAATAATACCCCGAAAATTGAGTTATTTTTCATATAATAAAAACGTAAAATAAAAAAATTTAGTTATTGAGAGGGTAAGCTCGAGAGAGGGTAAGCTCGAGACAATTTCTCAAAAACTATAAAGCATTAGAAATCGATCAGCATACATTAATTAGTAAGCATCTGTAGAGAAAATATAAAAGAAAATCTAATGCAAAATAATATTGTTTTACTTTATTTTTTTCGAAATATACGTGGCTGCAATCCACTATGTGTAAAAATTATTGGTACTCTGCAGAAATAATCTGATTTCTGTAATGGAGTAGTTGAACATTGCAACATCGTGTGTTCTTTAAAATTATAATTGAAAAAATAAAGAAATGTAGCTATAAATAATGAATCTTTATTTCATCCAAGTTCTTTGTACTTATAAATTCATAGTCTCTTTTTAAATGCAAGATAACCGAGAAAATTTATTCGTATTAATGAAATTTAAAGTAAAAGTTTTATTTCATGGTTTCCCAGCCGTGAGTATATAAGATTTGGTCCTTTTGCACAAATTTCGCTTATAATTCCTGAAGTAAGGATTCGGAAAAATATTGCCTTAATTTTTAGGTTAGAGCAAAATGACATATTTTTCTTAAGTAAATGAATAGGAAAATCTAGAACAATAGTTCGGGTAATCTGATATTTTACGATTCCGTACCTCAAAAAGAAATACGGCACTCTCATAATATCACTCATGTGTCCGTCTATCGTAGCTGTTTTTCTCAAGACTTAGAGACTTGAAATTTGGCGTAACAATGAAAAACATTAACCTGCATATACCTTAATAGCCTAACACTGAAATATATTTAGATGGAAATTTTCGAGAGATCAAATTAAGTAAAACAATATAATAGTAAAACAGAACAATAAAAGTTGTTCGAAATGCAAACCAATAACTTTAGATGTCAAAATTCTTGAGATATTCACGGACACATATGTACGAGTAAATGTATCCCCTACTTAATGTCATCAAACATTTATGGGACTAGAAAGTCCGTTTAAGCGATGGCTTTTGATAATTTAACTAATTCAAGTTTAAACGAAATATGGAAACCAATACATTTCCAAAGCTAGTTCTTGTGGACAGCCCTGTGTCATAATAAATTGCTCCTGAACTTATGTAGAAGTAAAGATATGTGTAGATAAATCTAAGGGCCAAGTAGTCCTCGAAGATTCCAAAAGAGTAACTTCGTGAATTGTAGATATATCATAGAACAATGAAATTTGTTGAATTTCGATTCATTTATTATTTGATACATTAAATATTGTCATATTTATATCCTGTAAAGATTTTCTGAAATTTATAATTTATTGTAACAAGTTTGGATATTGGAATAAACGAATTATACAATAAAATAATGTTTTTGTTTTTTTTCTTTAAAAAACTAAAGAGAAACAAAAAAATAAAGAGAATAGTAGAATTTATTAAAAAAAAGAACATTGTGCGTGTCGGCGCCGACGAACTACTAGAGTTTACTATTTAATTACGATTGTCTTGGAATGTATAAAACAGGTAACACTGTATATAAATATAAATATCAATATCATCTATCAATACATCTCTTACCTTTAAGGCAGCGTTCATAAGAAACACATTCGCTCGACTGTTTTTTCGTTGACTTACATTGCAAAACTGGTCACCATGAAATTTTTTTAACGGGATAAAATGCGGACTATATCGATCCTGAAGGTCCTTCTTAACATTTTTGAAATCGGATGAGTAGTTTCGGAGATAACTTCCTACATTCAGACTTGCAAAATTTAACTTTTATGAAATATAGGAATTTTTTTTAGCGCGATATTATAAAACCTATGTCTTTCTAAATATTGGTGAAAGAAATTTTGAAATGGAATGAGTAGTTTCAAAAATTACCTCCTACATCCAAACTTATAAACTGTTACACTTTTTTCAACGCTCTGAACTTCTGATTTTACTACTTATAAAACTTCATATCGGGCGCTATATATGAAAATCGATTCTTAAGGAGTAAAATACAAAAAAACAAGTATACAAATTATTGTTCCGAATAAAAAGATTTTAATTTTCGTCACATTATGTAAATATGAAACATACATTTTTTTTAAAAATAACTTAGTAAAAATATTGTGAGAATTTTTACAAAAGTTGGGGCTAATGTAAAGCGAGCGACTATTTGAATCGCTGCTGAAAAGTTAAAGATGAAATTTTGGGCTGAATTTTTGAGGATGATGAAACTTGGTTTCAACGTTACGAGCCTGAATTCAAGCTTTTTTGGGTACCTAGGTAAGGTATGGCAGTGCGATTCTAGGATACAGATGGTATTCTGCTCATTGACTTTAAAGTCCAGCTTAAAGAAGCATTTAAGGAGAAAGGCAAGGAAAATTACCAAAAGATATGATGCTTTTGAACGACAGTGCACTTTCACGTACACAAGAGCCTTGTTGCGATGGTTGCCTCTCATAAGTGCGGCTTTCCCTCATAAGTGGAGTTGGTTCCTACGACTATTATTTGTTAACTTTTACATATTGGATGAATAGTTAACTTGTATTGATCTGTGGTGGACATCAATCGGTTTTGGAGCATAGTAAGATTTATTCGATTTGATGTTGCGAATACTTATGAAGTTCAGATCACAGATGATAAAGCAGTGCGTATCCACAATATATTGACAATATTGAATACCAACTTAAAAGCGCTTTACAGACCAACAGCGTGTACGTTGAGCAACGTTATCCGTAGAGAGGGCGAACTAGATTTACTCAGTATATGCTATCAAAGCCAGCAAAGTATGAAATAAAAATATTACGGATATGCGACGTAGAAAATTCATATTCATTTAATGGTCAAACCAACGTTGATAAATTAAGGACCGGCCGCTAAATAAATCAAGGTGAAAGAGTAGTAAAAGATTATGTCGCACAATATATCCCGAAGAAATATTTCGATGGACACATTTTTTTACTAATCTACCTTTAGCGAAACATTTATAGTGTACAATCTGAAAATTTCATGAAATTAAAAAAAAAATAATACCTATATTCCATATGAGGATATTTTATATATATTACACGTCATTAAAATTATACGCCTGCATTTATTTGTATACACAATATTATTGTCTACCGTCTAGAGATTAGTAATTTTATTTATTACTATGCAATTCTGCAGGCGTATTACGTTCTTTTATATGGGTAATCAGGTACCCGGGTATTGACCAAGTTGGTATATAACTTTACTTACTAAGTTTATTTATTTTTTTTGCATATTTAAATATTATAACATACATTAATCAAAGTCAATTGACACAAATAACGAAGATCTGAAAATGTTTGATGATCTTTCGATAAATACATTACAAATGTAAGTAAGAACATACAAAGGGGTACCCGGGTACCCAGCTATCAACCAGATACTGGGTAAAATGATATTTTTAAATAATTTTTTTAATTTTATGGTATTTTACACGCATGCTCATCCAATCATCGCACTCATGGGTAAATGCACGCGCGCCTGCACTCAGGCACCACAAGTTTGCCTGAACTTGCCGTAATTTTTATTTAGTTTTATTGTGAGTTTTATTTAGAGGAGTTATAACTTTTTTAGTCAATCCTAGTACTTTCATTCTAAGATATAAACTAAATCAAAATATATGATTTCTCGAGCTTAATATTATTTTATTACGTTTGTTTTGCCTAATGAAATACAAATTCAATATATTTACCAATGTCAATTTATAACCTATTTTCATGAAATATAACAAGAATGTATCTAAATTACCTTTCTTTATTTGTACAGTCACATTTTCCATACGTGCAAATATACCAGTCTATACAGAATATGCAGAGATGTTGCAAGTTTTTACGTCCATATCACAAGGCCCCTTACTCTACCATGCATCTTGAGTTACTCATGCCATAATATTATTATGTATTTTGGTCAATTTGATTTGTACATTTTCTGTTCCCATAAGCCATTTTCTTTAGTGTATTTGACTTGTCTAAACAGCTATAGTATTATTTCACTTACGTTTATAATAATCTTGTGAACATAATGAAAAAAATTTATTGATAATCCATAGGGGATTCCGTTTCCTAATAAATTCATGAATAATTCGAATTATCACGGAAACTCGTTTCACTTAAAGTTACCCCTTTTAAGCCCACTTACCGCCTTCGTGGCAACAATCGGTTACACTTTAACATCGTAATTCAATTCAAGCCCGCGCTTTATCTGCTTGTAACGGTTAAGACCATGCACCCTTGACGTGAACATAAAGTGATTTATAAGAGTGGTGTCAAGTGCCAATGACAGAGCTGACGCTATTGAGAACGGTATTTAATACTGTGTTCACGATGATGAATTCAAAGCGAGTATCTTACTTTTATCAAAATGATGAAATTATTACGTTAGCATTCAGAAAGGGGTTAATAAATACATAAGTACAAATCGCAACAGATTCTGTGGTTATATAAGTATATTTTTAAGTAATTTTTAAATTTAGTAACATATTACTACAAAATTTATAAGAAAGATAAAAACATATTTCAATTAGAAACAAAAATTGTAAGAAATGATACATAAACATAAATTCTAAACATTGTCAAGAGTAGGTGCACTAATAATTTAATACCAAAACGAATATATTCTACCAGAATGAGGTACGCAGCGATAATAAGGCGTTCTCTGCCATGTCACTAGGTACTGTATTACGTTTCCTCGTAAAAGCCATACTTTTAAAATATATGGCATTATGGGCAACTAACTTTTTCATAGCTGTTGAATTACATCACAATAGACATGGCATATGATACAAACGACTTCTATGACGTCAACTTAATATCTAAGCAAATCCTTGTAAATTCTAATCTTTTTGGACAATTAATTCTATTTTATATAGAACACCACCCTGAGTAAATCGCTGTCGGTAAATAAGTAATACGTAAACATATACACATACATGGTGAAATAGTTGACCTGTTGTAGTGTTGCCAATCAGATAGATCGCGCGCCGGTGGGTCCAACCCCAATATTTCCGAATAAATTTTGGACATTTTGGCAGACTACCCAACATTATATACCAATTGGACGTATACGTTACATTCAGAATATCAACAATTTTCCGCTAATTTTTTTGCAGATATTTAATGGCGCATTATTTTAAATCTTGTTTTGAATAATATCCAATATACAACAATTTTGAACCAAAGTTAAAAAACCAAGGTTTAAAACCAACAAGGAAAAAAATAAAATATTAAAAAATCTAACAGTGGCCTACGTTTTCTTTCTTTCGTTTTCAATGAATGAGTTGTACAAGAATTAAGATATATACATGCTTATTTCTTTCACTGTCTATAGTAAAATTTAAGAAGCATATCCGTATTAATACTTCGTTTTGTTTTTCAAGACTATTTAGGCCTGTTGTAAATCTTGATTTGTGAAAATGTTGATCTTGTTACTTATTATTATAATAGTTTTCGACTTATAACTATATGATTTAGTTGTTTTGATATGGCACAATTTATCAAAAAAAATCCGGTAAATGTAAAATGTTCACTTTATCATTCTTATTTATTTAGGCAGAAAAGTCATTATTCGATTAAGACAAACTGGCGTAACGATTATGCCGTTTTCTCTTAATGGAATAACGACGAGGTAATATTATACTGAAATATTTCTTTATTACTCAACTTTGCATTGAGAATAAGGTTAAAATAAATTTGCTTTTTGTAGTTCCAGTAAATATATTTAATTTGATATGCGTCACTTCGGGAATAATGAAAACAGTTTCCTATATCCAATACTAAACAATAATTGTATATTTTTTAATTGAAAATTATGAAATGCTTTGAGAAAGGAAATATGAAGTACAACATCGAGCACTTCGGAAAAGTTGTTCGCAACAGCTAAAAATTTAATTAAAACTATGTTCATGTGACCAAAAACTTTAATGCTGTTTTTTCGCTTGAATATTTAGTTTCTAAAGTCAATCCAAATTATCATATTATACTAGCAATCCCCCATTAGATGTTTTTGATATCGGAGAGACATATTTAGCGGTATCTTCATAAATGAAGTATGGCGGAAAAATTCAACAATTCAACAAATTCAAATGTTTACATAAATAGATAACACAAATAATCTGACGTAATTGAAATTTTAATATAAAAAGAATAAAGTTGATCAAACATTTAATTCGAATGAGCGAAATTAGAAAACTCATAACCCATAAAGTGACCCAGACTGAGTTGAATTAACTATCTTCCAAACAATTAAACTCTAAGGATAGAAACATTTCTGAGGTGTGCTTTTGATCACACGTATGAAGTGAAAACATTAAATGAAATATATATATATATATATATATATATATATATATGTATATCTTAATATATAATTACATTTATGTTATATGAAGAATATTATTCCGGTGAATCAGAACCAAAGCGCGATTATTACTTCAAAACTTCAAAATACAAAAATATACGCCTATTACATTAAACTACTCTCAAATAAAACATTAAACACTAACTGTGGTACTTGAAATATTACACTGATTACATACAATAACATTTATATATTGTATTAAAATATTAATCTAAACCGTGCCGCCAGCAAATATTTCAACCATGTATTCAGAATAGCGCCGTCAATCGATGTTATTGCCAAAAATATTTTACACTTAAAAATAATTTTATTTTAAAAAATACGCTTACCTATGTACATAAACATTTCCAAGACCAGTTTAGCTGCTCGTTGGTCTAGGGGTATGATTTTCGCTTTTGAGCGTGAGAGGTACCGGGTTCGAATCCCGGACGATCCGGACTATATTTATATAAATTTATGAACGTTTTTCATTATGAGACAATTTAATGCAATACCTTGATGTAAACGAGCTGGTGGAATTAAGCCAGAAAAGACCAAAAATACAATGGAACTGGCCGAATGGGGAATTCGTCGAAAAAATAGCACACCTGTATTATATAAAATTATTCTCCAATAAAACATTATTAAAAAATTGAAACGTAATTTTTGGAAAGGACCGTCCTCCGTGTTTGACAAAGAACTCGCTTGGCCGATGCAGAGGAACATCGAGTTTACCCGAGCGTCATCGACCCGTGCGAACCCCTCAGCTTCGTCCACTCCTCAGAATAAATTTTCACTTCATCGTGTAGAAGTTTTAAATTTAAAAATTGCAGAATTATAATTACTCTGTTGATAGCTCATGGAAATGGTCAAGGATTAGTCCTGACCGCTTTCAAAGATCTTCACGTTTTGTCGTGCCTTTGAAGACAAATAATTTTTAAGATTTATATTTTGGAATAGCATTCCTATTTGTTCAATATTTGTAATTGTTTCATCATATGTAAAGTATTTATTGCTTGAAAAATAGTTCCTTCTAATCAAATAAAGCACGACTTACAGCATATAATACGTATATAAATTAATGTCCGTGTGTATTTATTCTCTTATCCTATGCAGGATATGGGCTGGATTATTTAAACACATAATATATAATTGAAAAATTACATCAGGTAAATCTTTCAATAAAACTGTCAAGAGGAATAAAGTGAAGTAAAAAATTCTAAAAGAAAATTATTAAAAAAAAAAGTCTGGAGCGAATACATCATTAGTAGAAGTCGAGCTCCTATGGAACCGGTTGTAAAAACCTTGCGCATAACTTACACAAGAATAGTTATGTTCGACATCCATGTATGTTATTTTCCATTTTACAAAAAATTAGAACTACGAAGTGAAAATATTGGTAGTTAGATTTGAATTGGTTATGTTTAAGTTTTGTAACCATGTTTACATTCAATTCTATTTCATCATTACACTGGCAGCTAAAAGAAACCTTCTTTTAATAAACTAATTAACTTTAATATTCCTTGTAGTACCTCACTCAGTCAATATTGTGAAGAAATGAATTATTATAGATATATAATAGCATAAAAATAACGTAAAATTATTAAGGGTAAAATATTAAAAATAGTGAAAAACTGATATCGCAGTAGTTATGTAACTACAATTTTTTAACTTCACTGTAACCACATCATATAATAGTTTTTGAGATAAATAACTCTCCAATTGTACTGGTTTCACGGTATTAGGTTTTACGATATTATTTTATATATTTTACGATATTAATATAAAGTTGCAAACAATAGTATAAGCTAAAAATAAACAAAAAGTTTCATTGTATGCTTGCTATGTGACTCACTACTTTAGGTCCATACAACATTTCTGATGATTTGGTAACATAATTATCGAATAAAAGAGACTTGTGTGACGTAAACGTTTTTCAAAAAGTACAAAGAAAGTTGTAACTCCTAAACCATTATTTTTCGCGAAACTAATGTTTTTTTTTAAATGACTTGTCGCCATATTCCTTACCAATAATTGGACTACTGTAAATGAGTCACCTGTACAATACTAACAAGCTTGCTATACAAAGATTTCAATTACGTTATATATCAGCTCTTCTTGATCCTTAAAACGTATTTTCAGAATTAGGAATTGAAGGTATAAAACTACTGCAGGAACTTAGTGCTGCCAGGTATTTTTTTAAATAAATCTGGTTCAAAGAGAATCTAAATTTACTAAAGTTACAGTGTTAATCCATTTTTTGAGAAAGGGTGTAATGATGTAGATAATATCAACCAAAGTAATTTTTAATAGTAACGAGATGGAGGTATTGGGTTAAATGGGGATTAAATATTTTATTTTGAATATCATCACAAATCAAAAATTTGTACCTCATTTACAGAATCACAAAACGTTTCAAAAGACTGACTTTTGCTCTTAGAGGTATAATTATTATGCTTTATATTCTTCCCTGTTGTATACAGTTCTTAAAAACAATACAGGTGGAATGTATGATTACGAGAGAAACATTTATCAAGTGAAACTCTTTATATATTTGAAATTATGAACTAAGATAAAAAAGGGAGAACGCCCACATACAGTAACAAACGTATTTGTTTATATACATGTATTCATTACACTCCTTGGGAAACTATTGACAAAATTAGCCTGAATAGCTTTAGTGTAAACAAAAAATGACAGTTTGTGGATTATTTTCTACCCTTCACTATTGCCAGGATATTTCAAAATAATGTTAGAAAACAATTTTAAGAATGTTTCCTATTTTTAAAATAGTTTAATATCAAAACTCTCTTTACATTCCTCAAAAAAAATATGGGCTCTAAAATCATGGACCTAATATTGGTGTACTTACCATTTAATTAAACTCTTTTGGACTGATCTGCTTTTGAATTAATGTGCGTACGCTAACGCAAGGATCGTAATATTCAAATAATATTAAAATAAGCAAACGTTTTATAAATTAAAAATAGGAATAATTAATAACATCATCATAAATATTTAGAAATATTTATGTTAAAATAATTAGATTATCCTGATTATATCGTAACATTTTAGAATGCACAATGTCTTCTCTCTTACAAAGCTCGCGGAAAATAAAACCGCAAAATAGTTTTCACTTCTCTAGATATTGGAGTTCGATACGAATGATATTATTACGTGGTAAAGTTGGAAGAAAAAGAGAAAACCAATTAAATACGTATAATATAAAATTAAAGATTTATAAATAGTACTTATAATGTTCCAACACATTCGTAATTTCAATATAATTGATTCTCCGTATTTTGAAGCTTACAAATACATAAAATAAAATTCCAGTTTTATTAGTATGCCAATTTAGCCGGTTGTGCATTCAAAATGTAATAGATAATGACGCAACGAAGGTATTAGCATTAAGTCATAAACATAAATATAAAAACAACTTACTTCAAAAACAACTTACTCTTACCTTCAAAAACAACTTACTTAGGATGACCGCTAGTTTCCATTGTGATTTTCTCGCAAAATTTTCCAAGATTTTTGTTTCAAAAATCGCATGGGTTCCAAAATAAATTTACATTTTTCCCACCTTGTTTGTAAGCTACGTTACATTGATTTTAAATTCACCATACAACTGTTTTCTTCAGGGCAATTTTGAATACTAAGAAAAACTCAAAATATTTAGCGGGTTCAATTTTTAAGTTTTTAAAAACACTTCAACGATTGACTATTTGCTGCTAGACTACTGTTATTCTTATGATGTAATTTATTATTGGTCAAATAGTAAGTATTGTTGATTTTGTCGCAGTTGTGAGAAACTTTTCGAAAGGTTATATGAATTCAGCAGGTTGTCACTTTGACAAAGTCTTTGTTTTTCCGCGGAACAATATATTAATTCACAAGTTCAAATAATAGAAAAGTCAACTGCTTATTGAAATCGTAAATATGACCTACAATCATATATTATGACTCGGCAGGAATAAATAGGGAGACTCACATATTATGTATATATTTCACATAATATATTTCTCATTCTGCTTTCGTCTGGGCAACTTATCTACTGAGGGGAAAATTAGGATAATTTTTACAGAAACACGTCCTTAGAATTTAAATAACACATATCGCTATGAAGAAAATATTCTTCTATCTATAAAGCTTCGCACACCCTTTTTTCCTATCTATACAAGTCCATAATATTGAGTGAATTTTATAAAAGGTTCTTGATATTATTGAAAAGAAACCTCAGCAAAGCGATCATAAGGAGTCGTTATTTGGCGTTTAGCTCTTTCCTTTTAAGCTGTCATATGGATATATGTGGCAATTTTCAGGTACTTCAATGAATTTAAAATGAAAAGTTTAATGTTGTCATTTACAAATAAATTGTCATATGTTTGCTATTCGTCGTTAGTATGATATTGCGGCTTTGATATGAACGAGTATTTCCGAGTTATTTGCATAGTTGATGTAATGAATATTATTGAAATCACTATTAAATTTTATTAAGAATAAGACAGAGTAGAGCTATATCATATATACATAATTTTATTTATTTTTGGAGTATTTGCATATAATTTTCATCAAATTTCCTAAACGAAACAATTTAATCGAACATTTTAAAATGGGGGGAAAATTTCTTTAAAATATTAAAAATACTAAATATTTAATAAAATCTAAAATTAAATTTACTCGGGCAATAATAATTTCCGAGCAAAAGCTAGAAAGTTAATAGATGGAGAATTTTTCTTTCTACTTGATTAATTTTCAAACAAAAACAAGGATATTTTACAAAAATAATTCGTACGCGTATTTTGTTACTAATATTTTCATTCACATATTTTACTAGGTTAATTATCAATAATTTCATATAAATTTTGATTATATTCTACAGGGACACAGCAAAATGAAGTTAATATTTAGTCGATGATATGCATAATCATACAAAATTGGTTGCACCCGCTGACAAAAATTTAATAGTTCAGGTTATTGCTACACATGATTGAAATCATTATGCAAATAAAAGACCAAAGAAAAAATATTACTTTTCTTTTCTAGCTTCAAACTATTAATATGTAAATGACTAAAATACGTTGGTAATATTTAAAAGAATAAACTGAGGAAGACTGGCGTTAAGAGTGAGCTAGACAAAGGAAATTCAGGTGCGGTCACGACAAACTGATTTTAATAAAGTGACTTGCAAAGCAAAAACGTGCAGAGTTCTTTGTGACTAAAGGAAAGATAAAAATTGCACTTTAAAGGGAAAAATGTAACGTGAAGACGTTTAATTACAATTGAAATAGTTTGCTGCTACAGATTCTAGATTGTAATGGTGAACAGGCATGAAATTAGATCATGGTTACTTCGTGTCGATTTTCTTTTAATAATTTAATTGGAATAAGAATATCATACAGTGGATATTAACATACTAATAAGATCTATATTCTGATATAATATGGTATCCACTTAATACAATTTGAATTCCTTATTTATATTTCAAATATAATCTCATCTCTGTTAAAAAGTATTTTAACCTTAATGCATAACAATTTTAACGATATTACGTAGCCTTTAACATTATCTAATCAATTGAAATTCATTAAATTGTCATGTTAAAGTGTAAAAAAGGATAATTAGAATATCAACTAGGTAAAGTCCGTCAATTTTTTTTTGTAACACTGTTTAGAAGTGGAAGAAAAGAAAATAATAAAAATTTATTTTAAAAAAATTTAACCACTTCAAAATGTAGGTAGGTGTCTACACCACTTAAAATAATGAAGCAATGAAAATATGTTTAACTTAAAAGGAGAAAATAATAAGTATTAAAATAAACACAAAATCAAATCACAAATAGGTTCTGACGTAAGTGGACATGTCAGCAAACTTTTTTCAGGTTACTGTCAGCTATGAAAGTTTTGTGTTTTGTTTTGTTTAAATCTTTACATTTAACATGACAGCTCAATTTTTTTTCAATTCGAATATTAGTTTCCCAGAAATACGTAGAAAAACACGAACATCCGTACATTTTTTATTTAGAAGGCCTAATAGTATATTATATATTTTATTACATATATTAATATTTTGTGGTCCCAATAATATTATATATATGTGATTCTACTCCATAACCTTCTTCTGGTCGTCGGTAAAAAATAATATCAAATAATATACATTTGAAAGCAAAACAGAAGAGTAAAGTTAGTTAGGTGCCAAATTTGAAGAGAATTAAATGTAAATATCTCTGAAGGGAATGAAAGGTGATATGATGTACATGTTTAAAATAAGTGATAAGAAAAATTATAAACTAATTAAAAAAATATAATTAAAATTCAAAAAATTAAAACATTAAAAAATGTAATAATAATTCATGAAAAATGGTATTGGTAAATCTTAATTTAATTTATATAAAAGTATATATCACAAAAATAAATTGCTATAGAATTCAGGAAATAATTTCATTGAGATACCGACAATACAATTTTAAAAAGTTAAAGTTAATTGATTTTTATATTTCCGTACCTCCAGTTGACAAACGTACAATGTAACCCTTATAAGATTACTCACGACTCTTTCTATCATTTTAATGACGTAGAAACTTGAAATTTGGTATATTAATAAAATTTTTATGTTATATTTTGTGAAATAATTAATTTTCGAAAAATATTCATATAAAATTAAAGAGAAGTTGAAGTTATTTAGTGCTGAAAAATATTTTTTGTTTTATAATATGTATAATTTTAAATTGCATATTTAAAAGATATGCTAAAAATATACGAAAATAGTGTGTCGCACCCTCCTCCCTTAATTCCCAAGTTACTGGATTCATATTTGAAAATAACAGGTTTGGAGAAATTTTACTTGAACAGAAAAACTATAGTTATCATCTCAAATAAGTATGTATTTATTTCTCAATTAAGAATGTTCTTGAAAGGTTATCCAGGCAAACATACAGTTAAGTTGGATTTTGAAAGATTTCTATACTAAAAAAAATTATCTTCATGTCTTTTTAACTTAAATTCAGTGCTCATTTTTAATTTTTTTTTGCTGTGTTATTTTTATGCAATGATTTTATATAAACAGACTTGAAAATATATAATATATATATATATATATATATATATATATATATATATATATATATATATATATATATATACACACATACATAATTAAGTTATGATAAATAATAAAAAAGTTCCACACAGTTGGTACTTCCCTGAAATACTGCGTGATTTGATATAAATGTAATATAAACCGTAGTTTTCGAACAAAAATACTACAATATTTAAAAGGGATTTAGATTATTCTATACCACTTAGATTGTTCTACTAATTCTGAACAAGAATGAATAAGATATTTGTTATTTCAACTTGTTACTGAAATTATAACGCCAAAGAATTATAAAGGACTCATTTTCGTAGCAATGAATAAATCATCTTCTATGATTTTTCTGTTAATATATCGCTTATGTGTGTTTTATTAAATATTATTAAAACAAATTTACCGCGGTTACCATCCTTGTAACAGCTATATGCAAAATTTAAGTGATTTTGAAAGAAGAAGGAACAAGGATCTATTTATTGCAATACGAATGGATTTATATGCAGTTTTAATCACCATTTATAATAATTTTACAGAAAGAAAAAAAAATCTTTAATCACTACAAAACACCAATCTTCAGGTGTAAATCTTTACAAGAGTTACAGTGTAAGGTGAAAACTAAAAACCTCTTGTTGTGACACACATCGTTGTGACATAAGTTGTGAAATAAAATCTCAATTTTAATATTAAAACATTGAAGAAATCATAAATAATTAACACATATTATTTTAACTGAGGAAATTATGGTATAATCGTCCACTTAAGTTATTAATAGGAGAGCACTCCGAATATGTGCCGCAATGCTTCTTGGAACTCCTTCAACCACCGATGGCCCAATGTCGAATCATATACACATCGTTGTGACATAGGTTGTGAAATAAAATCTCAATTTTAATATTAAAACATTGAAGAAATCATAAATAATAAACACATATTATTTTAACTGAGGAAATTATGGTATAATCGTCCACTTAAGTTATTAATAGGAGAGCACTCCGAATATGTGCCGCAATGCTTCTTGGAACTCCTTCAACCACCGATGGCCCAATGTCGAATCATATCCATATGCGTGGAGCTTAGTGGGATGCGTCTCAACTAAACCAAATTGAAAGTTTTGAAAGACGTGAAAATTATTACTTACATAGTGTGAGATATAATTTGCCTAAAAACATTTTCCCTAAAACCAATGGTTTACCAGTTATAAGAAAATTAATAATAAAATACTTTATAACAATTAGTCGCACTAGAATTTTTTTCCTTAAACTCTTTTTTTATTTCCAAATTTACCCCCGGAAATAAACCCATAATCAAAATTTAACTTATTGTGTTTCACATGTATTATTGAACAACGATCATTATGCCAAATTATGAATTTTTACATGGAATAGTCTCCGAAAGAGTTGCACGTGACAGATGGGTGAACAGACGAATGGATGGATAAGAAAGTGTTTTGTTTTGGCGATGTTGACACATAACACTAAAAGGATATTTTTTTGCTAAATTTAAGAAATTATCTTAATTGAATTCTCAACTGAAAATTCATATATTAGCCTAAAACTGTAAATACAAATAACAGTGACCAATAACCATTCCAGCTCGATACCCAAAATCTGTGCAGTGTATATTTCCCAAAAAGTTCCTATATTTTTTGTATTAAGTTCCAATATTCCCCTGGTCTATCAGAAATATAAATATTAATAAAAAATAATTTCCTAACCATAATTCTAGATTTAAGTCCTCATCCTTCTTACATATTATACTAAAATGAATAAACATAATGTAAAGTATGAAGTTTTGTCCTATTTTTATAAACATATAACCCTCTCAAGTAAAATCCACAATACACAAAGTTCTGTCCCGAAGCCATAATCGTCTCGCGGCACGTAAATTCGAGTACGACGAATAAATAATATGAAAACAAAATGAAAATTTCATGTTCTTGGTAGGTTTTATCAAGTACAGAGGAAGATAGAAATTTGATTAAAACTTTGCGTATGAATGATAAATTAAATTACAGGCTCCTTCAATGATCTTATTAAAATGTTATCCTTCCTTCGATCTAATTCTATGAATTTTCCAGAAATTAAAGAGTTAAGAATTAATTCGTTGTTGTAACATCAGTTAAATTATGAAATAGTCATTATTAGATACGAAATGTAATGTTTAAAGGTTTTTATTATTTCCTAAAATGTACTAGAGTAAAGCGCTTAACAAATTAACCTTCATAAATATGAAATGAATCATTTGGTAGTAAAAACTAATACTTTTCTCTGTTACTTTTACCTAATTAAATAGTGAAACAACATTACTTTGTAAACATTATTTCGGATTACACGGTTTTTTGTCATTCTATTTATCGTAGTCACAAAGAAAAACTCTTCAGATTCAATGGAATTTAAATTTGGGTATACTCGCGCTTACCACCTAGTCATTAAAGCCCAATCAAAACTTAATCAGTTTTTTTGAGTTTTCAATAACACTAAGAAACTTCTTTTCTGAATTAAAATAATTATAAGCTGTGCACATAAAAAAATTAACTTAAATATTTTTATAACCAACATTTCCACCCACATATGTATAATTTTTTTAGGGCAATATAATAACTACATTTACTTATTGAATCAGTTAAAGAATAACTAATATGCATTCCCATTTCAATATTTGAAAGTATAATTTAGTTGTTTTGCCAATAGACTGCAATATTCTTTTATCTTCTTTCGATTTCGGTTACATTTATTTGTATTATCATAAAGTTAAGTATATGAAATCAATTTAAAATGTTTAAAACATTTAACGATTTTTACCGCACATAATACTATCTGTTTTGCAGCACTGTAATTGAATTTATAGTAGCTATGGTGATGTCTTGTAATATTTTTATGTCTAGTTAATATCAGTTGGTATTAATTTGTATTATTTACAATTCACCTTAAAGAATATAATCTTGTGCACGTCTGAAATAAATTCGAATACAAATAATTATATAGTATAATTCAAATACAATAAATTTATACGTACGTCAATTTACACATTAATATGGCATCGAGTATTTAAATGTGGTTAGGCTTTTCAAAGGTTGTCATACGTATAACAAATACAGCTTGCTGTACTAAGGTGTGTGATCGTGTGGTGGTTAAAATGTTGGTTTCCTTTGTTTAGAACCTCAGGTTTTTATTTTAATAATTACATTTTGTTGTTTATAACACGTAATTATATGCAGTTCCATATAAATTAGTAACAACATTTTAAATCGATTCTCTGCCCGCGCGTGCAATAAAACAATATCGCAGTGCAATCCTTATTACCCTACAGGAGGTGCACCAGTAGTGTTGTTTACGTCATAATGTTGTGCAACAGAGCTGGCGCGATTGCACGCCTTCATCTACAGTTTGAATCCCTCGCGTAATTCAACATGTTAATATTCACACGAAGCACATTGAAGTTACGCCACAATACAGACTCTAGAGAAAGTTAGATGAATGAATACGAATATATATTTGCAGAATATCGTAGGCAACGCTTTGTTGCTGTCACATGAGAATTTTACTTTGGCACGTCATTGCACGCAGTCACCACTGCACGCAGTACCGGTGTAACCTGCTTGTTAAAAGTGAATATTTTTATAGTAAAATTTACATAGATATTCCTTAACTTTGAAAGTAAAATAATAATACTGAGACATACTCTGCAAGCTCTTTTTTACAATATACTTTTGTTTATTAACTAATATGCGGTTTTCTTTCAATTTTTATGCGTGTTTATGTATTGAAGACTACTTCGTAATCCTTATTAGCATGGTACTCAAAGCAAATTTAAATATGCATCTTTTAAACAATATAACGGCTGTATCCTAAATAATAATATATACATTTGATAAATAATAACATTATATGCAAAAGAAAAAAGAATTGTTCGTTTTACAATGTGAATCGAAAAATCTTCTTAATTATCTGATTACTCATCTTCCTATTAAAAGTTTTAACTTTCAGGTGACATTCAAAACATCAATACTATAAAAACAATATGAAATACATAGTGTCGGATTAACTACTACTGAGGATTTTGGTGGAAAACTTTTACTTAATCGGTGATGTAAGATCGCTAAAGAAGAAACAAGTGCAAGAAACTTGCACATAGTTTAGTTAATCTTCGTGGTATTCTTTTAGTTTTATTTATTATAGTATCTTGATACTAGTAGAACAATATGCAAAACTGTCATATTACCCTGGAATACACCAATCTGAACTCGCTATTCAGGAACTGTTTCTGGCTATCGCTAGATACTTAAATGTAAAATAATCGGGGATAGGCAGAATTGTCAAATTAGTCATTTGAAATAACCGGTAAAAATATTTTAAGGTACTTAGTTTTTAAAGGCCTATATATGACGATTACAGAATCTTTGTAATTTCTTTCAGCTCAAGACCGATTGATTTGTAATTATACGGGAAAACATATTTTGCACTATTTACTTGAATTCAAGTAATTCAATTATATTACCTTTTTTTAAAACTTCTTTCTTTTTAACCATATGTATCAAGAAGAAGATGAAAATTCATGATAACGGCGTTTACAAGTAATTTAATTTTTATTGGATTTTTCTGGACACAATTTTATAGGGGAAAGCAATGACCTAGACGACATAACCTACCGGTTATATAGACGGTCGCTAGTGGTTTTGGCTTGACAATGTTTCTCTGCGACAAAAGTACTTCAAATATCGCGGTTTTATTGATATAGAATTATTTTCCTGCATCTTATTGCAATTGCTCTTTTTCTTTTAATATACGTAATAATTGTTCTTAAGTGACCTTTCTTGCGGTGTTGATTGACACGAAAGGATTTAGTTTGATAAGTATGGGCAATTGGCCTTACTGTTGCTTTAATATATATTTTGTTATTTTAATTTTTATCAACGATAGTTATTGTTAAGTAAATTTTTAGTTTTGGCTGAGCTAATTTAGACCAGCAAAAATATATCCTTATTGTAAGAAAGTTAGAAGCGGAAAATTATGATAACTTGTAAAAAATTTAAAATTTTAAAATTTCGCACACACTACGTCTTTTCTTGTAACCATAAATTTACACGCATGTTTTACACAACGGAGAATAATAATCTGTACTTTTTTAAAATACTGCTATTTTCTGGACACTAGATTGCAAAAATTAAAAATATTTGGAATATTACATATAATATATAATAACTCGGATAAAGTGCGGTGCTGCACATCTGTCGCGCTTGCAAGATCGCGATCTCGAGCCTCTGTATATGGACCGCAGCGCGGCGCGGCAAAAACAGTGGCCCACTTATCGCCGATGCAACGCAGGTTGCGCTGCTACTAGGTAAATGTGCACTTTTTCCGTATGATAAGAAAACTTTTGCTTCACTCAACGCTGCCTTGAGGTTAACTTGAACAGCACGTAGAAAGTATAACTATAGGCGCTGACGGCCAATAAGGTGTTTTATAGTAATTTACTTAGGTGAAAATTGAACGACACTATTTTTTTCCTTTTAAAGACGTAAATCTTAACTTTTGAGGAGAACCGCTAGTGTCTGATAAAATTAATATAATTTTAATTTATATCCAAACATTTAATTTCATTCGAAAACCGCAGTCACACCGAAAATAATTTTATACATTTAATAGTTTAAGAAATAATTTTATAGTTTAAGAAATACAGCTATTTTGAGAGTATTTATATTTTCAGATAAGATGAAAACAGATTAAGATATTTAGATCATAGAGATGAAAATTAAAGTGGTCTCATGGTACCATCATAAATTGGTACAACCATAAAAAAAATGTTTCTAATGGCTCACTAAAATATCAAAATAAAACTTTTCTCGCCTTTACAATGTGGGGTCTCGTCCCTGGCCTTAAAAAATATTATCTTATAGCCATCATGAAATCTTTTTATATTTTTGAGTATTTTTAAGCAATATATACACACACACACACATATATATATATATATATATATATATATATATATATATATATATATATGCATATATATATATATATATATATATATATATATATATATATTACACATATACATGTATATATGTATAATTGAATATTTCTAGCGTAAGTTTTTGATACTTGGAAAAAAATTGGTTATAATGGTATTTTTTTTACCAATGTGTTGAAAAACTTTTTAAATCATATATTTCTAATATAAATCTTTAATATGGAAAGGAATAATATAAGTATCGAATAATAATGTTACTTTAAAAAAATAAATGTAATACTCATTTTTCATGATTTAATACAATTCATTTCGACACAAATTATTTTAAATCATAATACGTAGTCTTTCGCTTATTGATTAATTAAAATAAAGAAACGCTTTTTAAACTATTACATAAAAGCATAAAATGACGTTTTCAATCACAAAAAGAAATGGAAATTTCGTTTCAAAAATAAACAAGACGAAAAATTTAAAATAGGTGAAATGCCATTGGACATGGCAGCTAAATTTTGCATACCTCAAGTGAATGTATGAAAATTCGGGTATACACAATTAGTATCGTGAATAAATTTGAGTCATATATTTTGTCCTTTTAGAAAAAGAACATTATTTGTAATAAAAATAAGATACCAAATACAAGACAGACGTTATAAAAATAATAACTAAGCAAAAAATAATTGTTATACACTCATATTCTTTCTATAATTATTAACACAAAATTCTCGAAAAACACATCCACCTATTATATTCAAAAATCATAATGGCAACAATAATTGTACGCCACAAACTATTATATTACCACTCGATTTATTATTATGTTATAATTGTTTATTTTATGTTGATTGAATATTTATATGTTAATTGTATGTGAACTTGACTCTTTAGTTTTTAATAGCGCTAATGGCTGCGTCCCATATATGATGAAGGGGTTAACTACGCCATTTTTCCAACATCAAATATTTTTAGTAAAATCTTTTGACCACAAACTAGTTGAAAGATTATATTCTACTTACTTTTTTGCAACTCTGCTTCTGGTACCAAAATCCCCCATTTATGCAACATATCACCCTTTTTTTTGTAAAGAATATTTCAGTTTTTCTCCATAGGAACAGAAAGGCTAAAACTTATTAATCTATTTCTCAGCTTACAAAAACATAACTAATAAATCATAAAACAAAGAACAACTTAGAACTGCCAGCAATATTAAAGTAGCATTAAAGTTCAAGCCCATTTTATGATATTGAGTTATAATTTGAATTCTACTTTACATAGTGTTAGGTGAAACTTTAAGATAAAAGGATATAAATTTGTTAAGGTTAACAACAAAAAGCTTACGTATATCTGCAATGATTAGTGTGACATAATGTAAAAATTATACTAAAAATCAACAATCAAAATAGTTCAATTATAAATAAACATGAAGCAAATTTTACATTTGGAACTAAAGCAAGTTAAGCAACTAAAAATATGGTTGCTATTCAGGAACACGTTATTCTAATTGGACGATGATGATAAATATTCAAATATTCTCAGGCCTTTGATACATTTTACATAATAAAATAAACAGATTTTTGTATGTGATAACTGAAGAACATGGAATAAAAAGAGCAGTTTATTTTTGACATTAAATAAATTAAAGGGTTCATTAAAGTTTAATAGTCGTTGGCGGAGTAAGGGGACATATTTTTTCCAAATTCTTTTCCTAGGCGATTTTTATATAAAAAATATCCATGTGGCTTTGTTCTACTAAATATGTAAAACAAATTAAATATTTGGTTCACATAGAAAATAAGAAAGCACTTTTCACCCTGAATAATTATGTAAACTGAAATATGCATATTCAGTAATGTATAAATTTTAAGGGTATTTAATTTTCACATTGTAAATTGAATTAAAGTTATATTAATTCTCTGCCCCTCACATGCTTTTTCGTGAAAAAAGTTGTAATCTCCTTAAAATTTTATTTGGAATTTTATACTTAATTCATGACAAATATTGTTTAGCAATAAATGTGGAGAAATGTCTTCTTGCCTAATTGTCTTTTTTTATTAACGAGATAAATATTTGAATGTAGTTTTTACTTAATGTTTAAAAGGACAAAGAAAATTGTTACGCCCCTGATTTTTTAATGCTAAATAGTGTCGTCTTTTAAATTAAATGATAAAAAGAGATAAAATATAGTTTAAAAATAGGAGAAGTATGGTTAATAGTGACTACAAAATTTTCATTAACTGCAGGTATATAACATGAACCAAATAAATTAAAAAAAATTAATTCTGAGATGCAATGGGTCAGCGTAAGGAATACATAATTATATATTAATAGGGGCTGTGCCCTTACTGAAATGAATTTTTGAAGATTATACACATTTACTCTTATTTAAGATTGATCTAATCAGTTTGCAGCGTTCCCCTATTGTTCCTAAGTACATACTTATCCATTTTACTATAGTTAAGCATTTACTTGTTTAATATTTTTGTTCAAATGTTATTGGTGGTATCCTTTACAAAAGTCAAATTATCAATTTGTGTGATTTTATCTTTGCCTTTTGTTTGTATTTCTTAATTGTCTTACACAGTTTCAATCATTTTAGAATTATTCACATGATATTTTGTCGTTAAAGGTTTTAAGTGATACAATTAAAGATATTTCAATGGAATGTATTCGTACGCAATTTTATATGCAATAGCGCCTATAAGATGGAAAGTGATTTTTTTTGCGTTTTTGCTGTCGAGTCTAACATCTTCAATACATTTTGCAACTGGTTTTTACGTCACACAAATAACCATATTTTTTTTCAATTAAGGAGATTAAATATTTAATGCATCCCTCCGTAATGGGTATGATTTTTTGGTCACCGATCAACTTTGAGCAAGTATTTTGATAGTAATTTAGTCTCATAAATCAAAGTATTTGAACTGTTGGTGTGTTCGAAAAATAACAGGTTCCCCCCAAATTGTTTCGAATTCCCACAATTTTTAAACTAAGGCAAAATCCCAAAACATTTAAATATTATTTAGTTGAAATTATTTCAAAAACCCTTTTTGGGAAAGTTCCATTTCTGATATAGTTAT
Organism: Druceiella hillmani; assembly: GCA_039881145.1. Taxonomy (NCBI): domain Eukaryota; kingdom Metazoa; phylum Arthropoda; class Insecta; order Lepidoptera; family Hepialidae; genus Druceiella; species Druceiella hillmani. The sequence goes on from JAYKKI010000014.1 coordinate 11,163,586, forward strand.
GGGCCCTTATTTTATATACTTTAATATACACGCGACTGAAATAAGGTCGTGCATTGTGCAAAGACATTTTAGTTTATTTATTTCGCAATATTTATATTAAGGCAAGTTAATAATGAAGTAATGCAAGAAATGAAACATTCGTAATCTTTAAAAGCCTAATATATTTATTGACATAACAGCATTTAAAATAACCATGAACTGGCCTAAATTATTGAAATAGCTTTTAATAACCATAATTTGACGAATCGGTAACCATTGATCAAGACAGCATGGTAATATAAATTTCTTATTTTTTGTTTTTTTTTGTTTTTATCCTTAGAGTTGGATATAACAAACGGTCAATTAAACAATCTTTAAAATTGATAAAGAATATATATCCTAAAGGTTTTCTAAACCATTTATCCATTTAATTTTATCAACTTAGGTATTCGCAAATTAAGCACGTTCTTTCATTTCTGAAGGTCATAGTAAATTGATGCCAAATTCGCTTTAAAATTTATGAATGGTACTCGCACAAATTTTAGACACACTTGGATAATACACTCTGCAAGTAACAAGAGAATAATTCCAGGTTTTTGATTTATTTAAAATATTATTTAATCACGTTGAAGAGAACAACACGTACAATTTTAAATATCTACGTACCAACGTTACTGTTATAACTCGTACTTGTCGGTACTAATGCTTACGCAGATCATCAAGAGTATCAGCTCCCCACGAAGAAACCTTATTCTCAGATTTGTCAGTAAACTCTACTCCTAGATGCCTTAGAATTTTACACTCCTTATAAAGCATAGACGAGAACCCGAAGCGTTGAGATTAAACAGTTTATTTCAATTCTCAATTTACGTCAATCGTAATACAGGTGCAAGCCGTAATCCAAGTCTTATTATTATTTAATAATGATTTTAATAAAATATAAATTAAATTTAAAAAACTTAAAAAAATATAAATAAAAATGAATAACCAAGTAATAATTGAAATTCATCAGAATACTATAAATATCTAATCACTATACCAGAAGATTTGGTATTTGATTTCATGGTTTTATAAAAGAGAAAGGTGTCATCGAGAATTCCTAGTTAAATTTCGTAATTTCTGTGTTTTTTTAAATCTTATTCCCTTGCATAGTTATTCTTTTTCATTTCTAATGTTTTCTTTTTTTGCATTACTACCTATGGGTGAGCAATAACTTTATCGAAAAACGTTCATCCAGCATAATCATAACTCGCACTATTTGGGTTCCATACACATTTAGGTACTAAAACATTTATGAGTACATGGAATTTCAAGTTAAACTCTAAATATTATGTAAATATAATGCCAACTATATCTTTGAAAAAGTAAAAACAAATTATAAAAATGTATAAATGCGATATACAATTAAAAATAATTAATTATTGGATTTTTAATTTTAATTTTGCATTTTCCATTACCGATTTTCAAGATTGAAGATCGACCGGAATTACCATATAGGTTTTCACGATCAATAAGAAACATTACCGTATGAATGAAAAGATTGCTTTAAAAGTCGACACCTTTCTGTTGCTTGGACCACAACTTGAAATATTTGCAGCAATCTGATCCTACGGGTCTCAGTGGACGATATTAATTTAAATGTTATATCAAAAGCTATTTTTTAAAAAGGTTTTGACAGACTTGCGCATGGGGTGACGGACTTTTTTTCGAACGGCTTGAGAGTTCTAAGTTGAACTTTCATGTAAATTTGAAATCATTCAATTTTGAGATGTGTCATTGCTGCTATGAATTAGGTATTAATATCCTAGTCTTTTTGACATATAAAATACAGTAAAAATATTGTTTTCATAGAATATCCCATATTTTAATTAGGCAATCGACCTTAACTTCGTTTACATATATTATACGTATATTGGCTGTCTTATCATTGGACGAACATTTTTAATTTATATCTAGGAAATGATAGAATACAAAAAAATTATGGCTATTTTTCGTTAATCTCTGAAAAGCAAATAAACCAGGTTTATTCACGCCAAAAACCTATATCAGCCAAATAAATATTTTCAGACTGTCGCATATTCACACAAACTTATGTGGGTCGTACATATTATTAGAAGGAAAAAAAATGTTTTGTAACAAGAAAAAGTAGAGAATTACATGTTTAATAATACAAGGATGCGACACCGAAGTATTTGGTATTCGTTCGGCTGAGTGAAGCTGTGAGACTGACGCGGACAACGTGAGAAAATAAACACGGAAGTTCGTAGGAAAGTTCAGAGAATGATATAAATCAGAATACACTGTGAGAGCTAGTTTGTAATGTGTAAGACGATCAAACGTCTAGGCTACAACAAATACATTTTACTAAATATATTTGATTTACTACGAATATTGAAAACCGACGCTCGTATTTGTACAAATTGACAAAATAATAGAATCCTATTCAAGTGATAATTTAACATGCAAGTTTACCTTTAAATGATGAGATTTCTTGAGTTTCCTATGTCGAGAATAATTACATATAATTTTCAACAATCATTAATTATATATTATATACAATATATATTTTTTAGGGTATTTAGGTTTTACAGGAAAGAGCATGGTACCAAAGATAATCTTAATTTTATACATTTTCGTCAAAGTTTTAATTCTATTTAATAACAAAAGATAGTATAAAATATTGTAAGTTTGTGTTTCTACAAGCAGGGCTACTTAAGTAAATTAGTCTAATATTAAAATTGGAAACAGAAAAAAACTAAAACCCGTCTACGGAAAAATACATACACTAGGACACCTCTGAAACAAGACGAATCCAAAGAAACTGTATTTGTTGAAATCACTATAGTTAATTTATTTAAATTAGGTCATTATTTTTATTCTGATTAAGGGTAACTTTGATATTCTTGCGATGCTCTTGTGATGCATATTCTGATATAGACAAGGGTACGATATTTTAACGTTTTTTTGAAGAACTTCTTCAATAAATTCCTTTCATTTTCCCATTATTTACCCGAATAATGATCCTTAATAATTTATATTTTTGACCGTTTTTTAAACACTTTTACCATAACCCAAATAAGTAGCCAAGTTTTTTAATTTAGGACAACAACACATTCTTGTTCCAGTTGTCTCCGAACATATTATTTTGTTGAATATTTTTTAAATTTTGTGGGCACCCTTACTATTGTAGGTTGTTATGAAGTTAATAACGTAAAATTTTTTTACTGTTTTGTTAGTAGAGTTACTGTTTGTTGTATGTGTTAGGAACTTCCGAGTAATTTATACTTGGAATTGTAAGAAACAAAATACGCACGCATAGATGCAATCGCACATTAACAATAAAACAAGCAAATGCATTTTTTACTCCTGGGCGCTACAGCCAATGAACCCGCCTTTACTCGCCTCTACCTACATATACGACTGCCTACCAAAATAAATTTTCTGAACTTGAGTATGAATACATTTAGCATTATTGCCTGTTAAATTAATGAAAATAAGGCAATACATTTATGACTTCCGTTAGTCAGACCTTTAGGCCGAGTCGCATGTAATAGTTCCACCAGCCGTTTCTTGAATATGGGATGAATTCTGGTAGGAAAAAAATAATGGTTACTTATATAGCCTTCAAAATTATATGATATTGTTTTGTTCACCCGTATCCGGTGATGTATATTATTTACAAATGATCTTTATATACAAGGTTGAAAATTCAGTTTTGATTTATTGAAAAATTTACCCACATACACAGAATAGAAAACAGAATTAAAAAGAAAAAAAAATTTGCAATATTTTAATAAATATTCAGACAACTTTATGTGTACGCGCAAATTACTGGTTTGTGCCAGTGCTGCACAGCACGGGTAGTTATGTACCAATAAGTGTGCCACCTGGCTTGTCAGCCTCCCAAGAACACCCTCTAACATCATATTGCACTTCACATATTTATCACATATCATTGTAACGTATGGAAATGACACATTTCAACCTTATAATAGTTTATAAACTCTATATTATGGTATAATTCACGTCTTGAAATGAACTTTTTTGATAACTGATTGTTTATTTTGTGTTTATATGAACATAAATCATAATTTATTATTTATCAAATTGAAAATCGAAACAATGAAATTTTAACTTAACAGCAAATAAAAGCTATGGACTATATAATCGTTTTCAAACTAGCGTAATTATGTTCTTTTGGTGATTGAATTTACCCAATATAGCTTTAAAATTCGCTTAGAAAAATACATGTAAAATGTTATCTTGCTTGAAATGCATGGTGTGTTTAATTCACATAAATATTTTTACGATTTTTTCTTATTAACGGACATAGTTTGTTAGCGGTAGTGTTTAATGCTATGTTTTAACTACCACATTTCCTTTAAGTATCTGGTTTAATGCTTTAATCACTTGAATACTTTAACATCAATAACCATCTAAACAGCGGCAATATGCGCATTGGCCCCCAGGCGGGTTTCTGTTACTGAATGCGAATACACTTTATTGCGGGACGCTTTGGCAAGGTTAGATCTGAAACAAAAGAATGATTTTGATTCTGACGTCATAACGAATTTTACACTGCGGTCTGATCGGTTAGGCATATTATATTTCAACGAATATTTAAAATATTTTATGTGTCACGTAATTCATAGAATAATATTTATTACGACAGAACAGGCAAAAGATTTTTTATCGCGCATATAGAGCAATTTTAATATTGACACATAGAAAGGAATTGTTTAATTACAGTACCGTTTAGTTTGTCAGTGGAAGTGACATCAGTAAGATATACCTATGATAATGTGGATATACCTGCAACGTTTTGTCGCGGTTGAGACTTATATTTTATTAAAACTGCAGATTTCGTATTTTAAAATGATAACAACTTCAACGAGGCACTGAAGGTTTCATTATGATAACTAATAAATAATAAAGAATTATAGACTTTAATTACACATTAATTTAATGCGTAGACAATCGGAATTACATACTAATTTACATCTTGAAAATTATCTATACCAAGTCCAAAAAAGATCTGTAAACACCTTTTGATTCCTTTATTTTCACTTTTTATTCAAATATTTTTATACCAATGTCATTAATGTAGTTTGCGTATGAACAATCAAGAATTTTAAAATTATTTATCTTAGTTATTTAACTACGGATGGAAAAAAAACAGTTGCAAATAATGACATTTTAGGTTTTAGGTTAACTTGTAATCTAATATTCCTGTACCAAAATAAAATTCTAGGCACATTAAACTTATATAAATATTAGTATAATAGATGATAATAAATTACAAAACATGTTATATTGGTAAACGATTGGTAAAAATTAATCATCGATACTAAATTCATGGTAATTGTGATCAGTAATAGAAAAAATATTGGTAATAATATTTACATAAAAATAATTATAAGTAAGAATACATAAGAGTGAGTTACATTTTTATTCTACAACCGATGAGATAACATAATCTAAACTTTTTAGATCTCGTACTTCAGATTGTACCAGTAAATTGTTACTGAAAATAACAAAGGGGCGTAAAATAGTATAAAATATCAAACAAATATTTTATTTTCTCTCTACATATTTTAAGATTATGTATAACTTCAAATTTAATTTGTCGCACATAACAATTATGTGTACCACTCACTTAAAAACTGGATTGATTTAAATAAAATTGTGCATTATTATTTTGATTCAAATAAAAACGTCCATGACTTTCTGTAGTCTAAATTAATATATGAAATACATACTTGACGCAATAATTGTCTTTTATTTCTTTATTTACAAATTGTATTTTTTTCTTTTACATTACGCTTCTTGATTTAAATGTTTTTTATTTACCAAAATTAAAGCGGGCGAAGCGGCGGATAGAAGCCAATAAGATTAGTAATAACAAACAAGGCAAGTTCTGATAATTTCAAATCATTTATAAAATGTATTTTATGTAACTATTATTTAATGTAACTACGTTATTTAATCGGCACGACATTTTTGTCTATTCATGTCCATGATATAATCAAAATGACAACGTACTTCATCATATTTCTGTGATTTCTTTATTTATTTAATTTTTAATGTGACGTTTTTTGAACTTTTCAACAAAAATTTTACAAATTTAATTGAAGATATTTCTATTACAATCAGGTAGCTATTGAGTAGGTAATCTGGTAACATAAATGAATTGATGTCGTTGAACTCTGGTTAGATTTGATTAAAAATAAGAACTACTCGTGTTTGGTATTCGTAATGCCTACCATACTCTATAAGTAAATGCATTAGGAATTTGGTAGTAGACTTTGTTTTCGCTAGTCGTAGCGTTTATTTTTGCTACATCCTTTATAAAGACAATGAAAAATTTAAATATAGCCAATAGACGGAAAGTGCCAGAAAGGTTTCTTTTCTTTCTACCATTACAGAGATTTTATACGGTTTGATGTAGTATTTTCCCTATTTCTTTTTAATATCCTCCGGCTGTAAATGCAAATAAGATATTTTTAAAATTGTTTTTTAATGAAAGCAGTATCACTTTTATTTGAACAATTGGTATTAATTGAACAATTGAAAGATCAAACGTCTAACCACTATTACGTAATTTGTAAAAAAAGAAAATACAGAAGAAGGTAATGCAAAAAAGCTAAGCATTATTCAAAATGTGGAAAACTTTTTCATTAAAATGCACATACATAAAAAGAGAAGGTAGACAGTTATTAAAAGAAAGTACATATATAACATAAGAAAGAATAATGACTGGTTGAAAAAGCGAATCGCTTAAAGAATTATGTTAACCTGTATATGTTCCTGTAAAGCAAATAAGCTAGCTATTAAATGAAAGTCCCTTGGTATATTAACGATTATAGGTGTGTTTTTTCTCACTCGTCTATAAAGTCATTCCATTCATAATATATTGATTCACATGTTAACCAAATTTTTCATTTTTCTATGGTCATCTTGAAAAATTCAATCTTTGTCCCATGACAGAGAATAAAACTTAATTTAATTTCGGATAAATACCGTGTAAAAATCAAATAAAATGGGATTAAATTATAAAATATTTTTTTAAGCTACTTTATATATATATATATATATACATATATATACATATATATATATATATATATATATATATATATATATATATATATATATATATATATATATATATAACTGGATATGAAAGTAATACAGGTCGGGTGAGTTCGGAGACGTGTCCGCCGTCCGCCCTAGGACGACCGTTTCTCCACGTCACGCTGCATGCGATATACATGTGTCCAGTGGGAGATTTCAATGTTTGAAAAATTGTAAAAAAAAAACTACACCTCTAATACAAAGTAGGTTTATTTTAACTTTATAACAACACGTTTTCCAAATGGCGGCCATCGAGCCTGACACACTCTTCGAGTCTAGCACGCATGTTTTCAAAAACGCGTTTGCAGAGCGACTGGGGTATCCTACTGACTTCGGCTCGAATATTTTCTTTAAGTTGCGTCACAGTGCTCGGATTTGTTTTGTAAACAACGGATTTTAAGTATCCCCATAAGAAAGTCACATGGGCTTAAATCGGGTGACCTTGGTGGTCACGGTACGGTACCGTTTCGAGATATGTTTTTTTCTGGAAATAACTGCCGCACTGCATTCATGGATACATTAGCAGTGTGAGCTGTGGCTCCATCTTGCTGGAACTATGTGTTTTGGTTGAAGGATGGATTATTCTGTAGTTCTACTCTGAAAAAGTTATTTAACATCTGCGCATATATCTCCGAATTCACAGTTACAGCTTGGCCATGTTGATTTTCAAAGAAATAAGGCCCTATGATTGCAAATGCAGACATGGCACATCAGACTGTTACTTTAGGCTTATGTAAAGACTCTTGATGCATTTGTCTTGGGTTGTGGACATCCCAGTAACGAAAGTTCTGCTTATTCACATATCCTCCAATGTAAAAGTGAGCTTCGTCACTAAAGAATATGTTGTCCATCCGGGTAGCAGTACGAAATCTCAAAAACATCACATCCGCGTAAGTTTTTCTTAATTCAAAGTCAGAATCGTGTAAATCTTGAACAATTTGAATTTTATATGGATGGAACTTGAGCTTTTTTCGCATTATTACATTACCTGTAAAGTTGATTTCGGAATTCCCAATATCGATGAACGTGTATTCAGTGATAAACGGGGATTTTTAACGACAGAAACCATAACACGCTCGACATTTTTGTCCGTGGCTACCAATGGTTTAGGTCCTGGCCTGGGCTTATTTAATGTTGATCCTATAGCTCTGAACCTTGCTACCCATGACTGAATGAGGTTGATTGATGGTCCATCACGTAATCGACGAATACTGTAACGATTATTAAGTCGACGGCGTGCTATAGACAGCGAAAATCCACTCGGAATGTACGCCTCGACGGCAAAAGCGCGGTGCTCTCTACTCCACTGTTCCATGGCTACTGAAACATCCGCACCGCTTGCGCTTCTAACGATGCCCCCCGCGTCCCCTCTTATGTGTTGCGTTCAGAAACTATGTTTGTTCAAACTTTGAAATCAGTCACTGGACAACCTGTATTTGTCATGTGTGAAGTGTGTGTGTGTGAAAATAGTTAATTACCAGTTTTATTAAGTACAGACTAATTTTTTGTTAGGTTATTATTTCACTCTGCATAATGTATAGATTGTATAATTTAAAAATTATACTATTGTTTAATTTCTATGACGATTTTTACGTTTAAATCGATTTAAAAATTTTGCAGTCGAATTGTACGTGACTATTAGCAAATCAAGTGTAATTAATTCAAACAGACCTTGATGATCGAGCTCCATATCTTATTTGTACATATATTTGTTACATTTTGATTGTAGTTATGTTTCATAAAAAATTGGAAAAGGGGAATATTTATGGCATCAAACTCTGTATTTTAGTCTATTCGTTTTCTGTCTCGCGGAGTCTTAATATTTAATGTAATTTATGAAAATGATATATACATATATATATATATATACATATATATATATATATATATATATACATATGTCGTAATATAGTGTATAATATAGTAAATATTACGATTTCGTTAAAAGTTGAAGTTATAAGTTAGAAATACATCTACCGAGCTTCCAATCAAATAAATTTTCTGATCTAAGAATTTTCAATTACAATTTTGGGAAAAATAAATCAAATTCAGTTTCGAGAATATCTGTTAAAAAATCTCCATCTACCAAAAATGTTATCGTTTGTGAATACTGTGTTTTATAAAATCCTACTTTCTTTTCGAAAAATTTTTCCTTTTACCTAATTTATTCTAACAGAGTTTCTCCTAGACTCAGTAGATACATTTTCATTAAACAGACAAAGATAACGTAATATATTTTTTTAAAACTTATTAATCAAAAAATAACAAAAGTGTCATGAAAGCATAGTTATCAGTAAATAATTCTTCGAGAATAAACGTGCTATACAATAAATGTTTCGATTTAAATAAGGATTCTAACTTTAAAACTCTTGGTAAAACATGTAATTTCAAGCTACAAGCTATCACTCTTCTTTCCTCAATATTAGTAACGGTATGGTCATCATGCGCCGCTCTTGAGCTTTAGCGTCCTAACGGAAAATCAATTTGAATTCGTTGATTTTCATCATATTCGCAAGGTTCATAATTTTATATTCATGTTTGATTTTTTGATTTAATAACACTCGATCATATTTTAAAGACAACCATCCATTCATCCAGGTGGAGGATTTGCTTACTATTATAATGTAATGATTTATTATTTTTTCATTGTGTACAATCCTATAGTTCTCAGTAATTTAATGCTATTTGTATTGTGATAATTTAGTAATGAATTATTTTCTCAATCACAAGTACATGTGAATTTACGTTCTCACTAAAATAAAAATGTTTATCAAATTGAGCAAAACAAAATTATAATTTTGAACAGTGCAGGGCCGATCGGCCGTGTATGTGTGTTTATAATATGATAACTTCTGTAAAACTCAAGAGAATTTAATTAAATTTCAACTGCGTTCCTCACAATATTCAACAATTCAAGTAGGATTCATATAAATCTTATACAGTAAATGCTTATTATTAAAGTTAAATGATGAACAATGAGACCATAAGGCAAGAAATATATAAAAAAATTGACGTATTTACATCGACAATTACCATTTATTGAATGACCTTTTTTATATTAATTTACCTACTTATGATTATTATTCGCTGTAAAGAAGGTAAATTATTCATATTGATGCCGTTTTTCCAGTCGGTTAATTCAAATCTAATTACGTGATAATCATGTACGATCATTGCGTGATGACTAATTCCAGATAAAATAAAAATCAAAAGAAGTTTCCTAATAAAATTATTAGTTGACAATAATATAAGTACTGTTTAATTTGACCATTTTTCAATTGAACCAATTTTTCATATTTGTTGTATATTTTTAGTCAAAACCAATTAAACATTTTTCGCAGTAACTAGATTTAAATGAAACTGTAGGGAACTAAATTTCTGCAAATGATACAGCTCCAGTTTCTTCTAATACAGCTCCAGTTTCTTCTGTTTTCTTTTTCAAGATACCAAAAAAAAAACGAGCTATTATGTTTAGCTAACAATTTGTTCCACTTGCAACTGGCAGCATTGTTCGAAAAAATATAAAGTCATTAACAAATATCGAATGCGAGTACAAATGTCGAAAGAAACTCTATAAACAAGACTATTCCCATTTTGATTTTATCAATTTCAAACGAGAAATTGGAATTTCAGTCAGATTGCTGTGTCGATACGTTGTCCATAAGTTCAATTGAATTGTATCTCTTTGTTAAGCGCAGGTTAAGATTAAAGAGACAGCTTAAATATCACGTATTCGAGTCTGTCGTCGATCGTAACATCTCCTTAATAAAAGCATTCCGTATTCCGATTCGATATTGTGATATCAGTTTATCGTGTTATTAAATCATCCCTTGAAACATTCGTAGCTAAATGATGATATCGTAGCGCATGCAAGTAGCACGCATGCATAGATAGCAAACAGATAAGTTTGCAAAATTTACGACAAATATTTCATTAATACTGTTAAATTAAGAATAAATCTTATTTTTTAATAAAATATTTATATTTGTGTCTAGATTTTTTCCCACTGACAAACAAATTTTCCTAATGTTTAACTTTCTTGTGATACGCATGCAAAACTAAATATTTTTACATTGGCAGCTCAAAAAATATACACTAATAATTTAAATCAGATAATAAAATGGATTAGTCGGATAATGCAACTAGTCTGAGCAGCGTTTAGGAAACTTCACCATCTCACCAAGAAAACCCCAATTTTCGAAGATGATATTTTTCAACCACTTTGTATTAGCATTAATGTAACTCATCGTAAAAATACTGCAATTCATTCAGTAGGCTATGAAAACAGTTGTACTCAGGTTTTATCTACAAAATATTATCCATAATAAATAAATTCCTAAGGGAATTAAGGATATTACCATAGATCGCAAAATTAGCAGGCTTGAATATCGCAATGAGCAGGCATATAGACTGTTGATGAGGAAAAGTTCTCAAATGGAAATCAGATATTAAAAGACATTGGATGCAAGTGGCATGGGAGAAATTTGTGTGGAAATCTACGGTAATGGCTCACATCCAGCACTTAGTGTCTTGTACTTGATTATGATATAAAGAGTGGAAAGTAATACATAAAAAGTTAGAAATTTTCACTTTTGGCTAACATTATCTCTAAGGCGTATATAATTTCTCATACATTACAATAGAATATTTTCTCTTAACACATACTTAGGACATTGTGCACGATTGTGTAATGATTGCCGCTGATATTAAGAAATTTTAATTTTGTGAAAAACACAGTCCTGCTATTTCAAACAGATATAACATCACAGTTGTTTAATAAATACATCCCATTGGTGTATATATATATATATATATATATATATATATATATATATATATCCCCAATATTAAGAAAACATATTACGAATTTGAAATTATATAAATTTTACCAGTTTTTTGGTTTGCATATAAAACTTATATGGATTCAAATACTTGCAATTATATGGAATAATTAAATTATTATTTACCTTGCTTTTAGATACCTGCATGATTTTTACGAGTAAAGTAATAGAATATCAAAAATTATCACCTGAATAACTGCATAACTTTCCGACATATCTTGCGACGTTGTTATATTTCATATTTTTTTACATTATAATGAATATTCTAGGTTTGAATTCCACCGCCTTATTCATTTATAGTGAATAATTTAGAATAATAACTGAATCATAACTAAAAGTATTTGTCTTTAAAAATTGTAAACTCTGAAAAAACTGAGTTTTATCTATAGTATATTCAATAATTCCTTACTAAATGAAAAAAAAAAATTTGGTAAGCATACTGAAAAATGTAAAATGAGCAACTTTTCTTAGGACCTAAAACACGCCTATTAGTTTTTATTTATTTTTAGATCCTTTGAGCACTAAAAATTTCAAAAATAATTTCGTATATGTTTTTTCCACCAATAGATAAAATAAAACAAAAATTTAATTGAAAAAAAAATAATTGTCATATTAATTTTATTAATAGATTTTCATATTTCGAAGTAAGTTTTATTACTATAAAAAATGTACATAAATATGTGCATACAAATTTATGACGATGTTGTCAAACAATTCCTGAAATATTTTCTCTAAAAATATTTTGTAAAAATGTTGGCCAAAGTAACGTAAAAAAGCAATAGAAACTATCGCAACGAAATATAAAAAAAACTTAAGTATAACATGATTTAGGAAAAAAATTTAAAATATAAATCTTTACGTTGAATTCCTTTGCGAGGAATTTCGTCCCAAGCTACCAGCGATCATTTTTCTTTTCACAATATTAATGACGTTATCCGTCATCGTACGTCACATTTGTGCCTCAGGGTTCAAAGTTGAAATTAATTTGAGAGCGACGAGATTCCCAAAGTACTTGCCATCAACATTCTTTCCCCTTGTGATTGATATTCTGATTTAATAACACTGAAACCCCTATTTTATGGACAGCTGTTGAGTCAAGGATTTATTACTATTAACACATTGCAGTTGTTGTTTTATAATATGTTGATAAACCTCATTACAATATAAGTAGCCTTCTCGATTAACATTATTAGTAGAGACCACCGTTAATATATTTTGCGTTTTGTAAACGTTTTTTGTGTCGTTTTTGGTTAATGGGATAGCCAATCACCTATTGTCCAAAAATATTGATGGACTTAAACTAAATGAAAAGAAATTTTAGACACATTTTATAACAAAATATCGAGCATTAGAAAAATACGAGTGCACATTCTTAAGATCTTTCAGTTTTAAGAACTAATCTTGCACGGTAATCTGGCGTGTTTTCGATACGTTTAACAATGCTGTGGTGCTTGATCGTCATATGAGAATATTTGAAGATTTTAGTTAACTAAAATATATTTTGATATTTTTTGGAATCGGTAAGTATTATTAAAATATTTGAAAATGTGTAGTTACGTGTATTGTTATTAGTCACATCATGTTCATTGAAATTGCCATAAAGATATTAATTTTCAAAATGAAGGAAAATTTAAAAATATCTGTTGACAATTTTTTGTTTAATATATTGTTATTCTTCGAGTTACTGAGCCTATCAACTTAAAAAAATTGAATTTTAAGAAAAACGCATTGAATAAAATAATGTTTCAACCCTTTCTTAATGTTTCAGCCCAATGGGTGTAAAAGCCAACCAGATAAAATTTTAAATAACTTGTGGGACACTTCCTAAAATTCGAAACAGAGGAAGGCCCTAATTATATAATGATGAATAAGTCTTTGCAAAAAAAAGGGGCTTGGGAATTCCCCAAAACATTATAAGGAAAGTAGCTTTAGAGAACTTGACAACTTTATATTATCAGATTGAAAATAATTATTAATATATTCGATCAAAATTTTCTTTATTAGTGATATATTTCGCGTGTCCAAGAAATACGAATTTTTCCAACTGATGCTAAAATGTAGCTAAATGATGAGAATGATTCTTAGATTCGAATTGACCTAAAAAATAACTGTCGTAGATATACATACGAACAGACCTTTGTGTAATCATGTAAGAGATTTGTTTTTGGGGTTTAAAAAATAAAAAATATCTACGAGTTTTTAAGTGATGAATGGATATATTAAAACAAATACCTTTTTTCAATACGAGTTATTGCCTTTATTTAAATTCTAATGAAATAAAATGCAGCTCATAAGTTTTTTTTTCAAATACATAGATTTAAATGTTATGTTATTAGGTATTTCATAAACACAACGTTATATATTTAATTATTCAGAAACAAATTTTACTTTATTTTACATACTGACAGCTTCAAATTCTTATAATTTATTGTAACATATTTTTATATTGGTTTACTCACTCTATAGCGGTAAAATCCCAATCTCACACTTTAAATAAGCTTTACTAATATTTAAACGGGGTGCAGTAAATCGTATAGTCGCATTTTATCGGCTCCTCGAGAAGCCTATACTTAATACTAGTTAGGTGTCGTTCTATTGGTACGAATAACCAAATCTCGAAATTGGGCACTGGATAATTAAGTCATGTGAATAATCTCTTTTTAATCTTGTATAGTTTCAACACTTAAGAAACTTGTAATCTAAACAGACACGGTAAATAGTTTTTTCCATTGGAGCTCAATTGGAAATGTCGTTAAAAGCAGATCGCACAGCATGTAGTTATTCGAATTTCAATTTGGTTAGTTAATAAAATCTATATAGAAACGAACATATACTCTAATAAACCTTAATAAGAGTTGATTTCAATTGCTATAATATGCGTAAACGCAAGTTTAAAAAACATCAAGTTTCATAGATTTAAGGCTGTTAATAATTTGTGGTTTGTAAAATAAACAGCCTGTATTTAAAATTTAAATCACTGTGTTGTATTGGGTTAGGTTGATTTAATATCACTTTACAATAAATGACTACTATAACGATAAGCTATGATCTAAATATAAGCTATGATAAATTTTAGTATGGAGTATGTCACCTACTAATAAGTGAAATAATTTTTATTACCAAAAATCCAGTACTTCCTCGAGAAATAACTAATCATAATGTTTTTTTACTAATAAATTATTTTGACAAAGTTTCCATTCCTCAACCTTTCCGGTGACAATGAGTTTTTCAAGTTATTGGCAGGTTTGTCACAATGCGATCAATGTGTTCAAGAGATCAAGTGATCTTAGAAATAAAGTGTATAAGTGATCTTACCTCCGATAATCCTGCTTCCGTAAGCTTTGTTCTAATTTCAAACTTTTTAAGAATTGAGATGTTGGTACTATGTTCGATCTATGATATGATGATGATGATGGCGTGTCCATGTGTGCAGAGTTCATATGACACCGAAGGTGTCGAAGATGGCCTCAGCAACCTCAGCAGCTTTTTCAGTGTAGAGAAGGTGCTGTGGATCTTCTGTGCAGATGCTGAAAAGCTTGGCCTGGATTGCTGGGCAGTTGAAGATAATATATATACATATATATATATATATATATATATATATATATATATATATATACATATATATATATATATATATGTGTATATATATATATATATATATATATATATATACATCATAGTCACAATGATAATTTCATTTGACAATAGTACATAAAGCATACTCAATGACGTTAATTCTTAAAAAAACAAAGATAAAAAGAAAAAAATGACAAATAAACAACAAAATCATCATAAATAAATAATTATACCCTAAATAAATAGTCATCAGGATAATAGTTTCAGGATTAACTGTATTGGGATGAATTTACTGATCAATACTAGTCCATTTTTTTTATAAAATGTTAGAGATTTTCAAATTGCAATATGTTTTTACTTGAAATTGCGAATAAGACGTAATCAAGTATTTATAGTTTTATTTCTAAAAATTAGTATTGGGAGGTGACTTTATTCAGATCTTATTTGCACTTGTGGAGAAAAATTTATTCATTTTATTAGCCTGGTTTTAAAAAAAAAATGTAGATCGCATATTCTAGTGAAAGGTGAAAATAAAAATTATAGTATAAAAGCATAAAACATATGTATGCATCATTAAAATATATGTTCCGATCGTATCAGCAGAATATATGTTTTAACATTAAAAACGTGCACGAGTGAGCTGAGATTCAACAGAATTTGTTAAAATCAAAGAAAAAAAATATTAACGAGCTCGAGTCATGTTGCCGGATATGCATCAATAAATTATTTCAATGACATACAATTATCGCGACCGACTCGTTGAAATGTTTTTATTTTCGAAAGAGCGGCCAACAGTTTTAATGAGCACTGTAGCACTAATCAATTTTCGATTTCTGTGTTCATGTAGATATATGGCTACATATCCAACAAATGGAATATATTTGAGAAATATTGATACTGGTTTTAATTCATTTAATATTTCGCAACCAGTTTAGCCGTGTACAATAAAAATGTTATTGGTTTGGTTTCTATCCGACAGCAAACTGCTTACATTTTATCCTAAATATGTACATAAATAATATTATTTTAGAAAAGGGTTTTTGTTCGTTTTTTATTTAATGGCTCTTGAAGGAAAAAAGGGATAATAAAGAAGTTTTTACGCTAATTGAATGTGTTACGAGCATATATATAGATTAAGGTGGACCGAAACAAATTGTGGTGTAGTTATCTCTTATTGACATGACTGAGATTAGTGAGCGACAATATCTCCTTGGACCTCCTTTTAATTGCATGTTATTGAGCGCATCGCAGTCCACTGTTGCTGAACACGTGAGTAAGTGTGTACTGCAATTAAAATCATATTGTTCCTAATATGACTTCAGTGGCTGAGGTGAATACAATATACGCCAAACGAGGTTAGGTAAGTGTTTGTATTTGTTAAGTGCATTTAAAATTCTTGGTTCGCAGCTATCACGCATGGTTGCTGTTTTTCTTAAGTAAACAAATTCTTCGGAAAATAATTAATTACTTAGTATCTTTATATTATCAGTATATAATTCTAATAATTTCAAAATAAAGCATTCGGAATATCGAATTCAATCATAAAATAAAAATGAAACGGATATAGTCATGGGTGAAAGTTAGCAATTTAGCGCTGCTATCCAGTTTGAAGAGATAAATCCATATCAAGTCATAACTCTTGTAAAGTTATAGCAATCTATAAAGCTTCGCCCTCTGAGGAGGGACTATTTCAGTCTATCGGCTTTTCCAAAACTTGTATGGGATTTTTTTACATAATCGTGCAAATACCTCCCATAGACTTGTCTTTCCCTATTATTTCATCTCCAATTATATTTATTTAAGTTCTGCTATGGTAGAATTTCTTTTATAAATTTTATTTATTTATCTCTTTTTTCCTGTTTCCATCATGATGTCATAACAATTAAATTATCAGTGTCTTCTTTCGTAATGTTTAAGTTCCTTCGTCATATTGGTAAAAGTTCTTCAGTAGCATAAGATCTTTTTAACAATGTCTGTTTTATTATATTCATTCAAAATATGCTTAGTAACCAGTTATTTGATACTATTTTTTTCAACTTAGAATCCCCATTCATTAATTTAGCTTCAAAGTTTAATATGCTACCAAACCATAATACGTAAAAGGAACTAAGTTCAGTACACAAGTGTGTGCGTTGATTTCAACGGTAAAATGATCGATATCTGGAAATATCAAGTTTTATTAAGTTTCTTTCAAATTTACAAACAGGAACAATGTTTAAACGGTTTAAACAGGAATGTTATTACTTTATTACGACTATTTTTTTAATTTAACCAGTATCCATACATGGGTTATTTATTTGTAGCAAACCACGAAAACATTTATTGAAAAATTTAGTAATAAGCAAGCATTATTTTTTTTTTAAACATTTTAACAAATTTTATGCCAAACTTGGCACTTTTTCCAATTTATATTTGTAGTGTGAAATCAATATTCTTTTGCGTGCAAAATTTTTTATAAAGTTACATCTTAACGCAATACCTATTGTAACGTTATTACGTATTATATGCAATATACCTACACTAACATTATAAAGAAGTACCTTGGCAATGTTTGGGTATATGTTCAATTGTGCTGGTTTCAGAAAATAAGTTTTAAAAACAAACACAATAATAAATAAACAAAATTACAAATGTGCACCTGCAGAATCTTAATTGTATTTGTTATTTCATGGTATTTTCTTGCAAAATTTATTTATATACTGATAAGTATATATATACGAAATAAAGTAACTTATTTTTAAGTTAATATATATTTGTGTTTAGCTTCATTCACAAATACATGAAAACAAATATTATTAAATACGAATTGCTTAGTTAACAATATATCATTCTGCAGTATTAAATCACCGAAGTAAAATAAACTTCGAACTTGTAGGCACATCGTCGTAGGTTTTCAGGACTGAACTAGATACAGTTAACCAATACGAGAGAAAAGGATATAAACATACTTACAATATTGTAATCGATAATATTTAATTATTCCTAAACATCACTTCCTTGGTATTGTGATCACATAACCCACAAATATTGCAAACAAAATTTCAGGTATATTTTTAGTATGGTTTTGTTTTAAGTATAATATTATTTTTAATATGACCCAAAAATACGCATGTAGTTTATAATAGCACCTGCCTTAATTAATGTTGCAAAGATAAAAGTTTATGATATTGCTTTGGAACAAACATCTCTTCCTAATGAATTTAAGCGAAGTAGTTTTATTTATGATTACAAACTACATTTTAAAAATTTTTACGAAAATTCCTATGTCAACATTTTTATTTTAAAGCAAAAAAATTAAAATTTTGTAAAAGTTCAGCGCTTATAAAGCCATTTTTTATAACTTCTTTTATAAAATATGGTTTGATTATTGATAACTTTCTGACTGCCCCCATACTTATTCTTTCTGTGACTTGTTTAAACGCATTATATGAGACATATTAATGTCAAATTATAGTCTCCTATATAACGGTATATATAAAAAACAGTATTAAGATAAAACTGACAATAAAATAAGTCTAAAAGGAATGATTTTGTTGGTTCACCAAATCATTGTTTCCTAGTATGAAATGTGTCTTGAATAGGCTTACGCAGAAAATAATTTTGTTCAGCTCCTTAGGAGGAAGAACCATACATATATATATATTTGGGAGTCTCGTCGAAATATGATTTAAAGACATTTAGAATACCACTTATAGATTTAGATCAAGAAAGTAGATGTGTCTAACTAAATTTAAAGAAAAATGTTAGTCACTTCTAATGTGAATTCATGCCGTATTGCTTCTGTAAAACTAATAGGCTCTGTTAGTTGAAAACATTGGCTTTCTTAGATATCCGATTGATTCACATGGAAATATATGTCAGCTAGATATCTTAATGGGCATTTGTTTAAGTTATTTTCCTAGCAGTTAACAGTTAATATTTCGGATAGTGCCTTTTGAATATTCAATATGTATTTTACGGTTATTTGTGGCATAATAGAATTAGATATTGATTTATGTTGTACTGTGGTTGCAATATTGAAGACCATTTTAATTTTTATGACCAATTATTTATTGTACATAGCTGTCAGCATTTTCAATGATGTTATGCTATGATGAGTAAGTATGGTAGAATCCTAAGTAGAATCCAAGAATTGATGTACAAACTTGGTACGTAGTGCTGATGCTTATTGCTGGGAGGGTATGCAATCGGGACAACACACATTTCCAACATTTGAATATAATCCTAAGTGTTAAATCTACTCACGGACTTAAAGTTGTCTATTGCGCTATATTCTTGAAAAGACAAATTGGCGTCATTGGTTATTTCGAGTCCATGCCGCTCTTGGTTGGCTGGCGTTACATGTCTTTTATGTTGCGGTAATATTTTATTTACTTAAAGACTATGCAAATTTAAGCTCATCACCGCGCATTATTCTAATGTTTACGATATTTTATTATTTGACACACACACACACACACACATATATATATATATATATATATATATATATATATATATATATATATTCAATAATAAAATATCACATCAATATTTTGACCACTTTGGCTTTTTGTATTGCCAGGATTATTAAATATTTTATAATGTATTGAATTTTTAGAGATGTTTTGATATACTTAGTGTGTTTTGGTACGAATTAAAAAACCTATATTCCGTAATTTTTAAATTTTTTGAAAAAAAAAATAAAAGATCACACTCAAACCGTATATGTGAAAAATTAGACTAGTGTTCTCCATTCAAATATAACGGTCCACTTGTATGAAGTTTCTTCACGTGATATTTGAATAAAGCTTAAATTTAAAAAGTAATTTATTTAATATCAGAACTTGACAAGTTTTTTCATGATAGATCACATTTGATTAAAAGTAATTAATTGTTAAATAACGAGGCAATGTAATTAATTTCGCAAATACTAATATATAAAAAACTATGTTTCCTTAATGAATCAAGCATGCAGATTAAGATTAGTAAATATATCAAAGAGGTTAAAATTAAGTGGAAAGATAGTTTTTGACAATATTGTATACATTGAGGTTCGGGTATTGGTCAATGCTAAATATAAAATATATTTCCTGTTAAATGAAGGAGGTGTAAATGAACTTTTATTTTTACTACAATTAAAATGAAAGTGCAACTAAAATAAAAATATAAATAGATAAATAATGTTGATCAAACTATTAAGAATGAAAGGCAAACTGGAATGACCCCTATACAAGTAAATAAAATTCATGTGAAAAAAGAATAAAGCATACGAGATGACATTCAAACTTTATAAATCTGCTAGAAGAACAAAATTATTACTTAATACACCAACTGCTGTTAGAGACGTTACTTTTAAGTAAACCCGAGAACGCAATATTAGATAGACAGGTCATTAGTGCTTCAAAAATAGTCCTCAATAGAGGACGTAATTGTCTTCTGTTCCATGAATTCTAATTTAAAATGAATTCAGTTTTCAGTGTAAAATCGTATGTTATCACTGTGTTGTATAATGAAAAGAAAAAACAGAAAGAAAATAAATCGCAAGGAAACAGATAATCTTTTAACAATTACGACATATTACGCTTCCAGAAACTTTGTTGATCAAAACGGGAAATGTGATAGCTGCCACTCTTACCGACACGTCCAGACTTACAACAGATCACAAAACTTCCAGGTTTCCGGAAGTAACAGGAAAATATATCAAACGATCTAATATACCTAATCCAAACAATTTCTCCTTGACTTCGTACTTTTGGTAGCCTTTGAAAGATCATGCGCACAGGATAGGTGAAACGTGTTGAAATTATTGATATACTGACTTTTGCTGTGAATATTATGTTTATATTCTGTTAAATTGTAGACCAAATTCCTTAAAAATTGAGAGAAAATTTATATATTGGCTTTTAAATTGTCTTTTAATTGAATCCACCTTCTAGTATTTCTTCAATTATTATTATATATATCTATATATAAATATGTATATATTATATATATATATATATATATATATATATATATATATATATATATATATGTATATATAAATATATATATATATATATATATATATATATATATGTATATATAAATATATATATATATATATATATATATATATATATATATATATATATATATACATATACATATATACTAGGGTGTGTGTATTTTTCAAAGTTTTTATTTTGTAACACATACCTTCTATTTTTTTTCATTTGGCCATAAAACACTACAAAATAAATATTTATCTTATTTGAAGCACCGCAACCCGTGCCGAGTTGAGCGCGAAACTTGTTCATACAAGTAACGCGGATGACCGGCGCGTACTCGCTCTTCTAGTCATTTGTTTCCAAGTTTTCACCGGCGTATCGCTTAATTAACGTGCATAATAGTTTATTTTCAAGATGTCAGTGGAACTTAGAAGTAATAAGAAAAATATTTTCTTGGTTGGTGAGATAAATCACCAAATAACGGGTGCAAAGTTGCCGTCTAATCGTCAAGTTCTCTCTGTTTTTTTAATATTCGCGAGGTAAAATTGACTGTTAATGAAAGTGCAAATCTTGTGATTCGTGAGTGCATCATATTTTGGGAAAAAGTCACCTCTATCCACATAACAGACACCTCTATCCCACCTTCACGAACAGTCTACCAGTTCTGACGAAAGGTTGTAAGAAAATTTACCTTCCACCTCGCAATCGCAATCCGTGACTTCGCTATCTGCTATAAAAAGAGGAAGGACATGTTTTATTACTCTTAAACTAGTTGCAGCTTTAGATAGATGTCAACTAAGTGTAAGGGATTCTGTTTACATACTTCAGGCCGTTGTAGAAGCACTTGGTCTCAGTTGTGAAGACTTTCCTATCAACAAGTCTTCTATTCAATGAATTCGGACCTAAATGAGAAAAGAGAGAGCAGAATCGATAAAAACTGATTTTCAGAACAACGTGCCTGAAATTGTAACTATTCATTGAGATGGAAAGCAACGAAGATGAGGAACCGGGCAATAGATTTAAATGTGACAGGTTCAAAAGAAGAACGCCTGCCAATTCTCATTTCATTCGGAGAAAAAGACCAACTTCTAGCAGTGCCAAAACTCGATAGTTCTACTGGCAAAGATCAAGCTGAAGCTGTTTTAAATGCCCTTTCTGATTGGGATCTCAATGACAAGGTACAGATTATGTGCTGCGACACAACGGCTTCTAATACAGGCCGCTTAAATGGGGCTTGCGTGCTCTTGGAGCAAAAATTAGAAAGGGAATTGTTACTTTTTGCTTGCCGCCATCATATGTATGAAATAGTACTGAAATGTGTGTTTAAATCAAAGATCCATCAAGTTATTAGCAGTCCCGATATCCCGTTATTTCAAAAAATTAGAGACAATTGGAAGAACGTTAATGCAACTGCTACCGAAACATGTACTGATTTTGTAAATAAATATTTTTGTGAAACGATGATTAACGAACTTATTAATTATTATAAAAAAGAACTAATGAAATATATTATACGTGACGATTATCGGGAGTTGATTGAACTGTGTACAGTATTTTTGGGGGGAGATAATGAAAAGAAATTTAAAATCAGACCACCTGGCGCCATGCATCAGGCAAGATGGATGGCAAGAGCTACTTATTCTTTAAAGATATGCTTGCTGCAATCACAGTTTAAAATGACTGCTAAGGACAAACGAGCACTGCAAGATGTTTGCTTATTTATTGCAATGGCTTATGTAAAACCCTGGCTTGAGTGCAATTTGGTGGTAAAAACCCCGAATCAAGATTTATGTTTCTTAAAAACATTGAAAAACTACGAAAGAGTCGACCAAGTGATTTCTAAAGCAGCTCTGACCAAGTTCAGCCGACACTTGTGGTATTTATCAGAAGAAATAGTTTTATTTTCATTATTTGATGATGAAGTTGATACACAAACCAAAGCTGATATCGTATCGAATTTACAAAGGGAAAGTTTGTATGATTTTGGGAAGAGATATATTCCATCGAAGGAAGAAATATCTGCTTTTTTGTACGGTGATAAGTGTTTTTTTTTCATTTTATCATTAGAAAATGTGATAATTTTGTTAATATATTTCTTTTATTGTTTCAGAAAAACGTTTGAGTGATTTCGTGACCATCAAGAGCACAAATTTATTATCGCGGTTAAAAATTGATAATGCTTTTCTCCAATAAGACGTCTCTTCATGGGAACAAATCCCTTCCTTTCAGGAAGCTAAAAAAAAGTTATTCACTTGAAGGCAGTCAATGACACAGCAGAGAGAGGCGTGAAGCTCATGCAAGATTTTCATGGATTAATAACTGCTGCGGAAGAACAAAAACAGTTCTTGTTACGTTGTGTACAAAAACACAGAAAGTTGTACCCAGATTGCAAGAAAGATACTTTAAAAAAAAGTATCCTGAATCCTGAATTATATATCTTTTTCAATTTTATAAATAAATACATAACCTAAATTAATCTTCCACTGTTTTCTATTATAAAATATGTATTTTGATCATAATATAGCTTACATGCAACTAAGTTTTCTAAAACCGTTGTTTAGAAAAACAATGATGCCTTGTCGGCACGGGTTGCCATTGTCATATGACGATGAAATTTTGCACGAAAGTAGCCTTTATTACTATAAAAAGAATTAGAGGGTATGCGTTACAATATTTAAAAGAAAAAAAAATCGGTGATATAAGGGACACCCTAATATATACATATATATATATATATATATATGTATAAATATATATATATATATATATATATATATACATATATATATATATATATATATATATATATATATATATATATATATATATATATATATATATATCAAACAATCTCGTACAATAAAATTAATTTAAATCGTCCGACGGAAACGACATTATGATTTACAAACAAATATAATAACGTACGTCGACATTAGCATTTTTCTTTTCTCAATATTAATGACAGCCTCTGTCATCGCACGTCGCCGCGCTCCTCGCGGTTCTTGCTCGAAATTAATTTAAACGCCAGATTTCCCGTGTACTTAATCCGACAGTATTATCTGATTTTATTAACGTCGTGACTTCTCTTTGATGGACATTTGTTCTGTTGAAAACTTATTAAAATTAAATAGCAAAGACATCGTTATTAATTAAATTAAATGAGTATTCACAAATTTCATGTAATTTTATTTGTAAATTTGTACTCATTGTTTTTCAAACTTATATTACAGAATAATTTAAAAATGGACATAATCAACAAAAATTAACATATTATAGGTTCAAATATTACATTTTCCACAATATACGCGGTATTATAACATTTTTAATATTATGAAAATTTCTTAGTTATTTCCCATCCTCGTAATTTGCATTAAAAATATTTTTTTAGTGCTCGAAATTTTCAAAACTTCTCACATTTTCCAAACTTATATAAATCTCTAGAGCTATAAAATTGGAATATATAAATTTGTGATAGTTACTTTCTCGATGCATGTAGGTGTAACCGGCTTGCTTTTGTAATTAAAATATCGATTTGTGTCTAGATCCAGTCATGGTTATCTATTAGTTCTGAGAAATCTATTATTCTCCTTTGTATCAGATTAAGTGATTCTCTAAATTTTCTCGTTTTATTTATAATGTATTATTTGTGTAATAAATTAGTCTTTCTTAAGTACCAATAAAATAAAATGTAAACACTTTTATGTAATAGTATTTATAAACTATTCTTTATGTATGTGAAATAATTGTAAAAGAAGCCTTGCCGTTTACATCAACTCCCTTTCCGGGCGAAAGAAATTAGTAGCTGAGTTGTATTTCAGGAACTTCACTGTTATAATAAATATTTAGGTATTTCATATTTGTAATCAATATGTGATGGTATTTATAGATTAATTAATAACATTTTGTACCTGTCAATTAATAATTATAGCTTGTTTACGGAACAAAGTATTGGGTAGCATATATTATGACAATAAATTTACAAATGGAATGACAATGTATTGTATATATAATAAAATATTAAGTTGGTGCCGAAACATTTTTAATGTTTGAGGAATAGAAGCTAGCACACCATTTCTTAATACGTTACAGCAACAACCCTCACAATAGCAAACAAAATGTGACGCGTGCTTTAATAATGTGAGAACGAACATTTAACTAAGGCTCACGCTGTGAATCCGGTGGAGGCAAAGCTTTCGCACACCATGTATAGCACTAAAATGTGAGCCTTTTATCGTGATACGTACAGCGAAATTTTCAAAAATTTAGTTGCAGTAGTGTAAGATGAGTTGGCCGCAGGTTTTTCACTTTAAACTACCTACGGTTCGCTTACAAATAGACCTATGTTGCTCACTAGTCGACGCAATGTTGTCTCTACGCGGGTATCGCTTTTCTCGTTCACCGTCAGCCACTTTTTTTATAGAAATGATAAATAAAGACAAGTTAATTGAAAAAGTGTGAAAATTCCCACGGTTATATGACGTTGGTGATTCCAAATATAGAGACAAAAAAAAAGAAAACTGAATGGAATGAAATCGCCAATGCCTTGTCTCGATCATATATGTTGTTTATCGTTTTCTTTTTTCGTCATCAATCTTTTTTATTCGTAATAAAGAAATCACGTCCGTAACTCCAACTGGATACCAAAACAAATTTATTTCTAATTAGTATTCAAAATTTAGAATTTTAGCTAAAGATCTTAAAAAATTCCATTCTTCTCTTTTTCATATTAAATTAAGAAGTATAACTCGATCAAATTAAGTAGAATTAATTATGGTAGCGTGCACTAATTGAGTACTGATGGGCGTTAATTAGATTTCAATGTCGTTTGAGATCCCATTGGAGTAACGTTTGTGTTCAAGTCACATTTCTTACAGAGTAACATAAAATATGTACTATTTATTGTACTAAATATGGCGACGAAACTTATCATTAGGAAGACTAAAACTAAGTTGCAAACATATTGCACGTTTATACAGCAGTATTTGACGATTGATTGGAAGTTTCACTTGGGTTGATGTGTGAGATGCACACAGTAAAGACTAAAATATAAACATACTTTGATTATAAATGCAAGATCTTACTATAAATTGCTAATTTTTCATACAAAATATTGAACGCATTATCAAACAATCCTGCGCACTCTGGACCAGCGTCAATTATATATAAAGGTTATATAATTACCACTTATCACCTTTTTGGAAACGCCGC
The DNA here is from genome assembly GCA_039881145.1 of Druceiella hillmani. Classification (NCBI taxonomy): domain Eukaryota; kingdom Metazoa; phylum Arthropoda; class Insecta; order Lepidoptera; family Hepialidae; genus Druceiella; species Druceiella hillmani. The sequence continues at coordinate 11,190,299 of JAYKKI010000014.1, forward strand.
TTGTACGAGAATATTCTTATAATGAATTTATTTTCAAAGAGAGCGCTTCATCTCCTATAAAAACATGTGGATTTAGTGTTTCAGCACCAGATTAATGTTCGTCGGTTGGAATATTGAATGCATTTACTTCAATTACTCGTCCTAATGTTGAGAATGACAAAATTCTGAAATCGTTATTCCTGCCATACGTGCTTATATCAACAGATATAAATCTGTATTTCTCATCAACGATAATCATGAGGACGATGTAAAAGTGTTTTTTTAAATATGAATAGGGAGTCAATACGGTATTTGAAACCCTCAGCAATTCCTTTTCCGTCTTCAGTGGTAGGTACACACATATATTATAGCATACATCTTTTAATATCAACCGGATGGCGCCTTTTCCCAATGTGAACTTGCATTCGTAGTCCTAAATTAACTTTCAGTTATTAAGTATCTGAAAAAAAATTAGAACAATCAAAAACAAAATGAGTGCACATGTTATCTGGGACGTTCGTAAAATTATTCTAAAAAAATAGTACAATGCATGTTTTACAGTATTCTACAGTAAATAAACTGCCAAGGGATTTAAATGGAGGTATAAAGTTTACATAAAGAAAATGTGATGGTCCTATTAACTATAAACTTCCTGCACGTATTCTACGAAATAAATAATTAGTTCTTAAATGTAGTTTTTTTTTTAAATCAAGAGGATAGAAATGAGGGTTCAAGGTTTATAGGAAAAAAATCGAATCGTTTTATTAATCCGAAAATTGAGAAAGCGCTCGAAGAAATAAATAAACTTCTAATGGGATGAAAGAGGGAGTTCGTCACTCATTTATCTTTTTATGCCTCATCAAAACGCTTCTAAATATCGTCAATAAGAAGCATTAAAAAACATTTTTATTTTTCCATGGATACAACAGTGGTGTAGAATACGATATTTTTTATTAAAACAGACAGACATGGGAACATATAAGTGAGCTACCACATATATGGAAATTAATTTTTTAAACATGGTAACACTGCCTTTTTATTACTCACACGCTGGCAAAGATATGTACCATCTTTAGTAATGAACATTAAATGAAGAAGAATACTCCCAACAGTTGATTCAATTATTTTTACTTTACGAATTTAAGACATTCGGCACCGTGATAGTAACAGTGTTCAATATCATACTGATTTACATCAAGACTTAGTCGTTTATTATCGTAGAACTTAGAAATTTAAGCCCAAAATAGTCTCAGCGTTTTTAAAATAATACACGCCCGTTTTAAGTTGTTGTTCTAAGTTAAAAACATTAAAAGTCTGATATTAGCGCTATCTGTGTCATAGAATTTTATTTAGCCGCATACATTTACAATACTTGCAATTAAAAATCAGAAATATTTGTGTTTGCTGCTTTGCGTACCTTTCACATGTTCAATGAAATCCTGTCCAGATTTTACCAGGTTTAAATAATGTCATTATGTTGTGATCTTAAGCGGCCAACTACTACTGCTTTAGAAAAAATATGCTCAAAGAACAATCATTTGAAGCTAGTTATATTAGGCTCATAAAGGTACGTAAAGGAAGTAGCCATAAATAAAATTATTACGCATTGGTGTATTAGAATTGCGTTCAGAATACAATACCCTAAAGCACGCATACCGTAATATTGTGACATAAATCTTTTCAGTGGTAAGTAGGAAGGAATACTGAAATTTAAATTTGTAAATATTTCATACCATATTGGAGTCTGAAAGTGATAGGCAAATAAAGAACAATATATTAGAACCATTATCTCAATGGAAATTTTATTAATATCGGTAAATTACAATATGATGCTTAAACAATTTTACAAAACGTGCCTTAGGAAATATTCAATACACAACTGGTTGTATTGGAATTACAATAGTAGGCAGACAAAAATAATAGGTAACTTTTTTGCACGTTTTATGTTTCTTTAAACCCAATTATTATGTTAGGAAAAATAATATTATAATAATGAAAACAAGGTGCCTGATATAAGGCGTATGTTAGAGTTTTTACGTTAGTACAGCCAAAGAGCAGAAATGGAAACTTTGTATTTTATTCAGGTTTATATATACATTTATATATACACATATATATATATATATATATATATACACATATACATATATATATATATATATATACACATATACATATATATATATATATATATATATATATATATATATATATATATATATGTATATACATTTTTTTTTTATATAAAAACAAGAGTTATAAAAATTTGAGAAATTTCGAAATACCGGTATTTGAAAAGAAAAAGTCAATCAAAAGTTCAAATAAAGTCATTAATTTTTTTCAAGATTAATTTGTATCAAGAACTTTAAGAAATCTATATAAATACGGAACTCTATCACACGTATCTGTTGCTATATAAAAGATGAATCATTTAAGAAAATAAGAATTGAAAGAACTATTGAGAGATGTGGTAGGCTTAGAAAAACCAGTATTTACCAATCGAATTGTTCTACGATCGTTCTGTATATACTTCAGTACATATAAACATTTATGAGTACAAGTTCTGTAAATTCTTAAGTACATTTAAACATTTGAGGGTAAAACTTCTTTATATCTAAGTAGTTCTTATATTTAAGTACATACAAACACCTAAGGGTACAAATTCTGTACATACCAAAAACAAAAACACACACACACACACATACACACACACACACATTTATATATATATAAATATATATATATATATATATATATATATATATATATATATATTGTATTATAAAATCTTCATGTCGGCGATTAGCAAGATTTTATAATACAACAAAACCTAGGTCGTGGTAAAGAACTTAAAGAAGGTAGAAATAATACTACATCACGTAGTTTAATTTAATTATGCAAAATTAACACCAAATATATCAAATATTTGTGACAGTATTTCCTTTCTATTACTCGCTTATTATTTTTATATCATTATTATAGTCACAGTGATCTTTTGGTTTAGTGACAGGCTTAAGATGTTTGATGGCGTGCCGTACTGCGAGTTTCCGGGTTCGATTTCAGACCGCTCGTCGGGCAAAGCTAGAGTGATATACTGGTTGGCTGTAAGAGCTTGCCCTCGTAACAATAAATCTACCATATGTATGAATTAGGTACAATGAAATCTGTAATTAAATAAATAAATAATAACTTAACTCCTGGACAAAAATCAAACAAACTATTTTGATTTTATATTCGTACAGTAACACTTTTAATGCACCATACACATTAACCATACACTTATCGTCATTCCTGTATAAAAATAATGTAATTGAACCCAGATAAAACATAGAAATAATTAATTTTATTTTAAAGATAACAAATAATTTTGCAAGATAAACATAGTTTGTGACGTACAGTCGTTCATTTATACTGCCAGAGTGTTACGACACCCCTTTTACCACACCAAAGTTAAGTTCATAATCATGCGGAAAAGTTTATAATAATTAAAAATTGATGCGAATTTTTTGCATTTCTCTGTTACAAGCTTGCCAGCAAAATATTATTGTTCTGTCTATATTTTTATTACAAGTAAAACGATATTTGAAGTTTTAAACAATTTTTGTCGGCTCACGGTATTAAGTGGGATAATTATATGGCAGTAAGCACGGACGACGTATTTGCTCTGACAAAAACGCAGAGAGGACTTTTTTCTGGCATCATTGTTGCGTTCATAGGGAAGCTTTAGCTGCTAAAAATATACCGGCAACATTAAAAAAGACTTTGAGTTATAAAAGTGGTGAATTTCACAGAAGATGGACTTTTAAACTCTCGTATTTTTCTTGTAATTTGTGAAGATATGGGCAGCACTCATTTGCACTGGTTATCACGTAGAAAAATGATGACGCATTTTTTTGAGGTGTGAGACAATATTTTAATATTTTTATAATTCGGATAAGACAAGTACCGCCAAAAAACATACTAATCAATTTCTTGTTTTCAATGACTTTCCATGGTAGCTTACTTATTTAAAATATGCTAAATTAGCGCTTAAAGTATGTTATATTGGAGCATAAGAGGAACAGTTGATTGCAGTGTATTCATTGCTGAAGGAAAAATGGAAGCTATATTGAAAAAATACTCTCTCGTTATTTTGCTATCAACCTGCAGGACCATGTTGCAAAAGAAGACTCAAGAAGTAATCACAGAGCGCTTTCGTGCTTTAGTCTTCATCTTCATCGTTCAAGTCTTCATTTCTGGAATATTTTCCAAACGCAGACCACAGTGAGAATTTGACTATGGGTCCATTTCATGTAAATATAACTGAAATCAGCACTCAAACATCTGCCCAGGAAAATAATTTATTTGAAGTAAATTGTGATTCGAATTTAAATAGAATATTCAAAGAATCTAATTTAACAAGGAGGTGGCTATATTTAAAAACAAATTACAAGTAGTTATCGGAACTGACGCTAAAATCATTTTTGCCTTTCCTGTTAATACATTTGCGCAACAAGGGTCTTTCTCTCCTTGTATATGTAAGCAAGAAATATAGAAACAGAATGCAAGTAGCATCTAATTGAGCAACATCGATCTAAATATTACGAGTTTGGTCGCAAAAAAGCGACACCAATATATCATGGTAAAGTAAGGCCAGAGGTCCACCTTTGAAGAGTTATGAAAGGCTGTTCTAGGGATGTACTCTTGTGTCGATAAATTATGAGATAGAGATACTCATGTATTTTTATTACAATAATAAACATATAAAAGTGTACTTGCAACATATTTTGACAAGGGTGACAAGCTGACGGTCCATAATTCCAAATAATGAACCGAAAAAAAATTAATTTTATTTTTTCGCCTGTTTAAAATAATGTAGCGAATAACACTTATAACAAAAATTATGAAAAAAATATTATTTAAGATTTTTTTAAATCCTCAGCTGATCTCACTAGAGATATTTAATTTTGAAAAAGGGGTTTTCGAAAATTTCTCAAATTTTATTTTTTCAAGGATTTGATATAATAAATGTATTGAAGAGATTATATGATAAAGAACCTGATAAGTGCCAGTAGAACCCTCAATATGAGGTTTTCCTTATATAATAACGTGATTCTGTTTCCAAATTTTATAACAAAATTTTGAGTACAACTTATAAGGCAGTTTAAATAAGTAACTTTTCGTTAATAATTACAAAATCTAAACATCTATCTAGGCGTTTCATTTTATTAAAATTACAGAATTCAAATTCCGATTTTTATTACAAAATGCGCATTTTATAAAGTGAGGCGCATCTTCTAAAGTAGTTCAAATCAGTAATTTTTTGTTAAAAATTATAAAACCTAAACGTTTTATTTGATTATAATCACGTTATCCAAATTCCTAATTTTGTTATAAAGTTCCAATTGCAACTTATAAAGCAGCTCAATCTATTTCTTTTTCTCTAACTTTCCATTAAAAATTACAAAACATAAATACCTACTGTAACTGATATCTTTTGATTGACACTTATTCGTATGAAATATTTTATGGAAGATATCGTATCGAATTAGTCTCCAAGTTCTGTACTCAGTATGCAATTTTTCGACAATAATCATGAGTCCATTATCTATACTCTATAATGAAATTAATTATAACTCAGCATAGAATAGAAATACATAGTAATTTTTTTTACTTCCCGTGTAACCACGTTATGGTATCAACTTGTTTCAAGGACACGTAGCAACTCACAGCATCGACGTTAAAATGTTATCTCATAATGCGTTAACTTTCAAAAATTGATGAACAATATACCTTGCATCTATCGATCCCTTCTATCTTCTTCCTTGTTCTATGTCTGGTCGCACGTATCCTTTTACTTATGTTTTCCATATATATATATATATATATATATATATATATATATATATATATATATAATTAATCATTGGCATTAATAAATTTTTGATTAAGTTACTGATTGCTTCTAAAAAAAAAACTATTAATCTAGTGAGCTATTTTTGCATATATAAAGTTTTAATGAAGTAACATTATGGTACAAAACTATCTACAATAACGGATAGTGTACATAGATCCGACAGCATTTGTAAGGCACTGTAAACTTAAAATAACCCCGAGTCAAATTCTTGTTTATTAGTAATATGTATCCGGGTAAATAACACGAAGGGTCAAATTGCGAACTCTATTTGTCCTCTCAGTTTATGGTGTGCTATTACAAGTTTGTTTAAAGTCCGCGTCATAACTGTATGCTCGGAATGGCACAATTAATTTTGCGGTTGAATTTGATGTCTTCCACTCACAAGTCCCACTGTACCATATCAGCTAATACCTTATTGTGAAAGTGACAATAACACCGTGAATGGTTTTATAGGGGTATGCCATTTTCTTATCATATAAAAATTAAATAAAATTTCGTGTGAAAGGTAATGTATAAAAGATATTGTTTTTTTTTTATTTCGAGCTACTGAACTATTCAAGCTTTGATTTAGCAATTGTAAATATTTAGTAAATGAAGTACCTAAAGTGAATTTAGAATAATTATACACTAATTTACTTTCTTTATGAATTTATACGCATCGGTGTGTAAGTTTATGTACGTATACAGGTTGAATTTCTAAAAACTCTCTCTGTGATTATAAAAACACATAGGACAGGTCGAGAACAACAACAACGCAAACGGTTGGTGTCTTAACCCTTGTGAAAATCTTTAATCAAAATAAGGGTTTTATATAACACATTTTAGGAAAGTAGAAAAAATAGATTTAAATTTGGTAATTATGAAACTATCCCGCGCAGTTACTACAGATATTAATGTAATGGGAAACACAAATAGCTTTTTCTTAAAAACAAATTACTTCTACTTAATCTACGCCAAATATTTTCTAAAAATATTTATCGGAGATTGAGTAAAAGTGTCAGTATAATGCAAAATATCTGAGATACCTGTACCCTGCATCTCACAATTAACATCTATAATCGCTACTTTAGTCGTAGCTCCAAGAGATGGTCTCCAAACTGCATAACAAAATATCGCCCAGATAAAAATTTCCTAATATTTCTCACATTATTTGAAACATGCTCTGAATAACGGTTAATTGTAATTACTTCCAGTGGTTTAAAAAAAAAAGTAGAAACTGTTTTTTTATTGTTCTTGGTAAATATATTTGTTTATACTGGTACATTATTGAACATGTGTGATATACCTATTTCAACCACTCCCGTCATATTATAATAAAATATTATATAACTGTAATAAAATACTTCATATTTTATGGATATTTCCAAAATACAGTGTAGTCGTGCCTGCTTATTTATTATCATCCCCAAAGGTTACCAGGCATATATCATATAATAATTAATACCAGGCATATATCATATAATGTTGCACGTACTTAGGATTGCATCTAAACTAGCGACAAATAAACACGTTAACATTATATAATAAAATAAACTTGACCGCCCAGAATGTCAACCGTATTAATTACACAATGCAATTTTATATTAATGAATAATAATTCGTCCAGGATATGAAACTCACAGCGTTTGAGTTTTATTCACATTTCGCGGGTATATTTACTACTATTATATACTTATAACAATCTAGCTTATTACCTTACCTCGATACTTCATTGCATACACAAATATACTGACTATACCCGCAGCCGTTACAAATTTTATATAATATTTATTAGGTTTGTTTGGGATATGTATTCAGAATAAAGTTCTTTCACGAAATTTTACCATTTGCTCGTTTAAATTAATATGGGATACTGGCGTAAATCACTTTTGTTAGTTGTCAATTTATTTTTTTCGTATTTCACGTATAAACATATACATACTACTACTACTAGCCAACGCCCACCCTTGGCATGTCTGCCATTAGGTGGCGCGCCGACCAGTAGAGAAAAGCTGTTTTGTAGGCAGGGTGATCATCAGGGGGCGCCCACCTCTCCCAATCACCAAGGTAGGGCTTCATCTTCGGGCAAACGTGGAGATGGTCAAAAGACATTCCTGGACGTCCACAGAGCAGGCAGGCATCGCTCCCCAGGACACCAATACGTTTCAGGTGGCACGCCAGGTAGTCGTGGCCCGTGGCACACCGGAAAGCTGCGACACTGACAGCTCTGGGTAGGTCGCGTCGAATAGGCGAATCAATTAGACGAGCCCAGTTCTTTCCGACGGCGAACTGTGTGCGCCGAGACTTGATCCAGGCATGTATCGCTCTGCAGACAGCCGACTTAGAGGATGAAAATGACGGAGAGCAGATGGGCTGCTGTAGAGTCGTTCCGTGTTTTGCCAGTACGTCGGCTTTTTCGTTCCCCTCTATCCCGACGTGGCTCGGAATCCACTGCAGAGTAAGTCGAAAGCCAACATTCACCAGGTTGGACAGTCTGGCACGACAGAGTTGGGTTTTGGAACAATCTGCGTAGCGGTTGGTGGTGAGTGCCAGAATAGCTGCCTGGCAGTCGATGAGAAAAACCACGCTTTGTGATGTTGTAAGACGCTCCAGTTCCCCGGCGGCCTCGTATATCGCTGTAATCTCTCCATCGTAGTTGGTAAGCGGGGAACCGACGGCAACAGAGCCCTCAAATACTGTAGATGTGAAGCCTGCTCCGGTATTCCCTGTGTTTGGCATCGACGAGCCGTCACAGTAAATATGCAATCAGTCCTGGGAGGGATGCCTGGTATGGATAGTCTCCAGGGCAGCCATTCTCAGGGCAACATCAATTGATTGGTGTTTCGGCAAGTTGTGGTTCATGAGTCGAAGCTCCACAAGGGGCAAGCAGGACACAGTATCTGACCTCTGAGGAAAAGGTGCTGGCTCTGGTAGTGATATGTTATATTTTTCTCTGATAGAGTCAGTTATCGTGAGAGGCGTTTTCTGTATTTTCAGTCGGGAGAAAGCTTGTTTGTATTGTTTCCATTTACATGGAAGTATTCGTCTTTGTCTTTCCCAGAAAAGAAGTGCAGATCTGTCTCGCCGGCACTGTATAGGCTCAATGTTAGTTTGAGTTTCCATAGCGGCGATAGGTGTTGATTTCGGGGCTCCGGTTATGATTCTCAGTGCTGTATTTTGTGCGAATTCCAGAGGGGAGACAGTACTTTCACTTGCTGTTATGGTAGCTTCGCCTCCATACTCAAGGACAGGACGAATGTAGGTTTTGTACGTCGTTAGGAGTACGTCTTGGGTAGCACCCCATTTCGTTGCTGTTAGGCGTTTGAGCAGACGACATCTTTTGATGGCCTTTTCGGCAGAGCTGCTAATATGGGCTTTCCATGTCATTTTGTTGTCGATGTACACGCCTAGGTATTTACTAACATCTTGTTTTTCAAGATTCACACCCTTGTAAGTCAGATTGATATCTGGCTGTTTTGTCGATAGGCTGAGGACTTGGAATACGGTTTTTTCAGTGCTGACTGTGAGGCAATTTTCATCCGCCCATCTTTCGAGATCTTCGAGGGTCTTATTCAGCGCTGACTCGATGGAAAGAAGAGAGCTACTGCTGGCCCAAATGAGCAGATCGTCAGCATATAGTAGTGCCTCCACACCCGGGTTGGTTTTGATAGCATCAAGCACGTCATTAATCATGAGGTTGAAGAGTTGGCAGCTGATAACGGCTCCTTGAGGGAGCCCCTGTCTTTGGACACGGAATTTGGAGCACTGGCCTTGGAATTTTACTCTTTGGTAGCGCTCTCCAAGAAAGGACTTTGTCCAATGGAAAAGCTTTCACGACAATCCGGCCTTGGCCATCTTGTGCAAAAGCATGCCGCGCCACACGGTGTCGTAAGCTGCTTTGAGGTCCACGAGGACTGCTACCGTGTACATCTTCCGGTGAAAACCGTCTTTAACGCACTGAGAGAAAGCCACAACTTGATCCATGGTGTTCCTATGCTTATGAAAGCCAGCCTGGGCATCGTCGATGAGATCCAGATAGCTTGTGGCGAGCTGTAACCTGTTTAGGACCATCCTCTCAGCCACCTTGCACAGGGAACTAGTTAGAGTGATGGGACGATAGCTGTCGATTCTACACGGATCTTTTCCCTTTTTCAAGATTGGTATAACTTCACCTTTTCTCCATTTGCCGCGTACTCCACTGTTCCAGGTGAGATTCACGAGTCTCAGTAGCACCTCCTTTGCTGTTTTTCCAAGATGAATCAGCATCTCAGGAAAGATTTGGTCTAGACCAGCTGCTTTTTTCTTTTTACACTGGGAGAGGGCTGTTTCAAGGTCAGTCATAAGGAAGTCCTCTGTACAGATTCCACTCAGTGTCTGATCCAGGCATGTCTGGGGGGGAGTCCGAAGGAGGCATGGCTTTACTTTTTTGTTGATCTTAACATTGCTGACACTTGTAAAATGTCTGCAGAGTGCTTCTGCGATTTCAGCATGAGAAGTGAGCTCTTTGTTGTTGTGTAGAATAGGATGTTGTTGCTGTTTATTTTCGTAGTTATTTAAAGTGGACAGGAATTTGTGGGCTCTGGGACCATCTTTTCTGAAATCTAGCCCACCCACAAAGGTTCTAAAAACTTCTCTTTTCCCTGTTTTTATAGCCCGCGTAAGAGCAGCCTGTCTTCCACGAAGCTCCTCACAGTCTCGATGTGATTTAGATCCTTCTGCTTTACTCCTCGCCCTATTTCGGGCATTTTTAAGATGTTCAAGGGCTGCATTCCAAAAGGGTTTATATCGCTTGACTTGTCCACGTGGTATACATTTTCTTGCGCACTCGAGGATGCAATTCGTGATGTCTCTTGTGGTTTTCTCTGGGTCTGTTATTGGCACATCTGAAAGCACCTCGTCTGTACGTCGCCGGTATTCATCCCACTTTGCCTTACGAAAGTTCCACCTTGGCGCCCTGTTTGGCATTCTTTCTTCCCCTTTCAACTTGCTTGATAAGTATAGCTCTGTGTCCACAGCCTCCAGCGTCATCAAGTAGGCTGACACGAATTGTTTCCCTTATGTGGGGGTGGAAGGTGACGAGGTCTGGCCTTGTGAGACTTCCCGAAAAGGATAGGAAAGTCGGCGGTGTGTCCAGTACATCCAGAAGGTTGTCGTCGATAAAATCTTCAAGGTGTTTACCCGTGCCTGATGTTCTATTATAATCCCATCTAATTGACGGGCTGTTGAAGTCGCCGATAATGATACAATTTGGCTGGATTCGTCGTTCCAGAATTTCTAAGCCCGGGATGTTTTCAGGTGGTTTGTAGAAAAAGAAAAGTGTGAAGTGCTGGGACTCCTTCCAGGCTTCAACCTGAAAAGCCTCCAGTTTGTCTTGATCTTCCATTTTATGGATTACTTCAGTTTTGCAAATAAGAGTTGTCTTTATTCCCATAATTATGCCTGAGGCCACTTGCCTGCTTCTTTTCAGAATGTGGTTTGTGTATCCTGTAGTTGTGTAGAACTGGGAACTCTCGGTGGAGGCACCTGCCTCAACAATGACATATAAATCCGCATCCGTTTTCAGGACGTTTCGTTTTAGCTCTAAGAACTTGTTGTTTCTTAGACCTCCGGCATTCCAAAAAATGACTTTGAGGCCGTTTGATAATTGTTTTCTTCGCATGGTCGGCGCGCAAAGTGGCGAATCGCTGTTGCTCATTTAGCGTTACCCAGGGGACACGTGTGAAGATCACAGACGCGAGTAACTTTGTCCCCCATAAACATATACATGTCAATATATTTTTAAAAAATTTTTTGTCTTTAAATTGGAGGTACTTATAAACAATTAAAGCCCTCTTCGCTTATACAGAACTAGAGAATTGACCACCGTTTATAAGAGTTCAAAAGTATGCAAGAAAACAAACATTTCCTTATACAGTTGCTGGGCTAAACAAAAAACCGAAAACAACTTTCATTCAAAACAAAACAATTGACGATATTATTGTATGAGTGTATACCTATTCCTGCGAATACGTATCTCTACAATTACAAGTCGTGATAGCATTTCATCAATTATGTTAATTTATAATAAATCTTTCAAATTTAAGAAATAATTTACTTTTCTTTAGGGTATAATGTAATGTGAATTAGATTTCATCTCAAAGTACGAGAAGCTACTGATCGAGGTACGGTCGACTACTCAATATAATGTGAACATGATTTCATCTCAAAGTACGAGAGGCAGTGATCGAGTTACGGTCGACTTTTATTTTTTTACGTTTATTTTTTCTTTACATAAATCTTGAGATTGATTGAAGAACATGTGGATTACCGTCGTTTGAAAATTGATCCTTTTTACTTGGTTCATCTATATTTACACCTGCAGAGTTACATGAGTTTATAATTAGAGTCTTTTCTTCCTTATGTCATCATCTTCATGCTTTGCATGACCACTCACAATGTTAAAATGGTTGTCAGTTTTCAGACAGAACTCTTTTTCAAATTATCCTGTGTTTTCAAAGCAGAATCGTCGGCTTTGTCTTCATTGTCGCAATCTGGTGTTGATTTTCCAGTCACTAATATATTTGTTCCTCTTGACATCTAAAATATAATAATTAGAAAATTAATAAGAAAAATTAAATTCGGATGATCCAAAAATAAATATATTAATATGAATTTTTTTAGAAAAACTGTTCCTATTTTTAACATTTATATATATATATATATATATATATATATATTACAAATAAAATTAAACTATATTATATTTAAATACTAGATGTTATGCTGCAATATAGTCCGTAAAACTTTAAAAAAAAGTTTCGTAACTACTAAACTTTCATCAAGTGGACAGCGGTTTTGTGGTATCTCAGTAGGGTAGTTGACTACTCTCAAATTTGCTGTTTTTAGTAAAATATCATTTAATACAGGTTAATTAAAACGAGTTGTCAATTTGTTTTTAATTAATTAAAAATAAACTATTTTTGAGCTTCTAAATTTATTGGTACGTCTCTATCTCTCATTGGCTCTTACAGAATACGATAAACACCATTAAAAATGGCAGCACAATTCAGTATTGTCATCTCTGTCTAAAGGCTAAATAAAAACCATTAAAATTTTTTTAACTCGTCTTCAGCTTATACAAGGAAATTACGATTTAAGAATTAAAAAAGAATAGTACATCATGCTCGCCTTTTTGGTTCCAAATTAGGAAGCAAGTAAAGCAGGCGCGGGCACGGGCGTGTGAAGTGAGATGCATTCGTCTCATAGTTACATAAATATTTTGTTGCCAGTTTTCTTATACATACAATGTGTTAAGGTGACATTTATTTCACTACGTCATCTACATTGTTAAATAGTCCAAGAATGATAGCGATAAGAATAACAAAAACATGACATTTTTATATTTACATTGATTCAACCAAAATTGAGTTTTCGTTAAATAAGGATCATGTGTCATCATGAGGTCAGTATTCGCTAAATCAGTCTTATAAATTTACTTTATACGTTTTTCAATACCTTTTTACAATTTCTTTATTTTTGTTAGCATTATTTTTAGTTCATTTTGAAGTAGAAAAGATTGATTTTTGCAATTGGAAAAAAAATATGATTTCCTTTTTTCGTACGAGAATTACATGCCAAACGTTAAATGAAAATTTTCTCACACAATTACAGTGAGGAGAATAATATTTTTACTCGTTGATTTTATAATTTTAATATAATAATTTTTTATTATAGTTATATCTTAATATGAATATGACTCTTTTATGTAAAGACTTAACGATTTTTGAAGGAGAATGCATTGATTTGGGTGGTTCATAGTTTCATTGGCTTCTAATCAACGTCCTTATTGTCAAGTTATTTCATTGCAATAGATTTATTCCCTTCGCGGCCGTATCAATATAAAGATTTCTTATCGAAATATTTATGTTAAATGCTAACAACATTTTTTCAGAGATTTTTATAGCAAAATAATACACCGAACTCAGAAATATAAGTGTTTATTTATGCTAAGGGCTATTCCGAACGTCTGTCTTATAGTAGATATTTCTCAAATCTGCTAGACCAAAACAGTTTTGGTGAACTTTGTTAAAGAGTGATATATTTGTTGTGTTTGTGGCCTTGTTTACTCGTATGTCATAGTCTATAAATAGCTAAGTCATTCTTTAAAATTTATGTCCATAAAATAATTTTCACTCAAAAATGTTTCCCATGCCTTTTAATCTAAACTTACATGTGATTCTGTGTATGTGGTTGTATATATACATATATATATATATATATATATATATATATATATATATATATATATATATATTATCACACACATATAACTAAACATCTTGTTTTTTGCGGTGCTTTTCACAAATAATTCATAAAGAAGTTCATGCCTTTAGGGAAAGTGGCAATAAATCTATTAAGATTTATTACTTCAGCTCTACTTCCGTAATTCATAACATTTTGGTTATATCTTTACTAAAAGCATATCCTTCAGAATGTCACATGAGAAACATTTTACAAAATATAATTTATAATTAAGGTGACTGAAAGTACTTTGCATTTTTTCTTTAATATATCATTGTAGCCGCTTCAAATCTTTGTTTAATTGTTTGTTTTATTAGGCTTGCAATCTTAATCACTTTACAACTAGATGTGTAACATGGTATTTATGGAGTATAATAGAGTCTTTGAATATTATTGAAGAGATTTTATAAGTGTAAACTATATTTAAAATATAACTTTTGTAATATAAATTTTAAAACGATGACTTTAAATTCATGAAAAAATGGTGTTGTATCGGTGCTTTTCATTTTTTGTTTAGATATTTTTTTAGAAATCTTTATTAAATCTATATTAAAAGTCCTCTATGTACAATATATTTATTCGAAAATTATACATATTTCACAAATTATAGGCGCGTTTATGCATAAACTTATTGGGATTTAAAAATTACGTAATTTTCGATATGAATTTAAAACTTACGTTTTCAAGAACCAAGTTATATTTAAAAAGATCATACATAATCCAAAATAAAAGAAAAAATTATATAAAATTTTAATAAAAACATAACAATCAAAACAACTAAAGTAGCTAAAAAAGTGCCACATTGTTAGTGTAATCAAGACCTAAGTTTTGACTGACAAGTCGTTTGTGTAAATTGAATGTGCAAATTCGAGTATCGAATTTGTAAATAATTAGCCTAAAATTTGTCATATGTATCTAACAAATGATAACAATTTTTATACATAAATTATATTTATTTTGATATATAAAGTTATACTTTCTAAAAAAAGTGAAAGTAAAGTATTTTATACATTTCCAAAATATCGTATCGTTAGAAATTAGGTCACGGGACATGTTATTTTAAAATTTAGCGAGCGAGGTGATTAAATGTAAGACGGAATTTGAATATACTCAAACCATTTATGTCTTGCGCCAGCTAACTTTCATATTGTTGAAGGCGACAGTAAGTAACATCATGAATAATTTGACACATTTTCCCATCGTGAGAGAATTAATTAAAGCGAGATATGGCGAGGAACGTCACTAATACCTTCAACATATTTAAATTCGTTGAGTTGACAAAATTAAGTTTTTATTTTGTGATTGCAAATGCTTTTAATTCTCTAATAACGAAACATATAAA
This sequence comes from Druceiella hillmani, assembly GCA_039881145.1. Taxonomy (NCBI): domain Eukaryota; kingdom Metazoa; phylum Arthropoda; class Insecta; order Lepidoptera; family Hepialidae; genus Druceiella; species Druceiella hillmani. The sequence goes on from JAYKKI010000014.1 coordinate 11,205,775, forward strand.
TATATTTAATTTTACTTTCTGTATGTTTTCGATTTGACTTTAAATAAACGTCCTGTGCTTCAAATTTACTTGTAAATATAGGTCGAGTTTATGGAAATAGTTAAGAATTATTGTCGATTCGAGTAGAAAAATTCAATGATTAAGAACTTGCGTTAATTTATAATTATATCTTTGGTTAAATTTTATGAACACTATTCTGCTATTGGCCGATTGATCTGTAATTATTATATTATTACCCATAAACTAATATATTTATGAAGATTTCTTTTGATTCATAAATAATATTCAAGCCAATTATTTCTCTTCTCTAGAAATTAATTTATAACTTACAAATTTGTTCATTCTGAATATATGTGTTTTAAATTCCTATTACCCTGATGGAACTACCTTTTTCATATTACAACGGGTTATATGTTACCCCGGTTAAAGCGGATCTGATTTCTAGAATTGCATGTTATTTGTTTAAAAAAATCGGATTTATTTTGATGGTAAATAATCGAATATACAAGGTACTCCCTTAGAATCAATAGTTTAGCAACAAAGATGCTTCAGAAATTACACATTTTGAATTGAGGTAGGCCATGATACTTACCGCAAAATTTGGAAAAATATGAAAATATCCGTTAATGATATAGCGGACTACACATAATATACTGTCAATACTTACAAAATTAAATATTTTGGTGATGCAGTAAACTATCGAAGATATTTTCTATATATTTTGCAACGTTTTTAGTCAATGATACGAACCCATTGTCAACGCCTATTGCTTATCAACATTAAAACCAACTGAAAATAAAGTTGTGAGGCTCTTGTAATTTTCAAAAATTTACAAAGCCATAAAACTTAACTACGGAAGTATTAAAAGCTGACTTTCTTACATCAGTCAGGATGACTCATATTTTCGTAAGTATTTTAGAAAAAGAATAATTCCTGGACAACTGGAATAAAAGGTTTTTGAACATCTAGCCAAAGAAAAAGAACTTTAATTACTCCAGCAATTGGAAATTTGCTCTCATTGTTTCTCTAAGTGATCTGATACATAATCCAGGGTGGAAATCTCTCCTACGTAGACTAAATGAATTAATTTACCATGGTTCTTAAACAGGCTCTGATTTGCCAATGAACATTGATTTCGCCTTTGTCGATTTCGAAAAAGCTTTCGATACTTTAGAGTGGACTTTACTAGTCCACTTATGATCTTGAATGAACGATATTGGCATTTTGCCACATAATTTCCAGCCATAGAAGATCATAAAGAAACTTCCGTGTTCTAAAACCTACTATTTATTTTCCTTTTAATACCTAATCGACAAATACAACTTTTGTAAAACAAATGGAACTGGAATAAGGAAACACAAATTATCAAAATTTTCATCTATTTGTAATTATATGAATATTGCTCTCGGTATCTAACGTGAACAGCTTCCTTTGCAATTAAAAGGCACTGTTAATTTAAAAAAAAAAAGTATTTTAAACCTAGTTCCCATTTATTAATTAATTAGAAGTAATTAATTAATTATTAATTAATTAGATGAAGTAACGTGTAACGTAAAATATTAATTATGCCGGATTCACGTGATATTTGTTAAACGATTATATAAGGTAATGATAATATAAATTGTTTGATGGAAGTATCCAATTTTAACATCAAGTAGGGATTAATTTATATTTTTTTATGTCGATCTATATAATTACTATTTTTAAAATATCTTAAACTGCCAATCCTATTTAAAGATATTTAGAAGTTTCCAAAAAAAGTAGTAAAAACAGCTTAGAATATACATACTGGAACTTGTGTTTATCTATGTATTACAGGTATATACGTGAGTATGGGTTTTTATATTTAGAATAACCTGCCAATTGAAGTCGAAAGTTATGGAAGAGATTAAATTATAACCTGCGAGGGGCCACGACCATACCTTGGCTGACAACTGACATGTAAAATGGTTTATAAATATTTAGAGAAATGAAATTGAAAAATTAAAAAAACGGTTGTACCTGAAGCCATCTCTAAAACTTTTCGATATTTTCGAGCTCCTTAAGCTCGAAAAATAATAATGGCAATTTTTTAGGTTCTTGGAAAACAGCATTTATCTAGTGATTAACTGAGTTAGGGCATTCGATACTGTTTTTTTCTACAAGAATGTCTATTCAAAAATATTGTTGAATGTTAAAATTAATGAAAGTTATTTTGGAAAGGCAATTTTTTTAAAACTTCTTATGGCAATATCTTCTAAATAAATTTATCAATTTTGAAGGCAATCGACGCGATTTATTTTGTACTAGAAATTGTGTCTTTAGAAAAAGTCGGGTTGGTTAGGAAATTTCAAAGTTATTTTGAAAAAACCCTTTTTTGGAAAATTCTTAACGGCGATAACTTTTGAACGAATTTTGATCTAACACACGGTATTTGACGTTGTTTGTCGAGGAAAAGAACTAATTAGATTTTGGAGTCAATCAGTTGAGCCGTTTAAAAGAAAGTTATTCAATTATCACCTGTCGATATAGGAAAACATGGCTAATTACTTGACGGGACCAAAACATAAACATCGTTGTCCAAATTTGACTTATCTTATTTCAGCACATTTCCTCTAAGTTGTGGGTTTCTAACGGTAAACTTTGTTAGCTACTTGTATTAATCTGAAAGTCATCAATATGGCGAGATTTTTCCTCACACATTAAACTTAAAATTTCTGTGTTACTTCGGAATTTTCAAAGAATTTAGTTATATTTATTTGCTTTTCATAAAAAAATAAACCTATTAGAGGCAGCTTGCCTTACAAATGTTTACCTTCCACTATGTAAATATATACCATTGTATATTTTATGCTACTTTAATCGGTCTATATAGGATATATTCGGAAATCTTTTCGAATTTTTCGATTACAATTAATGCATGGTTGCTCAAAAATATGGTTATATTTTGATAACGAATCATACATCTCTTAATGTAAGAAATATACAAATTTAATTTGTTTTTGTAACAGATTAACGGTTGTACATAGTTTTCGATCCATAACGCTTTTATTGAGAATAAGTAAGCTGATTCATTAGTAAATTTTTTAAGGAAAATATTTAAAAATGTATACTACCATCAGACCCTTAACTTATCAATGGTTCTATTACTAAAAAAATTCTAGCATATCTACTGCAATTATTCATTCTAACCTCCATGAATTTTGGTAGCAGATTTACGCAAATCGCCTACTCTTTTATTTCTCTGAGGATTGGATTCCAAGATTGTTAATGTGCGTCGCACGGTATCTCTGTTAAGCATCGATCTTATTTTTTGACAAACAATTACTATATATAACTACAAAACTATGATTATTATTTTCATATGAAAAGCAAAAAAAAACGTTTATTTTAAATGCACTAAAAATAAGAAGTATTCACCAAATGAATATAAATTTAATAGATTTACTACTCACTATTAGGGAGATCAGATGCTGATTATGCCTATCGATTAGTAACAACATATGACGATTGATCATCGTCTGTTGTTAATAGAAACAAATATGGTATGCAAAATTTTAAGTCTCTAGTTCACCAGGAACTAAGTAAATTTTCAAGTACAACGTTTATGACAGAAAACAAAGTAAGTCAAATGAAAGTTTTTAAAAATTATTACCATATTTAACATAATTGTACATAAATTCTATTATAAGGTAAACAACAATTACAAAAAATCTTACTTAACAAGGAAATCGACTTATGTACTATTAAACATGAATACTCATTAAATAAGAAATTAAAATAATTGAAATTTTTCTGCGGCAATCTTAAGAAATTTGGTTAGTAATTATTTGTAGATAAAGGCGTAACTCCAAGAAGAGTTTAAATTTTTTTTTACAAAAATAATTTTGAATTTTACTTTTGTTTTCGGTTTGAACTAACAAAAATACGGCAGGATCATTACATCGGCTTTCAATTATTATAATTTAGAGCCAAAACATAATTAAATAAATTTCTGATACATTCTGATTGATAAATTACCGTTTTATGTACTATTAACTCTTAGGTACTTAAACTCTACATGATATTTACTTTTGGTACAAAACCAGGAAAAAGAGCAATATACGTACAATAACATTACTTAAAGACTATTCAATTATGGCGTCCTAAAACAGTACAAATGAGCATATTGTGTTCCACAAGCTAAGAAAAGATTCAGAACTAACGCCAGCGTTGGAAAACAAACAATGCAGTGATTAGATCGGTAATATTCATCATGATATTAGTGCTCAACCATAGAGCGGGTTATTAATAATATTGAAAACAGGACGCTGAATCGCAATGAGTTTATTTGCTTACATAATAGTAAATTAATTTCAATGTGGGATTTTATTCAACAAATATTAGAGGAAGTGATTTATATTTTGAATAACGGTAGTAAATTGGAATATCACTGTCTATATTAATAGCGATATCTATCCAAATCATCATATATTATGTTGATCGGCAATAAACTAATGGGCTAGCATCCTTTTCACTATGCCATCGTGTCTCTTGTCTAAATAGTCAAGTGTCTTTATAATTGCACAAAAAGAAAAAAAATTTAATTTACGCTTTTAGGTATTATTTTCTACTTAACTTTTATCACGAAAGGCATTATACTCAAAGGTAGGTCTTGTGAATATTGATTATAATGCTGTTATCTGTTATTTTGTTATAAAATAGGACTGTGGAGATTTATTTTTTTTTAAGTTAAAAACCTGAATTGCTAATTTGAAATGCCGATATTGTTGGTGTTTCGGAATATTGCAAATTACCTAACAGATACCTATACGTATTTATTTTTACGGTCATGTCCTTCCCCGTCAATATAAGAAACGAAAAGGTGGAATACGGATGCCATGGCTGAAATTGAGCTGTTCATCAATCCGGCTGCAAATTCAAAGCTCCTTCGTCACACAATGATTAAAGCATGTTATAGACAAAACTCAAACTAGCGAACATTCTTCCGTGTTACAAATTTTTAACAGTAATTACAGCAAAAGCAAGAATATATATACCAATTATATATTCATTATAACCCTTCCTCGTCATTGCCTTCATAAAGTCATTCCTCTGAACACAACTTTCGTGGGTCCTCTTAAAATATTTTATATAGAAGAAGTCAAAATGTGGTTATGTAAAAATAATCAACCACTGAGCGCCTTAGATATTGCAGAGCTATTTGACAAGACGTACCTTAAATACCAAATAGGTGGAATTACAGCCAATAGATTAAAGTATCAGAAATTCCACGTTTGAAGAAGAATAACTTAACTGCTGCAGATTTTATTGTAGTTCCAAAAACAACCGATCCAAAGAACAGCTGTCTACAATATTATGGTTATCATCATTCGATGCATACCCACCTTCATCATAGCATTCCTTCTAATGTACACTCTCAGAAACATAGAATATTTTATCGCGGTTATATATATCACCTCTAAAAAACAGATAAAAAGTTAAATAAGAACTTTTAACTGTGGTTGTAAAGCAGATGTTTTAACCGTAATATCATGGTCTCAAAATAAGAGAGGTTTAATTGAAGCTCAGGCAAAGAAGCGCCCTAGAAGTAGCTCACTAAAATCTGTACATAAAATTAGAGGAAAAAACATAAACCTGGTGAAAGCTATTTGAGTGGTTTTTCAGATGAAAAAGTTCCTCTACACACCTGTAAGCAATATATATAAAATGATGCCGTCCGTATATTTTGTGAAGGTATCTTTTCCATGGAAAAGATCCCCCGCTCGTGGGATGTGGATTAAACATGTATTGTGGAGTTTCTGGGCCAAAAGTGAATGGGCACGATATAAAATTGACATTGGTGTGTTAAATTTGTGGAAATAATGTAGTTTTCATCAGCTTTTTATATAAAACCTTCTGTATTTCGAATTGGTGAATACAATTTGGAACATCCAATCCCAAAATATATTCACATTAAGTAAATATATTCACACTAACTACTTTTCACAAAAAAAATATTATCCGTAGATTGATTTCAAAGTGCGCTGTTATTTTTTGTCTTAACTTTACATTCTTTATCTTTATTTCTCTATCTTAACTTTATTTTCATATTCTCTATCTTTAGTTCTAATTTAGATTATAAACATGAATAATGTACTATGTTTGCATTTTTAAATTTAAGCCCAAAAAGTAAATGGCTTCCCAAAAATACTTCACTTTCCCTATTGTTTGTGTCTACTATAAATATGTAATAAGTGACTAAAGATTATTGTATTAGTAATATGCTAGTGCTATTTTGATTAGATTAACTATCAAAGAAGAATATCTGAAATCTGCTTGATGGACGTGACAATTAGCCCTATTGATATGTAATATATAGTTTTCGGAGCATAATATTCATGCCATTTTATATTTCATATAACTCAAGTATAAAAAACGATATGAGTTATTGAATATAAAAATTATTGTCAATTTTACTAATGTTATATTAAATATCCGGAAACACAATTTCTTAAGCACATAATCCAGTAAATTTGGAATGTCGTATGTACTTTTAAATGACTACTGTCACAAAAATACTTAACATTTATTATTTAAGCGGACAGCTATAAAATGGTACACTTGAATTTTCTATACAATAAATCTCTATTTCCAAAAGTTATATTATTTATGATTTTTATTTAAACAAGAATGGCAAATATGATACAAACGTTTGTATTGGTAATAAATTTATATTTAAATAATTCGTTTAACTAATTATAATTTATTTCTTATTTAGTTGAAGTCGGAAATGTAAACTTTTTACTTGGAAATTCGTAAATGAAGTTACCTGCAATCTCTACTGGAAACTAATCTCTTAAAATTTATTTTGAACAAAATTTAAAAAAAAACATATTTTAAGTGTCCATTGACATTTTGCAGGTTCAACAATTATTTTTTAATGGTAATCCGCACTAATATTTAAAATAATAATTGTATGTGGGTTACCCTAAATAAAGTGCCTTATTGATAATCTTGACGAAAATATTATCCTTATGATTAATAATTTCAGTTGGATCCTGGAAAAATTTATAGTATATAAGTTCAGTGTTATATAATATATAATCCTGACCTTAAACGTAAAACATCACAATGAAACTCGTGATATATAAAAAAGAAACGAAGACTACGAAAACTATTAAGCATAGAAAACTAAGTTACTTTGGGCTTATTTTGACAAAGGAGAAACATAAATTTATCGAACTTATTATCTAAGGAAACATTGCAGGAAACGGGGAATATGCCAGCTATGGTACATTTGGTTAAAAAACTATATGGTAGTCAAAGGGTTACTTCAGAAATGAGGATAGGTATAATGTTGAAAGAATGATACTCCGGAAAGAATGGAACTCAAGAAGAAGATAATTATTTATCCAAGTTAGCCATTTAGGAAAAATGGTCGGAAGAACAATTTTAATAACGTAGAAATTTAAGAAATGTAACGAAATATTGTAAAAAAATTAACTCATACCGAAAGGATAAAAATAAGGTAAAGAATGTTACTGATTTCATAAACTTTACGCAATGCTTAAATCTAAGACTATTCCCGTATAATGACAAATGTGTCCCATGTTTTATAAATATAATGATTATTTTGAAGGTTTAATGAAATGTTTAATGAAACAATTATATTTCAGGACAAATTAATGAAACTTCAATTTTTAAGGATACAACATCATAGTATAATATGGTAGTGTTGTGTATTCTGTTGTTGTCCGCGAGGTAATTCATATTATTAAAATGTACACTAGTCGAGCATGGTGACACTATATGTTACTTTATGCTGACTGCGCTATTTCCTGAATCTAATGTGCCCACATCCGACAAGTTGCTGTATGGCCAAAGTTAATTTGCAACACGTACGTAGGGAAATTTATTCTAAGTTAGTTAACTGTAACCTCCGGTGTTTCGCCGTAAGAAGACTTTGCACGCGATTAACTGCAGTATTTTCATGGTATTAATAATGTGTTTATAAATGTTATTGATTTTCTCTTAAATGCCTTTAATTCCATGTATTACCTTATATTTGTTTTGCCTAGGTAAAATTGTAATATGACGTAAAGTATGTTTTGATTTTGGTTACACAATTACATCTAAACGGCCTGATATATATTCATAATTTAAACTAACATATTGCCCACTTTTAACATAACTAGTAGCATTATTACGGTGAAATGAGATTCAAAGTTTTTGTTTAATAATGAATTTTTAATACTCTAACATGTCCCTAGATAGAGCATAGAGTATTTATCAGGGATTTAAAGTTATTTATAGATAGATTTCGCAACGGTGTCATTGAGGGTTAAGAAAAATCCCATCATGTGAATAAAATCTTTTTGTGGACGATGCCACAAGCAAAAAATTTGTTACACTTATTTTTAGTTACATCCTTTTGACTATAAAATGAGATGAAAAACATTTTTCCTGTTTTTAAATGAGACTTTTTTTTAAATATATCAATACTATCACGAATAAACCCATTCGGCAAATCCTTAACTGCCCAAATGGGAGACTTTGCGTTCCTCAATATAGTGAACGCTCAATATAATAAACGTTTGTATTTTTAAAAACTATGAAAAAGTTATGGCAATTTTATCATAGGGAAATTTAATCAAATATATGGTAATTTCATCAAATATGATTATGTTATCAATAGTATTAATCCCATGACTAATTACTATGGCATTGATAAATGTTGCTTTTTTGGTGAAATAAGTTATAATCTTAATTCATATACAAAAAGAGTACTAAATAAATACTAATGTCAGTAATTTTATAAATTTCCAAATTCCGCCTTTAACGCTTTTCTTTTCACTTCAGCCATATTAATTATTGGAATAACTTTTTTCGTATTATTTTTTACCATTTAAGTCCACAAAACATATACGAAATTAGAATATAGATTTAGGTAAATTAATAAGATTCAAATATAAATAATAAATTATAAACATATACTTACATTGATTGCAATCATTGTACATAATGCACTCTGCATCGCTCAGACGTAATACTAAAAAAAAATGCAGGCCGATGCACAGTCCTTCGTAATCTAGGTTTGAAAAAAATAATAACAGCGGATTTAGCTCAATAATATCGTGGAGATTATTACACTATTCAGTTTTGTTATCAGGATTAGGGTACTGTCAGATGGAGTACAGTGTTTGCAGTTTAATAAGTTATTTAAGCTCTCTGGGCGATGCGCATTGAATAAGGCATTAAAAACGCAATGAAGTTCTCACTAGGTATCTGTTAACAGTTATGTTATTTATAATTTGAAATTCTAACTACTTTAACTATATTTTATTTAAGTATTGTAGGTATAAATAGATAATTTAATTGAAGTGGAATATTTGTAAATTAATTTTTTACAAAAATTTAAGTTACTGATCCGTTTTTATAACATGGTCATTAATTAGCTAGAATAATATTGTTTCCGTAAATTTATAAAATAACACACCTTAAAAAAATTAATTTCATTAAGAGGAAAGGTCTATTTACTCACTTATTTATTTTCAAGGAAGTGACGTAAAATGGCTTATCTGATTGGCACGAATCTTTTACAACTCTACGGTCTATAATATTAAGATGAACAAAGAGTACGTGATATCTAGAATATATGGTACCTCTCATATGGTACATAGAGTACTAGAGAGGTACCAATGAAAGTTGACAGTCAGTTATGCTTATATGGTCTTGGCTTGGTTAGGCTCAAGATTTCGACGGCATGTGTAATCCTTGCCCGTTCTCGCAATGTTATGCAACCATTAATTTCATCTATGACTGGTTTTCTTTCTTCCAGCAATTTGTCCCATCATGATTAATTGCAAGAGCTCGTGTCTGTTATGACTGAGTCTGTCATGACGTGCCTTACATATGCAATTTTATGTTGTTTGATGGTTTGTAAAAAATTGAGTTTCTGACCAAACCGTTCTCATTGGTAACTTTCTGAGTTCAATATTTGGACATCGTGCATCTACAGGCCTACATTTCTAATGTATGTATACGTTTCCTGAGACCTTCATTAATAGTAGAGGCCTTGCATCCATATAAAATTATTAGCCAGATGTAGTACTGAAGGAAACCAATGCGAAATGGGATTTTAAAGCTACGATTGCTGAGAATCCTTTCCATTTTTCCAAAGGTACTGCGGACAATTTCAATACGAGTTCTGATTTCTACCTCACTATCCCAGTTGTGAGTATGGCATGTTCCGAGATATTTACATTTGTTCACCTGTTCTAGTTACTAATCCGACATAAATATGCTTGGTTGGATAACAATGTCAGTAGAAATGACCAATAACTCTTTTTTTGCATTCGTTCTAAGGCTAGCTTAAACACTACACTCGTTAATCCAATAGAAAATCTTCTGTAACTCCACTCCTGTATTTATATAGGGTAACGAGCAGTAACCCTTTAAGTAAAAGGAGTTGATGTGTAAAGAACGCATTTTTGATTTAAACATTTAAACTATTGTACCTGAAGCTAGACATAAGCTGGGTTATCATCTCCATTAAAATATAAAAAGTAAAACTTGGTTGTTTTTGTCTGTTCATGCTAAACTCTGAAACCAACCGTCTGATTTTAAAATTTTTGTCATATTTTTAAAGCGCATATTTAAAAAAAAATTATAATCTTTATCGTTGTACTGCGGTTTTTAAAGGCCAGAACAGTAATGAAAAATATAACAGATGTCGGATAATCCTGATTAAACGCTCTAAGGTAAAAAGAGGCTAGCTTATTCGTATGATCTCGATTATTTTTGCCGATAAACAACCTTACTCATCGTGATGACCAACATCGTTCGGTGAACATAATAAAGACATTTAGTGACCACAGGGGGAAGCAATATAATTAAGACGATTCTCCGGGCATGAAATTAAGGGGAACAGCTAGTAACATATAAAGATGAACTCGAAATCGTGGACTTCTACATAAAAGTTTAACTATGTTAATTATTAATGATTATAGAATGCGTGTCATAATGAGTTTTTTGCTGTAAAATCGAACCGTTGAAGTATTTATAAGTGAAACGAACTGAACTGTTTGATTTGTTATAAGCGTTTTAATATTGCTAAACTTAATCGACTTTTTATATCTGGTTATAGCAGAGAATAAACAACCAAATCTTTAAGAATACCTTTGACCATCAAAGACCTTCATTGAGTGAATTTTACACCACAAATCACTATCTAAATAATTCTGGTCCTATTACTATCCTCACTATCTAAATAATTCTGGTTATATGAGCTCTCAATCTCTCCCCCTCCCTTTCCCTACCTCCCTCCCGCTCTCTCTCTCTCTCTCTCTCTCTCCCTTTCCCTCCCTTTACCTCTCTCCCTCTCTGCCGCTATCTCTGCTTCTCTCCCTCCCTTTACCTCTCTCCGTATTTACCTCTCCCCCTCCCTCCCCTCTATCTCTCTCTCTCTCTACCTCCCTCGCTCTCCCTCCCTCTTTCTTCCTCCCTCTCTCTATCAACTGTATGGTTCACCCTGTTCATTTTTTATGATTTATTTTATATTTCACCTCTCACCTCGCTCCTGAAATTATACTACATTTGAATAGAACAGTTTTATTATTTTGCCACATGTGTGGATAAATTGTGTCAAAAACATAGTCTACACACAGTTTCTAACGACTTTAGTTTTTTTTTTCTAATAATAAACATGTTGTTTTTACGTGTAATTTTGCATTTAACGATGAAACTAAAACTTTATCTTTTTATGTTAAAAATAATATTAATAATTATATAAAGAACAAAGATAAAATAAAAGTTTGAAAATGTCAAAATACAGTAAGTATTTTAACGCATAAAATCCGAAAAAAGGGAAAATAATTAGCTGAGCTGTTACACAAAATTAAGCTTTATTTTATATATGGATTAATAGCCTGGTTTACTAAAGATGCATATCATATCATTTTAAATCGTTTGTATTGTATTGAAAAGAAAAACAAATAAAAATTACGATTTCAAAATTTGCTGTCGTACTCATATAGTTTAGATTGTTCATCAAGAAACTCATTCCGAGACCAAATTGAATTGTAAATAGCTGCAGCGCGTGCTGCGGTGTCTTCAGTAGTAAGCTTGTAGTCGAAGTTGCACTCCTGAGTTCATCGCCATACCAAAATTTGCATGACGTAATTTTTTAGTAATGAATATAAAAATTTTACCAAGGAAATTTTTATCCGCGATAAAAGATTTCCTTACATAGGGATTAACAGGGTGGTGTATGTTTTATATACACATACGTACACACTTTTGTTAGCTATACCACAGTAAAATTATTTAACTGATATAAAAATAAATATTCATAAATATTAAATGAGAAATATAAATTAGTATCACTGAATGTAAAAATACACATAGAATCTTTAAAATCAACACTCATTTATGAAAACAGCTAAATGCGTATCGGTACATACATAAAGCAGCCCTCTTTATCTGTCTCTCTATCTTGATCAGTGAATCAAATATTTAAGAGTTCTTATTCTTTGTCCTGATGCTCTTTATACGGCGATTGTGATCATCGTATAGTACAGTCATAGTCCGATGTGATTCTCCTTGTGAAATCTCATTATTTCCACCTACTTACCGTTACCGTTAAGGGGACATATATAACAAATTTGGTCTGGTTTGTCAACCTTATGGGTGATTGTCCATGCACTCTGATGCGGTTTATTATGCCCTGCACGATGTAGATTTCTATATAGCTTTCGTTTCATTTTGAACAATGACTAAAGAATTTGAGTAGCCGATACTATACTTAGGTCAACAGACGCTGTTTGATGCCAAGGTTTTGGAGTATGGGAAATTACTTGGGAATTTCGTCTTGAAAATTCCCAGTGGAATTTTCTAGCATCATATCTTCAGTATGTCCATTTTCTTCTCTATTTATTTAAGTATCTACGTCTCTCTGACTTATAGAAATTTAGAGAATACAAAAACTTTAATGATACGGATCTTGATGGTTTTGGTAATGTTTCAGATCCTATGTACTTTCTTGAACTTTTTCATTGCGGTTTTAGTTGTTGATTTCTTCATTTCATCTGCCCAACCACAATTATTTACTATCAAAGCTCCAATATATACATATGTTTGGACCATTTCTTAGTTCGCTATCTGTGTCACTTTTGGCGAGTTATTTTTGGCAAGGTTTACTACGAACAAAAATTTGCCAGGAGTAACCCTAATAGGAAACTTTGAAGTGGTACAATCTCATGACAAATTGCACATAAGATTGATTTTAAATGTTTCGAAAATGTATCTTGAAAATGAATAAATTCAAATGTGTAATGAAACTTTGATTAATATTGCTAATTATATTCAATAACCGTTAATAAAATTTAATATTATTGAAATTATTCGAAACAACAACATTAGTAGAAAAATCACTCTACATTAGGATTCCATATTGCAATTGCTTGCAGTTTCTCCATTACAAGCTTCCGCTTGTTAATAGTACTCTGAGCGCATTAGTGTACGTAACACAAATGGTCAAGTCGTGAGATCCCATGTTGATCACAATTTCTGAGCACGCTCACATATCAGTATAAGACGCAAATGGGTCGATGTATGTGTAACGATATGATGTTGACCCCGTCACACAATGAATAGTAGCGTGGTCAAAATTTATTTAAGGATACTGAACGATCTGCTTCAGTTACTTTTCATTACGTGAATGATGTCATTATCCAGCTTTATGCAGATATCTGCTCAATTGAACTTCATCAATAATATTTGGCTCAGCAAGTATTTAGTTATTTCAAACATTGGACTTTTACTGTGAACGTTTAATGCTTAACGATATATAAGAGTGGCAAACAGTGATATATTCGGTCTTAAACCGAATATAGAATATTGACTATATAACGCTACTAGATCTGGTGGCTGTATGCATATGTAAAATTGTTCGCGCCGTTGTGAACGATAGAACCACGACGCATGCGCAAACCATTCACTCATTTACCATGTTGAACTCTAACAAAATACAGCATTCCGTGTAACGTACTTATCTAGACTTAAACGTTAAATCTTTAGAAATTGTTGTATCCTTAATATATCATTAATTATTTTAAACCTTAACTCGTATTATATTACACAGTTAATTAACTTCGTCTGCATATTATAGCCAAAATAAAGTGGCGACCGTGCCACAAACATGAAGTTACAGATAAGTAGAAGTCGATTAACTAAATTATATTACGTAGACACAGTCGTATAAAGGGAAGTGCTTTTCTTTTCCTTCTTTATTCCCACTCAGTTTCAACCCTATCTAATTTATATATTATATACTTAAGAAGAAATAAGAACTGTATAGGTTTCTACCTCATATTCAAGGTCACTGTAGTTATCATTATACCTACGTTTTAATTAATTATCATTTCATTTTATTACTTTAATGTGCAATAAATCGTTTATTCACGTATACGTAAAAAAGTGTTTAATCTCAACGAACCCTTACTATAATCATATAAGTAAATTTAAGGTAATTCATAAAGAGCTTCATTTATTTTTTTGAAATTTTACATGTCAATGAATATTTTTCTTTTCCATTTGCTGGTCTGTACCGTTGAATATTTCAGATTATTACTGATGCGCTTAAATTGAAGTAAAATTGGAATCCTTTGCAGCGAGTGACGTGATTAATTGATTATTGAGGACTTAGATTTAATTTAACAATAACAATATCTTTTGGTATCGTTCATTATTTACCCCAATTTTACAAAGAGTATGAATAAATTAAATAGTGTACCTCTAAATTTATATGGAAAAAATTATAAAGGAAGTAATTAATAAACGCGGTGCTATAAAAGGCCGTTCAATCAAATTTAAATTACTATTCAAATTATATATCTCAAAATTTATCAAATTTGCAATTGAATGAACGTGTACAAAAAATTATTATAATATAAATAGTATACAAAAATTTAATTTTATTCAATATCAGACGGCCACATTAGATTATAATATCGACGAACAAGTTTCAAAAAGACATTGAACGCTTTTTTTAATCTATTATCTATCGCCCAAGTTGTGAAAACCTTCCCGTATATTTACACATACAGAGAAAAATGGGCATGTATTTCCTGGAATTAAAAAAAACATGTAGTACATTCGTTTACCTAAAATTAAATTTTGTGGATTTGATAGATCATTGACTTCAAATTAGTTTCCTAAATTTGATACACTTAGGTCATTAATAAATCGAAATAAGTTAGTACCGGCAAAAATATCATTATTTAATATTGCCGTTGAAGAGCAGAACAAGGAAGCTCCTTTGCGAGCGACATCATAATTTTAATGTAATCGTAAGTAACTATATAGATAAGAATTTGGATTTGACAGGTGGACACATTGTTGATATATATGGTTTCGTCTAAAATAGGCAAATAAAACAGGAAGGAATAACCTTCTTTAAATGATTTGCTTGTAATATTTTACTTTAGAAAACAAAAACACCAAGGCAAGCTGTTCACATCAAAATCGTTTTAAATAAAAGTGATAATATTAAAAATTAATAATAAGCAAAATATTTTGAATCATTAAGAAGAGACAAGTTACTGGCACCAAACCTTTCTGTCCATTATGTAAAAAAGAACATTTTAACTGAAAATGTTTTAACTGAAAATTTTAGTTTTAGAAAAAGTAATAGTGGAGCTTTCAAATAAAGTTTATACTTTAACTCTCTTCGAAGGCGACATAAATTGTCACAATATCCTTGTATCTTGCGGAATCTTTAAACATAAGCAATACTAGATGTAAAAATTACTTCTTATGAAACGTCAGATGATACAACTATCTTATCAGTACAATGTTTATCTCCACTATCTTCAACTGGTCGTAATTAACGGGTTCTTCTTAGTAAACTTACCTCTCTAGTACTTTATTGATGCAGGTAGTCAACCATTGTTCATAACTGAAAATTTAATGACAGGTTGGGCTTTATTCCTCTTGACGTGACTCCCATTGGTACCTATAATATTTTCTACCTCCAATTTTTATTTCTAAACTTAACAGAATGAAGTTAGAAAATTTTAAGAACCCGTGTCTTGTTATGTCTCATAATTTAATTTCTCTCTAAAAAGTGAAACTACTCCAAAATGTTAAATTATCTTTCTTTTACATAAATAAACAATTTTAAAAGACTAAAATGAGTACGCAGATATTTGAATATGCGGCAGTTGGTACGATGTGAAGTGGTATTTATAAAACTTTGGAAAGAAAAACCTATTATTGATCAAAATGCTATACCGTATTTTAAGTAATATAATGTTATTTTTAAAAATGATTTTTTTTTCGAATATAGTTTTAGTTCATGTATTCAATATGTAAAAATGGACCAAATTTAAGGTTATTGAATAGCCATACTCTTAATTAAATATTTGGTTCGCAATGAATATTCGACCTTCGGCCAACGAATATTGATACGAACTACCTTGTCCAGAAATTTTAATATAGCAGGGAAATTACGAATTTATTTCATAATATATTATTTAATACCATTATAATTTTGTACCAATTCATTTTGTTAAGTATAAATGTAAAAAATATTTTTGTAATTGAAAGTGACTTTATTCAAAATAATACTTTGTTAATTATTCTATACTTAAAATTACTGCTCGCATTCATTGTAGTAAACCAGTCAGTAATATTAAGGACATTGTGTACAGTAGTTTGATGAGTACTCAATTTCGGTTTCACCAGTGATTTTGATGCGTAAATCTTTTCATATTATGATTACTGTTATAACGTTATGAAAATAAAATTAAACGATAACTGCCCTTTATAGTGACATAAATCCTACTAATTTCCCACTAAAATTAGTATCCATTTTACTCTATTAAATATGATAAACAATAAACATAAAGATTAAATTTAGAGTAGTAAACTCGCATGTTTCCATCTACTGAATGGAGTTGGGGGATAAGAGCATGCATGCAAAAAAAGAGCAAATTAGGGTCTAACTGTAGCTACGTCTTGAAAGTAGTCTATGACAGCATGTCTCCCGCAATATTATTATCTCATACAGATAACTTTACTACAGAACATACTGTGAAGCTTGATATTTATTCATTACCTGACATCACCTATAATAAAAATATTATGTACAATTAATTTTTATTGAAGTAACCTTTCATACTCGATAAAAATTCATACTTCTATTCTTTTTTATTACTTTAAGTTGTTCTGAATTTTAATGCGAGTTTTTTGTCTTCAGGAAGATTTCACTAAATTTTTTCCTCACATACACATCCGGCAGTAACTTTTCCCTTTAGAGAATAAAATATATTTCCTTTTCCGTTATGCGCTTTCATTTTCATAAAGTAATTCACTTTTGTCGCAATATCTTGAACATGAGAAGCGGAATTTGAGGTACTACATATTTATTTATACATGGCTTCATTGAGGTTGAATAAGCCGTAATGACGGAACAGTATATTATACATTTGTGCTAACCTCGTGCCACATTTCCTTAAAAGGCCGAATAATTCAAAATGGCACATATTTCACTTACCGTATTTTTAATAATTTGACCGTCTATTAAACAAATTAAAAAATTTAAAAAATATATATTACTATTATAAATTCTATTTATATCTCAGATTTGAAAACATGCTTCGCAATGATTAAGTAAATAGATTCCACAAGAAACGGTACTATTTATATGAAACATATGACAAAATCAAACATAATCAATTATCAGGAGTGAAATATGTATACAAAGTTAATAAGCTGTCCATGGCGATTTCTACATTAATTTGAAGAAATTAATAGTTAAAATTATTTTAATTTTGATTCGCAATTAAATTGAAATTCGTGAAGTAGTATTATTTCTACTTTATTTAAATTCTTAACTACGATCCAGGTTTCGGTGTATGATAACATCTTTAGGTGGGCAATTTGTAAATATTGCCTCCAATTTATAAATATTGACGGTAATTTGTAATGACTGATTGGAGATGGTCAGTCTTAACAAAATACCGACTTGAAGATGTTATCATGCAAGTAAACCTTGGTAGTGATTAAGAATTTAAATAAAGTAGAAATAATACTACATCACGTAATTTCATTTAGATGTGAATAAAAATTAAGTGATGATTAATTTCTACAAAATTGACACTAAATATATTCAGTAAAAATATTTCAGTGGATCAATGGAACAATAAATTATGTTATTAATATATATTACGTATATGTTTGCATATACATGTATATTTCAATATCTAATTATGTACATAAAGAGACCGAATTATTTCCCGATAGGAAATTTTTTAGGGGATAATTTTGGTTTTACAACATTATCTACTTATTTAGTTTACAGAACATATTTCTCAATACAATACGATGAAAAATAAACGTTAATCTATCAAATAGCGAAGTTTTTGTACTGAATACGCTAACATATAAAACTAAATGCATCATTCCCTCCCAGAAATATTTATAACAATATAATGGATATCTGTAAATATCACGGGCTTGACGGTTGAAATACAGATTTCTTGTTATTGCATATATTGCATATATGTTAAAACACAGGTGATTTAAACTTTTTCCAAGAAGTGGTATGAAATATTTATAGACTAATATTATCATATTTTAAATTTTTTTTCTAACGATATGTCATATATGTACTTTTCGTTTAATCTGTTAGGTGTAGGTATTCTTTTCTACCTTGATGTTTCTTCCATTTCGTATTCTTGTAATGCCGTAAAACTAAGTCATCCATCGCAGTAAAGAACATATTAAAAAGTTTTGAAGATTTACGATAATTTTTCAATTACTATACAAGTTTACCCTGTTATTAAGTACAATGCAGCCTATAGCTGACCACTCACAAATAACTAAGAATTAAAGCACAATTTAGTTTGCTCTAAACTACTAAGGATGGATGTTTGACTTTCTTTTCTGTCCCTCATTTTTATCAGTGATATTATAATTATGTTTGAGTTTCATGGTACAATAACGAATACAAATGAAAAATAAAACAGAAACTATACTACTTCTTTGCATAGTTTTTTTCTGGATGTTTAACAGGCCGTCAATCAGACTTAAGTAAACTAATAAAGAAATCATATTACTTTGAAGACTTCTAAGAGAAACCAACATTTGCGACTAAAATGTATGAGAAACCAACTTTTTCTAGTTTAGCATTAATCGAGTCCTACGCTGCTGTAATCTTAACCCAAAACTGTAATATAACTTCCTGAACTTTTCAAGGAATATTTCGGCCGCTACAAAGAATCGAAATAAAAGACAAAAATGAAGAAGCAAACTTTAAGTCATCTCTTTTATGGTGAACACGGGAAAGTTCTCCGCCGAGGCTTTAAATGGGCATTAGAGACAAATCAATGATCATTATTTCTGAATTCAAATTATGTGCATGTTTTGTTTGCCTTTCGAAAGGGGCCATCCCCGCGAGCGGCTATCTTATTTCGCTATTATTACTTTGCATAAAATACATGTCACCACCTCGGTCCCCTTTCGATAGGAGTTTGTTTTCTCCGGGCACTTCTTTATGCCAATATGTGTATCGAGTTATACGTGACAATTGAGATAAATGGATCCTTTGCTCCTTGTACGTGACGGTGATATAGATATTTGAGCTTATTAAGTTAAATTTAAACAGCGTGAGAGCCATCACTCTTGATGAGACTTGCCCATTTGAAATTATTTTGTTTCTTTTAACTGAATTTTCTATCAGATTATCATAAATTGAGGCGCGAACTCTGTATTTCCATGCTTTTTGCGAGTTATGCGATACTGTATTGCACATACTTATATTTTATCAAGATTACTTCATGAAAACGAATGAAAAAATATTGTGTTCGGTTACTATTCTCTTATGACAAAGACATTATTTTGAATTTTCAATGACAGGTATATCCTTATTATTAGGTTATATCGACACAACTTTGACATGTCGATAAGGAGGTCTTTTTATTAAAAGGTTAGTTAATGGATAGTTTTCGTTGTTTTTAGTTACTAAGGGATAGTTTCCCGTATGATAATGAAATTTTTATCTTCTGAAAAGGATTCTGATCAATATGACTATGTTATTTTCATTTTATTTCATCCTAACATAAATCGAGGAATATCATTCGCAAGATATGCTACTTCAATCCGTTTGCTACAACCATATAAACTGAAAAATAACTACTTTCAGGTCGTTAGTTTGTATAAGATTGTTGCCTTTGTTGTTTTGTGCATTAGAGGACTGCACGAAAACTGATAAAAACACAATGTGACATAGTACCGAATTCTCGCAATCACAAAGCGTAATGATCTATAGTTATTTTGCAATAGTTTCCTATATTATTCCTGTTCCAAACGCTGTTGCGGATTTTTTATTTACATCACTAATTATAAGTTTTTAACAATATAAATCATATAAAAATTATATTAATTGACTTTTTAAAAAATGTATTGATTTAAATTCAATACAAATTCCTTGCGAGTTACAATTTGTATTGAAGAGCGTTAATTTAAAATTTCCAATATGAATAAGAAAAAGAAATACGTATTTAGATTTTCAAAATCCTCTATATTTACCAAGTTTCGTTTATATTCTGGAATTATGTAGTATACTGATTTTGAAACGGAAAAATACATCAAACTTTTCTACAATTCAAGCTTATATTTTATAGGTATAACATATTTATTTCATAAACATCAACTTTTTGCAACGCATTACTCGCCAAAATTGCTGAAGAGGGAGCAAGTTTAGAGGAATCGTTCCAAACAATTATAGTTTAATTTTTAATAAAAAAGTAGTGAAATGATCATTTCCCGTCTCTAAACTGTAAAAAAAATTATTTACAAAATAGCAAAAGAGGGAAAATAATATATTCAACAAAAACATGGTTTTGATTTCCTATAAATTTATGATGCCGGCTGATAATTCGATGTCCGCTACAGTATTTATGTAATTACAGTTTGATTAATCATTTTTGTCGAGGTGTATCTAATTAATATATTCTATTTTATGTCTGTTATCATTTTTATATTTAATAGTTGAATGATACACATTGTATATTTGAATTTTGAAAACTTTCCCAGCAATCAATATTATCATAAAATGTTAAAGGTTCTGTTCCGTATCTGTTCTAACCGGAACAAAATAAAACTGTATGGATATACCAAAAATATAGATGTATGTATATGTGGCAATGTACGTACGTATATATATATGTATATATATATATATATATATATATATATATACATATGTATGTATATATATATATATATATATATATATATATATATATGTATATATATATACACACGCATTGCGACATATACATACATTTACGTGTTTAATTACTTTTACAGACGTAATTAATATATTTTTTTCGTAATTTTAAGTCTCATGTTTTCAGAGGTCTACTGAAAAATATACAAAACAATACACATAAGAGTTTAAGACGGTTTAAATAAAGCCTCATTTTTGTTTTTACGTGTTATATGGGTATAATTTTATTATAAGGCTAATACAAATATTATTTAGTTAATTTAAGGTATATATATATTAAAAAATATTCCAAAAATATGCCCAGTATATTTCCTTTGACATTTTATGATAATATTGATTGCTGGGAAATCTTACAAAATTAAAAAAAAAATTAATTATTTGTTCAGAAGTGCCAGTTCAAATTGTGTACCTAATTATTTATCCTTGTACAGTTTATCCTTGTATCATTTAAAACTAAAAACAACTGCCATACTTTGCTTTATGCATATATATTTACATCTATAATAAGGATAAACTATTTCCAAAATTTTACTACTAATCACCATGCTTTGCCATCGTTGGAAAAATTGAATTATTAGAAAGAATGATCTCATATTTTAATAAAATCATTTAGGTTGTATACGGGGCGTTTTAAGGTTAGAGTTGTGATTACGGAAGTGTCCGAAAGAGTTATTGTCAATTGTTATTGCAGTGTTTTAAAAAACAAATCTAATTTAAATGTAATAAAATTGTTCCGACGTGCAAATTTTTTATTGGTCTTTTCTAAATTTAATATAAAAAATAGTGAATTTATTGCAAACAAATCATTGAAGTTAATATCATACCTATAGATTAACATAAACATTAGAACATTTAAAAAATATTAGATTTGTTCTTATTTAGAGTCTGTCTAAATTCAAATGCAAACTATATCTTAAGACAATATGGCGTGATAAAATATGGTAAACGTACTTATGCTCCTCCAAGGACTGTTTGTTAAGAGTTATTATCCAACTTACAACTAAATTTACATCGTTACTCTTGTTAGAAACATTATTTAATGCTGTGAATAGTAGTCTGCCTGCCTCTATGGCTACCTCGCAAAGCTTATCTGTGGGGACCCATCAGATTTACTAGTTGTGACCTACCCAGATTAGAGGGAAGGTTGCCTGTAACAATGCTTAAATAATATTTGCAAGCGTATATGTCATTTATATTACGGAATACCAGGTTTCTATAATACGTAATTGAAGTTTAATATTCGAAGATAATATCAAACTGTTTTTTAAATAACAACAAACGTATTTACTGAACTAGTGAATGATAATATAACCAAATCTTCGAATAATGCTGCCATATTATCAATAAACATAACAATATATTTTAATTGTACTCCAAGATATTGTATATTTATAACTCATGGTTTTAATTTTTCGGAAATAATATTTCCAGGTTAGATAAGGAAGGAAGGATAAGGAAAAGTCAAGATAAGGAAACCTTAAATAGGATTATTTAAATTGTTAATAAATTATACATTTGAAGGAATGAAATTTAAGATTAGGAATAATCCCATTATGAAACAAAAGCATATCAATGTAAAAGGAATTTATTATATTTCTTTTAAAATTTCTCTCAGTATTAATTTGAAAAGTTACCTCTTTTAAGAATAGACTATAAAAATTGATTATATTCACTTTACATATTGTGTCAACGAAATTTTAAATCATTTATATATTAAGAGAATAATCTAAATTTGTTGACGGAAAAAAACTTCACATTTTTTTTAATTTAAGAATTTTTTAGAATGTTTTTGGTAAATAATAATTTTCATTATTTTTAAACACCTTTAATGAGCTAAATCATTTTGACTTATAAATAACAAAAAGTAATTAAAATTCTTAGACCCCTTTATTTTGCGATTTTTTTTTGGAACGTCATGTAAATTTTTTAGATGGGTGCTATAACAGCTAGTATACCTCTCAAAATGTTGTCTATTTTCCAGGCTCCTACCTTCTAATATCCTAATGTGTCTTAACGCTTTCTAATAATCCAGGTTATCAGCTGAGTGCATTCAATTTCTCAGTAGTATCCTTGTACATGTTTGTTGTATTCAATGAGATTCTTCTCCTTCTTCGCGTCCCTATTTGAATCCATGAAACAAAAGAATACTGAATATTTTGTTGCGCAGTATACATAGCAAAATTTTTAAGAGTAAGAAAACTATGAATTGAAAAGCAATCATAGAAAATCATCTGCAAAAACACATGTGAAATTTTACAATTCTCGTTGAAGCTCTTTATTAATATTTAGGTTTACCTGATTCTTTATATATAACCGGAACATTAATAAGATTTCTTGAGTAATTATCAAAAAAAGAGATTTTCGCAATTGTCGATTTTTTAATTTATGTATTTTTTTAATTCATGGAATATTTAATGCTAATATAACTTTCTTAATTCTTAAAAGAAAGAGGCTAGAGACAGAAAATATAGAACGATATTTATAAAAGAGATGTATGAATTAAGAAAAAAATAATCGCCGGGATCGGGTTGCATTTTTTATAAGTAAAATAAATGTATCTCCACCGATCGTCTTCGATTAAAATTTGAAGAAAAGAAACTGAATAGTTTTTAATGGTTTCGTAATATGTCTTAATTTAATAACTCCGTTTTATTTGCAAACTAAGCTTTATATGTGAGTGCAAATTAAGCAATCTAAGCTTTATATATGAATACGGTCGTATTGATAGGGATTATTTGCAATTAAATTTCAAAAATGTATGTTAATGAATTGCGGAGGAGGCAAGTGAAGTAAATGTCAAGTTCATTCATGTTTTTTTCATAGCTTACCTTTTTTCGGGGATGAATTTTAAATGGAAATATTAAGGATTCCAATTATCCGTACTTCTCAAAAACCGTTTAAGGCGAAAAATTTGAATTTGGGAGAGTTGTAATGCATATTATACCGCAAATACTGTTTTATTTGTCCCCTCTAATTTTAGACAAGGACATAATATCAAATTTCTATTATTTAGTGTTCAGTATGGGGTATCAAAAAAAAACCTAGGTTTTTTTAGAATTTTGTTTAAGATAGTTCTGGACATATTGACAAAAATGTGCTTAAAAAATATGTTCACCTCTACACCATATCTCTCTCCAACAATTTTAGTTATTATTGTGAAAAAAAATTTATTAAAGTCTACCCGACTTTTTACACCGGAAATTTTTTTACTTCACTAAAAAATATGATGTCTAGATTTAATACTTTATGGGAAAAATAATAAAAAACCACACGAGCGTAATACTTTTAAAAGTCAATAGCATACTCTTGCTATTCTAGGTTTAATTCATGACTTGCTACCAATTTGTTCAATATTTGCAAGAATGTGTATTCCTAATGAGTGATTTATGACGTGCTTAGTGCCGCCGCCGCCATCATCCAATGTTTGACTTTATGAAATAACTTTAATTCTGTAGTAGTCTTATTAAATCCTTACTATCTTTGTGTGTGTGTGCGCGCGCTTAAGTGCGTGCATGTGTGTATGCACGTGCGCATTCGTACGTGTGTGTGTGTACGTGTGTCTACATACAAAGAATAAGTTTTAATAAAATATCTTTATTATTGTCTGTGTAATAAACAGGACCTTAAAAATTACATTTGATTTGACAGACGTAAAAATAATTTTGGCCAAATGTAAAAATGAGTTTGACCAGGATAAACGTAAACTTTATTAATTCAACGCTTACCTTGGTCATTCAAAGTGGATCATTGGCATAGCTTTCTTCCAAATTTTCCTTATTTGTTTGGAGAAAAGATATGCCCAATATACCCTACTGGTTTATCGACATAAGTTTCTTCTTAATTTGTTTAAGTGAAAGAAGTTCAATTTCCATGGCGTCCTTTAATTTTTTTAAAGCAGAATGACCCTCTTTTTTCATGAATCTTCGTTTTACAGCTTCACACCTAGATTTACTCATGAAACCTTTTTCTTTAGACTTTGGCTGAGCTAGCAGTGCTACTAGAGGTAGACAAGTCTTTGCGTAGTTTAGCACTTCGGCTTCAACTTCAGGTTCCGGGTGATTTAATTCTTAATTTGCGTCACTTACGTTTATATCCAAACAATTCCCATTTTGTTGTAAATCAAGCACAAACTCATCGTTTAAGTCCATCCCTCAAATAAAATACAAAAGTTCAACAACCTGGATGAAAAATATATGCTCAAACTTGCGTCAAATTTTGACCTAGATATCACATGTTCTTCACATGTTATTCAATTGCATATACATTTATATATTATTATTCACATGCTACATAACATTTTACCATATAATTAGCATGAACTCTTTTTCGGACGTTCTAAATTGTTTTACATTATTGATGATATGCAGAAAAACCATACTGGATTGATACATTTGCAAGAGATTTCGGTAATGGTTAGATTTATTTTTTCGATGTTTTTGTTTAATGGAAGATTGAATTTGTCTAGTCTAACGGCCATTTATGAGCAATTCAGATGTATTTGCGAAGACTACGGCTCATGTGGATTATAAAATCACTAAGACCTTTTTTGTTATTTTTTAAGTACAATTATTACAAATACTTCGCATATTATATTTCCCTAAATGCTATGATAAATTGATTTGTTTCTTCTGGGAACAACAATTGGATTTTTAGAAGGATTTTCTCCATTTTTTTTAAATGTTATCTAACGTTAAACTTCTATATATTATATGAATAAGGTTCTTGTTGATATTTTTCTCAACATCTTTAAAATTGTTGACGACTCAAATTCTTCCACAGATTCTTTTTATCATAAAAATCTCATATATAATTTTTCTGACATGGACTCACGTTATGCTACTTAGATATTTTTAATCTGATAACACCTTAAACATACGTGTGTATTCAAGCGTTTGAGTGTGTGTCCTTTGGCTTGTATCACTACCATTATGGTGGAGTTTAGTAAATTAAATGGTAAAATCATAAACTGCTTAAATTTAAAACTTGCGTGTGGCAAATCCGCGAATATAGAAAATAGTAATATAATGAAATGCTGGTATGTAAATACAGATATGTAATTATTTAAGACATTAGAAAACGAAAAATAATTATTAAAGAGTAAGTCAATAATTATTCAGCTCGTGCTTAAGAGAAGCACGATTTTACGTTTGACCCAAGAACGGACAAAATTGCTAACAGGCTGGCATACACTTTCATAAAAAGTGGTTCTTACAATTAGGTTATTTTATTTTTCTGAAATGATATTGAAAATTCCTTCTGTATATTCATTTTTATTCATAAATCTACAATTTTTTTATGGCTATCCTAATGCAAAGTCCGTGTATTTAAATATAAAATTTCTACCCAAATTTCAACCAAATTTTTTAATTTTTTTATTTTTGTTTACCCAAATTTCATCGATCGATAAATTCAAATATTAAATAATACTGATAAATAATTAATAAGAAGATCACTTAACGACTTTAATTATAAGCTTCGACCTTGATGTCTTGTCAATGCACAGTATATGTGCATCTCTTCACTGAAGAGTGAGAATTACAAAGTTTGTTGTTTTGTTGACTATGTGACGAACGGTCACTTGACACGTAGCCCGCCCTTAAATGGCAATCAGTGAGTATTTTATTGATCATAAAACGATATACACAGTTTGCGTTAACTTCGCCTCCCTAACGGATTTAGAGCGCCCATCTAGTAATACTTAGTGTAACGAATTAAGTCTTTAGAAAGAGAATTTAGTTCTAGCTTTTCGAATTAATTAATAATTAAAATCTAGTGAAACTAAATTTTTCCAATTTAAATTTAACATTGAAGGAAAGTTATTTAACTTTTAACAAAAAAATAAAAAATACAAATTTTATTTTTTCTAAACAAGAAATAATAAATACTTTTATGGATATCTTAAAATCGTCCTTATTAATTTTGCTCTATACTTATTTCATGCTTCCTAAGGTAAATTTTTTTAGTGTTTAAGTTTACTCTAGGGTAAAATAAGAACAAATATTAGTTGCACATTCAAAGTGCTTTAATCTGTTTTCACAATTAATTTGTTTAAATTTATTTAAACGCCTTAGTAGGAGTAAGTTCAAATCGAATTATTTCTGTCTAGTAATTAAATACTGTGGCCCGTAATGAAACAAGCTTTCAATATAATAATGAAATTATGAACTGGCTTTCAACATAATAAAAAATAGTATAAAATTTTGTCGAAGCGTTGAGTTAACGCTGACCGAAAACATATAAACATTTGAAGTGTATAAGAATAGGACAAACTGTGGAGCCACGCGGTATTTACTTTCTGGCGATACCCAAACAATATAAGAAATAAACATTTATATCTTTTCCAATATGGCAATAAAATTTCACTTCATTATTTTATTATTTAGCCTACCAAATACGAAATATTAGCCATCCCTCCTCCACTACCCTTCCGGTCTCACCCTATTCTTACCTATTGACTCATATTGGAGGAAAATATATATTTAAATATTTTTTTGATTGATTTTTATTGATGATAGTTACCAACATTTTATAAAATAAGAATAAAAGATAACCTTTAAATATTTATGAAAAGTTCACGAATACCCATTTTTATTAAAAATGTCTGGGAGTAATAACCGCGTAACTGGGGCAAACAACGTGGTTTTTTATTTTATTTTGTTTGAATGTAATATTTATGGCCGAAATTAATACTCTGTAAATAGCATTTTGCACTTATTGCAGTACAGTGGGAATAGATGAATAGTTATTATAACAACATTAACAATGACAAATCCGCCGCGGCGAAATTCTTAGTAAGTGCAAATATTTTTCAACTACGTGTGCCCTCATGCCACGTTAGACGTGGGTCCGTTCGGATAGTAGGCGTAGTTTGACCTACTTCACTGAGTGCCACTCATATCGCTTGAATACAAACAGTTCTTAAGTTCGCTGTGCTACCTGCGATTATTAAAGTGTGGAACTTCATAAAGGGCTACTTATTTTTTTGTAGCTCCTACATCTGTGGTGAAAGTCAATTAAGAGTGGATGGCTTATAATGTGTAATTAGTTAATACGCCTTTCTTCACTTTTATATTTGGTCATATAACGCTTCGTATTGTTACTTCATAATGGCATAACTAAGACAAATATATAAAAAAATTATGCCCGTCAGTTTCTGAAAATAAAATTAATTTTCAAATAAAATACAAATGAACAAGATAAAATTTATACAACAAAATTAAAAACATTTTTTAACGTGAAGTTAAAATTAAGACTTTTTAATTTTGTAGGAAGAAGACTTCAAATATTTACACATAATGACATTTAACGATTACGTCTTGATGTAAGCGAACGATAGTAAACGATGTGTGTCATACTCCGTCATTGTGATTACGCCGTAAGGAAATGTCATATGAGGCTATTGATATCTCACTCTAAAGATGCGCAGAAATGTTATGCGGAGAGGCCATGTGACGATTTCTCTTTTTT
Organism: Druceiella hillmani; assembly: GCA_039881145.1. Lineage (NCBI taxonomy): Eukaryota > Metazoa > Arthropoda > Insecta > Lepidoptera > Hepialidae > Druceiella > Druceiella hillmani. The sequence continues at coordinate 11,234,495 of JAYKKI010000014.1, forward strand.
AATGCTCTCGATCGTACCATCGGAACCTAAAGGTTAAACTTTTTTTTAAGCTCTGAACTTTGTACGCTCTAAACTACTGATTTTACTCCTTATAAAACTTCATACTGGGCGCAATATGTGAAATCGATTCTTAAGGAGTAAACCCCAAAAATGTTTTCTTTTCCATTTTCATTTCCTTTATATTCCGTTAGTATTTTGGAAACAACGGTCATTAAAATGTCTACTCTGATTTTTTACGATTAAACCAACTTCCTCATTATTATCATTACTTGAAAGTAAAAAAACACCAGTGAGTGGTTTTAAAACGTGTTGAAAGAGAGTTTCGTTGCTAATGTATTTGATTGTTTAATTGGAGAATTTTAAGTTAATTGGCAAAGAAATGAATCCAATGAAATTAACATCTTTTCTGTTTTAATGATCTCTCATTTTCCGACCAAATGTAAAAAAATAATTTCAGAAATATTTCCGTATTGGTGTCTAAGCCTATCTATTTCACATTATTTTGAGCCGTTTATTTGTTTTTTTAAGGATGGATCTCTTAGGTGCCAGTGAAGTAACTATTTAATAACTAACAAATTCCCACAGTGCATTTCGTTTAATTTTTGCTTTGTTTGGATGTATGCTTTGAGGTATTGGTTTTTCCATTTTTTTGGAGCTGAAAAGATTAAAAAAATACTAACTGGTAATTGCGTTAGACCATCTACCATCTTCAGCTTGATTAAAGTGATAAATTGACTTCCATTATAACATCACAATTTTTTTGGTTACTTTGTTGGCAAAGCCGCAAGTCAAAGCTAGTGCTGAATAAATCTCGAATTTTTAATATGTATACCACATGCTTTGTTTTAATTTTTAATTGTGCTAAAAATTTTTGAACCGGATAAAGAAAATTCAATATTAAAAATAGTTGTAATATATTTTAGATAAACATATATTTCCAATATAAATACAATGAAATTAATTACATTAGTACCATATATAATATATATCACGTTTATAATATACATAAAAATCTACGTTTGTAAACCTTTGGGAACGATCAGCTACTCGCACCGTAACAGATGAAACAAATGGTAGCACTGATGCCACTAGCGAGTACAAAGCTAAAATTTAAATTCCCCATTGGGTCGCGCAGCGTGAATAAACGAACAATCTGTAGCCGGACGTAAGCCCAATCGACGGAAATTATTAATTGGCTGCGTAGATGGGGAATTACTATAGGTCAACTTTTCGAAGGCTATCCAGCTGGCTGATAAGTGATAGTTAGAACTTTGCAATGACCTCAGTACGCGAACAAGCTGTGGTCATATTTTGAAAGGATAAAGGGAAAAGGAGTTTAAAGCGTTTATTTTGTGAATATTTTAGAAAGGGTTAATCTTTTTGTAAATGCAATTTTTGATTCGGATACATGTGCGCGATATATGAGAAAAGTTTTGGCAGTTTTAAATAGTATTCAGTGAAAAACTGTGTTATTTTCAGTACGTAGCCCGATTAAACTGGTTAGTACATCCACGATGGTGTAATTTTCAATGGAGTAGCTATAAAGTTATAGAAGGCTTCATAAACTGGCTTTTTTTGTTATTACTGGTTTGAAAATGGTCATAAATTGTTTCAAAGAAATTTAACGAAATGGAGAGTATGCTAAAATAATTTGAAATTATCTTAAATATCTTTGATAATTATGGCTCATTAGAAGAAAAATGATGTTGAATGTGCCAAGTATTTTTTGAAGCCCCCACATATTTTGTATTTTTTCCCCTCGAACTTAATAAACTTAGACTTTAAGTTTTAATCACAAATAGAAACCTTTTTATTTTACTTTTCTCTGTCACGAAGGCAGTTTTATTATATTCCACTTATGCGTTTACATGACAACCCTTTGTCTCTTTCGGTTTTCACTTGTGCAGGAAACATAATGAAAGAAATGAGTTCGGAATCGTGAAAGCTACTACCAAAAAGTTTTCACTTCATTCATAAATTTAATTTCATGAACTCCTTTTCTAAAAAAGTTCAATTTTATCGTAAAAACGAACGCCAAGTAATTTTATATTAAGTTTTAATTTAGTACATAAAAAAATCTGGTTAGAGTCAATAACCTGATTACCGAATTATACGCTAATCACACAACAGACTATACGGCGCAAATTAAATACTTTATATAAAAATATATAATGGAGGTGTGAAATATTATCCTTTTTGCTTAATTATTATAAATACAAAGAGAAAGCATAGACAAGTTTGTTATGCATTAAGTAATTTAATCTCATTTACATACCGTAAAAAAATTCTGAAAATATTTTCGGCAACGCTTTTAAAATTTTTAATTAAATATTTTGCATTTAAAATTTGCTAAGTATAACCTCATGTGCCGTTAAAAATAGACTTCACCTTTTGAGAATGATTCTTCACTACAGTAATTTTATTCCATTATCACCTTCAAAAGAAGGCGTGTACTCTGTTTTTGTTTGCCATTGTTTGTCTCGATACCCTACCACTTCTTAACTAATGAAAACAATAAAATATATAAAGGGTAGTCTAAATATTATCGTCTAGTACTCTTAAGTCAAAACGAGTCCATTAAACTAATATTCTTATACAAAGGCAGAAATCTGTGGTAAGTTTAAAAATTTTACTAAGATTTTTCTCTTGGTTTAAACAATGAATGTATATTATACGTACTTAAAATATTTTATTTAATAGCCCTAATTAAGTTTATTGATTGCGCTACGTCCATAATCATAATCGAATCCTACTTTAAAATGCAGATTTTGCAAGTCTTCATCTAATGTCGCCCGTACGTAGGTACTTAGAATGTTAATGCAACTGTGACGAGAGTAATATTGCCATGAAATAAATGAAATATTATCGAAGAGTTACAGCTATCCTTATTAAAATTTAATTGTAACTTAAAAAGGTTTCATAACTACTTGTTACAGGCATTTCTTTTCTATATGTTTATTTTGACAATAGCGATTACTAATATGATTATTTTTCAAAAAATTCACAAGTAATTTTCACGAAGTCACTACATTTTTCTCAGTCATACGAATAAGTATTAGTTACATATCTCACTTTACTACATAACATGGTAATCGCGCTTGAATAAAGCCAGTAATAAAATTCCTTTGTTTTATTTGTATTTTATCTGTTCAAGGGAGTTACTCCGCATTATCCATTTGTATATTTTAATTACTTACTTTTTAAATAGTCACGTTAGTCGCGTGTTCCCTCAGGAAAGAAAGCGGCATGTTAAAACCTAACTCTGGCATTCTTGGGGCACTTTTTAATTTTTTAGGTAACCGAGTATTTAAAAATTTGTGATATACGTTTTTTGGTCTATCTATCTACTAAAACATAATAATTCTTCAAGTGTAGCACCAATTGTAATTACGTTTTACAGGAATTATTTTACTCTGCATACATCGAGCTCGAGGATGAAAAATGTTTTTGAGTTTGAGGTCCTTTCAAATGGAATCAAAATTGTCAAGTAGTAGTTTTTATTCGACATCTTATTCATGGGACACGAGTCTTAATAGTGATAGGCAATTTATACCCCACGTTTGTAAAAAAATCATTATGATGATATTTAGGAAAGGTTTCTATTGAAATTTATTTCTATCAATTCGCAATGATAAAATAAAAATATGAAGAAAAAATGTTATTTCTTTTTCGCATGAAAACTATATATTTAGGGATATATTAACATTGGGCAAAATGAATTGAATATCTGTAATTGTTTAACGAAAATGGTATATACGCTTAAATTTATATCTCGTTAGTTGTACATAAAAATATATAGAACCTTTGCAGTGCGAATTTTACTAATGCTTAACATATTATTTTCTAAATTCGCCTAACCATTCTATATAGAACTATAAAATTTATATAAAAACTAATAATATGCAGAATATTTTAATGCACCTTTCAAATGATCGTGTTTCAATACCATGCTTTGTCGTTATTAATATAAATATTATCTAGTTAATACATATCCGTAGATGTTCGTATTATTTTGATACTTGTTTATTTTTGATAAAATAATTACCTTAGTTCCCTCGTATTTATTTTATATAATAAGTAATATAACATAAATATATTTGATGATGTTTTTACAATCTGAAAATTTTAAGAAAGAAAAAGAAAATAATGACATTGACGATAGATTTTACATGAAATTGTTCTGGTCTAAATTTTGAATTACTTTTTTTCTAATTTTTCCTTTACTTTTTCATTCGTAGAATAATTATCTATGTCCTTCACTTGATCGATTGTAATATACAATTTTTTTAAAATGCTTGTAAATTTATCTAGTGTCTTTAAAGCTGTCCATCAAGTTACGGAATACAAATTTGTATATTATCGGTATCTAATAGGTAAGAACTGAAAAACAAATGCATACATATAAACGTGTTTTTTTTTGTATTTCTATTTTTTTTCACTATTTTTAATGATACACAGTTTAAAGGCCAGTATTAAAAAATTAAATAAATGCAAAAAACCTAAAAAATAGCATTATAAATATACTATTATATAATTAAAACTCAATCATATAAATATCAAAGCTTACCAGCGATGAAAACTCATAAAAGCATATTCAAAGAAACTCAGCACAACCGTGGCGCCGTCGACGTTTCTATCCATTACATTTCAAATTGCATTCGCGACATTTGTTTCTGCCTCCTACCTTATAATAGATATTTTAACATACCAAAATGTCTTCTATATATTATGTATCGCTTAAGACATTTAAACGATTCCGTTGTATTGTAATTAAAATTCCTCCAAAAATATAAAACTAGTTTCTCTTCCATTATTTCATTCAAACAATATATAATATAATAAAAAAAAATTTCCAGAGTTTTGTAAACACTTTAAGATATTTGGAACTTAGATCAAAGTAGATCCTAAAATATTACGATAGATTTATTAAAATTTCACTTCCTAACCTTTTTAATTATTATTGAATGAATCAAATAATGAGTTGTTTGTTTTTTTGATTTACTTCATTCAGACTTTTTGCTCCATACAACTGACACACTTCTTTATACATGAAAAATTTTAACTACACATGTATAAATATATTGTACTCACACTTTGTACCTTTATTTGTAATCTATTTTTAAAAATATTTACAAATATGTTAATCATTTTATTTCTTGTTAATAAGAAAACTGTACGAGAAGATTTGATATAAAAAAGGTTTTATATACACCTAGGTCCATATAAAAGTTAAAATATTTAAATTTGTACAGTATTTCTTTAAACTATTAGCAAATGCGAATATTTTAATCCTTACGTTAGTATCTCTTCAAATACAATATATCTTTTATCGGCTTGTTCTAATATCGTAAAAGTCTTGTCAATGGGATCAATTTTATTCATGGTTTTCCGGCAACTTTTTATTGCTTTAATTTCAGGTTCGTAATTTTTCGGCGTATGATTAAAGATGTGGTATTAAAAATTATGAAGATTATTTTTGAACTACTGTTTTCGAACAAACCCCCACGGAACAAATGACAGTAAAAAATAATAATATGCACCCTCTGATATTTTAAATATAATCATTTGCTCATTGTTAATCATCGGGATATACTTACATAAGTTGATATGATTTATAATTATGCCAAATTTAAAATTTTTACAAAAGACACTTGAGTGATTTTATTAGGTTTCTTTTTCCCCTAAAATTTTTTATAAAATGGGTAAAAGTAAAATAATTTTTACTTCTGTTTTTACAGTTAATTCTGCTTCATTAATTTAAGTAGATTTTGACATGTGCTTTAAACCAGGAGTTATTTCTGTTTTATATTCATTTGTTGCCCTCCACAGAAATCGGATACCCAATATAAGTATTTATATTTATAGTTGAATTAAAATTAATTCGCTTCCGCAGACAAAAAATTTAATTCGTCGTGTACTCGCAAATGTGAAATCATAATTCATTTTGCCAATACATTGTACATATACGTATATTCTAAAATTCTTTTCAATTAAGAATGAAAAAAAAACCTTTTCATTACGTCACCTTGCAATATTGACAATTGAAAAAATATTCTCGTCATTACCAAAAATATTAACATCAGGTCCCAAGATCGAAAATAATAATCAGTCCCCCCCTCCCCCATAAACGAGGCCATTTACCAAAAATAACGAACTCGGGTATTTGATTTATTAATTTTGTCTGATTAATATTGTGTTGACGGCGAAGAGAGCGTATCACCATCCATCTTACCTCGGCGCGCGCCGTCGTTCGCTCTAATACATTGCTACAATTAAATGTTTTGCGGTTTTATTATTAGGGTCAAACTGGATTCGCCTGAGGCATTCGGTTAATTTTTCGCTTCAGGTGGCTAATGAATACTGTCCTACCCTTAGTCGGGATGAATAATGCGCCTCGAAATTGTGCGTGGGTCAGTGTTGGGACAGGTGCTTTCAGTGGACCGGTAGTTTTTATTGTTATATCGTATTTATTGCTGTGTGTAAAGTATATTGTGGCTTTTTCTGTGTCGCGAATTTTTCTTTCTGTTACCAATTAAATGAATCTAGTTTTTTGTTTTTATTAAGTTTGAGGTAACAAAATTATTAAAAATTTGATTTTTATAGTAATATAATAAAAAAAATATCTACCATGTTGGACGGCATACATTTTTATTTTTACTTAAAAGTATAGATTTAATAATTGTAAAAATGATTTAGATTTGTTTACATCTATCGATATATATGGAACGAATTAAATCCAAATATTATTCTTTATTTCTAAATTATCTTAGCAAATGAATCAAAAATCAAAGACCTCAACGTGTTTAGTGAAATGCAAAATAAATTATTTTCTTTTATTCTTTGTGATCGCTAATGTTATCTACTTGACACCCCATATCATTATTTGAAACCTAACATTTAAGTGACATTAATTAATTCTAGAGAAAAAAACATTTCGAAATAACTGTTTATAATATGTAATAAATAGAATCTATCAAGTATAAGTAGAACTTTTACTACAAAAAGTACCGTAAGCATTTAGCATTTATAAGCGTTGAAAGGTACACTATTTCCATAAAACTATTAATAAATATTAATTTTTCACAATGTAATAAATATATATATATATATATATATATATATATATATATATATATATATATATATCATCATTTAAATAGGTAAATATATTACATTGTACATTTAAACAAATATAATAAACATATATTTAAAAAAACTGAGTTATTTTGCAATTGATTTTAGTGACTTGTATGGAGTTTCCATGGACTTTTCCAAGTTCCCACTTCATGTTATAACTTGGTCAACTATTACTGGTAAACTAGCGTAGTCCACAAAGCTCTCATAAATTTTGTGTTAATTTTTTTTATGTATGCTACTATTGTCAATACTTTTCATATATTCAAAAATAGCTGTTTAGCTGGTTAGGAATGAGTTCACATTAATCTGATAATAATGCCAATTTTATTAATATTTCTCAAAGGGATCGAAAAAGTATTCTTAATGTACAACAATATTTTTCAAGACATATTCAACAATGTTACGCGCAACGGTTTATGCAAAAAAGTTAATCTTTATACACATTAGGAGGGGAAACCTAAAAACTTATCTGTTTAATCAGGGAAACGCTTAAAACTTATCTGTTTTATCTGATTATGAAAACTTATCTGTAATCATGGGAAATTTCAGCTCACCAACGTTAGTAGTCTGTTAATTAAACAGCTGTGACCTACAGAAGGAGAAACAGATATGGCGAAACTATGAGAGTTCCTTGTGTGACTACGAAACCCTAAAAACGTGAAAGTAAATAATCTTAAATATTTATAAAATACTTCGAGCTTTGATTTTCCTAACACATTCATATGAAATAGTTAGGTAAGCAATATCGGACCTATTTCACATCAGCGACAGAACTATTCAGTAATTGATTCTTCTAAGGATGGAAACAAAAGTAAATATTTATTATTTTTGATATGTCAATAGAAGTGAATGTAACTAGTTAATTATTGTCGCTATACCTCAATGAAAAGGAAACAAAATTGTAATTCAGTTTGTTTAGTTGCTAATCAAGTTATTTATTCATACCTTTTTTAAATATTACATATTTTGAATGAACTACATGAATTAGTAATAATTTTTCTAAAAGTAGTTACCATCTTATTGATTGGTTTGGGTTAAATCACATCTCACTTCATCAATATTAATTCATAAGGTTGATAAACTGAAAATTTACCCTTTTTCCTTACAACATGAAGTTGTTTTACTACTACAACATGGGAGCGCAAGATTAACTCTTTCCAATAATGTTAAGGTAGTCTAGAATATATTTCCATGATGTTTTTTAACTTTTCTAAATTTAAATTAGGACTTCACCTTCTACATCCAAACTTATCTATTAATCTTGGGGGGACCGGGACTTGAATATAATAAAAGAGAACACACATTCGGCTTTCGTTTACCGTATATTGCATGTTGCTTCGCTCGCTCTTCGATTTAAGTGGAATTTCTGAATCAAGAAAACTATATACAATTAACGTCGAACACTTTGTATACCCTGAAAAGGTATTATAGTATAATTTTTGGAAACCTCCGAAAAATGTGGTGTATTATTTAATTGAAGTTGAAGCTATGGTAAGGAGAGTAATACATTTGTACCCATGATTTTCCGAAAATTCAGTATCTTCTAATAATGAAAGTAAAAAAAATATATTCTCACTAGATAATACAACCTCAATTCCATTCAAGATATTTCTATGATGTTTACGAAAAATCATTTTACACGATATACAACTTTGCATTGTCGCATTCAGGTAAACAAATTAGAACCATTTAATATTAATTAAAACTTTCAGAAAAGAAATTATATTGCGATATTCCAATAAATTTGATACGAATCTTCGATAAATTTAGTATGTGAATATAGTTTTCATAATTGGTCATAAATTTCATAATAATGGGGAATTATTTTAAAAATAACATTTTTGTTATGAATGAATGTCAATTCGCTTGCCTTATTGGTCTGCAAAAGTTCGTTTGCGAACCATTCCTGGCCGTCTTCCTGGTCATTAGTGTTAAATAAACCGATAATAAAATTGTATTACATTATATTACGTCAAATCTTATTAAATAATGTGATTTTCATAGGCTCATCGATAATCCGCCCCTAAATTGTTATACCCTTACCCCAAAAGTGTAATATGACTACTCGAACTTTCAAAGAAAACTTTCAACCTTTGCCAGAAGTCGAAACAAAAGACAAAAACGATTTTCATCGATAAAAAAACAAACTTTGATTCACCTCTTTTATGACGGAAATCTCGTTAGATCTGTGGAACACGGAAAAGCTTTCCGCCGACGCCATACATGGGCATCCGAGATGAACCAATGATCACATTTTCTGAATTCGGTGTAGGTTCTTGTTGTATTTGCCTTTTGAGAGGCGCCGCCCCGCACGTAGCTAACTTATTTCGCGATTATTACTTTGCATATAATATCATCTCATCGCTTTGATCCTGTTTCGAAAGGAGTTTGCTTTCTTCGAGCGTTTCTTTACGTTATAATGTGTATCATGTTGTACGTGACGATTGGGGTAAATGGATTGTCTGTTCCTCATACGTGATGATGAAATAAATATATGAATTTATTAATTTAAATTCAAACTGGCATGTGCTTTACTGCGTGCTACTCTTTCAAAACCTTTCGCATATGTGTTGTATTGGTCTTCACTTGAATGTTTAGCAGGTGCTCATATTATGGGAAGCAGACTTATTTAATTTTCACGTTATGTGATAATATATCGCACATATTTTACATGGGTATAATTTGTCAAGATTATATTATGATTTGAATGAAAGAATCAATACTGTTTTCAGCTATTTTTCTCTCATAATGTAGGCATTAATTGTAATTTCCAATGACACGAATATCCTTGTTTTTACGACTTCAAAAAACGTCCGATCTTGTCAAATAACAGCTTAGTCTTATTAAATTATCCAATATTGCTTTCTGTAACTATCAATATGAATTGTTCAGTATTGTTTATTTAAATTGCTTCTTAGTTTGTTTTGCTGGATGTAAGTTAGAGAATCAATAAATATTCGAAACATGTTTATGTCTCCTAATATAAATAGAGTAGAACTAAAACACATGGCGTTTCTCGTACTTGCGGCTATTAGCTGATTCACTTTCAAGGTTATCTGTGTTGGTGGATTACACGCAAATTAATTAAAATATAATTGGATTATTACTTGCACAGCAGGATATTCTCGTGTTTTTAATTAAATAAATTAGCATTTCATACGGTATTCGTTCCAAATTAATTACTGTATCTACTTATCTCCCTTTGTTTATTTACAGTACATGTCTTTTCTAGAAGAATAATTAAAAGATAAAGGTTTCCTTTAACAACACAAATCATGTGAAATTTGTCTTATTTTAAAAATATAATTATATATAATTATATAATAAACATTCAACCTTATGTTTGATTTTGTTTTAAATCTTAAATAATTATAACAGAGTCATGAGACATATTTGTTTCGTGAGTCGCAAAAGTGAAACACTACATTCCGCTACACGCGGAATTTGTACACCCATGGTGGTCTTTCGATATAGACTTAAATGTTGTAATACATTTTGATATGTCCGTAATATGTGGTAGAACTATCGTATTGATGGGATTTAATAATTACTTAATAAATTATTTTTGCGCTTCTGAATTTATAAAACAGCAATATATGTTGTTGTTAATGACGATTACTCCAACGTTTTTGATTAAACCTCCAAGTAAATAAGAGATCAAAATTATTTCATAGGCATGGCCAATAGGAATATTTTAAACTCAAATATTGTTACTGGCCATATGTTTTGTAATAGTTTAATGAAAAATATGTGCAACGTCAGTTTACATGGAAATTAATACATCAAATACTTACCATCAAATGAATGGAGAATCTTTCTTTCACAGTCGCTGGATATATAAAAATTATCCGAAATATTTTTAGTTATATACAAGTAAAAATTGTAAACTTAATATGAATATTAATATTTTTAACCTATATCTTACAATATTCAAGTTTTATTCTTGACGAAATAATATGAATTTGTGTTTAAAAAATAATTAATCTATTAATAATATTCATATGTATCAAATTGGAGTTTAAGCGCTGATCACAAAACGCTAGACGATATTTATATACATTGAGTTGAATTTTCGAAATCGAGTTTTTTTTTTAATGCGACCTGTAAATTTACTTTTGTTTTTAACATGAATTACTGAAAAAGCACTTTGTCTACCACTTAACCTAGTTTTTAATAATATTATGAAATATCGCAACTTATAAATCAGCAAATGCCATATCCGTAAACATTTTATAGGTCTTTTGCTTCCTCGCTTTTGCTTCCCAGTCACTAGATATACAGGTCTCGTATGTCTACAATGTTAGAAGGACTTATGTTGTACAGTTTACTGCATATTAGGCTAAAAAATTGTCTTAAGATTATACTAAGTAGAATTAGATTTTACATAGTACTTCAAGTTATACACTTCGGTAATATAATTGCATATAAATATAAAATTTTAAATCAGTCCAAAATTCCTAATATTCTAAAAATTATTAAAATAATTTTGGAAGCGTTTTATTATTGCCACATTGCATTTTTTACTTTCAACCTCCTAAATGCATGGAAATATTAAGTATTTTATCTGTTCGTCTGTTATAAAAATGTGACATACTGCAAAATGTAATACAAGAAAAAAAAATAGTTTTAGATTAAGTTTAAAAAAAATCATTTTAGACTTCTTCTTATTATTATATAAAAAGCCGACAAAATAAAATGTAGTCACGGTGTCTTTTTGCCCCAGCGAATACTTTTAAAGTCATAAACGTCATTTTCATTCTCCCGATATAGCCAATACTGAAATTTTATACAGGTTGTCAAAAATGCATTTACAGGACAAAAGTTTAATCACCCATGTTTTATTCAAGTAGCGCCAAACGATGTGAAAGTTATCACTGTGCAAAGATTGTATCGTCAACTTCATATCTTTGAAAGACAAAGGGGTAATGGAATTGAAGCCATATTTAACTTGTAGACCGTTCGCCCGCAGACTGAATGTGTTAACTCTCGGTTTAAGGATAATAAATTTGAATAATTTCCATCAGTTAACGAACTATTTTCATTGGCGATTGCTCCTAAGTCAGCTATGAACCTGTCAGACATAATGTGCAGCGAGACGTTTTAAACAAATTAAGTTACAAAAGTTAGTAAGGTTTATGACCACAAAACCTTCTCTGGTTAGTTTATTTAACTAACTAAGAACGCAATTTTTTGTGTTTCATTATATTATGAGGTTTATTTGTAATATGTATATATATATATATATATATATATATATATATATAGATAGAGAAAGAGATGTTATAACCACCTTACTATTGTAATACTTTTACAGGTACAACCCTGCGATGAAGAAATTAAAATAGAGTTGAAACTTTGTTCTGTTAATTATTCATTGTTTTGAGAATTGGTTTTACTTCAATAGCATGGTTACAAAATGCAATAATTTCTGACTGGGAAATGCAATAGTCCTCATAAAGCTGATGTCGCCGACGTCCACGCTTGGTCTAGCGCCGCCACTGGCAATAAATACCATCACCTTAATATTCTATCTTCATTTACAAAGCAACGGCTTTTGCTGAACCGTCAAACGGTAAAACGGTAATAGAAATTGAATATAAAGAAATGGGTACGACCAATGCTAACAAAATTATTGCTAACTAAATTTTATCTTCCAAAGAGAAAAATTTTTGTCTAGTAGAGATATTTGCAAAAAAAATTGTTGTTAACGGTTTGAAATCTATAAAAAAATAAAAGTAAGTTTCACCTTGTATATGATAATATATTTTTGTAAGAGTTAAGTGTCGTATATGGTAATTATGATAATGAATATTTTTACGGTTATTACCTTCTCTCGCTAAACCTTAAGTCAGTCCTTTACTTTAGTTAGCTTATCTGTGATCCTTATATCTGTAATCTATCTTGGATCAGGTTGGATTAGATTGGACAAGGTTGGGTTATATTCAGTTATGTTAGATTGGTTTGAGTAAAATTGATTTATGTTAGGTAAGAGTAGATCGGGTAAGGTTTATTTACTTTGTGTTGAGTTGCACTATAATTTGGTGAAATTATATTCGGTGTATTCTGTTAGGTTCAGTTTGGTTAAATTGGGTAAAGTTAAGTTATATTGAGCTTAATTATTAGGTAATTTTATACTAAGATAGGTTGGATTGAGGTAGATAAAAATGTTGGAGAGTTAATGAGAAGTGAAACCAATAAGGTGATGATACGTGCACTTACACACTTTCTATCACTCCTTCATGTTTTGTTAATAAAATAACTGTTAAGTTAGGTTAGATTTAATTTTGTTTTTAAGCCCGTTTATTTTCTAATTGCAATGACATTTGAATTAAAGGAAATAAATATTTAATTTGCTTTTAATTATTCTCTTTTCGATTTCAACAACTTAAATTTCTTAATCCCACAAAATCCTATATCTCAAAGCAAAATACACTTTTAAAAATAAAATTAACAACACATAATCTACAAGATTTTGTGCATTCTACAACAACTGTATAGGTCCATCTCTGCATACAGCCAGTCCTTATCAGATAATATAATACAGAACATTGGGAAGTTCCATTTCATATTATCTGGTTAAAAATATTGAAAAAAAATTCAAAGTTGTTTGGAAACTTGACTAAAAGATAAATAGAATCTTGTGCGTTCTTTCATGATATGATTTTATTACATTTCATAGCAATTATTTTGCCTTAAGACATTCTTATACTGTGCAATTAGAACAAAATTTTAACTTGGAAGAGTTATTTTGAAGTAGTCTCTAATTCTTTATTTTGGAAAATTCACCTAAATATAGCATAATTGTGTTGTTTAATTTAAACATACTGCGTACATAAATCGACTAACACGGCACATATCATTACATGACATAAACATTACACCCGAGAATTCAAGTTAATCTAGCGAAACATGTGACTTCAGTATGTAAGGGGACCAGTTCAAGTGTATCTTGCAAATTAGGAGAGAATATAAAACTACTACAAGTAACCATTTAAAGTCAACCAATTGTCGTCTGTGAGTCTACACCATCACCCGGGATTGATTGATTAACTTGAGAAGTACTCCTCTTTTTACTCGTTTCAGTACCATTTTTCAAAGGAATATTTGCTAAAATGAAATAAATTGGTTTGAGGATGCCGTTAGTTTCGGTGAACAAAAAGAAATACAATTTAAGGAGTTTTTTCAATCTATAATAAAAAAGCAGTTTTTAACAAAATTATGTATTTTTTTAAATTTGATTTGAATCGAAATTATTTTCGTCATTTCGTGCTAAAATATTTAAACTAATTTTACCTGATTGAATAAGGCGGTTCTAAATGTAAATATGGCTTCAAATCTTTCTAAAATTTAGTTACCATACATGTATGACTTGTAAGAACGTTTTCTTATTTTCCATTTAATTGCTCGTTAGACCTAAACTCCTAAAATTGTAATATTTTGAAGAAAGTTTTTTTTATCACTGATTACAGAAATTATTAATTTTAACGGAAATCGTTTTTTGTAAACATTTAAATTTACTTTCAATTTCGTTATTCGTAAATGACATTAATTTAAGTTGGAAGTAATTTGGTTATTAAACGTTTTTATAAATATGAAATCAGTAACGTTACATGCTTCATTTGCAGGGTAAGAATGGGAATATTATTTTATTAGAAGTAGGTTTGGTAATAAGTAAATCAAAAGAATCGATACAGTGCATTGATTCATTAAGCTAAATGATTCATTTGAATTCTTATCGCTTCATTTGACTCTTTGGAACAGGAACGTTCTGGCGTAACAAATTAGAGTCCCTCGGTATTAACATTAGCGAAATGATTATTTATTCTTTGAAACGTATTCATTTCTAGTCTTAAGTTCGTATTAGGTGGTGAGTAATGTACGTCATATTCGCACACCCATTCGAACCTTTTTTTATTAGGGACAATTTCCGAATTTAATATTTTTGAAATAGGTATTATTTATACAATGATACTATTATATCCTGATGATATTATTATGCCGATATAATTTTTTCACCTTTGATTCGAATTTTTTTAATTTTAATTTTTCTAAACACTACAAAAGCAGTCTCTTAGAGCCCACGACAACACCAGTCCAGTCTCTATGAGCAGCTGAGAACTGACTCCGGACCCCGTGATGCGTCGAGCCTATACGTATAGTTACCAATTTTGAAATTAAGTGTATTTCAAAGTTACCTTTAATTTGGCCCTTTATTACTTTTTATAAATAATAAATGTGATTCAGTACAGTTGGAATACCAGAAGAATACACATTATTTAAAATCCTGAAGTTATAATATAATTTGAACATATTTTTGGTTCAAGTGATTTGAACTATATTTTTAATAAAATGTAAGCAACATGAAATATATATGCAAAATCGTATGCACATTCAGCGTATAAACCCGGTAATTGAATATACATTAATTATATATATACATATATGTGTATATATATATATATATATATATATATATATATATATATATATATATGTATATATACATATATATATATATATATATATATATATATATATATATATATATATATATATATATGCGTAGTCCCGAGAGATTCATTTTGTAACTTCTCATTGTTTACAAAGTGAAGATATAAGCTTTAGAAAAAAAATTATTCAATTCAAAATAATACTAACTTTGTAATATACAAAATATTAAAGAAACTTTCAGACCGGGATCGATACATTAAAAATCACTTACAAACGTACATATGTGACAGAAATGATAACAAGAGAAAGCAGCAAGTCTTGTGGTTTCGCCAAGTTTTCATTGGATGAACTAAACATTTCGTCGAAGTTAAACAAAAAATTGCCAATGTTCGTACTAAAATAACACTGAGTTAATGGTGATTCCCCAATACACTGTTACTTAATTAATAATAATCTCATATATGCAAAGAAGAATTGGAAACATTAAAGATCGTCCTTGCATATCTTGCATACAAATCAATCAGTACAAATTATTAGGCGACACAGATATTACATTCATAGATTCCCCAAAATTTCATCGAAGTAATATTTCAAACTAAACATACGATTGTAATATGTGGCAGATGTATATACAAAAGTATTTCGCCTAATCTCTAGTCTCGAAACGTGAAGTAATCATTTAAAGTCAACGTCTTGTCGTCTGCGTACCTACTCTGCGGGATTGATGCGCGCTACTGGATTAAACTTACTGGTTTTAGGAAGAAAATGGACAAATAAAATGTACACTTGACTCCGACTTTACGTTGACGTTTGAAACGGGTAATCATGTCTATTTTTGACTACATGCTAAATTTATGTAGCCTTATATTTAACTAACTGTTCGTGTCGGCTTTGCTTGAAAATGGACCATATTTGCATTTTGTTTTATTCGTATAGCAAAGATATTTACGACTAGCGATTTTCCAGGAACTCTCGAATAGGTGTTCCTTTATTTCTATCTGAGAGGTTAAATACATAAGACAAATTAAATATACATAGTCTGATATATATATATATATATATATATACATATATATGTATATATATATATATATATATATATATACATATATATATATATATATATATATATATATATATATATATATATATATATATAGGAACGCAAAGAAGGGGCATATCTACATTAAAACAGCTATAGGAATAATAAATTATAAGCTTATGCAACACATTCGTGTAGCATGAGCTTATAATAAATTTTATTGAATTATTTAACGAAATTAACATTTTTCGATATAAAAAACTTAAACTTAACAAACAAAAAAATAAATAACAGGCAGTAACTTTAGTACTTTAATTTTACCCGTTTTTCGGGACCCGTTCTTTATGATGTGTAGCTCCATGCGAAATACCGCCTCATATCATTATCGACTCCATCACAATTACCATTAAGTTACATCCACCTTGACTCTCTTCCTTAAATGTTACATTGAGTGTGTCTTTCACCGGGTTATCTCCATACTTTAACCCTTATACCATCTGACTTAAGACTGCGCTAGACGCTGTCTACAATATATAATATATATATATGTATATATATACATACATATATATATATATATATATATATATATATATATATATATATATAAATATATGTATATATATATATATATATATATTTATTTATTTATTTATACCATATATACCTGAGTCATCCACATTCACTCATTGGTTCCAATCTTCTGTGTAAACTTAATCGTATTAAAATATCAAGGATTATAAATTGTGTTTACAGCTTGTTACCGCGCCCGTGTCGCTATTATCATTCGTCGTTAAAATTAAATTCTGAATCTTATTTAGGTTAAAAAATTATTACTAAGGTAATTTAATACAAAAGTTTTATTGAATTTTTTCTATAATGTAGACTGTGTTCGCCAATAAATCTTTAAAAAAACGCAGAATTTATATTGTAAAACTGTCCTCTGATGAACCGTAGCCTTAGAAACAGAATAGATGATATATTTTATTTTAATTTGGCATTTAACTATCATAATGAAAATCCTTATCGTGTTTCCGTTTGATATAAAGAAAGAATTTGAAGTATGCTGATATGTGTGTTTTCCATTATGCTATTTCAGTAAATTAAGTGAATTAGCGCTGATATTACTTCACTTAATTTACTCAGATAGCATAATGGAAAATATAGATATCAGTATACCTTTAGTTCTTTCTTTATGTCAATTTCATGGCATCGTTTTCTCATTAATAATTAGTTGATGGTTAATTTTTACGTAAATTAATGGAAATTAGGTACTACTTTAAATCGAATATTTTAATATATTTAAAAAAAAAACAAGAAAAAATTGTTGCCGTTATACAGTGTGAAAAATTTCCTCCAATAAACTGAAAAAAAAATAGTAATTTCTTAGAAACTTTCCATTTCGTTTGGAAAAAAATTATTTTAAAAAAGAAATATTAGGAATGATAATAAAAAAGCATATATTTAAAAAAAAAGTATAGCCATCAGACTCTTATTTACATATCTGTATATAAGATTGAATATAATGTCCTCGAATATTTATAAAAAAATTTCGCAAACAATAATGATTCTAGGGTATTGAATGACAGATAATATTTGTTCTATCTTTTCCATGGTTGTGAAGTATTAAGTAAGCCCAAAGGTCGTTAATGTAAGTTCGAATTAAATCTTGTAGAGTGGTTATAAAGAGAAAACTCCCATATTAGATAAAAAGGCTTAAAACTAAAACTATCTGGCTTAAAACAGAGTATTGTAAATATATTAATTCGATGAACATACGTCTTACGATATGATTTATTAGCGAACACAGTCTACATGTCTTTCTGAAATAGGCATTACGTGAGAATTTTCATAAGTGACCCATAAAAATGGTGCCCTATGATATTTTGTTTACGGTGGATGAAAAATTTGTCAACATTGAAGTAAATATCTGCGGCCGGAGACGATATTTGTGAAAAAGACTAACGATACGTGCTGAAAATTGCAATGTTTAATCTTTGTGAAGGTTTTCGATGAAAAAACAATACGTGCTGTAGAATTGAACGTTGAAATAAAGTTTGATTACATGTTCTCTTTACGTAGCTAACACAAACCTTTGAATTTCGTAGTCGGTTATCTGCTATGTCGAAGTTTTATATTTTTCGAGTAATATCCTTGGCCAAAGGGTAGTAATGTCTTAAACCCTTCTTTTAGCTTACCGTCTGATATAAATAATTCCAAATAAATAATTTTATTTACTATCAAAAGGGCGTTAAAATATAACGGTTTAAGGTTAAATGTAAATATAATGAATGTGTGAAAGTTTTTGTAATTGTGATGAACTTAAAACCAATGTGTGGAGAAATGTTTTCAAGCACAACATTTTTAAATCGTCCATTCCAAATACGTGAATATAATTCCACATTAAAGTTGCTTTCAACTAAATGTATATATTGTATCTTCTTCATATTGAAAGCACACAATACGATTGTATTTTAATTAATAAAATTTAAATATTAAATATATTCAAATTTTAGCAATTTTGTCACATATCTTTTCTTCCCGTAATGAAATGTGAAATGTTTTGTCACACTTGGCGTGATAAATTTATTACGTTCAGTTCGATTAATTTTTCGTCATATTTCATAATTATTTCGTCCGCTTGTTCATCCACTTGTTGATCAACAAACGTATTTAGAAATTGATGAATTTGGAATTTTTTCCTCTACTTATAATGTAATTTTCTTTGAAGTCAGTTATGCTTTCGGAAATATGGAATTTAAGTCACTCGGGAAAACGCCTAAATACATTCCGTGTTTATAAATAATGTCGTTTGTTTTGCTTCGTTAGTTTCTCCAATTATATCGTTCCGCACGCACAAGATCCTAACAAATAATTTTATTGTGAACAACGCTACCTGACAGTTCATTGATCAGAGGAATTTAGCTCCCAAACCAAATGAGATAAGGACTTAAAATTTGCAAATATTAAGTAATATGTAAAGAAAAAATTAAAATCGATTAAAAATTAGGAAGGAATTTATTTGAAGGTATACATTATTGGGGAGAGAAACAATAATTGGTTCTATCTGAGCATGCTATTTAAAAGGAAAAAATTTTTTTTTCCATTTTTGTTTTATTGGAAGATAATCATGGGGTGATCACCAAAATTATCTTTTTTAAGATGATGCTATTTCAAAAATTTATGTAATTTGTATGTAAGTACGGAATCCTGGTATATGAGTCTCAAACATACTTTTTCAGTTATTCTTATATATGTTGCAAATTTTACGAATGTTATCCTAACAAGCGGTCCTGTTCCGATCTAATGTTTTACTTTTTTACTTGTCATCCATACCTTCTATTTTCATTATAAAATATACTGAGATATTATAATAAAAGTTTCATTTTTATTTCTTCCTCTTCTAAATAATACGTACACAGTATTGAATTATACGCTTTTGATATTTCTATATAATTTACTCTATATCGAGTTAAATAACAAACCGCCATATGTTTTTTTGTTGTAAAATTGTATTTTAAAATACCAGGGTGGATGGAAAAGATCGTAACATGAATATAAAAATGAATACGTATGTACATAATTTTTTTATAAATTTATCAACATAGTCATCACCAAGCTCGAGACAATTATTCCGTCCGATTTCTAAAGCCATTAATACAATGTATTTAAAAAAATTATCTCGAAACGCGCGTTGATTGTAACTTTAATTTTTTCATTTCATGTAATTTTCTTTAAATTTGGTCAGGTATGTAAAGGAAATATAGCAGTAATTCAAACCCACAATTATTTTCTCAGACAAAGACTGTATTTTTTCTTATCATTATCGATATGGATAGCGCATAAAAATATTTGCTGAATTAAACACTAAAAAAGTTATATTTTATATTTTTACAAAAATAATAAACTTTTTTTTCAATGATTTGTTTGAGGGTTTAATGATAATCCAAATGTTATTCAGTTTACATGAGCTTACAAAAAAATTGTTATTCGTGCAAAGCTATTTGAATGTAGAGCGGAAAATAACATACCTTCAGAAGAAATATCATTACTTGCAAATTCGAATACATTAATTAATAAAACAACTGCGTACATCGACATTATATAAAAATAAAATCCCAATTTATTGTAGTAAGTGTCCGATTTATTGTAGTAGTTTTTGGGCCAAAGCAATAAAATTTTTTTGGATACATAATGTTTTCTAAAAATACTTAAAGATGTCTCTAAAGTTGCTTCTAAATGAACAGATGAAAAAAATTCAAGAGTAAAAGCGAATATATATATTTTATGTTAATATTTTAATAATAATATTATGTAAATTATCAGCAGCTACGGGATTAATATAATTTGTTTTAAATTAAAATTTTAACTTACGCCGTGTTGTTTTATAACCGAGCTAAATTTTTTTCGAGATATGTCTGTTTATGTGTTAAATTAAAACGATTTAAAATAATGATCTCAAGAATATTAAGTCGCTTGTGAAAATTGGTCAACGTTTAAAATTATTAAAAGAACATTTTATTCGTCACTTCATTAACATCAACCCTCCCTAAGTAATTAAAAGGACCACCTTAATAAATATTGTATTATCCCCTTCAGAGTGGAAAATTTCATATAAAGTTAAAATTATTAGGCTTTTAAAAGAGAATAATATTTTAAATAATAAGTGAAATGTGATCATCAGTTTTTTTCTTTTTTGGTTTCAATACCTGTTTGTACTTCTTTAAATATTTCTGGCATCTTTTAAACCTATTAAGAGATTATTTTTTGAAATCATTTTAAAACGAGTACAAAGACGAGTACTTGTTATCAAGTGTATAGCGCAGTATTAAATAGTGGAAATATAAGTTGCAAATCTTGAATTATTTAGGTGATTTTGGGCACGCTTCTTTATACACCGAAAATAAGACCAAAACCAGAGACTGCAATACTAGAAATAGCGCATACCCCGGAAGTCCCGCTGCCCACGCAGCGAGCTGAACAAAACGGCCCTCACCACTAGCGGCCTTTACAGTTCGCCTCCGATCCTCCTTTGCTGCATCAAAGGAACTAGAGAGGTGATAGCACCGCCGGTCGAAACGTGGCTTGCGTCAAATGGAGCTGCAGGCTTTCCATGCCGCCGGAGGTGCTCCACAGGATGAAATTTACACCACTCGAACCCAAGCGGGGCGACGCGCGGTTTGAAGCCATTGTTAACTGTGTGCTGGCTTGATCCTATTTTTATTATTTGAGGTCGCCTTCCACGAGTCAAAGTAACTGCCATATGGAAGAAGCTGATAAGAACAATACCGACAACTTCGTCACCCCATCGGTCATTCCACGAATCGGGAAACCATAAACCGAGTGTTAGATAGTAAGCAGACTGTACCCACAAATTTAGTAGATAAGAATAGAGTATAAAAAGGCCTGCTAGCCGCATCTCAAAGTTCAATCATTGCGTAGACTTTATAATGTCCTAACGAGATATAAGAGATAATTGTATAAATCGATAAGAATATTGTATTGTTTTAAATAAATTTATTTTTTTATAACTTTCGGTTTGCATTTAACTTTAACTGGCACCCAACGTGGGGCGGGCATTAAAGGCTCTTGCATCGTTTTCTTCGTCTGAATCTACAAACTCTAAAAATCGAGTAAAGTGAAGACTTCTCCCTGCAAGCGAGCATCGGCCAACACAGCGCATCTACGCAGCAGCCAAGAAGCCATAGAGGGTCGACAAAGCATAATATTGACTGACAGATATCTCGATGAAGTGCATCCTCATCATACTTACGGCACATTTGTAAGCACTTGATAATATTGTCCTTATTTTGTTGCATTGATTGTTCCATTAGTTTATAAGAATGGCCACTGAAGCTAAACAAATTCCTATTCCCGTATTTGACGGTAAAGGAGGTGAACATGCTCTGACAGGTTTCATTAGAATAGTAGAATGTTTTTTAGCCGATAAGAAGTTAGATGAAAAAACACAAAATAACATCAAAATTTCAAAATTATCGGAAGAAGCTCTATGGACCGTATTAGGCGAGAGCAGCGAATTACAATGGAAAAAACATTAAAGAAGTACTAACTAAACGATTCGGACTTTGTAAACTTTGCGTCGAAGACCTCATCGGAGAGATCAAAAATTTAAAACCAAAAGATGATGGATTAGTAGCTTTTATACACGAACTCAATAGCATAATGATGCAAAGCGAGTCGATTATCAATGGAATTAAAGTTGTTATGGAGCCTTTAGCGCAACAGCCTTTATTAAAATATAGGCCACCACAAATTTATAACATATTTAGAACAGAAGATTGTGAAGTAGTGTGCGAACGCGCTAGACGACTAGATAGCAACGCTTACAGGATAGTCAAAAAACAAGAAATAATTCTTTACCACCATTTGAATAACCAAGTCGCAAACTCACCGAATAAAATAACGCAACAACAACAAAATCATTTTTGCACCGCATTACCCACCTAGACCCCAAATTAATCCAAACCAATTCCAACGAAATTCCTAAAACATGCAACCTCGACAAAAACATACCTACCCACCGTCACCTTTATTTCAAAAATTGAAACAAGCTCAGCAAAGCCACACCTATCCACCGTCACCTTTCTCTCAAAAATTGAGACAAGCCCAACAAAATACAGACCCTGAGAAACAACACTATCGAATTTTGCGCTCAAATGTACGAACAATATTACGGAACACCCCTTAACGGTACGGAAAATTATAACGAATCTCATAACACAAAAGACCCATCAAATAATGACCAACATACCTTTAATAAAGAAGAAAATTTTCAGTCAGAAGATCGGACCGAGACACCGAGATAGTACTAAATCAAATAAATTATTGCCACCTACCGTACATTAGATTACCCGACAATCGACGAATGCTAATAGACACCGGAAGCGCTAGATCATTAATACAACCTAAGCTAGCCAAACAGTACGCGAACGAAGAAGTAGCCGATTACTGTAAAGAAATTTGTTTAGTTTAAACCGCGCACCAAATAACTAAACACGAAGGGAAAATAATTTTACCACCCTTTAACCCGATACGATACCATTAGAATTTTACATATTTTACTTCTCAGACAAGTACGACTACCTACTTGGTTGGGACGCTATGTCTAAATTAAACTAACTATTAGCCCATAACGAAATATACTTTTAACTTTCGACGACGACCAGATGTATCACATGAGACATAACATTCCCACACTAAACGACATATTGCATAAACATAATAACACATTCACAGACACAGTACGCGAGACAAGTTTTGACAAAATACAACATCTTTTAATAGTGTATATTAAAAGACGACCCAATTTATCAGAGATCCTACCGACTTCCAGAATCACAGAGAGTTGAAGTATCAAAACAAATAAAAGAAATGTTACAAAACGGAATAACAAGACCGCCGGTCTCACCCTGTTTGAGCCCCGCACGTTTAGTTACAAAAAATGTAGAAGAAGGACAACCCCCTAAATGGCGTTTAGTGATCGATTATAGGAAATTAAATGAACAAACCCGCGACGATAAGTTTATCCCGATGACGATAAGTTTGA
Source organism: Druceiella hillmani (assembly GCA_039881145.1). NCBI lineage: Eukaryota > Metazoa > Arthropoda > Insecta > Lepidoptera > Hepialidae > Druceiella > Druceiella hillmani. The sequence continues at coordinate 11,258,692 of JAYKKI010000014.1, forward strand.
CCCATTACCAAATATCGAAGATATATTTTCAAAATTAAACGGCTCAAAACATTTCACTACTTTAGATTTAACCGCCGGATACCACCAAATAAAAATGCACCCAGATAGTATAGAATTAACTGCATTTTCAACTCCTAACGGACACTACGAATACATTCGTATTCCCTTTGGCCTTAAAACAGCCCCTGCTACCTTTCAAAGAATAATAAATGACATCCTCAGACCTCATTTGTAAGCTGGACATTGTTTAGTTTACCTAGACGACGTTATAATATACGCCCCGAACGAGTTAGAACATAATACGCGGTTAAAAGCTATATTAGATACACTAAATCAATATAATTTAAAAGTCAATACATCCAAATGCAAATTATTTCAAACGTCAGTGAAATTCCTAGGCCACATATTAACAGAAAATGGACTCAGACCATGCCCAGAAAAGATTAAGGCAATTCAAAACATTCCAAAACCCAAAACCTTAAAAGAAATAAAATATTTCCTAGGACTGGTATCGTATTACCGTAAATTCATACCAGATCTGTCTAAGATAGTCAAACCTATAACAGAATTAACAAAGAAAGGAGTTAAAATAAAACATGCACGATTTAATGAAGCATTCGAACGAAATAAACAATTAATCACGAACCCACCTCGTACTCGCATACCCGGATTTTGAAAAAATGTTCACAGTAACCTCTGACGCTAGCGATATAGCCCTCGGACCGGTCTTATCTCAAAACGACAGACCCATTGCATTTGCGTCGCGTACCCTGAATGAAGCTGAACAAAAATATAACGTGACGGAACGTGAACTATTAGGTATACTTTACGCGCTATCTCAATTCAGACCATACATCTACGGTCGACATTTCACCCTAGAAATCGATCACCAACCCTCGAGATGGATATCTAAATTAAAAGAGCCAAACACCAAACTAACCAGATGGCGCCTTAAATTACAAGAGTATGACTATGAACGGATTCTCAATAAAACACGAACCGTATCTACTTAGAAACCAGACCTTATGAAGTCACAATAACCAAAAACCGCGAGGGTCATATATATTGCTAAAGCTAGAAACACCAATAGATTTTAGTAAGTCTGTCATAGAAAACATTGGAGGGAAACTATACGCGATAATAGGCCGCCCCCCAACAATTAGGCGAACAAACATCCGAAGATTACAGAAAAAATTTTAACAATCATTAGAAATTATATGGTTTAAAACCCCACGAATAGAGGTAATAGACAATGAAGACAAACTGAAAGTTATTCGCGAAACCCACGAACGATATGAAAGGCATATTGAAAATCCTGCGCTAAGTAACGAAATTAATAAAAAATATTATATCAAAAATATTAAACAATACACCGCGAAATTTTTAAAATACTACTATATATATAATAAAACGAAATGTAACCGACACCCTATTAAAGTCCCCTTAGAACTCACGCCGACCTACGAAAAACCCATGAGCAAATGGCAATTAGACACATTTGTTTATGAAAAGAATAAATACTTAACAGGAATCGATTTGTTCTCGAAATGGACTTTTGTAACATCATTAACCGATGGCACAAGTCAAACCATAATGGATGAACTAATAAAAATGTTCGCAATAATTGGTAAACCCGAGATAATCTCAGTAGCCAACGCGACTGGATTTTTTAACAAACTAATGAAAGAATTTCTAGCTACCTTACAAATAGAATGTTAAATACTAACACCACAACACCATACATCTCACGGAGACATAAAACGCTTACACTCAACGTTAATTGAGAGACTCCGGATACAACAAGAAACGACAAGTATAAAAGATATTACTTTAGTAGTACTCGCATATAATAACACGATACACTCAACTACTAAAAAGACACCAAATGAATTACACTTCCTACGCGAAATAAACCTACCCATGAATAAGAATATAACATCCGAATACCTCAAACAAATTAAACAACGAGTCGAACTTACTAAGAAAGAATCAAGTAAGCGTAACCCGCGAAGATCGTGGCGAGACATATGGGGATCGGAACTAAAAGAAGGAACCGAATTTTACATCGTCAGTAAAAACCGGAATAAAAGCAAAAACGTATACAACGGACCCTTTAAAATAAAACTAATGATATCACCACGTAAAATATTATACTATTCAAGAGGTAGACAGGCAAATTCATGTAAATAAAACTCATATTCCATAGTTGCCGCTCGCGTACAACGACTAGACGGAGACATCGCGATTATAAACCTTGATGAAGTACAAATACAGGAAGGGGAATGGAACATCGTTCACCCTATAAAAATGAACCCACTGTATGTAGAAAATCACAAAATACAAACTATTACAAATGTACTAAATGAAAGCTTTTCGTATATTAACTACCTTGACAAAAAATTGAAAGATTGTTTAAATAGATTAACGATTAAAACTCGCGTCAAACGAGGATTAATTAATGGTTTAGGGACAATAGTTAAGGCCCTAATTGGTAATTTAGATGACAATTTAATCGACATAAATAATAAATTCAGTGTAACATCAGACGCTCTGAGCGAAATACATAATCAAGTATATAATATATCGCAACAAACGAATACAATCTTGAACATAATATATAAAAAGGAAGAAAGAACAGAACGAATTAACGAATTAGCTTTTGCTTACGAAAAACTAAACGAAGTTTGTTCAAATATAAATGAAGCTTACATATTTGCACAACTTGGAATATTACACCCATATATTATATCTCGACTACACTTAGAGCACAGCGTCTCCAAAATACCAAAATTTGGTAATTTACCAAATAATTTGTTAACTTTAGAAGCGAGAATATCTCCTAATGTAGAAATTATATCCAATATAATAATTTTTCAACTACCAATACCTATTGTATCTAAGAATAAGTATTATAAGAAACACATTTTACCAATTATAACCAACACGAACAATTAATGCACTCTTCTCGATATTAATGAAGGACAATACTTAATAAGATATGATGAAGTATATAGGTTAAGAGAATGTATTCAAAAAAATTGTACCACAGAACCTGTGAAAAAATGTTTACAAGAAAGCCTCATCAACAATCGGAACGCCTGTCAAAATTGTTAATAATATGCCAAGACACCTGGCGAAGAAAATTACTAACAGTATATGGTATCGGTACGAGCAAAATGAAGTAAGAATCCAGGACCCATGCAACCGTGAAGAAGTAGCAATACAAAAATCATTCCTGAAAGATACATCAGAGTGTAACTTTTCCGAAGATAAGACAGATATTGAAGTGTTCCAATACCAGGAGACTAAAACTGTCAGTGAATACCCATTAATAATACATTCCGAGAACCACTTGCTATATAACCAACTAAAAACATTGAAGATGCATAGTTCCCAAAACAAGAACATAGAGAGAACCATGTGGATACCAGGAACTACGATAACTATGACGATAATTTACGTCGTCTTACAGTTTATCCCTAAAAAGATAAGGGATAACTTCAGACTAGGAGGGGAGAGTCAAAGTAACTGCCATATGGAAGAAGCTGATAAGAACAATACCGACAACTTCGTCACCCCATCGGTCATTCCACGAATCGGGAAACCACAAATCGAGTGTTAGATAGTAAGCAAACTGTACCCACAAATTTAGTAGATGAGAATAGAATATAAAAAGGCCTGCGAGCCGCATCTCAGAGTTCAATCATTGCGTAGACTTTATAACGTCCTAACGAGCTATAAGAGGTAATTGTATAAATCAATAAGAGTATTGTATTGTTTTAAATAAATTTATTTTTGTTATAATATTTTTATTAATACAATTTATTTATATATTTATAAATAAATATACATATTTTATAAAACTTGTTTTTAACTTTAACTCACGCTTACAATGCCTGGTCATCGCAGTTTGATAAGTGCGGCAAGTGCAACTACAATTTCTTAATAAATATATATGCGATAAAGGACCACATACGCCTAAAATATTACATTATTGTGTCATTGAGTAAGAATAGACAAATTTTCCTGTTAAATTATTATAAATTGAAATAATTATTAATATATTTAATTTCCTTCTTTAAATTTTAGTTTTAGTTTGTAAATTTGTATCAGTGGAATATAATGAGTCGCATTTCTGTTAAACGTATAAATATATGTTTAAAAGACAGCCTTGCTACACATATATATATATATATATATATATATATATATATATAAATATTATAGGTTGTCCCATAAGAAGTGGACGGTGATAAAGGGCTTATTACAATAAATTTTATTATCCTAGGCCTAATATTTTTAGAGAAATGATTTACTGAATGTTTGTTACTGCGTATAAACAAATGGTCAGGTATTATTACTATTTTTATTTTGTTATTTTCCAACATCTTTAAGTGTACATTCGTCTTCTAAATTAAAATATTATTCATTCGTTATTATTGGCAATATAAAAATTATACGCTGAAATAATGCAAATCTTGTGCATTTTTTCAATTACAAAACACGAAAAATTATTTTTTTAAATTATTATTTAAACAGTGGTACAAATTATTTCTATCTATGACCTTAAATGTAACGACTGTAATAGCATATACATAGGACAAACAGGAAAAGATTTTACTACCAGATACAAAGAACACATTTCCAGTTGGCAAAATAACAAATCAGACTCATCTCACTTTGCAAAACACAACATTGAAAATAACCATCACCCTCATACCGATAATGTTCCCTGTATATTACAAATAAATACAAAATGCAATAAACTTAATATCCTAGAAACACTAGAAATAAACAGACATAAAATATACATCAACGTTAATATATTGAATGAACAACTAAATATAATATCATAACCCGTACTCAATATCTTTTAGACATAAAATAGTTAGACAACATTAATATAACCTCAGGGAAAAACATCAATCTAATTTATTATCCTCACTAAAATACTTTTATATTATATAACTCTCTGATGTATAATAAAAACTACACGGCTCCCCTATAATAAACTCACTAACGTAAGCAGTGGGAAAACCCGCACAACCCCGGCTTCCGCTATTGTTTTGTATAATATATAAATGCTGTTGGAAGTTCCTAAGAGGTATTTTTTGCTAATAACCCACCTGAAGATGTTGTAAGACAACAAAATCTAGGTCGTGGTAAAGAACTTAAAAAAAGTGGAAATAATACTACATCACGTAGTTTCATTTAATTGTCAATAAATACAATATTATTTTATGTAATAGTTGCTTTAAGACTTCTTAAAAAATAATATGCGATATTTGAAACTAAATTTGATGGACCTATTTTGGTCTGGTTTTTTTGCGGATTCGTCTTACGTATATTATATTCTCTGTAAGTTTCACAGTTTTTGTTAAAAAAAAAATTAGAATTTCTAATGTGCTAAAACGATAATGCGCTATAGATAAAATCTCCCTTAAATAAGGGAATTATTTATGTGTATTCATTTATATTCATAAACCCAAGAGTCTGAAACGTTCGCTCTCTATGTGTTCGTCTAACTAGTTTGTTTACTCAATTTAGGACAAATATAAAAACAAATAAATAGGTAAAATAATTGACAAGCGGTCTAATTTGATAAAGATTTAATTACAATTTTCTGTTAATTACAAATATAAAAATAGTCATCTCAACAAACATTATATAACGATAAACATTATAAAACCAACCAACAAACATTATAAAACCATAAACTCTTCAGATTTCTCACTTTTCTATGCTATTGTCCATAGAAAAGTGAGAAATCTGAAGAGTTTATGGTTTTATTTACTCATTCATCACCTAATGGTTCCGTGCTGTAAAATAGCAATCGACGAGTACTTTATTGGCTATAGAACGATAAACTAATCGTCGACGTGAGTTAACTTCGCCTGTATAAATTAATTTAGAGTATCGGTTGTTGTTTTATACTTGGGTATATTTATTCGGATATGTGGACTATGACTGTTTAATGAAAAGAAAACTATTGCTTTCTGAATAAGAATGAAAAATGATGCCATTTTTGGCAAGAAAGGGAATTAAAAAAGGTTTCTTATAATAAAATTTATCTCGCGGATCATATAATATCATAAAAGGTCCCTTTATAAGATATTAGAATTGTGCGTACGTGTGATCCAAGAGATTTGTGTATTTAAGAATTATTTGCTCGTATTTCACACTTTAGAGTCAAATTGGCAGTTTTATTTGTTAACGTATCTGTGACGTTTTAAAATAAGGCACTAGTGTTAATTTCGTGACAAACTAATAAATTTTATCGATTATTTAAATTAGCTTAAAAACGATTAAATCAGACAAATATCGAATAAAGCACATAAACTTATATCGTATTAGGCTTCCAAAACTATCACTTAATATTTTACATTGTATAGCATATAGGACTTGCCCTGCTGAATGTTCTCCGAGCTTCAGTTTAACACCAAAAATAGTTATTTCATTTGAACAAAAAATAATATTAAAAATGTCAATACTATATTTACTTTGGGCAAAAAAATGTAAACAAACAAATAGGAAAAATTTTAAGGGGGAATATCATTAATTACTTTCTAGTTACTATTTTTTGCTTTTGAAATGAAACTTTTAATATTTTAAATTCACTCAAGTGCTCTATTTTGCCACAACTAATAATTGCATCACTCCAGATTTTTGCAGTTTCTTTTCCACTTTCATATCATTAACATTTTATTTGTATCATAAACTGATCGAGTGAAAAGTGGTAAGTTTTTGTTCAAACCATTTATGTAACTATTTGATAACATTTTCCATTTATTCATATAATTAATTATTTAAATTATAATAAGTCACTTAAAAGAAGTAGTTTCAAATCAAGTCGTCCCTACATAGTATTTTAATATCATAGAGTTAATGAAACTGGTTTTCAATACAATAGAAGATTGGAAAAAAATTGGTTAGTGTATTGGATTAACGCCGACAGAAAACGTTTTTAGTTCACTTCTCGTAAGGGACTAAAATAGTGTATTTGATATTACGTAAGAATAATATTAACGGCATCGCTATACTGTATTTACTTTCTGGTGATACGCAAGATGCATTTATGTACTATGATTAAACATTTATATATTTTGTGATGTTCCAGTAAAATTGCATTATTTTGTTTATTATTCAGTTTATGTTGAATTTTATTTTCGGACCCATAAAGTAGGAATCATTCGGCCTCCCTTTTCTACTGCTCTCTGGTGTTTTCTTGCTTTTGCAACAGAAAAATTATTATATTTTTCTGTGTGTGATTTTTATATATTTAATTTAAACTCATAAATACCAATTTTACGAGAATCTTTCCAAATGTTTATTAAACCGTATGATTAACTCATGTGGAAAATATGGGAAAAGATGTTCTTTCTATTTTATTACATTCTCTTTGTGTTTGAGAATCAAATATTCTTAGAATTTTGACTTATATTTTTCATGATAATACCTATTTATTTATTCCTATTGTTGGCTGAAAATAAAAAAAACCGCCAGTTGAGTTGAAATAATGTAATATAATTTTTTTTTTAATTTTAGGTACAACTGGTAACTAAATAAAAAAAATTTAAATCATTGGCAAACAAATTGGATTCATGATATACCTTCTTTCTTCTGTTTTAAATATTAAATGTATCTCTCCCTAACAATTAACATTTTTCCTATTACTAAAACTAAAAATAATTAAATTTTTGTAGAAGTCTTTCGATATTTTTTGGTTTTCATTTCATTTTATTTGGTACTTTTCTAGGGAACTAAAATAAGATCCCCACAAGGAATTTTATTTATTTTTACTTTGCTAAAGCCCTTTAAGGTGTGAGTTTTTCCTTCAATAAGGCATTTCGTATTTTTTTTTTGAAAAAGAAGAAAAATACTAAACCGTTATTGTGTTAGACCATTTATCGTTGTCATCTCTCTAAATATGACCGACTGAATTATATTTTATCCTCAATATACGTTTGTTTACTTTCTAGGCTAAGCTGCGTGTCAAAGCTAGTATTGAATAAATTTTGAATTAATTATATGAATCAAAAACCTTTGTTCGGATAAAGTAAGTGTTTTGTATCATACATAGAAAATGTTTGCAATTTACAACATATTACAGTTTTCAATTTTCTTCTTTTATACCGATGTAATTTAATTAATTTTACTACTTTTACTGTGTATGATTGTCGACAAACACCATTAGTATTTTTACCGTAATCCTCATCTATAAAAGCTTTGGAGGCAATCAGCTACACTTCTGTAAAAGATACGGACAAAAAAATGGTATTACTGACGCTACCTAGTATAAAGCCAAAATTGACATACTCCTTTGAGCTGCGTAGTGCGAAAAAACGAACAAAGTACGGTCAGCAATTTGGCTGCAGAGAAGGAAAATCATCAGACTTTGAATTTTCGAGTTAATCGGGTTATCCAGCTGACTGAGACACTTCATCGTTAAAACTCGGTGATCACTGCAGTAGGCGAAAGAGCTACGTTAATATTTTGAATGACAAAAGAAAAAGCAGATTTTTAAGGGGAAAGCGTTAGTTTTGTTTAGATTTTTGGAAAACTTGCGAATCCAATTCATGATTTGGGTACGATTCCGTGACGAATTGGAATAGTTTTAACAGCTTGAAAAATTGCAAGTGACAATTTATACTGTAGAAAATTTATACTCTATACTGTAGAATTTTCGACAAAATAGCCCTAAAATAATATATACATATATTGTTTAACATTTTTCTATTATATTTGAGTGAAAATGATGATCAGTTTTTGTTCACATTTTATATTTTCTTACGTAATTCTGATAACTGTGGCTCATACGGCCAGCAGCTGTATTGAATTCATCAAATATACTTCAAAATCCTATTTATTTCCTAATATTTTTTCTCTCGAATTAAGTGTACGTACATATAAAATTTTTAGTTTTAATTATAAATGGAAAGCTTTATAAACATCTGCCTCTCTTAAAATTAGTTACATAATAGTGCTTTTACGTATTTATAAGATAAACTATTGTTTTCCACAGGTTTAATTTGCGTAGAAAAAGTTACCAGTTCCTAATCGAGATGTCTTAGGAGCAAATTAGCATTGCATTCATAAATTTAACTTAATGAACAGGCTCATAAAATTAGTTATATATCTGGATCATTTGTCATATAAGTTTGATTTCTTATTTTCAAGTCGATAATAAATATGAACACCAAATAATTAAAAAAAAACAATTTTAATCAATCAGTGACCTTCATGTCGATTTACTGCAAACACACTCGAATGACCAAGTTATTAACATTTCTGATATAAAATCTGATATAAAAACGATGTCTTTGCTCATTTTCATGTCTTTAGAAATATTTCCGGAATTTTTATTTCTCATGACCACTTTTATTTCGAAAAGAAATATTAGCGAATAGTAATTTAATTTTAATTAGGAAAAAAATTCTTTGAAGGCATTACAAACTTTAGACTGAGTTAATGATATAAATTTGAAAAGCAAAGAGACACAAAAAACCCGTGGTTTCGCCGCAGAACCACGATCCTGCTATCGTAGGAGAAAAAGCATTATGCATTTCTGCTTAATTCTAATAAATGCAGAAAAAATCAATATACCCTATTGAATTTAATTTGTAATTCGGTAATGTAATCTCATGTGCGTCTTATACAATTTTTGTTTGTAAATACATTCATTAAATATCGCTTTTTGAAATTCAAAATTAAATATCCAAATATTTCATTCACTAAAACCAAGTGATGTTGCTAAAAAATCGACTCCATTTGTGAGAATTATTTCATCATTATAGGAACTTCATGCCGGTATCGTCATCTAAAAAGACGTTGACTCTACTTTCGTTGAAAATTGTTTGTCTCGTTACTATTATTATTGCCTTTTTTTCATTTTACATCTTGACCATATTGAAAACTTTGAAATTTGCAAAATGTGGTGAAAGTATTACCTTAATGCGCTCTAAAAATAGAACGGCATTTACTTCGTATTACATTTTGCCCAACTTGCAAAAATAGAGTGAGAGCCCGCGACGCCCAGACCTTCGTTATATTATAAAAGCTGTAAATTTTTCTATATATGTCCCCTATATATGTCGCGGTGGCTTTGGCAGGTAACAGGTAGTAAAGGTGAGTAAAATTGTGTTTCAAATTTGTGATAGTATAAAACTTAGTTTTCATATATTTTAACTTACAATCATATTAGAAACCGCCTCGTCTATTGGCGGACACTTCGGGCGGTAACAACCCCTTTCCAGACACCCTTACAGTCTGATTATTTATAAATCTACTTTCGTCATAGTATAAAATCTGACTTTTATATATGTTATTCAGAAAACTATACGAATAATGTTTCCACAATATCCAGTCACTTTCGATGGTTCCCTATCTTCCCAGACACATTGAAGTCTACTCCAGACGTGCGCGCGATAAATATACATGTACGTTGGTTCGAGTGAAATAGCGCGATCTATACTCTAAATTTATCAAGAAAATTAATTATGTAGATTTATAACAGATTAAAAAAATAAATTTTAAAAAAATAATGTAAAAAAATGTTCATATCAACAAATTATGAAATCAACAATATATTAATGCGATTCATTACGCTATTAACTTTCGCAAATTATCATTAAATTTTGTATTCAACTAAAATTTGAATATTTTCAAGTGAATTTTATGGAATCGAGTTACAAAAATAACCATCGATAATTTTTTTTAAGTATTGTGCAGAAAATAATAAGAAAAATCGGCAGTCTATGATAAAATTCTAGAAGTTTAAAGTTAAGGAGATAAATTTGTATGTATCTTGGTTTTACTATAAAATAATTTAGATCGTAATAAAATCAATGGAAAAAGAATTAAATTATACTTTTAATTATAGCCATTACAAAACAAAGTAAAAAAATAAAGTTTCAAACATGTATTGTTGAATTTAAAAAAAAATTCAATTATTTCCATCATCATCGTCGGTATTTCCATTATCTTCATCACTGCTACTCCATTCTGTGGATTTGTCCTCATCAATGTCACTATCTTCAACAGCTTCTGTAATAATTAAAGCAAGTTGGAACAATTATGAATAGCCGATAATTTGTTTATGAACGTTGAACATTATAACATACCTGACAAAGTTTGTAGAGAATCACTGACATAATTAGGTAGTTGATCTCCTTCAAACCATTTAAAACGGTATTGACCACTTTCCAGTACCCAGAAATTATTTTCAGGTTTACGTGAAGTAGGTTTACTTAAGTGAGCATTGTTCCAAATCGCACAAATATAATTAGCTCGTAAAAAATGCTGCAGTAGCTCATGTTTAGAAGGTAAACTGCTAGTATCAAAATTTCTCAATTTTTTTCGATTGAAAGCTTCATTAATATCAGATACTTTATACGAGTCTATAAACATCTGAACTCTAGCAGCATCAACATCAATTACATTCCGAGCATTATATACACTGCATATATATTTCTGAATACTATTAAAAACGTTCTTCCGTTCATCGCTGTCCTCCATTAATTCACTTTCGCCAAACTTAATAAAAGCTTTTTGGGACTCGTCGAATTTTTTTAATAGTTTATAAGGTCTCAATTTTCCTTTTCTAAATAATGCCGGATTGTAATCGCACCCTGTAATGGCGTGGAAACCAGGCAAGCTTCGACACATGGATTCTCCTAAATGTGCATGTATCTTCGTTAGATCCACGTACCTTACATTGTTTCCAGTGCTCGTCAGCATCCAAGAAGAATCATTTTTTAGGCGACGTAAATGAGCAAGCATTATATCGGCAATATCAGTGTCAACAGTTCGAATGATTATATTTGCTTTAAAGTTGTAATTACAGACATGAAATATTATTTTGATATCAGCTTCCTCATGTTCCGGGCATGACAATTCTTCATTAATACCTGATACAACTTTCTGGGAATCATTTACTGTAAAATAATGGCATTTTCTAAAGTTTATATGAATTAATGTGTTACCAATGAATGGTGCCATTTCATCAGTAGCCCAATGCAAAATAAAAAAGTTTACAAGAGCTTCTTTAAAATTTGAATTTTTTAGCTCTTTTGTAAAATCACTTGGTACTTTTTGGTCAGGTGAAGGTATAATATAGTCTAATTGTGCTGATTCGGACCGCCGAGAATGCTCGTAATCTTTAATTGAGGGCGTCAAGTATTGATTAAAGATTACATCAACTCTCAATGCCTTTAATAGTGTAACCATTTTTAACAATTGCTTTGAAATTCCTCCAAATAGTTTCGGGACATTTTTCATTGTATGCAATAGAAAGAATCCATCAATAATTAAAACATCAATATGACGTGGAGGCTCATGTTGTACCTCCTTCTCCAAGCACTTCATCAGAGCAGCTTTATCCGTTTTACAAATCGTGCCATCTAAATGGTACATTGACAATGGTACCGACGTAATGGGGTAGGATAAAATCTTTGATATGTCAACTTTATAATCTATAGATATACCCAGCATTCGCCCAAAGAAATCTCGTTGGATTTTTACTTCTTGAATTTTACCACCTACTTTAAGTTTCTTTTTTTTTTCATAATCCTTGGTAAAATTATTGATGGACACTTTTTTTATAGCACTCTTAAATCTTTTGATATCCAATTGAGATTCAGAAATAAATGTTTTACGATAATTATCTCCATTTGATTCAATATTTAAAAGATATTCCTCAACCGGTGGCGATGCAAATTTTCCTGTAGAAATATTGAGTAATTGATCTTTTAGAACTTCTGGGCTGAAAGGATTAATAAATCGTTCGAAGGTAGATACAATTTTTTGTAGTTGTTGGGTGTTCTTCCGGATATTGTGACTATTTAGATCTGCTGAGACATCTTGATTAGTTTGGAGTCCTAGTTCGAGATAAAGTTGACTTATTATAGTGGATCTTATATCGTGGTTCTGAGCCCACCTTTGCCGTGCCGAAATCGAATTTCTAAAGTGTATAACACCAGTCAGCCTTCTTGCAGCATCTGCATTTATCCAAACCAAGTTTGCTCCAAAACCAAGTCAATTGGTTGTCTTGAAAATGGCTTGGCAGTTCTTTTAATACCAAAGAAACCACGTTGGAATCCTTCATACAAATGCGGATGTGTGTCAGATACTGTCAATAAATTGTCGTTGTATTTTATAGTCCATCGCGCATAATTTTGCTGGTTACAGATGAAAAACAAGTTTGTTATTTTCGGCAATACAGATTTAAAAAGATCGAAATCTCCAGTACGAATGCTTCGGGATAAGTTTAGATAATGACGTATAAGATTTATGTATATCATATAAAACTGTGCCGTTTTTCCATGTTCCCCATTAAGGCTTTGTTGCTTGTAGATTACATACTTATCCATCAGCTCTTTTACATCTTCATTTTCAATGATAAAAGATTATATTTCACAGGGTTTTAGTCGTTTTATTTCCTCGATCATATCATCTGTTAAAGTAACTTTATCATTTTCTAGGAAAGATTTAAAGTGAAGAATTTCTAGCCCTGATGAAACCATAGGATGCAACCGTTTGCAACGGTTAAAATGTTTTCCATCTAAAAATCCATTCACTGAACCACTTGCTAATAAATTGCTCTCAACCATAACATTGCTTCCACAGTCACAAATCATTTTACCAACGGCCTTGAAGTAAGCCATCATAATGTGGAACGATCCTAAATGGATAAATAAATTATCAAATCGAGGTTTTTCCGTAGCCTGTAATTGAAGAGCAACTTTGGCTATCGCAAGATCGTATGTTACTTGTATGTAAGGTTGCTGTAAGTCTTCACTTATTTTTTTACTTTGAACCATCGTTTCTAAAATTACAGATGTACTGGTTGGCGACGCGTTTATTGGAGTCAAATAAGAAATAACTTGCTGCGAACTATCACCATTATCAATCCGACTATTAAAGCCAACCCACATAGGTATATCAGGTAATTCAAGCGCATGACTTATCATCCAGATATTGTCTAATTCTGCATATTTTTGGGAGTGAATAGATTCAACAGATTCAATATTATCAACCGTTGATTGAAACTCAGTCGTCATTTTTGTTTTTTTTGGATAAGGAGCTGCTTCAATAACAATTTCTTCAAAAGTTCTTCTTCTTCTCAGCCTTTGTTTTGGCAAATTGGTTTAATTATTAGGAGCTGGAACTTCGGATTCATCAGATTCTTCAGTTGTATGTAACTCGACGTTCTGATAAATAATTCCTACTGTGTCGTGTAGAGTATCCTTTCCATTTGTAGTTTCGACAAAACGATCGAAATGGTCATATGCCACACCAGCAAAAAGATCGGGGTTCTTTTTATTTTTTTTAGAGCATAATGTGGACGTTACCATTGTAGTATATGTAACTTCTGTTTCGAGCTCTTCAATGCCTTGATAACTTATACAATGCCCGTATCAGTTGATTATGTCAATAACTTTTCTGCTGCTTGTTATGCTCTTCAAAGTCATTCCCAGCATAATGTGCTTTGATGTTTTCACCTGGCCATTATGGACTCAAAAAATAATGCCTTGACAATAAGAACGCGCTTGACGAGAACATTACATGCTATTTTTCCGCTTTTGATTACACCCACCAAGAACAGTTAAATAAAAGTCCAATAAGGGTTCCAGTATGGAGACTTCTCCTGTTATCAAATGTTGCGCTGTTATATTTTTAGAAGGTAATTTATTTTTTTCTATTTCCAGAATTAGTTTCCTTAAAATTAATGCAGATTTCTGTAAAATATTTTCTGTATGTAAGCTTTCGAGAACTATATCATCTATGGCTTGTAAATATTTTATTACGAATAGTAAAAAATTGTATATCTTTAGAATATACTTTCATAATTTTTTCTTCAAGGTGGTGTGCTGTGAAAACGAAGTTCATTTCAACGGAATTATCTTGATAAAGCTTTTCCAATGACTCTACATACAGCTCATGTAAATGTATCAACAAATAACATCGTCCTTTCTTAATAATATCTTCTTCGATAATGCTGCCAATTTCGGTAAAAACTTGTCTGTGATACTCTCGATTGTAATGCCAATGACGTTTACTAGAAGGTTTTTTTTTAGATGATTCATCATTGTTAAAATGAACTTGACAATCAGTATGGTAATATATTTTTGGAACAAAATAATTATTCAATGTAGTATTATTCAATTCTTCTAAACCTTCAATATTGGAAAAAATACTACAATTGATTTGTTTCGGCTGCATGGAGTGGAATCATTTTCGAGCGCACTTTTTTCTTCCGTTTATTACAAAATATACAAACAATCGGAGAGTCATTACTACCGCCAACATTTTCGGGTTGAGTATTTACGTCCACAATTGCATCGTTAACTTCATCAACGTCTGGTTTACTAATCTCAGGATTTTTTTGACAGCTTGTCGATTGTAATAGTAAGTTGAATGTGAAATTGCTGAAAGTTCTGTATGTTGATGCGATGAATGAGATTGTTCTGCAGAGGTTGAAGGCTGGAGCTCTATTAATTCAGAAAATAAAGTTTGGTCTGATGGAGTCGGAGATTTTGTTGCAAGTTCAGTAGTTAACTCAGGTACTACCGGTGTATCTGGAGATGAGTTGTCTACACTGAACGACTTTTTGTTTACTATTTTTTTCTTTTTTAAATCTGCAGGCTCAGAATTGTAGTATTGTTTATTAACGCCTGTGAATGTTTTATAGCATTCCCGGTGATAACATCCATTTGTATATTCATCAGGTAAAATAATGTTCGCATATTTAAGGTTATGTTTTTTTCTGACTTTCAAAACAGTTTGACACTTCTTTAATGTCTCTTCAGAAAGCAAAATTAATTTTCCCTCACTTTTCTTACAAATAAAACAACTTAATTTGTTATCACCCGTTTCTTCTGTTTCCATGATAACACTTTACCACAACTGGACCACTTATTCAATAAACTTTATAAATTAATTATCCAACGGTTTCTGTACGGAGTACGATTCGTAGTACGAGACAGCTGATGCGCAGAAAGAGATCGCCGTGGACCGATCATGCTATTTCACTCGCACCAACGTACATGTATATTCATCGCGCGCACGCCTGGGGTAGACTTTAATGTGTTTGGGAAGATAGGGGAACCATCGAAAGTGACTAAGGATTGTGGAAACATTATTCGTATAGTTTTCTGAATAACATATATAAAAGTCAGATTTTATACTATGACGAAAGTAGATTTATCAGACTATAAGGGTGTCTGGAAAGGGGTTGTTACCACCCGAAGTGTCCGCCAATAGACGAGGCGGTTTCTAATATGATTGTAAGTTAAAATATATGAAAACTAAGTTTTATACTATCACAAATTTGAAATACAATTTTACTCACCTTTACTACCTGTTACCTGCCAAAGCCACCGCGACCCAGGTTGTATAGGCTATATATATTTAAATTTGTTAATCACTATATCAACCCAAAGGTATATAAAACAGCCACGGTGCGAGTTTTAGCCATGTTTAGCATGGCTAAAACCTAATTTAATACACTAACCAGCCTTATTTTTAAATTTGTCTGACCATTCACTTAAATCGTACGTAAAATCATTGTATGGATTATTTTGAATTACCTTTCAAATACTCGCGTATCGGTATCATGCTTTCTCAAATTTAACAAAAATATTGTCTACACAAGTTTGGATTGCGTAGACGTTTTTATTTATTTTGGCATTTTCTTTATATTTTAATAAAATAAATGCTTTATTTATCTTCTAAAATAGACAAACTTCCACTTGTACAGCTATAAAATTCTTACAAAAACTGTACCAAGGTAGCTAAAAGAAGGGTAAACACCAAATTTTCAACAGGTATAAATAGCATTATGTTTTCCCGTACACACTCAAAATTTCCCATCGCATGGATGCGAGTGCGATATAAATATTACTTCACGTCATAATGAAGTCATATTAAAATATTATATGAAACCTTCGCTTAATGGTTATATCTTAAAGTAAGTAAGGAGCCATTTAGCTGAGCAGCGAGCGGAGACTAGTGAAGTACGTTATAACTGGTTTCATCTTATTTTAAGAAGCCGTTTTTCTTTTATTTTTCACTTTATTTTCTTGTTTTAGTAATAGTATAAAGATCGACCACTTTTTATTCTTCATTGCACAAATACGTTGGCTCCAAAATTGCCCAGTAAAATATTGGGGGAAATATAGTGTTTATTTATTTCTTTATTTATTGCAAACAACTATTCCTTTAATCTCACATTACTAATTTTTATATATATATATATATATATATATATATATATATATATATATATATATATATATATATATATGTATAAATATATATACATATATATATTTTGTTTTTGTTTTTGTTTTTGGCCTTACTCTTCATTCAGAAATTTAACTACCCAAGACCAGTATACCAGTATATAAATTTGACTCAAAATAAAAAACTGGTACCGTTTTATGTTATCTAATATTTATTCAAAACTGTGTTGGTTATAAAAAATTTAAACTTTTCGTTGTAATGGTTGTCAAGACATATGGAGATTTTTGAGTGGACACCCAAAGTTTTTCGTAGTTGTTCATTACAAATTTTACATCATTACAAATTTTACACTAAAATTAAAATTAATACATGCTTGTTGAACGTCACCAAAAATAACTAAATTTTTTTTTAAAGTATGCACAAATATGGTTATCATAAATATTATGAAGCATATTCAGTAAGGCGAAAATATTTGAACGGATTTTTTACTTTGTTTCATTACGTGCTATTGTTTTAAAATATCAATGTTATCACTCAAAAATTTCACCATTAATTCCGGGAATCTACTCTTTATGTATTACATAGATTTAGTATTATTCAAACATTTCCAAATCTGCATTTTTCCGGTTAAATTGGTCGATTTATATAATGTGCCATATTGCAAAATTATTGCTAAGAGATTAGTCTCTTATATCCGACCGATTAATTTAACAAATAACAAAATGAATGTAAAATAATAAAATTGAAGCAAATTTAAACATATGACGATGGCAAATAATGAAGAGAGGGCATAAAAATGTATTTTAAGAGGAAACTAAAAAAATGAAAGATTTATGTGTCAGAATCCATTTTATTGACTTATGAAAAATATTGATGTTAACTGTTGTACTACTCGTATAAACGTGACAAGAGTGTCACCTGTGTTTTAACAGCGAGCTGACAGAGAAAACATTAAGTTTCAACAAAATTGTGTTTAAAGCAAAGTTAGTAATGTACTTTATTTATTCAATTCTTTACCAAATTTAATACTCAATACACATAGTGGACTTATTGATACGGGAGGAATCTCTTCTAGTCAATAATAACGATATATCTGAAAAATTGTATTATGTAGTAAAAACTAAAAGATGTCACGATATGAAATAGCAACCGTATACCCAAAAATTGAAAAAGAAATAATAGACAAATATTAATATGAAAGGAAATAACGCAGAAGTATTAAGGTTACGTCTGGTAGACCTTTTCCACTCGATCGTTAAAAATACTTACTAGGATATTTTTATGGTGTCAGTTTATTCAAAAGTTTTGCTGCATGAAGAGTACCTAAAGAATTTTTCGTGAGAGGTATAGTATAGAGAGAGTATGTATATTTGGGAATAAGTAGGGCGAGCAAGGTTTCAGAGCGTAATGCTAAGCAGTGAGTGTACATCCCTTTAAAACTGCTAATAAAATGATTTTGACTCTTAGGATATTATAAGTCTATATTAGAATAAATTTACAATAAGCCAATTATTGGCATGCATGAAAAATTCAAATTCAAATTAGATTCTCTGAAATAAATATTAAAAGTTATAATTTAACTTTTATATGTTTGAATACATTTAACTCATAATATTAAGAGAACCGACTACAGTAGCCATAACAAAACCCACAAACGGGAAAAAAAATTAGGAATGTGTATTTATTGACCAAACCAACAGATTTTACCTCTTATACTTTAATATCAACAGTTATGATTTTTTATAAATACTGTAACTTCCATTATTTACCAACTACAAAAAAAGCTTGACGATTTGTGGTATATTTCTACTTCAAATAAATTTACATTTACTGGTATTTTAATCTGAATATGTTCAATCAGTCTCAATAAATATAGTAAAAATCAGCTGAAGTATAAAAGTGATGACAAGAAGAGTGAATTAATGACGTTAGGAAGGCAAACATAAGGGTATTTAAAAGGATTTCAATTGATGTAAAATAAAACATTTTCACTCAACTTGTTTTCAAATAAATCGATTTAGTTTTAAAGAATTGCCTAATATCTACAAAATTCGTCGTTACACTGACTTAGTATTGTTTGGCCATTACTTAACGATGTTATTGTCATCATCAGGTGACGGTTTATACCTAAATTTAAAAGATGGCTGACAGATTTTTATATAGACTTACCAATTTCTACATTAACATAATAGATGTAGCCCATATTTTTCTACGTAGTCTGAACGTGATAGTATTTTTTTTACCATACCAATTATGAAACTTATAAGTATATCAGTGTAAAGAGAATGTCACAGTATTACTTACGGAAGAAAAGAAACAGATTTTAAACTCCCACAAAACGATAGTTAAATTAATAGCCTTAGAGTAAGACTACTAACATAGTCCGATTTCTGATAAATATTTCAAGTTGAAAATGTCCACAAATATAAATTTTTGAATGGATAATATGCATTTAATCTGCAGTTCAGTATTATCCTATTAATGAAGCCGAAAGCAGGTAAAAAGATCAATAGTAAATTTTCCGTTAAAAAACATGCTAATTTTCATCACAAAATCTTAGTTACTAATCGATAAAATAGAGGCCGCTTGTTATTGCTTGTCTATGTTACTCCTCCTGTAATCGTTTGTTTTTTACTCGATAATAAGTTTTTATTCCCTATTATGTTTACTCATCAAATGCTATTAAATTAAAGAAAAAAGTTTTTGAAATTATATTTAAAATTTGATAACAATTATTTGAAACATCTGCAGGTTATGAAATAGTATATCAAATTGTATTTGTATTGAAGAAAAATGCTAGTGGTGTTCGTAATTATTAAAAACTAGGAATGTTTCTATCAATAAAAAAAACAAACTATCTCACTTATCTGTACTTATATTTTTTATTCATAACAATGGTTTTTGCAAAATAATTATTATAGCAATCTCACTGCAGTTCTGAACCACTTCCTTCCGAATTTTGTAGTAGAATACATAGTTATAAATATTACGAATAAACTAAAAAAAATAAACTTCTGCATATTCCCCCTTGATATTAAATTGAAATAAAAATGTGATACATACATGTTTTCTTTCTTTCAACAATTCTTGAAATATTTTTGTGCTTACTTGTTTAAACAAAACAAATATTTAATCATTAAATTAATTTATTGGTCCTTATAAGTGATTGAATATATTTGGCGTTAATTTTGTAGAAATTCATTATCACTTAAATTTTATTCACAACCATGTGTAACTACATGATATTTTATTATGACTACTTTATTTAAATTGTTAACCGCGACCTATATTTCGTTGTATGATAACATCTTCAGGTGTCATATAACGAAACCTAGGTCAAAGAATATTAACTATCGCTGCGTAAAGAATGAATATTCACGTCACCCCGCCAGTTTATCGTCACACGCAGAAAACGAGTACGATCAAAGAGTACGCGATCCCAGGTTGCCGCTTGTTACGTGCGCGTGTTATTTGTTTGATTTTGCGATGTTTGGTCGGGTTTAACTTGTGTAATTCAGTTTTAATTGATAACTTTTTATAATAATTCAAAATAACGTCCCGTCATTGCGCTGTGTAGAAGTGCTTAGAATGCAATAAAATCAATAAGGATAGGAGATTGTTTTGTCTCCCTTTTTTGTGTAACTTATTTGGTTAGTACCTATAATTGTATGTCTACAAATATGGAGAAGGAGTGCAGAAAGCTAAAATTTGCACATAATATATGTTACAAATACATTAAATTATATATTACAAATACATTAAACGATTTTTTGCTTACGTTCATGCTGTTAATAATATTTCAGAGATTACACTCTTAGTCAAAAGAATCTCAATAACATTAAAAATTAAACCATTAATGAATTATGGTCGAATTTCGACCACTGACACACAGTTTTATGATATTTGTGTGCGGTTCTAATAAACAAAACATAGACACAAAACAATACTAAACAAATTCTTTTTGCTTCTATTAAATAATAGGCGTGCCCCTGACTCAAAAATATTTAATGTTAAAAATCAACCAATTTTACCTAATTTCACCATAAGTATAAATGCAATATCTCTAACCTAAATTTATGTTTAACTGATGCGGACAAAACATATTGGGTGGAAATTGAATATCTTATATGAAATCTTACGTTACGCAAAGTTTAAATAAAATGGAAAAAATACTAACTGCGCTCAAAAATATATACAATTTGAAAATAACCATAACAATGCTTCTGATTGTTGCGTTGTATTTTATGACGTCTTGAATTTTAGCGAATACCTAACTAGTGTAAAAAATTATCTCTAATAAAAATAAAGTTCAATGAATAATAAAACATTTAAATTAAAATTACGAAGCTATGAACCAAGCTTAATCTTCACGTCCATTTTTTTAAATGAGTGCACTGAATAATCCTCTCAAAACGCATCAGAATTAAGGAAATAAACCATAAATACGCATCCAAAAGAAAGTAATATTACTGGTTTGAGTAATTTCTAATTTCGACCATCTTGTCTTTACATTCACCTAAAAAAACTACCTAAAATAGCTACGACCAGCCGCGTCAGTGCAGCTGCGGACGACCGCTCGCCGCACAGCGGTGATAATTACGTTACTCTCATTGTGTCGCCACCACCGGAAGAATTACCTGCGACCGAACGTCGTGAAAAAATCTGTTTAGTGGCAAGGAGCCGTCAGTTGTAAAGTTGAATTATTCGGCCTGGTAGGTTTGCTCTAATCAAATGTGTTGTTTGTTTAAAGGCGTGATTACTAAAATGAAGTAAAATAAAAAATGACAAATATTACAAATATGGATGAATTTATGGTTACAGAATATTACAAAGATAAATAACAAAGATAACAATTATTTTCTTCTTCTGAATCTAATTCCTATGTGTCAAAAAGTTTAGGTTGCTATGTGTAATTGGCAACTTAGACTTTTACAACTATGAAATTTAAACTAAGAAAATTAGCAATATATTCACGTATTGTTAGTATTTTTATAGTAACACGTATTTGTCTATTGTGACTGTCGTTTCTTTCTATATGATCAAAAATCTATAGGTTTATATACATAAGCTTAAAAAAAACAATAAACCTTATTTGGTATTAATTATTGTTTGTTTTACCATTGACAAATAGTCTATTTCGTAAAATGGACGTTTTTGTGACAAGGCTAAAATAATGGACAGATAACTCATATCTGTGATGTCGATAATGACCACAAAGCTGACGTCCTTGGACCTCGCGTTGTTTGTACGCTTATACTAGACTGCACTGTCAAATGAACTGCCTAGAACATGTCAGTTGTAGATATCTCTGGCGATTGGAGTACTTTTCAAAAGTTGTTACTAGATTACATAAAGCTTGTTTTATGTTTTCCGATTCTAATCGAAACTATAATGTCTGTACATAGTCAATGAGTGAATTATGCCGCCAAGCTTCAATACAACATCCCGAAAGAATCACTCTCTAAGCTGTCTACAGATATCCGATTACTTGAAAGCGATTGGATTTCTTGAAAGGTGTATATCAAAGCAAATAAATGAAACATACTGCAGTGAATTTCTATGTGAAACAGTTAAATATTTTTTTAAATGACAACTTAAAATACCAACTAATCTGCCGTTAATACACGTGTTTATTTACGTGTATACATTTTTTGTTTATTTAGGTTGCAGTTGCACGAACATGATGCAATAAGCGGAAATTGTTTAATTAGTAGTTCCGACAGTCACAGTAACTACTTACATACGTGCTGCATCTACTTCCCTATTTTGTATTTTGAAATATTATAAAAATATTTCTAGATGCCAATATTTATTAGTACCAATACTTACAGAGAAATCATTACTTTTAGATCGTTCTTTCTATATTCTATGCTGTACTCGTATATGCGATTATATCTGGAACGGAGGACTTAATAACTAAAATTATTGGTAATACCATCAGTAATTTTTCATATTTCACTGCAACTTAAGTCAACAATTTATGTGTACTGCATAAAAGTGGGTCTAAATGTAATTATATTATTTAGAATATTATATATAATAATGCCACGTTGTATGAACTCTAATCAGATACTTATTACCCACGGTCAATTTGAGGAGTTTTGTTTTTAAAATCCCATCAATAAGTGAAACAGTCAACTTTTCCAGAAGAATTATAGAAATGTATTTAAGGAAACTTCTTACGGGAGATAACCCGATGATAATTTCTCTTTTTAGTGTAGCTTATTCCGTAATAATAAAAACTTGAATATTATGCGAAATGTTTCGAACAACGATTTATTTTGTTGCATTAAATCAAGTTGCTTAAAACAATTCAATCATTCTAAGGGGTATGTATGGGAATTTATTTATTTGACGCTGGAGAATTGGTTGGAATATGCGTTATTATATTTTCAAGTAAATGTATATTTTTGTACGAAAATTACAAAGCATTAAAATTCTATTTGTAAGTTGTAACTTTATGTATGTTGTAATTTTAGTTGCTCTCACAATTCTTTTGATTCTTTTCTAAATCAAGCAAGCATGCAGATTATTAAAATCCTGCTTCGAAGAGATGATTTTGAGAATAAAAATTAATAGAAAATGGTGTAAAATTTTTCATATTTTAGCTTTATTTGTTCTTATAAGAGATTTTATTCACTAATACGCTGCATTAAAATCGTATATAAAAAAAACAATTCTGACGATGATATTTGATAGAAGGTGAAGTGGTCAGAACGTTTATTTTTTTATTTTTTTGCTGTATTTATTTTTATAATACTTTTAAATCTTTAGCACAATAAGTATGTATATGTGGTTTTGCACGCAAAGCATTAAAATTCTGCTGGTAAGAGAAGACTTTGAGGATAAATATTATTCGCAAATGGTGTCACAAATTCTATTGTTTTAACTTCATTTTGTTTTATAATAATTTTTATTTCCTTATACGTCAAGTAAATATACGATGAGGTTTTACATGCAGAACTTTAAAATTTTACTAGCAAAAGACGATTGAGAAGGTGAAAATTAAGAGAAAGTGATGTGATCGCAATGTTTACTTCTTAGCTATACGTGCAGATCATTAAAATTCTTCTTGTAAGCGATGATTGTGAGGACAAAAGTTATTAAAAATAGTGTCACAATATTTTTTATTTTTGTAATTTCAATTTTTTCTCTTATATTTTTGATTCTATAATATATTAAGCAAGTATATACGGTTTTGCATGAGGACCATAAACATATATCGAACGATTAAATATTATGTACCCATTTATAGTCAACAAAACGACGATACGAAGAAAATCTCTTACACTTGAATTTCATTGTAAGGTCCAGTAGTGTTAGTTGACTTTTGGGACAATTAAGCATAGAAGTATAAACAAAAAAATTTTATACGTAGTGATTTGCTTTCATGCATATTGCAATTGGTAATAACGTTGGTTGCTGTAGTTGAAAAAAATTATGTTTTAGTCCCATTTGTGTTAGTAAGATGCACATAATTTATACTTTTGCCATTATAAAACTTATATTTTATACCAAGACAGAAAAGGGTTAAGTTTAATAAGAAATGAAGAAGTGTTAAATATCCATTTAAGCAATACAATAACGTTAAACAATATTGAAAGTAAATATGATAATGACTATTCGTAATGCAATTAAAATTAAATTAAATATTTTGTTTATTAATAAACCTTTAACTTTATAGAGCTTTTGACATATTTTCTTTGTCAAATTGTTTCAAAGTAAAGTATATCAAATTAAAAATTATTCTTGCATTTACCAGTGTGTAATAAACACAAAACATAAATTGTAAAAAATTATATCCGTCAACAACATCTGTTCTTGAGCCTACGCAGCGATGTAAATTATGTTATGTATAACAGTGTTAAGAATAAATTTAGGATAAAGTTTTGGTGCCTTTTACTCATAAACATTGCTGAAATTAACCAAATACGATTATAGATGGATGTGCAGCGATGTATCATTTGATAATTCTTTTACCGACTTTGTTTCGAATTAATTTTTCCGTAAATATTTTATGTAAATTTTAATTAAAATCACATAATATTCAATCGTTCTGAATAGAATATTTTTTTGAATAATGATGGTAGCAGAGCAGAACAAAAATATAATACTAGTATTTCTTAAATATATATATATATATATATATATACATATATATATATATATATATATATATATATTTATACATATATATATATATATATATATATATATATATATATATATATATATATATAATTTATTCGGCAATTATCCGAATTCAAAGAAAATAATTTAATATTTTAAGACTCTCGGCAAAAATAAATAATTTTCAAGATCTTTATTCCTGAGATTATAAAAATACATTGGGACAGCGTTGATACATCATCACGGTCTGCTTTTTGATCGGCCAATTTACACAACTAACATATTATCAGAAATTGTTTAGCGTATTGATGTATGATTGTAAAATTGTTTAAAAAAAATTAATTTTTGATCATTAGTGATATTTAAATTTAAGCATTTTTTCGTGTCCGAAAGAATATGTACTTATTGCTATTACATAAATTTTTACACATATATCAATAACTAAAATATTTTAATGCCATCGATCAACATTTTTTCATGTAGTTTCAAAACAGATAATTTTTCTAACGCTAAACGAAACTGAATACAAAAAACCTGTGCTACTTGGCAAATACTCGACAAATATGCTAAAAAACAATCCCCGAATTCAGATAAGATTTAAGTGTAACAGTTTATGGTTACAGAATACTTTGCATATCTGATGGTGTTAATAGTAGAATAGATTTATTTATGTAAAATTGGATACCTGGAATGCTGTAATCTCTATAACCTTCACCACATTGAATATGTTACTTTAATTGACCTGTTTTTAGTTCAAGACACAATTATAAATTTAGAACCAAAAATCAAAGTGACCATTTGCATTGAGTATTAATTTCTATATAATTCTAGATAGTTTTTTCAAAGGTATCAGAGCTACAGAGCATATTTATAATTACTCCAGCATTATTAATTTTACAACTTATTTTTACTGTTCTCTTAAAGCTATGTAGGCTCCATTTATTTTTAGTATATTTTAAAATAATTAAATACTTACAAATATATAAGTGATTGAAAGTAAATCACATGCGATATTCAATTGGAAAATTCACTATTTTTGTCCGATAATCAAAATTGGAAATTAAAGTTTAATTGAATAAAATAGATTTCATTCCATATTTAACATTAGGTAAAGAGTAAGAAAATTATTTTTCTGTTTTTTTTTAAAGATTACTAAGTGATCTGACCTTGTTAGGCTTGTTCTGTTTCGAAATTAAAAAAAAAACAATAATAGAATGGTCTCAGTACCCATATGCTATTAGTCGCCATGAAATACAAATTGAATTCAGGTGTAGCACTTAAATTACACTTACGTACGTAATTTGTGATACATGTGGGTCTTGCAGTATTGAATAATATTTAACAACCCATGTTCTATTTATTTATTTGTCTTTTATATTACTATAAACTCAAAAAGACAGAAATGACTAGACGTGCCCGCTACAGTCGTTTGAAATGACTGAGCGACCGCTTCAAAGTTAAAATAAACTCAGTTTAAAACTTATTCTACGTTAATAGAAGTTTACAATTTACGAAGTCAGTTTGACTTCAGCAACAATGATATTTACTATTTGATATTGAGATTGAATGTTACGTTGTTAACCACTTGTGTACTTCTATCCATAAAAGTGTCTTAATAGGAAATCTCTATAAACCGTAAATCATTAAAACGCAATCAGTCGTGTGGCAATGGAAGCGTCCACCAAACATGCGCATTCATTAGCGTCCTGGATATACAACGCCGTAATTCATTTACATTCCGATAGACAATGCAGGCTGAGCTGAGATTAGGTCCACCGCATACTGCGTCTGCGTCCGACAAACCCGAATAAAGACGTAGAGTTTATGGGGACGGTCTGAACGTCGAATAACAGGTTGGTTCATATTATCGTTACTTTTTGTATAATAATAGTGTAATATCTGTGTTATATTGTTTAATAGTTGTATTACATTGTATAATAGTTATTAGAAACTATTGTATAATATTGAATATATCTAGCGTTAATTTTTTAGAAATCCATTATTCACAATTAAATGATACTACATCACGTAGTTTCATTTAATTGTGTATTGTGTAATAGTTATTGCTATGCAGCAAGCATGACAAGACGTGTTATAGTGCGAATGCAATAGCTCACTCCTTCTAATGTTTCGTTTGTAGTGTCCAATTATGCGAATAATTCCAATCAAGCAAGCGGCAATCGCGCGATTTCCATGTGAGAATATAGATGCTGTGCATATGTTAAAAAATTACGACTTTTTATGCAAATTCTGGAAGCTTGAGAATTAGTTGAATAACTCATTGTTCCACCCTTCCTACTGTTACTCTCATCCATGTAAATTTATTATCTAATTACGTTAAACATTTTATCAAGTTATGTTAAAGTTTCCAGTTTTCTGTAATTTCTACCTCAACAATTCGATCATTATTTTCTAAATATTTTCCCTAAATAGTATAATATTTACATGGTTAAATATCCTATGGAAGAATTAAGTTGATATATAATTACTCACACACGTCTGTGCTAAGTTCAAGATGCATTTAATACAGTCATCTAAGCTGGTGTGTCTAAGCAAAAGCTGTAATTGAATTGGTTCGTTTTCTTTTTACTCACTGCACATAATAGTAGTTTGATTCAAATTTAATAAAAAAGTATTGCTTTCAGATTCGTTAAGTTTGCACTATATACAAGAAATATTTAAAAAATTGTTAACACTGGCATTATCAAAATTAAATGAAATTTCATTTAATTATCGACATGATCTCTGATGAATTGAGTAAAATAAAATATAATTATTTTTGAAGTTGCTCTATTCTCATTCAATTGACCTAATTTTGTAAATAGCATTTTAATTTTTAGCTATTTTACTATATGTGTGTGCATCTATAAACAATTATTTCAAAAAGAAGGAAGAATGATGCAATTTTAATTAACAGACTCTTCCGATGTGCGTGAAACCAGACAAAAATGTATTCATTGCATTTTACCTATTTCACAGATAGTTCTCCAATATTTGAATGGTAACTATCAAATATTAGTTGACTGCTGGAAAGGAAGTATATAATATAAAGAACCGAAAGATTGACAAGAAAATTAAAGCAAAAAGATAATTAAATGGAAACGGAAAGTTAAATGTCAAGACGAAAGACTGATTCCCGTGGAATAAAAACTTGGTTGATTACATCAAAAAATACTGCAGAAACCCAAAGTTGACAAAATTTTCATCAACCCTGAACATAGTATCACAATACACTATTTTCATAGGAAAAGAAAATTCTCACGTGATGATTATTTCGGTAAATACCTTACTTATCAAATACTTCGTTTATATTACTCCATTTGAAACTTGACAAACTTTGCTTCAGACATGGGAGCTTTCGATTTAAAACAACTGTACATGATTTAACGCAAATGAACCGACATTAATATTACAAAATTATTGGGCGTATCGAATATATCAAGCTACAGAAAGTTGTAGATTAAATGTTATCTAAAATCCCACACTGGTCTAGAATCAAAATATTTTACGAAACTCACTTTCATATAAATACAAAGATATTACCTGATATATTTTAACTGTGTATATGTAAATAACGAGTCTGGTTGTTTTCCTGTTTCCTTTTTTAAATTTTTATAATTTTATATTAATGTTGCGATGACTTTTGTTCAACAAAATTAGATATTTCGAAACGAAATGAAAATACAAGGATTTTTCTTTTCAGTTACAAAATTTAAAAACATGGATTTTTCATTTCGTTTAAAAAAATTAAAAACATTTGTAAAATGATAAATCTGATTTTTCTTCCGAAGAACGGTTTTTAACTAAAGAACTTGTAGCTATATATTTAGGGACTTTAGGATGGATGTATATGAATTTTAATTATTTGTTTTTATGATCATTTTAAATGTGTTACAAAACACAAGGCCACGTGGTTAAACGTTACGCGAGTCAACATGGTAATGCTTTTCATTTAATTACACAATTCTTACTTCCAAATATTTAACATACCTTTATTTACTGATACAACTTTTGGTTATAAAATATTGTAACGTACACGTTGACCTATTTAAAGGGGTTCAACAATTTTTAGGTAGAGAAAAAACCATTAGGCGAAAATCAAAAATTAGATTTTTTTTAAAAAGGAATTTTTTGAAAAATCTTCCCGCCAGTCGTACAAATCAATTTTATTCGAAAACTATTCTACTAAATCTGCATCAGTCAGTTTATCATTTCGTCAAAGGGCAGCACGGCTATTTCAAGATCTTCTAAATCTTCCTCGCACATTAACTACTCTTGAAATTTGATCTCTTGAAAGTACCCTACTATTACCAATTCAAAGTCTTTTTGGTATTTTTTTAAAAAACACACTATAAAATCGTATAGCTAAATAATCCCAATCTAACTAGCAAAACAATCTCTTTTCAGTTTGGTATATATATATATATATATACAAATATATATATAAATATTTATATATATATATATATATATATATATATATATATATATATATATATATATATATATATATTTATTAGGTGTCCCTTATTTTTCAAAGTTTTTATTTTGTAACGCATACCTTCTAATTTTTTTCAATTGGCCATAAAACACTCCAAAATAAATATTTATCTTATTTGAAGCACCGCAACCCGTGCCGAGTTGCACGCGAAACATGTTCATACAAGTAAGGCGGATGATCGGCGCGTACTCGCTCTATAGTCATTTGTTTCCGAGTTTTCACCGGCGTATCGCTTAATTAACGTGCATAATAGTTTATTTTCAAGATTTCAGTGGAAGTTAGAAGTAATAAGAAAAATATTTTCTTGGTTGGTGAGATAAATCACCAAATAACCGGTACAAAGTTGCCGTCCAATCGTCAAGTTCTCTCAGTTCTGTTTTTTAATATTCGCGAGGTAAAATTGACTGTTAATGAAAGTGCAAATCTTGTGATTCGTGAGTGCATCATATTTTGGGAGAAAGCTAGAATACCTACCAGATCTGTACCTAATTGTGTGAAAAAACTTGTGGATCTTTACCATGTTTGGAGAGAGCTACAAAAAAAATTGTAAAAAAACACAGGACGTTTATAAGCACCGCGAGGAGAAGCTTGAAAAAGATTTAGATAATTTATTTGATATCGCACATGCCGATGCTCTATAAAGTCTCAAAATAGAGGAAGACAAAATATTCTTACAGAAACGAAGAGAGCCAGGGCGTTCGGGTTGCTTAGCGGGTGTTGACAAAAAGTTAGTTGAGAAAAAAGAAAGAGTAAGGCAGAGAAAACTAGGAGAAGAGGAAAAAAGACTAAAGCATTTGACTGATATGAATTTATTGACTTCAGACACCTCTATCCCACCTCAAGATCTTCAAGAACAGTCTACCAGTTCTGACGAAAGTTTGGAAGAAAATTTACCTTCCACCTTGCAATCGCAATCCGTGACTTCGCTATCTGCTACAAAAAGAGGAAGGACGTGTTTTATTACCCTTAAACTAGTTGCAGCTTTAGATATATGTAAACTAAGTGTAAGGGATTCTGTTTACATACTTCAGGCTGTTGTAGAAGCAATTGGTCTTGGTTGTGAAGACTTTCCTATCAACAAGTTTTCTATTCAACGAATTCGGACCTAAATGAGAAAAGAGAGAGCGGAATCGATAAAAACTGATTTTCAGAACAACGTGCCTGAAATTGTAACTATTCATTGGGATGGAAAGCTATTGCCCGGTTTAAATATGACAGGTTCAAAAGAAGAACGCCTGCCAATTCTCATTTCATTCGGAGAAAAAGACCATCTTCTAGCAGTGCCAAAACTCGATAGTTCTACTAGCAAAGATCAAGCTGAAGCTGTTTTAAATGCCCTTTCTGATTGGGATCTCAATGACAAGGTACAGATTATGTGCTGCTACACAACGGCTTCTAATACATGCAGCTTAAATGGGGCTTGTGTGCTCTTGGAGCAAAAATTAGAAAGGGAATTGTTACTTTTTGCTTGCCGCCATCATATGTATGAACTAGTACTGAAATGTGTGTTTGAATCAAAGATCCATCCAGTTACTAGTAGTCCTGATATCCCATTATTTAAAAAAATTAGAGACAATTGGAAGAACATTAATGCAACTGCTACCGAAACATGTACTGATTTCGTAAAGAAATATTTTTGTGAAACGATGATTAACAAACATTATTATAAAAAAGAAGTACTGAAATATATTATACGTGACGATTATCGAGAGTTGATTGAACTGTGTATAGTGTTTTTGGGGGGAGATAATGAAAAGAAATTTAAAATCAGACCACCTGGCGCCATGCATCAGGCAAGATGGATAGCAAGAACTATCAACTCTTTAAAGATATGCTTGCTGCAATCACAGTTTAAAATGAGTGCTAAGGACAAACGAGCACTGCAAGATGTTTGCTTATTTATTGCAATGGCTTATGTAAAACCCTGGCTTGAGTGCAATTTGGCGGTAAAAGCTTCGAATCAGGATTTATGTTTCCTAAAAACATTGAAAAACTACGAAACAGTCGACCAAGTGATTTCTAAAGCAGCTCTGACCAAGTTCAGCCAACACTTGTGGTATTTATCAGAAGAAATAGTTTTATTTTCATTATTTGATGATGAAGTTGATACACAAACCAAATCTGATATCGTATCAAATTTATAAAGGGAAAGTCTGTATGATTTTGAGAAGAGATATATTCCATCAAAGAAATAAATATCTGCTTCTTTGTACGGTGAGTTGAATAAGGGTTTTTTTTAATTTTATCATTAGAAAATGTGATAATTTTGTTAATATATTTCTTTTATTGTTTCAAGAAAACGTTTGAGTGATTTCCTGACCATCAAGAGCACAAATTTATTATCGCGGTTAAAAATTAGTGACGTTTTTCTGCAAGAAGACGTCTCTTCATGGGAACAAATCCCTTCCTTTCAGAAAGCTAAAAAAAAGTTATGCACTTGAAGGCAGTCAACGATACAGCAGAGAGAGGTGTGAAGCTCATGCAAGATTTTCATGGATTAAGAACTGCTGCAGAAGAACAAAAACAGTTCTTGTTACGTTGTGTACAAGAACACAGAAACTTGTACTCAGATTGCAAGAAAGATACTTTAAAAAAAAAGTATCCTGAATCCTGAATTATATATCTTTTTCAATTTCATAAATAAATACATAACCTTAATTAATCTTCTACTGTTTTCTATTATAAAATATGTATTTTGATCATAATATAGCTTACATGCAACTAAGTCTTCTCAAACCGTTGTTTAGAAAAACAATGATGCCTTGTCGGCACGGGTTGCCATTGTCATATGACGATGAAATTTTGCACGAAGGCAGGGTTTAGTACTATAAAAAGAATTAGAGGGTATGCGTTACAATATTTAAAAAAAAAACAAATCGGTGATATAAGGGACACCCTAATATATATATATATATATATATATATATATATATATATATATATATATATATATATACATATACATACATGTATGTATTTACCAAACTTATATGTGTGTGTACCTTTCTGGCTCTACGGACGTATTTACTATTAGATAAATATAGACTCAACTCAACGGTCTAGGAATAAAAAAATAATTGATTATAAAAAAGATCCATTATTTTTTACAAAAACTTGATGTTAAATAATCGATTTACCCATACAAAAAATGTATTACACAAAAATCGATATTTTCATTACCGATTTTTTATTATTTTACTCATCGTCTACTTACGCAGTCTACTTTCAGTTACCCAACTTATCACTCCTAGCTGCTTGCTTTTAAATCAATGTTTCGTTAAAGTAATGAAACCTTTCAATATATAGGGTCAATTAGAATAACGAACGAACTATTTTACTAACATGAAGGGAAGAAATTTAAAGGATATCGTTTTTTTTTTCTTCATTAATAAAGTTTGGAATACGAAAGTTTGCATTTGCTTTTGAAATGGTATGTTATAATAGTGTTTTCAGTGAAATAATTTGGTTGTGATTTGTTTTTAACGATAATAAATAATGTCTAGCAAGAAACTAAAGAGTTGTTGGTATTAGCAGTTAAATATAAAAATTAAAACTGGTAGTGCAAAATTTAAAACCGTTGAAAAGTTTTAAAAACTTGTAATAATAATATTAATTTAAAAGAGCACAAAGAAAGAAAACATCCGGCGTACATCAGTAGTAACATAAGTAATGAGGTAATTATTATAATTAATTCTTTTTACCTACGGGTTATTTCATGTGAAATTAACACATTCGGAATGAAAAGTGCGCAGCATAATTTTAATTTTAATAAAAATTAACAGAGGATAACCGCTATGGTAGAAGAGAAGCTATAACTACCATAACCTTTTTTTTATTAACAATTCAATTATGATATTCCGATTAAAATATCATGCGTTATTGATATCACACGCTGTAGATTCATTGATCGATGTTGACTTCATAAGATGTACACTGTATGTGACCCATATATACAACACACCTTAGTTAAAATAAATCAAAAATTAAAAATTTAAAACATGGGAGATTAATGTTGTCGCTTAGCAAGTTACAAGTTTTCACTTCCCGCCGCGGTATATATAAGGCCATCGGCTTGCTTGAAGAAACAAATAAACAAACATGACCCTTGTCATCAAGGGTATCGTAAAAAATAAATAAGGCTGTTAAATAAAATTCAGCAGATTTAATTTAATATTAAACTTGTCGCTCCAAAATACTTACACTGTTAGTTGTGTGGGGTACGTGTGGACCCCAGGATATACTTGTGAAGAAAAGAACAAATTAAATAAGTGCAAACATTTGTTTTATATAAAAACTTCCAGAATAACATCTTAACTTAACAAAAATATAAATCTTTTAGGAAACAACAAAAGTATGAACTTCTAACAGAGTATTTAAAAATTATTTTCAATTACTTGGTACATAAATCAGTAACTTTAATAAGTGTTCATTATACATAAATTAGTTGCTTTTACCACACTTGGTTTTCGTTTTCCTATTAGCAAATTTACTAATTTAATTTTTCTATAAGTCATTTAGGATTAATTTAGATGACAATGACCTTTGGAATCACTTTAACTGATTTCAGAAATTGAAGATTTGGGATTATTTAGCAGTCAGCTTTTCAGGGACTGTAGCAGAGTGGGAATTTCAGTTGTCTTGGTTTTAAAATATTTTACAAATTCTGTGGAAGTTTTTGAAGGAATTTTCTTCTGGTTATATTACTGCTATTATTCATATTATAAATAACATATACTTTTATTGTAGCTACTTTGAAAAGATGAAAAAAGATTACCATAAGCCATTTTTTGGAGAGCTGGGCTACATTGCAAGTTGCACATAATTTTTCTGTCAACACCACCCTTGGTTTTATTATAAAAATATATTATTTTAGATTTTTTCTGGTCATTTTATTATATAGGTTTACCACGGTACATAGTAGATAGTGAAATCACTGTCTTAGATTTTTTTTATACATAGGAAACAAGAGTTAGTTCCTTACACACGCAAATTTAGATAAATTCACTTCAGTTCTCTTTTGAGGTAAAAACTATGATTATTCCATCCTTTTTGTTCTTTTGGAGAGTTCCAACTAATGAAAAAGTTCCAAACAAAGCTATACCTGACTCCTAAGGGAACCTATTAGAGGCGCAGCTGTATATAGAGGTCTAATTTGGTGCGACATTCAGTAGTCTTTATCGTATTCGTGGTAGCCAACAGTTTTTCATGGGCTTGCCAAATATCACTATTTTCAACAATATCAGCGGTCGAGAATATAACGTTTTATTTTGCGTGGGTTCGGGATGTTCTTTAATAGGTCTTTTAAGGTAGTTAATTATTTTTGATAAAGCATCTAGATGTAATATTTTAAAACGTGGATCGAAAAATGTCGCCATCATAAGTGAACTTCTTGGATATTCTTGAATAATTTATGAAATCATATATTAACGATCTTTTTAATTTAATGGACAGCTCATGTGAGACATCTGTTGTCTCCAATTATTCTCTGAGGCACTTTATCATGGAAATAGCTTTACTTCCACTCAGACGTTTTTTGCTACTCAATTCTTCGCCTAAGTTACGTAAGTTACGTTGCAAGTAATATCACTTTCTCTAACTGTTACATTATTATTCCTCTATATTTTGCATACTTGTTGCAACATAAGCTTACTTAACTGGAAAGAAGATCCCTTAGGAGTCAAGAATAGCTTTGAGGAAATTGATCCCAACCTAACACAGTTAGCGTGTAAGCACCTTCTGATGCCAGCTTCGTCGGCTCCAGGCGAAATATTGTTTTCTAAAGCCGGCAAAATCTTTAGAGAAACGTCCAAGATAGAAAGTATTTCCTAATTGAAAAACAAATTTGTCTCTCTAACCGTCGGATAATATTTTCGAATCGTAGGTTAAATAAAGAAAATTAATAAAAAAATTAAAAAAAATGTTTTAGAAATGAGTTAGTTATTAGATTCTAAATTTAATAGAAACCAAGAAGCGAAGAAAACACAGCTTGCATAACTTTGACTTTCCCACTTTGTTAAATTCATAATTTGTTATGTTCAAATATTTACATCTTACTCACTTTTAGAACTATGTTTAAGATTAACCAAAAATTGCCCTAAACTATAATTTATGAAATTAAGAAAATAATTAACCGTCCAAGATAATTGTACCATCCAAGACAATTGATCGAGCACATTTGAGTAACATCGCACAGTCTTCAAAATAATTTTCCATACTCCAAAGTGCCGTTCAATTTTCTCGTCACTGCTATTGGGTAGATGGTAAAATGTATACACTATATGGCTAATAAATGATGTACTCAAGTTCTGAATCTGATAGACAACAATAACATATTTACGAAGAAACAACATTTATTTCAAAAATTGCAACCAGCTCAAAATGGCCCAGCGGACTGAAATATACAGCTGAAGCAATTACAATAAAATTGTAATATGTAATGAATGTATACATCTAAAAACAGGCACAATATTATAATTAGGTTAATATAAGTACAAATTGTGCAGGGCGAATTAGAATTAGGGTGCTGCAGATCATATTTGGATCAAAGAAGGATCTTCTTAAAATAATTACAAAAAAAAAACCATGCATTCCCTTTGTTGTGCCCTTCAAATATTATTGAAGTATTTATATTATATAATATATGCGACCAGCGTTCAATTGAAAAAAAAAACCTGTAATAACATTATTCGTGACAATCATAGTTTTATTGTCGCTGACAACAATTGCCAGATGTCAGAATTTCTCCACAAAAGTAAATTATTCTTGGAATATATATCACCAATATTTCTAAAATACGGTGCTTGTGTTCTGAAGAGGTCAACAAGATTTACAATTTCTGTATATAACGTAAGCTGTAAATACAATATAAATATAATATTATGAAAGTGTAATATAGTGCATGTCGCAAATATGAATATGTTGTAGCACCCGCGAATATTCTCTTGGAAGTTAGGTACGGCTATAAATTAACACATCTCTTACCGCAATTAGAATTATTATCAAAACATTAAAACCAATAAATAAAAGCAATTATTTGAAACATTGAAATTATACTGAAATGATGAAATTATATATATATATATATATGTATGTATATATATATATGTATATATATATATATATGTATATATATATATATATATATATATATATATATATATATCAGTTATCAGCAGAACGTATGTTTTAACTCCAAGCTTCTCGTGAAGCAGAAAATAGTGGTTCATTGTCAAGTCAAAATAAACATTTGTATACATATTGTAAATTCTACTAGCGTTTATACAACAATAAGATAATTATTTATTATATATTAAGAACAATAGTCGGAAAATTGGAAATATTTTTTGCAGAATATGAACAATTTTCGAAACATCGCAAAATATATCTTAATAAAAAATATTTTTCGAACCTATTATAAAATTAAGCGAAGTATAACTGAAAATCAAACTGACTCGAATATAACTGTAAATTTTATCCTGAGAGGTTATTTGGCTTTAAATATATTCTGTTTAGCTTGTGAACAAACCTTGTAAAAAGTTACGTATTGGCTTTAACTTTACATCTCTACTTTATGCAATACTATTTTCCTTATTGCATGGGCTTGAAATGTATCAGAACTTTTCGAATATGAAACATCTGGCAGCATATCTGATAATTTTTTTTTGTGGAAACTTGGTATTGAGTTTTAATTATCCAAAGTAAAATAATTCTCGCTCTAGGTGAAAAGATTTTGTCGATACCTAGGTAATTTGTAATATCCTAGTATATTTCCCAACCTAAACCAAACAGTTGTTAAAAAAGTTTCTTCCAGTTTTGAGAGAAACGTTATCTAAATAACTATTATTTTGATATTGAAAAACTTCCAGACTGTTAGAATGATTCTTCTTAACGAAACTGACAATTTATTAATCAGCAGCAATAATTCCAGTTTATCTACCGGCCTTTAAGCAATTGTCTATTACGTGATAGTAATTAAGGATTTTCGTGTTGCCTGTTCGTTATACTAAGTGCCTCGTGTAATAATAACTAGAATAACTTACTGGGAAATATTTGGTAAAACAGTACGTAGTAATTAAAAGGATTGATTGATTGTGCTTGGGCGATGGAACCTTGTCAATTATTTCTGGCATGAGTTACGTGAATTTCTAGAATATTAAAATTAAGGACTGTGCTTAATCTTTAATTTAAGGGAAAAGGATGCAAGATAGTGTTTTTCAACAATCTTTTTACTATCACTAAAATTTTAATAATATTAATTTAATAGAGACGAGTGAAGAATTAGAGTGAATGTGGATATATCCGAAGTACCAGGAAAACTAAAAAATATTTATAACTTCTTATAGTTCATAAAGGGGAAAAACAAACTATGAAAAATTATACATTTCTAAATAATACCCTCTTTCTGAATAGATTAGGCAAACTGTAAGAGCAGTACTTATACTAGAAAAAATGCTTACTAACGTACATGTTAATAAATATATATGAAAGAAATAATAACAAGATAAAGCAATACGCCTTGTGGTTTCGCCAGCTTCTCATTCGATGAGTTAAACATATCGTTAATGTAAAATAAGCATTTTCGAATGTTCAGATTAAAGTAACAGTGATTTAATAGTTACTTGTTATTATTATTGCACATAGAAACGTTGGAAACATAAAAAAAATCGTTCGTATACTTCTTTCCTGTAAATATACAAGTCAAATTATTAGACAACACTGACATTACACACATGTAATCCCCGAAAAGTAATCGAAATTATTTTTCAAATGAAACACAAGATTGTAATATGTAGTGGAGATAGCTCCAAAAGCATTTCATCCACTGTGCGTAAGGAAGACAAAAAGACGTAAAGTAATCATTTAAAGTCAACGTAATGTCGTCTGCGTATCTACTGTGTCACGCTGGATTGATGCGCTCTGCTTGATTAAACTCACTCGTAGCAGGAAGAGAAGAGGTAAATAAAATGTATACTCGACGTGTATTTGATGTGGAAGTTGGAGACGGATGATCAGGTCTTTTTGTCTGACTATATGCCAAACCTATATAGCCTTATATTTAACTAGCTGTTCATATTGGTTTTAACCGAAAGAAAAGGCTGTAGTTGCATTTTGTTTTATTCATTTTTATATAATATTTATTAAGTGTTAACGATTTTACAGAAAGTCTGAAATGGGCGTTCTTTTATTTCCATATAAGTGCATAAACACTCATTTTTATGTCTTTTACTGTAATTATTCCAAAATTTCAGTATATTTTCCACACCCATTGTGACACATTTAGGGTTTGAATTTAAAAAAATAATTTATTAACGTGTTTTTAAAAATCTCATACTTGTAGGTTTTGTCAGTAAGTGGCATATTTCTGTTATGTATATACGATAACATACCATATGTTTGTATGTGTTCGCGTGTGTATTTACAAATATTTACTATTTTTTAATAATAAATATATTATGATATATTTGTTACTAGAGTAATTTTTTGAAATTAATCAAAATATAACGGGTGTTAAAAAATAGTATTACAAAATAATCACGTCCAAAAAACACACAAAGGACACAATACTAATGAAATATATTGTGACTTTTAGCGAGAGCAAAGAACCAATACAAAATATTTTGAAAGCTAAGAAAGTAATTCGTATCTGAAATTATTAATACGATTCCGCAAAAAAAAAACAATTCTTTATAAATGTTGCTTTATTCTAACTACTCGGAATAATTAATTTGAAACGTATGATGGCGTAAGTTTAAATAAAAATTAGAGGCGTGTGTAGTATTCATGAGAATTCTTGTCTCAAATTAATTTTTAAATTCTGGCTTTGTCCGCTAATGTGAATTAGTTCTATTACATAACATAATACAATTTTTTTGAACTATTGCGAAGGAGTTAAAATAACATTTGACTTTTATTGAAAAACATTTGTTAAATATATACTTCTTTCATAGGTTTGAATTTTTAAAGCCCCTGATATATTAATAAATGGCAAAATTAATAACTGATATTGAAACAAAGAATCAGGTTTTTTTATATTTTTCCCCTGTCTTTCTCAATAATAATAATTTATCTCAGAAATGGAATAATTTCCAGGAAAACCTATTGCGAGTTTTGCTGTCCTCATGACGAAATCCGATTGTAACATGTGTGTAAATACTTTATTCCCTCATCTGTAGTAAAATGCGTGTCTCTCACGGGTAGTTGCCTCAAAAGGGTGCGCGCTTTTGGAAACATTGCAGTTGTTATATTTCCCGCGTATTTTTTGTTTTTCAAATATATAATAAATATGTATTAACGTAAAGGTGATTATACTTCATAATAATAAATCAAATCAAATTTGACAAGGTATCAAAATCCTTACTTTTTTTTATAATTTATATACTTTGTCTTTCTTTCAGCTAATCAACTAATCTACTCTTAATTAGTTTCAAAATGTGAATATTAATAATTCTCAATTATTTAGTTGCAGAGCTGGAAAAAAGCAAGTAATTTATAAACATTTTCAAAATTGATAACAGAAACTTTTTAGTAACATGTCTGTACTTCTTA
This sequence comes from Druceiella hillmani, assembly GCA_039881145.1. NCBI lineage: Eukaryota > Metazoa > Arthropoda > Insecta > Lepidoptera > Hepialidae > Druceiella > Druceiella hillmani. The sequence continues at coordinate 11,299,109 of JAYKKI010000014.1, forward strand.
CACTTTACTGTATAATATTTTTGATATTCTGTGTTATATATGTAATTAAATAAGCCTTCTGTGCTCCTTTCTATGATATCTGCATTGTTGCAATTAACTGAGCTAAAAAATTCTCAATATATGTGAATATAAATCAATAAGTTTTACGAGATCCAAATCAATTAACGTCAAAAATTAAAATGGATTTTTAATAAAAAAAAAAGAGAAATTAAGCAGACTATTTTTTTTTCCAGCAGCTGATTCCAAGTCCTCGTGATTTAAAAAAAAAACTAAGATTTATCGATGTTCCAGAAGCAAAGATTCAGTTTAATTAACCTTATTGTATCATATTTGATAATAACGCAACACTCCTTTTAATACACAAAAACTAGAATTTCAAGTTTTTTTTATTTAATAGAATCGTCAAATAGAGGATTTTCCTCATTGTTAAATAGCATAAATGTTTTATACAACATTTTCATTTTGCTAGTAGCCCTACAGGTAAGAGTCAATTGTAGTATTCTCCACATTCTTTCAAACTTTTCTTAGCAATACATACTTTTTTATTCATATTTATACGAGTTCATACTTTATTATTCATATTTTGGGTACATAAAACTTTTTCTGGTCTATCTGTAATTTTTTTACATTCTTTTACTTATTACCTATGTCATATATTTTTATCACATATTTATTTGATCCATGCATACGTATAGTTATATACATTTAAGTTTTTTGCTTCTTATAATATATGTTATCATTTTCACAGGCCAAATCGTCAACTTTTATCTAATTTTTTTTATATAAATAGTAAATTTATAACCAAGTGTTGCCAATATGGAAAGCAATTAATTTAATTGCTTTTAATTCTTATTAGAGTTTCGTTTGAATATTAAGTAAAAAAAAGTATTTTCTTTTATATTACATTTACTTTTATTACGATTTAATCGAACATTAAAATAGTATTTCCACACATGTATTGGAACATTACTGCTTATTGCTGTTTCGCGAGCATAGGGTGATTGCTCATTATTGGTTAAGCTCATTCATAAGTGATGTATTTGTTTGGTTAGTTATTCTAAATGCCATGCAAATTTCAAAACCGGCAATATTCTTTTCCTATTTTTGTGTTAAATTTATAAATTTCCTCTAATTTATTCCCAATTTTGGTTTTTAAATTAATTAAATATTTTCAATTGTGTGTTGTAATTATTACTTCAAACACCCTTCGTTGTTCTATTAATCTTAGCCTTCATGATTTGGTTTACATTTGTTTCTTTGAATATCTCCTAATTGGTCGTTTTCTCTTTATTTATAATCGATTGAATCAATAAAAATATATTTAATGTTACAATCTCTATCAGGGAAAATATATATTTGTTGATCGTATGCAAATATGTTATCGTTTTATCAATTTTGATCTCTTCCTATAATAATGTTAAATGTGTCTTCCCATTTTCATATTACCGTTTTACACTTCAGCATTTTTGATTCTTTACTTGTCATTCAATAATATATTAGGTTCCAATTAAAATTTTTACTATCTGACAGTATTTATGTCTTTAAGGTTGTATTCTGCTTTTAATTGTTTCTGATGATTATGGACTGCAAAATAATTTCTAAGTCGATAACTCTTCTCACCTAGAGTAAACCTTCATGAATGAAAATAATCATTTCAATAATATTTTTCCCCATTTCTAAACCCATTTTCTAATTTGCAATATTAGTATCAAATAACGTATTTTGATTTTTATGTAATCACAAAATTATTTCGTGTTCTTCTATATTTTTCAGATTATATATGATATATTTGTACACGTTGCCATAAACCGTCTTCTGTAAATATGATAATTAAAAGTATGGAATTTAGGCTTTGTAAAATTTTTTAAAGAAATTAAGACAATAAATTTCTATAATATCAATAAGAAGAAAAAATAAAAAAATTGACGGTATAAAATTTTTAACTAAAAGTAAAGCCAAATGTAAAAAAAATATTCTTTTTAAACTTGATTAATAGTGATGGCTTCAATTCGCAGCGGAAAATTATTTAACCGTTATCGATATTTCTTTATATTTTTACCATGAATATGTATGAGACAATAAAATGTTTTACCTGGAAGATACAACAGGCAGCGCAAAATAAAATTTAAAAAGATTCAAAATATAATCATAAAGTCTGGAAGCTATAAAGCGAAAGCAAAAATATTGAATGAGCTATTGGGAGAATATTCTAATAGAATTTATATGGTAAACTCACATACACATTTAACTGGGACATGCTAACTTGAAAATACACGCTTACTGGAAACATTTGCAATAGTAATTTATTAAAATCATTTGTTGGGTACGTGCATCCAAAAAGTTTCCGTATTGTTGTTATGTTTGTAATAAATGCATTTTCCATTAATTGCCTATTTTATATAGAATATTATATCCGTTTGAACTGGCTAAGCTTTATTTCTTAATAGACACTGTACTCTTTAATATATTTATTTGAAAATTTTACGACTATCCGTACTAAAGTTTACAAAGAAACGCTATATCAGAGTTTATATTTCTATTAAAAATATTTGATCTTCCAAATTTTCGACAGTTGTTGAAAAAATTCTAAAGAAATATTTCCGAAAAATTAACATTTTATATACTTCCCAAAAAATTTGAATCTCGTCCAAAATTCAATAATGTGTCTCTTGTGTATGAGAAACGACGAGTCACAATATTGCATTAACCATTTAAGAGGGAAATCTTAAGTATTCAATTTAAGATATTATTTTACTAAGTGTAACTTTGAAGCAATATGATACGTCCAATTTCTAATAGTTTTAGGGGCAACCTAGATTTTAAAGACAATTTTATACACTCGAATACACTGAAGACATCCTTATGAATATTTCCTTATAATTCAATTCACTAGCAAAACATATAACGGAAATACCAAGTAAAGATATACCGAAGAGTATTTCACCAAACTAAGAAAGATCGATAAAGGCTTAGAGAAATAATTTAAAATAAGATTGAATAAGCTGACTCAAAGTGGCAAGCGGAGAAGGAAGTGAAATATACGCTCGAAGCTTACTTGATATATGGAATGTAATAGATAATAGATGTTGTATTTTATTAGATAGTATTTTTAACACTTTTCCTAACTAAAAAATATTAATGTTAGAGTCAGTCAAATAGAGTTAATTTAAACCATTTTTCATATATCATATACTGAATCTTTCATCATATACTGAATCTTTCTTCATAAACACAAAATCTTAACATCTAGGATTTTTAATATATATTTTTCAAATTGCACTTAAACAACAGTCGCTGAGGCTATGGTAAACTTTAGTAGTTTTTAAGTAATAAATGACATAAATACAAGTTTCTTAGCCTATTGCCTATTGCCGGGACTTTTGAAGTTTACTTCCAATTATGTACGAAAAAATCGATCAATTGGAAGAAGTACTTGCACAGTTAATTATACATGCCATCAGCCGCACACTTAAATTTTTAATAGTGATGAATTTTGCCTATGTCAGATCTACTCTCGACTTTGGACGTCTGCAAAAATCACCATTCAAAGATGACGGTGGCGCTTCATATAGTCTGAGTGCGAATTAATTCTAAGAAATTTTGAAAAAACATGTGGACAAAAGTTGTTCTTAACATCGAGAAAAATAAATCGAATTTTTTTTCTGTTAAACCATTAGTTCTGTTTTCCGTGGTACAAAAGTTATAAGATAATAAACAAATACGTTTTTCAAAATATTCGCATTAAAATTTTTCAATTCTGATTATTTTGTTTCAATATAGATTGATGACCTAATTCTCAGTATATATGATTTTTCTGTGCGACTCATTTGTTAATAAAGGTGGTACAGGGAAAAGGGTATTTCCCGAAAAATATTTAAAGACATTATAAAAAAAATTCTTAAAATGCATTTTTGAGTTTTTGCTTCGATAAAAATGAATTCGACATGTTTCACGAATTTTCTCATCCGCCTCTAGAGATTAACTCTAAGAAATCCAGTAAATTTTTCACGTCTATTATTGAGTCACCATATTCTGTATCTCTACTAAATTATCAGTAGTTGCGTTGAATAGTTTCCGAGACAATCATCGTGCAAGATAGACGGACAGACATACAGACAATCACTGAAGTGTTTCTAACAGTGCTATCTTCTGGCACTTTTGTTACAAAATACTGAAAGGGAAATTGTATACTTAGAAACCATTATCGCAAAATATTTAAAATTCCAAGAAAATGTCGTCCGTTTCTTCAAGCATAAGATTATTTACAGATAAAGAATGGTACTAATTATTACAATAAAGCATCGTAAGAATTATGTTAATATATGTATATATATATATATATATATATATATATATATATATATATATATATATATATATATATATATAAATATATATATATATATATATATGTATATATATATATATATATATATATATATATATATATATGTGTGTGTGTGTGTGTATGGGTAAAGAACGGCGAAGACCTAATATTCATTTATGTACGCATTAACATTTAGAAAAATAATGATATCACTTAGAAGATGTAAGAATCATAATATCCGCGAGCACCAAGTTAGACAACTTCCGTGTGTAAAAATAAAAATTAATATATTTGATGGAAGACTAAGCCTTCTATATTTTCTCTGAACAAGATGTATTCCACGAATACGATTACATTTACTACGCTCTACTGACTTTGATCCGAAAATCCCTGACATTGACCCGAAAGAGACATGCGACAATTGTTAAAAGAGAGCTTTATTAGCACACACATGCGCGTCAATTCATTCAACGCGTGCGAGTTTTATATTCGGATTTCGTCTAGAGAAAAGCCGAATGTTTGTTTCATGACGTTTAGCAAAAGAAAATGGTGCGCAGTGTTACTTTGCTTGTGGTAGAGAAATATTTTCTTATATTAACGCTATATGTGTTCTTACATATAACTGATAGAAAACAATTTTCTTACGTTAATTTATAAATTCTTTTCAACCGAGTCGTCAATAATTTACTGAAACATGAAGAAGAAGAGAAATATTAATAATATACGTCTGCATAGGGGATGGTCAAAACGCTTTTACAGTAGTGTACCTGTTTTCTTTTACTTTTTTTCACAGAAAACAAGATTTCCTTGACAGTAAAAATTGGCATTATTATGTCCGTTTTATGAATAGGTCTACCACAAATATGTTATAGTAGAAAACTGTAAGTTGTTGCCAATATATATATAACATGTTATTGATGTGAATAGATACCTAAAATATAATCAAAATATAATTGTTTTTAATAAGGAAAATTAATGGTTACGTTACATTATGTGTTATTATACCAGTACACACAAAATAACTGTCCATATATTAAATACAAATAAAAAAAAAATATATAGTCATGATAATTTGTTAATAGTAAAAAGCCCCAAAAGTAAGTCTAGAGGCTTACTTTCATTTGTCATACACTGGTATTTTTTTAACTGCTAATCAGGACAAATGTTATGTTAAGAGTGAATGTACAAAAAAAGTATCGGTAATCAAGAAAAAAAAATAATAACAAGTTTCAACACATTGCTTATTATTTTTTGAATTTATTTTGCTTTGTACCTCTTGTATTTTGTATTTCCGTAAATATTTTGAACAATCTAATAAATAAATAAAATCAAAATTTTTATTTATTACATCTGAATACTTAGCTTTAAAATATTTGTTCCATTTGCATATTCGACTACTAAAACGGATCTAATATTAAAAATGTGTCTATCTGTCTCTCTTTCTGTACGAATAGATTTAACACTAAAACTATAAAATACTTGTAAATAGTAACCCCGGGGCCACTTTCGTTTTAGTTTCATTGTGACATGTCAAACAGTTCCGAAGTTATATGATGAAAAGTTTACTTTAAAAATTTAACAATATCTCTGCCGCGTGGTTGTTGAGCAGAGGAAGGAAAGATTTAGGAACACGGGGGAACAGACAAGGAAACGAAGTGAGGATACTGAAGTTAGCCCGCTCGGCATTTAAATTAAAAATTAGTTCGGCTAAAAATCATGTAATTTTCAGTGACTGATCACAAATAATTGAATCACAAAATAAATGTTTTTAAATATTGCACTTGCGTTTCAAAATTTCATACGAACGAAGTAACAAGATACTGTTAGTACCATTACATAATAAATAAGTAGCAAATCCATATGAAGCACGCGCAAAATAATATGCACATAAGTAGGCGCTTATGTGCCCTGTCCGCAGTATATGTACGATCATTGACCAACTCAATAAGAGGCCAGGACAACTAGACACTCCATTTTTTCGTGGCAAAATACTTACGTAATAAAATTAAATTGTACCTTGCCAACTAAAATTATAATTAGACTATTAGATTAGAATATTTTAATAACATCGGAAGAAATTGTCTTCCGAAAAAATTACAATTTTTAATATTTGTTTTCCATTTTTATATTTCATTAAGCCAATTATATAGAAGAATCAGTCGCAAATTTTTTTAGATTGCCCAAACTGCGCCCACTTATTGATTCCAATCGTCGGAGATTCTTTGTCGGTTGATCTGTATAGAGATTATAGTGTCAATGATATTATAATAAATAAACATATCATCACCACAATGAAATTGATTCTCAAAGTGAAGTTTGTTTTTATTATCACTATCTTATTTATGTATATGCCTTCGTTGACTCTTTCTATTTTATTATAGTAGCTGTGTGAGAACTACCGGGAGGTACTAATATTTTTGTTTTATTCGAATATTTGGTATCTTCTTCATATAACGTCATAGTATACAAATATAATGTTCTTATACTAACTTAAATCAAATCATTCTGAAAATCATCATAAATTTTTTTAACTTTAAAATAATTTAAATATTACAGAATGATTTTTACCCTGCTTAACATTGTGTTATCCCACACAATCTTCTAACAAAATATTTGTTAAATATGAATGATAACAAGACATTCCTTAACGCTTGCATTTTTAGATTTTTCTTAACTAAATGAAACTACGTGATGTAGAATTAATTCTATTTTATTTAAATTTTTTACCACGACCAAGGTTTCGTTGTATGACAACATCTTCAGGTGGGCAATTTGTACAGATTGACTCTTACAAACATCCGACAGCATTTAAATATTATACAAAACAATAGCGGAAACGGAGTTTGCGCGGTTTTCCCACTGTTTATGTAAAAGAGTTAATGGTGGAGGAGCGGTGTAGTTTTTGTTATATTTTCGAAAGTTATATATTTATGTATTTTAGTGAGGGTAATCAATGGAATTGATGTAATTCTGTGAGGTTATACAATGCAAGTGTTCTGGTACATGTTATAAATTAAATGGACGTTATTCTCAGTAATATATTTATACAATAGCAAGAGTATCTGGTGGTTAGAATAAGGTTATGAAACTAATTAAACATATTTCCAATTTTCTGTTTTCTTTTGTGTTGTATCTCCTTAGATGTGTCGTCGTACTGAAACACTTTAACACGGCAGTATCAGTGTTGTCTAACTTTATTATGTCTGTAAAATATTAAGTATAAGTGATGATATTTTACTGAGTTGTTCAGATATGTCAACAAGGTATCTCTTTCATATCTGGTTATTTCTAATGTACCTTTTACAGCAGACAACGATGTCATCTACGTGTCTATAATAGTATACTACATTGGTCGCTAATTCACTATTTAAGAGGGTGGTTTCCAGATTGTTCATGAATAACTAGGCTGACAGGGAACCCATTGCGAGGCCATTGACATGTACAAAAAAAATTCTTAACAAATAAGAATAATTTTGGTCTCTGCATAATTTAAACCGGTTTATAATTTCCGATACCTCAATAGGGTTTAACTGTTTCTTTTCTAAGAATTAGAAAATAAGTTCACCATGTCGAGCGATACCAATTTACAATAGGGTATTCGATGTATATTTTAGATTTTAATACAGAGATAAGCGAGTTTTTTCATGAATTCATGTACAATCTAGAAACCAGCCTCTTAAACAATAAATAAGCAACCTACGTAAAATACTATTGTAGATACCTAGACGACATCCTTATGTGCTTGAAAGGTACACAATGACAATCAAAGCAGTTTGATAACTTTACCAACTCACAATACAACTATATAAAAATCACTTTAGAATTAGAAACCAATAACAATATACGTAATTTTAGCACATTTAGAAAATATATATTTGCCGACTCCATAAATAATATATCAACTAAACTAGGAAAACTCTTAATTAATGATAAAAATATAAATTATACGACATGTGTATAAAGTATTTAAAATAAATGTAACAGCATAAAAAGAACACATTTCTAACTGGCGAAATAACAGGCACATCTCACTTGGCAACACGTCTCTTTGAAAACCACCATCACCCTCATATCGACAATATATATATATATATATATATACATATATATATACATTTATATGTATATATATATATATATATATATATATATATATACATAAATATACATTTATATGTATATATATATATATATATATATATATATATATATATATATATAACAAATAAATATAAAAGGCAATAAACTCACCATCCTAGAATTATTAGAAATAAACAGATGTCAATGTTGTAGATGTCAATGTAACTGAACAACCCAGTACAATATCATCACCCATACTTAATATATTCTAGACATAATATAGTTAGACAACATTCATACTGCAATGTACTTCAAATTGTTTCAGTACGACTACACATCTAAGGGTTTCCTTACATTATAAAATATAAAATCATTGTGTGTGTGCCATTCACACACAGTAGAAGTGAAACTTCAGAAAAGTAACCTGTGAGAGAATAAGATGAATATAGAATATCAGGAGTAGGATAATTGGAAGGTTGATTTTTTTATAATATTTTTACCACGTTTAAAAGTTCTTTTACATTTTCTTTAACATATATTACATTATATATTAGTTAGTCTCCATCTCCACTTTGAATAAATGACACGGGAGGTTTATAAATAGGAAACAAATGTTTTAGTCTTAATTTCATTTTTATATCTATAAAAAATAGTGTTAATTACTTTTTTCGATCTGGTTGTTGATTGAGTGTGCCCGCTGCACATTTTTAGATTAATGTTTTTGTCAAGGAACTCAATTAAAGAGAGCCCTGCATCTGATGAAAAATTCACATTAAAATTCCCACTTAAAATCATTATCTCGGGGTGCATTTCATTAAATTTTCATGTATAAATTGAATAATTGAATTTATTGGTTGGTTGATAGAAATGTAATTTGTTACAATTTGAAATGAATTACTTCAAAAAGATACGAGAAATATTAATAATATATTCTAATTAATAGGAGGAGGAGAAATATTAGAAAATATTCTATCACTTACTATTTAGTACATCGGACACATTATTATTCACATGTATGTAGACATTTTTGCGGTTCATTTAATTTTATTTTCAATTTTTTTCCGCCGATACTCACGACTCCTTTCAACATCAGTTTTCGGCATACTATAAAATTTATTTATTTAGGAGTTAAAAATATTCACACAAACAAAAATACACATAAATAATACATCGCGCTTGCTTTTTACTAAAGCTTTATAATACGTAGGCTCATACACACGTATTAACACACAAACTAACATACACAGGAAGAACGCTCGGACCAGAGCAAGTATTAGACAGTGTGCAATATAGATACACACCGACGCTTGCTCTGTCGCCTTAGCTCGGCAATATACAAACGAACATATATGTGCAATGCTTAACAGACAAGAGGGAAATACTACGAAGTATGGCACAAAAAGGAGACCTAAAATTCAAATGACAACAATTCTAACGAAGCTTCACTTGTTTCTTTGTCGTGACGCATTTTCGTTTCATCCAGTTTCAAATCACAACGAATCAAAAAGATTCCCAAGCAGATGATGCTGTGCTAATAGCGATAAATGGAGGATGTTTAAAAATGTTGTTACAATATTATTAAACATTTTTAATAGAGATGTCTTATAAAATTAAAATGGAATGTGACATGGATATATAGGTCCATCTGAAAATAGAACATTTTGAAATTTACATATTACACAGACGCACATAGATATACACACACACACACACACACACACACACACACACACATATATATATATATATATATACATTTACATATATATAAATATAATATATATTTAGATGACAATAAATGGCGCATAATTTTCGTAAAAAGGTAGAAGGGTAAACATAGGTTATGTGTAAGTACTAAAGCAAAATATTATATTCGTTTTGACTATGATAAAAAAACCAGTTATTTTCTATAGCAAAATGACGACTAAATTCACCCAAAGAGTTGGAATTGATTTTAACATAAGTCAATTTATATTAAAATTGGTCTATATAATAAATTATTTTTCTATAACTGAATCAATAACCAAATGAGGAATAAAGTCTTTTAGGAGTATGGAAGTACGATACCTCATTAGACTCTTGCCATAAAATTATTATCATAAATTTTAGTTTAATCTTTTTCATTCAACTATTGTTATATTCGGCACAGTAATATTTAAACTACTCAAATACGCCTGTATTATTTTCTTCAGTATGAGTATAAAATATTAATCAAAATTTGCACATCATTTGAAAGTATGTACCTAGAAGAACAAAAAATAAGTAGGGATAGGAATGTACGAAGATTAACCATTCTCAAGCCCGTTGAAAAGATTGGAATTTTAATTTAAATTCACTGTGGTCGTTGTTCGGAAAAAGAGATAAAGTAAAGGTTGTGGAGAAAAGAAAATCAAATGAAAGAATTATATCCAATTAGATATATATTGCAGCTATAACCTTTTTGATAATTAATATTTTTACAATTTTATATTATGTTTGTCTAACTTATTTTTGAATGTTTTTTTTCTGAGTGAACCTTGATTTATACATTTCTATACGGACTACTGATTAATGGAAATTGTGTTTTATGTTTTTTTTGAGAAATATGAGATTGAAATTATCTAAAACATATTTTTATTTGTGTCTTTATTGCGGAAAAATATTTTATTTCCAATAAAAAATATTTCTTACTTTCCACTTTTCGCAATCATAACTACATCTATACGTTTCATTATCATTCACAGAACCTCCATATAGGCATATACTTAAGAAAAACAGGGACAATTACTAATATAATCTATTTCCTTCTTGCCAAATAATAATTGTATCTTTCACAATATTAAAGCAGATTCCCTTCGTTACAAATTTAAAGTGTTTTAGTTGTTCTAGTAGGATATTTAATCGCCAATGCCTTGCTTGGTTTCTTCTTAATACCATATTCGTTAAGGTTATGCTTTGCCTTTTCTTTTGTGTTTTAAATTTCATATATTCACCACGTTTTAAGTTCAATTTGAAGTAGTTTGTGTTTAGGAACTCCAAAGATGAAAATATTTGATAGTAATATTGAAGACATATAGTAAGTGCCTTGTTCATACCAATTCACAATTAATGTACATTTAGAAGCTGAAGTAAAATCGGTTGCTAGTAAACTTTTAATCATATTTTTAATAAATAATGAGATAGATAATCGCAGTTCATTCTCTATGTGTATAACACAGATTAAGAAACATATACATCCTACATGAATCTGATTGGTCACGTATTGTAATAAGATTTTCTTATCTGCGTTAAAACATATAAAAACGTAGATATTTTATATATTGTTTTTTATGTGGGTTGGAAAAATATTATGATTATAAGATGAAATAGACTGCTGCGTTAGAAACAACCCAAATTGTTGGTTTGTCCAACCCCGCTTTTAACAGCCTCAATTTTGGCAAACTCCGTTACTTCGTAACTCCAGTTATCAACATATTTTGTTTTCTATATTTCACTTTAACAGAGAAGTTCAGCTACAATATTGCTACACTACGCTAGATGTTGCAACATAGGTTCGTTGACTGAATTTATTTATATTTGACCCAGAGTAGAAAAGATATGCTACAATTCTCGTAATTCATTACTGACTTTAGAAAATAACATTTTACCCAACTGTAATAAAAAATAATACAATTATGCATATGTGACATTTAATGCGTAAATGTATCAATATGCATATTAGCGAGAACATGGAAATAGATGTAAAGACAGCACACTGGAACACTGAAGAATGAAAGTTAAATATGGCATTTCTACTTTAAATGAAGGCAGGAACACATTAAATGTTTTGTTATTATCACCTACCTAATGTTTTTAGTACAATATTTTAATTTAAAAATGTCAATAGCTGTTAGAACCGATTTTAATAAATTTTAAATTTATATTTGTTTGTTTTGTTAAATAAAATAATTTAGATAGCCAAATAAAACTGTCAGCGGATGTCTGTATGTTGATTTTTATTTTTTATTAAACTTTGATTTACAGCTAATATATTTTGAATAACAAAAGTTTCATTTTAAAATCTTTGGATAGTTTCAAAATCAACTGAATTTTGAAAAGAAAATCTCATGAATACCTATAAGTACAAAATTGAAACTGGCTAGCATTTTTTTAAAAGGTTTTGAATTTTTAAAAATATACCAGCCATATTTCTAATAAACCGATCAGTAAACTATAGTAGAATATATCAGTAAACAGTAATGGAACCTATTTAATTGAAGTTTAGAGACCCCCCCCCCCCCTCTCTTTTTTATTTAATCGACCATATATGTATCTACCTCAAAACTATGACAAAGATCAGGATAACCGGGTCCAGTAAATAGTATAACTCGAAGTTCATATTATCAGATGGCATTAATAGATTAGATTAAACATATGTAAACAACCGATTAACTTGTTTTAATCTCGTAAATAAACTTACCTATATCAAACAATATATTTACGTACTAAAGAATAAATAGTTTAACTGAAATATAGCCTACATTTAAAGGTTAAAACTTTTATATGCACTCAAATGTGCACAATAGTGTACATAAACCTCGTAGTGCTTTTTTACTCGTATTAAAAATATTATCACGGCTTACCGTCTTCGTTACCAGAAGTTGAAAGTTTGTCCGCACGTAGTTCATTCGATATCTTTGGATACTAGGTTAAATCTTATTATTTTTTCCAATCATTAATATTAAATCTAAGTTACATATACTCATATTTTCTTCTGCCTTTCCCTACGCGACTCGATGTAATCAAACAGCGCGTTGATTTATTGTGGAGGTCATGATATACGGACGAAAATGTCTTGATTTTAATCTCTATGTAAGTTACCTTATATATATATATATATATATATATATACACATATATATATATATATATATATATATATATATACACATGTATATATATATACATATATATATATATATATACACATGTATATATATATACATATATATATATATATATTTATATAATTTTATGGCGTTAATGAAAAGGCATTTCAGTATATCTTTCCTAGATATTATAGTCTTAACTGTCCTTAAATTAATAAAGAATGAAATGCATAATATTTATATTGCTCGATGGTATGTGCAATCTTATTTAATTTTTTCATTATTAAAACTTTTTTTTATTATTAATTTTGTTTCATTATTAAGCCTTTTTTTTGTAATAAATTTAAGAAATATAAACAGGAAACTAATTGACGAAAAAAACTAGATTACATATATCCACACTGTAGTCTTAAAAGTAGATAATGTTAAATATAATTGAATCAAACTTACATATCTTGGAACGAAAACTACTAACCAGTACAATTAAGCGGTTAGTGAGTAATTGGAACCAACGATAAATCGGATAAAATAAAGTACTAACCTAAAATGGTAAGATTTATCAAGTTTTAAGATTTTCCATTGGCGCGAAATATTGCAAAATTAAACAAAATTAAAGAAATTGAAGAGCTATTGTGCTGAAAACTAATTAAAAACAGAGCTAGGGAAATATAAAAGTAGGGATGGATGGGCTGTACTTTGGAAGTTTTCAAAGGAACAAAGACTATTAATTAAAAGAAGAACTAAGAACATAGAAATCATAAAACACAACCTGTTTAAAATATTATAAATACACTTAGGGATTGAAGGGAAATTTCCAAATTGTAATTATTAAAAAGCGTAGTCTAAATTGTGTATACAGTAAATCGATGGAATAAATGGAATGTTATTTTTATATCAAGGAACATTCTTAAAAAAGATTAAATCTATATTTTGATTTGATTTTTCTTAGCATTTTTAGAACCAAAAGATTTTCTCCGTAAATGCCGTTTCGCGAGGGAACCTTCAGAGAAATTTAAAAAATATTTCTTGTTTATTTCTACTATTATATTTCGATTAAAATATTCAATTTTTAATGAAAATGGCAAAATATGAACTCAACCTTTAACATGTCCAGATAGCAGGAAATGTAGTTTCCGTTATTTCCAGTTAATTTCTGTTATACATATAGTATTTCAATGCTACTCCCTAATTATAATTTTGACCCTTAAATTTCCATACATAGCTTAAAACATTCTTTAAAAAGCATTTTAATACACACTACATGCTCATAAAAACAAAAGTAAATAAAAAAAACATAAGTGTAATGAAAACTTTTGTAATTAAGTCCTTTCCATTTTCTTGTTCTTGAAAATTAGATTTTATTAACTGCGATATCAACTTCACTTGATTGATATTAAAATTGTGACGAATTTTGTCACCTCTATGAAAATATTTGTAGGTAACGGTTAGACATCATTTAGAACCTCACTTTTGAACAATTTTTTACCGGTGATGTACTGGTTACATAAGTTTTGGATATTTTATATTTTCTAGCAAGAATATAAATTTCAGAAGATGGGAGATATCTAAAATTTTAATGAATTTTATTACATCTGTCAAAATATTTGTAGGAACAATTTTTTGATTATATGTAAATATTAAACTTAAAATCATGTGAAATATTCTTTAGATGTGTAATATATAACTCAAAAACAAATATTAAAATTTTTTACTTTGTTGTATTGCGAAATTTATGTAACAACAAAAAATATTTCTTTCTCCATATACATATACAAATATAAAGAAAAGTTTCTCAATGAGCACAAATATTATACTTATCATCTACCAATCTTATCAGCTCGGTTAGGTTTTGTGATCGGTTTAAGTTTGTCAAAGAATTATTTACATGCTTCAAAGCTTATAAAATAATATATTTATGAAGCTTATAAAATAATGTATATATGCACTTGAATTCGGTCTTCGCGCATTGTGTCATCGTTTGTGCTCACTTGTGTCAACGTTTGTATTTATTTCAGATACCTTCTGTCGATCATAATATCAGAAAGATGGACAAGTTCTCTGGACTCATTGGTCATATTTCCATTGATCCAAATTTGGGATGACTTCGCACTCTTTTAAATGTTTTTTTATAACATAATAAGGTTTTAAAAAAAAAATCGCTGCCGGTTTTTTTCCGTTTTATCACTATTTTCAAGTTGTAGACTTGGGAAGAACCAAAGACAAAACAAAAACCTTAAAAGATTGCTTACATTTTGGTCTCTTCCTCTATCACAGCATATTTTAAAAACAACGCTTTATGTAGAAAATTAAAATTTGGCATGGTAATGCACATATTGCAGTAATCAACACTAAAAAATGTTCACATGGAAATTTTAGGGACCTAATTAAATGTTCAAACATTTTTTAGCTTTATTTGTCTAGTTGGTCTGAACGATTAATAACTGAATCATGAATTAAAGCCGTTTATTAAATGTATATTACATTTTCTTCGGACTTATTTATTATTTCAAAATTTTATCTCATTATATTAATTATTATATTTATAACTTCTTTAACAAGGAATATTTTTGAAGCGTCTTTATGTCATAAAGACATTGCTAGAAGTTATATATGCTAATATTATATCCCATAATATTTTTATGGGCTAACTGAAGGCTGCTTTTTACAAATTCGATGTAAGAGTTGCTTGATTTTGAGGCAAAATTTTTGTGAAAACTATATAATTTTACTATAACTTTTACATCGACAGTTGCTATGCTCTCCTAGATATTATTAATAATTACTTCGCTAATACTGTCAAACTTTAAAGTCCTGCATTGCGGAACGCAAATGTAAGGTTTCAGAATTTATCAATCTTTTTTTTCAAATTACGACATTAGATCTTTCCATAAATTCATTCCCAATAAGAGGCTTTAAAATCAAGAGAGATATATTGAATAATCTTTAAGACTAAAATATTAAACGTATTGCTAACTTTAAGTAGTCAACACCCTTCACAGTCTCTTTTAAGTTCAATTTGAATGTCCTGTCCTATCTGAAGTTTAAAAAAATATGAAATGTTATATTTTTTTTTATAGAGAATTTAGAAATAAATTTACACAATAATTTTTTTATTTATTATTTGTAACACAGTGCGCTCTACAAAACTGTACTATAATAAATTATGGAAAATTATTTGTAAAGAACTCGGTTACTATCTCCATTATGACGTCATTAAATTTGTAAAGTTTTTGATGATTCTCACTTTGACTGAATGAATTTGTTGCAAATTATTCCTAAGATCGGATTTGTATAGCAATAGTTAATTTAATACACAGCGTACGTTACTAATTGCTGCCACACTGTAACATTCAGAAACATTTCACCGGGTAGACATCGGCTTAAAAATGCTCTCCACAAATTAATAAATTTCGCAATTTCCACATTTTTTCTCAAGATATGTATGGATATTCAATAATATTTATATATTGCGAAAACCAGTTCCGTTGTGAAAAAACTAATTATTTTCAATTTCTTCAAGTTTCGGAATAATAGCATAAGCTTTTATATCACTTATGACATTTATTTTTCCACTTTGTAGCAAAATTTACAGTAAATAATTACTGTTATACTTATATATGCCGATATAAAGATAAAAACCAAAGTAGCCGTGAGTTTCAACTTTTAACTTGAATAATAACAAAATACTTCAAGAATAGTTTTACGAGTAACTCTGCCTTAATTCTGTTTTACTAGTATTAATTGCGCTGAGAAAAATTAGAAAAAAATTAGTTGACTAATATGATAATTTGCGCCCTATGTATAATTTATATTATTGGATCTGGCACCACCGATTAACATAAAAGGTAATAAAGTTAGTTGATTGCAAAACCACGTTGTGTTTTATCAGGTTATGTATCCAGTCCCGCTTTCAATTAGAAATACAATTTAAAAGAGAGTGAATTTGACAAAATACCTAACTGACGTCCCAAAATTGAAAGGTCGTTGGAATTGCGACGATTATTGTTTTGCGGCGGAAAATGAGCAACAATTACTGGCTGCAGCTACTGCGGTTCAGAAAACAGAAGATTTGAAAGTTAATACAAAACTTATTTTGACAATCGACGCTTCGCTTTAAGTGCATATTAAACAAACGATTAAAACGTATGATTTGCGGAAAACGTTGAAGAAAATATTCGACAATTAGGGTTATTCACGAAAAATATCATTTACTGAGAAACCTCATAAGTATATGGCTTGAAAACTGCGAATCCGTGACAAGTTATGTTAGCCAGCTCATAGAAACGGCACAGAAACTGAAAGAAAATGATTGTGAGATAAGTGATCAGTGGATTGGTCGCTTATTTTAGCAGAACTTCCATAAATGTTTGGGACATTGATAATGGCCATTGAACATTTCGGCATGAACATCAGTACCAACGCTATAAAAACAAAGTTGTTGGACATGAGCGTAGATTTTGAAATTGAATCTGATCCGTGTATTTGTCGCTAAAAAAATTCACGAGCGTGGTAGCACTGGCAGTAACAAAGCGCATTCCCAAAAATCATCTGTCTACGTCACTGACTGTGACACAATACGAAAGAAAACAATTCGTAGTTACAGATGTAAGCAGATTATATATTTCTAAAATCAATGTCCCTGTACAGACAAAGCAAAGACAAATACATTAAGTGCAATTTTTCTTACTAAGAAGCTTAGTCAAACCGACTATCACATAGATTCAGGTGCCAGCAGTCTTTAATTTTGAATGTTAACATATTGCCCAATGTTTGTGATCAACCTAAAATTACAGAAATTATTGTGGTAAATCAAACGATAACTCAAGTTTTATGCGCAGGTGATCTAAAAATTACGTCACGTGTGGATGATAAAGAGTTTGTTATAAATGTAAACAGTGCTTTGTGTGTACCTAACTTCATTACGAACTGACTGTCAGTGAGTAGAATTATTTCAAATGGTAACAGAGTGCTATTTGGTTAGTATGGATGCTTAATGTTCAATTCACAGAATGAACATATTTAGAAAATGGCGTATACAGATTAAATATTTTGAAGTATAAGCAATTCTTAGCAGCAGCAATTAAAACTTCATGTACGACTTGACACAGGCGACTAGGTCATATAAAGGCGAAAGACTTGAATAAATTTAAAAATGAAGCAGCCGAAGCGTTAGCTGTCATGAAAATTGTCATTTCAGTAAGGCCAGCTGCATAGTATGTTGTTAGGAAAACGAACGAGACTTCCGTTTCCTCAGAGTGCAAGCAGAAGACAGGAGGTCCTAGAACTGGTCCACACAGATTTATGTGGGCCAATGTCAATAATTTAGCAAAGCTAGATATTACCTATTATTTGTGGCTGACTGAAATCAAGACAAGATGTGCTTTGTATATTTTCTGCAGTCTAAACGAAAATGTTATGCATTTCAAACAATATAAAGGATTTGTTGAGTATCAGTAGTCAAAGATAATAAAAACATTAAGATCGGAAAATAGCAGAGAGTTTTGTTTAGCAAAAATGGTATATTATTTGAATAAATGCAGTAGAGCCCATCAGGTAAAAATGTTATACCTCGAACAAAACGTATATAAGAGGAACAATAGGCTAATAGTTAATAAAGCTCGTTGTCTCCAGTTTGATACCAAAGTTGAGAAACAACTTTGGACAGAGGTTGTGGACACAACTGTATACGAAAAAAAACGTTCACCAGTAGCAGGTACAGATGAGAATACTACTCCCTATGAAATATGGCTAAGCAGAAAGCTAAATTTGAGTTATTTATGAATTTTTAGCAGCTCAATAAAGGTTCATATCCCGAAAAAAAACACAGAAATTGGGATAAGAAAGCAAATAAAATAAACCTAGTTGGATATTCCGAAAACGTCAAGGGTTTAATGAAAACGTTTATAAGATCCTACGTCACGTGAATTTATTATAGCTATAGATTACAGTTTAACATGACGATTATGGTAGAAGAGAAGCAGAATGGTGCAGCTGAAGAGGTGGTTCCTGTGAGAAGAGCAGCTAGGATGCAGAAGAAAGAAATAAAAAAATTAGATATATGTTCCTGATGAGTCATCAAGTGACAAATGACAGTTTTTTTATTCCTTGTGGCCAGAAGACAAGAATCTCTACTCTAGACAGTGTGACGTCAATCTTTCAGATAAAGGTGTTAGACGCAAACCGGACTGTTATGGTATTGTGAACATATGTGTAGCTGTGTTAGGTGAGAGATTACTCTTCGTGATGCGATAACTGGATCTGAAGAAACGCAGTGACAGTGCGCGATGAGAGAAAAATTAAAATCTTTTCGTGAAAATAAAAGGCAGGACTAGTGGCCAGACTTAAGGTGAGGCAAAAATTAAGTGAACTCGATGTGTGTTATAAGGCTTGTCGGTAAGGCTTGTCGGTAAGGACTTCACCCAAAAGAAAGGGATAAACTTTAAAGACACATTATCACCAGCTTTATGATATATAACCTAGGGACTAGTGATAGCTGGGAGTGTTGAACTAAGCCTAAATATTATTCACCTTGATGTTTCTACTGCATTTCTGAATGGTTTTCTTGAAGAAACTGTGTATTTGAACTTACCAGAATTTTCAGAATTCGACAATGGCAATAACAAAGTTCTAAAGCTAAAAGGAGCAATTTATAGACTCAAACAGTCAGCTAGTTGCTATATAGTCAACTAGGTGTACATTATAGTAGAGGAATGTTTGTTAAAGGTAAACTTCAAAAATTAAACTATGAATCTTGTAGTTTTGTAAAATATGATAATAATATAAAAGTATTTATAGCTCTATTTACAGACGATTTCTTTGTTTTTATAACTATCATAAGAAAACTAAAAAAATAAGCTAGTAGCAAAATTTAAAGTAATGGACTGTATGTGAATGAATGCGTGTGAATATTTATGAAGATTGTATTACTGTTGACCAAAAACTATTTTTACTTTAGAATACTAAAGAAATTCAATATATTAGACTGTTCACATTCAGATACACGTATGGAAGTTAATTTGAAAGTAGTGAAAAGTTGTAAACAATAAATTTAATAATAAATATTCTTGTAAGTAATTAATTGGAAGTTTTTTGTATTTACCTGTACTTTCCAAGGCAGATGTTATTTATTGTGTAAGTTTTCTAAGTCAATTTAATAGTTGTTTTAATAAAACTCATTGGAAAATTTTTAAACATTTGTTGAGATATTTAAAGGAAAGTAAAAGTTATGGTTTATTTTATTGGGAGACTACAACTAAAGTCGAATGTCGCTAAAACCTCTCAGTGTTTCAGTTACCAATTCAGAGGATGTTTCAATTGAAAAACTTAAATAGGCTCTCTGAATTACTTTAATTTATATTGATAGTACTGTAGCAGATGCACAGTAAGATTTAGCGTGTTTTTTTTAAACGTTTTAAATTAACGAAAGATTTTGTATTCAGGCTGAAGCAAAATATCAATTTTCTATTTTATTTTGTTAGTTTAATGAAAAATGTGGATTTTCTCAAATACTCAATTATCTAGGTTTTCTCGATTAAAAATGGATGGAAGCAATAATTTTCGTAATAATAATTTGTGTGATAATAAATTTTTTGAATTCTAATATATTTCCTATATATATATAAATAAATATATTTCTTTTACATAAATTCCAGTAAGTGATTTTTTTCTTAAACCACGTTAAATCTTCATTTCAATTTATGCACAATACATTACATTTATTCGTTAGGATATTGTTTGTCACATAAAAAATTGACAAAATATCGACAACACTTTTACAAAATTAAAAAAAGAGATCAAGTGATACCGTGACAGGAGTTTTCGGTACCTTACCATAAAAACTAAAGTAACACATTTACATGTGGCTTTAAAAAAGTCGCTTGATTTAAACAAATCAGCTCAATGTATAGATATAAATAGTTCACAGCTTTGTGACCTGCGTTTAATCTTCCATTTGATACATATGCATATCATATGTACATTGGTTCGGTTTTTCAAAAATATTAAATATACTTATTGAAAAATTCGAGGATATATTGAATTTAATAATCCATTTCCAAAATTTCTAAAACGTATCAATTTTACCAAATAAAAACCATATGCTTGGTTTAACAATTTTATTAAACCATGTAATACAATTTTTCAAAACATTGAGATATTCATATCGATGCTTCTTAGTCAGTCAACGACTCATCCACACTGTTCTAACGACTCTCTGATTAACGGTACTTATATAAGTATCTACGCACCTAGTGTAATAGTAGCTCTTGTAGCTTAGCGACATAGCGTCGTAGCTTGTATTGTACAATCGAGCCGTAGAGCATGCAGCCGTGTCGTCACAATGATAACAAACTGTTAATCTCGGGCTGCTCACATTGTCACAGCGACGGCGGAAGGAACTCTATTTGTATCAAGTCACAATGTTTTATTAAATCTGTATTCAGATATCTTTTGATACAACCACCGTCCGTGTTTAATACAACTCGCGCTGCCGTCTCTCTAGTCTGAGTAGGGTTATTGTTTGATTTGAACTTTATTTCGACGGTAGTTTGCGCGTTACACAGCATTCTCATCTGAAGTTTTGATATGAATTTCACTTTTATTATCATAGCTGTACTTTAGGACGTATCCGCTGTTTTATAGCTTTTTGTTTATTTTACTTGGCAGATAACTGTTTTGTGGGTCTTTTCGAAGATTTAAGTTTTGTTTTATTGTCAAATATGCGATTTCGTATCCATGTAGAATAATGTTATCACTCTTTACGCAAAAATATGAATAGTTACTGAAATGTGTATTGTAATTAAATTGTTTAAAGTGTTCTTTATATAAAGGGATATCCAGTAAAAAACATAGTACCTATTCAATTTACGAACTTTGGCCATGAATAACTAATGGCCATGAATATGTAAAGGAGTAAGATTATCTTCTGATATAACCTGAAAGATTTTTGTAGACAATTCCTATATTCCTTTATTGCATTTTATTAAAAATATTTAACAGAATATTCATAAACTGTGGAAGAGCAATTTAAAGAAATGTATGTGTTTAAATTATGAAAATCTTTTTCATATATTTTGAGTAATGAATTTGTATCATTTCGCATAACTTGAAAAATATTGAAAATTAAAAGTAGAAATGTTTTTGAAATAAAAAACCCCTGCCACTTCTTTCTAAGTGTCGCCAAATATTCGTGTTCTAAATATGACCTCAATTCAGAGTCAAATAAAATTATTCTGCATTACATGATGCACACGGAGAGGTAAGTATTGTCTTGTGCTTGAAAGAGCTGAGGAAACTTTTTAAGATATTTATATAAAATACTATACGATTTTTTTATTTTTTCTTTCCAGTACTATCTTGACTTTGACATAGTAATCTTCCATTTTGCCGTATTTTAAAGGGTTTGAATTTAATTTTGAAACCATTGTGTGCAAAATTATTACAACAAATTATTATAATAGAAATATATTTTGTTAGATAAGATAGAACACCGACACATGGAAATCATTGCACTCCACTTTATTGTTGTACGTGTGGATCATGTAAACAAAGTTGTCGTGAGTTTATGAATAATTATGATATGGGTGTCCCAGTGGCAGATTTCAATGTTTGAAAAATTGTAAAAAAAAACTACACCTCTAATACAAAGTAGGTTTATTTTAACTTTATAACAATAAATGCGGATTTCATTTTTTTAAAACCCACGTTTTCCAAATGGCGGCCATCGAGTCTGACACACTCTTCGAGTCTAGCACGCATGTTTTCAAAAACGCGTTTGCAGAGCGACTGGGGTATCCTACTGACTTCGGTTCGAATATTTTCTTTAAGTTATGTCACAGTGCTCGGATTTTTGTAAACAACGGATTTTAAGTATCCCCATAAGAAAAAGTCACATGGGCTTAAATCTGGTGACCTAGGTGGCCACGATACGGTACCGTTTCGGGATATGTTTTTTTCTGGAAATAACTGCCGCATTGCATTCATGGACACATTAGCAGTGTGAGCTGCGACCCCGTCCAACCAAAACACATGGTTCCAACCATGTGTTTTGGTTGAAGGACGAACTATTCTGTAGTTCTACTCTGAAAAAGTCATTTAACATCTGGGCATATCTCTCCGAATTCACAGTTACAGTTTGGCCAGGTTGATTTTCAAAGAAATAAGGCCCTATGATTGCAGATGCAGACATGGCACACCAGACTGTTACTTTAGGCTTATGTAAAGGCTCTTGATGCATTTGTCTTGGGTTGTGGCATCCCAGTAACAAAAGTTCTGCTTATTCACATATCCTCCAATGTGAAAGTGAGCTTCGTCACTAAAGAATATGTTGCCCGTCCAGGTAGCAGTACGAAATCTCAACAACATCATCTCCGCGTAAGTTTTTCTTAATTCAAAGTCAGAATCGTGTAAATCTTGAACAATTTGAATTTTATATGGATGGAACTTGAGCTTTTTTTGCATTATTACCTGTAAAGTTGATTTCGGAATTCCCAATATCGATGAACGTGTACGCAGTGATAAACGGGGATTTTCAACGACAGAAACCATAACACGCTCGACATTTTCATCCGTGGCTACCAATGGTGTAGGTCCTGGCCTGTGCCTATTTAAAGTTGATCCTGTAGCTCTGAATCTTGCTACCCATGACTGAATAAGGTTGATCGATGATCCACCACGTAATCAACGTATACTGTAACGATTATTAAATCGACGGCATGCTACAGACATCGAAAATCCACTCGAAATGTACGCCTCGATGGCAAAAGCGCGGTGCTCTCCACTCCACTGTTCAATAACTACTAAAACATCCGCACCGCTTGCGCTTCTAACGACGCCACCCGCGCCTCTCTTATGTGTTGGTTCAGAAACTATGTCTGATCAAACTTTGAAATCTGCCACTGGACAACCTGTATTTATAGTGATAGTGTATTGACTTTTATTTGATAAAATTTTGATTTTATCGTTATCTTTGATTTACATTTAATTTTTTTGCTAATTTATCATTTTGCATTGGCAGTCTTCATTATATCTATAAATGCTTGACAAATAAATAAATAAAGAAATTAATCGGGTCATCTCGTTTCGGAGATTCATCGTTCCAGTAAATAATTAATATTAACAGATACGATGGGTAACACTGAAAATGTGCAGCTCCTCAAAAATTTTGTCGGCTATAAAGTCAGTTTCGAAGCAGTCTTTACTATAATCGATATAACATTCATAACAGTTTGAAGCATTAAATAAAATATTGGATCAGGTTTTCTTTAAATGTAGCAATTTAAAAAAAAACGGAAACGTCTGATCTTTCTAAGGGTTTCAAAGGGTATGGAAAATTTTCACCCGGGTCCTTTTTGATTTTGAGGAACGCACAAAATTCTTAGGTTGAAAGAATTGCTGTCTGATTTTGGGCCAGTGATTCTTGTGTTATTATTTAAGTCAATATTGCTGCCGTTTATTCCTGAATGTTTTCTTTTCATTTCATTGAAAATATTTCAGAAACAAATACTTGTTCTAATTTCCAAAATTCTATGTTTTATATTTTAGGTTCATTAAGTTACGTTCAGTTTCAGTCATATGTTTAATATTGGATTCCATATTTAGTTTAAGTAGTTCCTTAAAATCTACAATTAAAACTGTATGACTGCGACCTAGAGACGTTTCTTTCGAACATGGGAAATAATATAAGTAAATTATCGCTTAAATTATGGTTTAACCTCTTAACTTTACTTAAATACAGAATCATTAATCTAGCTATTGCGGTAGGTATAATAATTCATTTGGGGGATATTTTTGTGACCCATTATCCCCTATTGTAGTGATAACAATTATGCATTTGTAGAATATTTTTGTAATTCAATATCACTACGTAAAATTTATATTTCCCCGCAGGTAGCTGTAAAATATGTCCAATATAAAGTGTTGATGTTATTCAGCAAGATTGCAGTCGCCAGACGTTTTTCTCGAATATCGTATGTGAGGTAAGTACAATATGTAAATTAAGTAAACCCATAATAAACCACTACGGAACTAAGATTTAATTTAAAATACTTTTCGAAGTGTGTTAAATTTTTCCGACACATGTATTTTTCAAATTGTCGCCAAAACCACAAAAAAAATTAAGTTTTAAGTCATTATGTCTTTAATATTGCAAATTATTTTATTTAACTTTCTAAGCCTTAGTGGTAAATATTAAAGTCTCTCAATATTACTCATAATATTTAATTACTTCGTAAATTCCACCAAAAATAAGGAAATTAAACTAAATTTTTTTAATTAATATTTGTTTTTAAATTACTGAATGATTTTGATACAAATATTTAATAAATGTTTTTTTGTCTTAAACATTTCCAATAAATTTTTAACACCAATAATCTCACAGTTTTGAAAGGAGAAAAAAAATTCGTAGATATTAATATAAATAATAATGTATTTTATGAAAATATAATAGCTAAGCAAAAACATTGTTGAGATTATCATGACATATTATTGAGTACTAAATTAAGTTAATAATAAGTAACCTCAAACTTATTTACAAGTATATGGGCATCTGTTAGAGTAAAATTATAAAATTTAGTGGTACCAAGTTAAGTTACATTTGAGTCAGGATACAAAAAATTAAAACGAAGTTCACACTTATGGTAGAATTATAAAAAATATGAAGTAATGTAATATTTCTTTAAATATTAAACTGAATGCAATTGACGTAAATCCGGCAATGCAGGAATAAACACCTTTCAGTATTTGTAAATTAATCAATCAATACGTGGATATAGGAAACGACGCTGCTGAAGGAATTTGATGCAGTGGTTTTCAAACTCGTTCCACAAATACGTACAATACGTAGTCATGGTAATTAATGTGGGGTTCTTATGCTAGGCGTTTTTAAATCTTAACTAAACTTGCATCAATGTTTATTTACACTCCGCTTCAGTCTGCTTTAAATAGGAACAAAAACTGTAGTGCCTGTTGTGATTGTGAAATAAAATACTTAATATAGGAATATTTAAAGTGATCTATATTTGGTTTGGGTCAGAATAGTGCCCAAAAAGACGTTTATTTCACAACATGAAGGCAATTTTTTGTCTAATATTAATTTACGTCGTATTATCATGTCACTCAAAGTCTTTAAAACATGAATAATTTTCAGCCACAATTCAGATGCAAAAATTGTTGCACACGCAGAAAATTTTAATCAATTCATTAGATAATTTCTTTAGTATTGCATTTGCATTAAAAAATAAGCAAATTGTGAGTTTCTAAATTTCAGGGTAGGTGGCGAGTCATAGAATAAAAATGAGCATTACTAAAATTACATCATTATTCAGTACTGCCGTTCATATCTAAAGAGCTCAGTTGAATTTTTTACAATCTGGTCAATTTTATGTCAACAAGAAAATACCTTTATTAATTTTATATTAATCGCTTTATGTGTATCTATTAGAAATAACCTTAATACATGTGTGCTAATAACTTTTTATAATTAGGGTTAGCACGAAAAATAGACATAGAATTTGAAACCATTTATTTTATTTTTGAATTTAATAATAAATTCTTGCGAAAATTAATAATCTTTTAATTTTTTTGTATAATAAAATTATGAAATATATTAAGTGACACTTAAAAAATCATTCTTATTCATCTTATTAAAAATGCGTAATCAATCTGCATGTTAATAAATATGGCATATTTTGGGATTATAATTTAATTAATCTGTGCCTGGTATATATTTAAATCTTATGCAATATAATCGCATATAAAAATTTACATTAACCAGTGCGGTAAATCTTATGTGGTTAAGTTTGTGACAAATGGAAATGTATGAAAATATTTTTGTTATATAAACCAAATTGGCATAAATTTATCTTTACCTATGCGAATATCTATGCTTTGCTAATTTAAATTACATATTTAGCAGTAGAAAACGTTATAAAAACATTACAGGTTTCGTGATAATTTACAAGAAGAATGTAATATTGCAAATAAAAATAGCCGAAAATACATTAAAAACCCAATAAATGCGTTCAAACTAATCAAGCAACTGACGATAAACCTGGAGCAAGTATTTGAAAACATAGGTTCGGATTGTAAAAATAAAAAAAAAACTATCGATTATATTGAAAAACAAATGAGTGAAAATTATCGTGTTTCAATGAAAGTACTGACCCAAACTGCAACCACCAAATTAAATATTGTTGTAAAGAGGTAATTATTTGTTTATTTTTAACTTTTCACGCCATCAGCCTTTGCAATTCATACAATATTGTCTTAACTATATTGCATTTGCAAGAAAGAAATAGGTACAGAAAATAAATTGATTGTAAAATAGTAAAATTCAACTGAAGCTAAACAAAATATTAAAAATTTTGTTTTATTTTAAACTTTGCTGCAATATAAACTGACACTTGATATTTTTTAAAAAGTTATTGAAACGTACATGAATTATCTTGACATTTTAATAAAAAAATTATTTTCTATATATTATATTTAATTTTTAGAACACTCATAATATTATATTTAATGTTTTGAAACTCATATTGAAGAATTTTAAATACTGTATATGAGAAGAGCTGCTTAAAAGTAGTAAATAAATTAAAATGTCATGTTACTGAGTATTTTTATACCACAAAACTATTTTCAAATAATAATGTTATTTTCCACCGTATAAATATATTTGCTCAAAATATATTTTACAGTAATAATGAATACCACAATAAACAATCGGTATATATTTTTAAACTTTAGGAAAATTTTCATAAAACTATTTTTTACTCTAGTGTCAGAGGGTTAGAGAAGCATACTTTGACTTATTCAACTATATTAATAGAATTGTCCTAAATAAAATTGAAAAAAAAATATTTTAGAACCTTTGTAATATCCACTTTAAATTGATACCACACCATATAAAATAAAGTATTTTCACCACTTCGAAACTAATTTTGAGTATTTACTATTGAAATAAATACGAGCTAATATGTTTTATCATTATGCTCTAATTTTTGAAGCTTCTGTTCCAAATGGTTTGTGAGAAAAATTTTGTGTACTTCTTAGTAATATTTCCGGTAATTTCTTATATAAAATTCTCTAGCAAATCTTTTTGAAATCTTCTTTTCACATAAATCATCCTTACAACTCTTTTTCCTCATGATATATGATAAATAGGAAAATAATGCGGACAAACGGACGAAATCATAAAAAGCTTAGAGTGTTTCTAAAAGTATTCAGTCCTCAATTTCTATTTTTAATTAAAAATTTTGTTGGTTGTTCTCATTATATAATTAATTACATAGACCACAGAACAAAAATATGTTTGATCTGGCGTATTTTGCTTTTGGGACCAGCTATTCCACTACGCTTGCTGCCAACTGAAAACGATTTAGTGGGAGTCAGTCAAGCAATTACGATACTATAATAGACTTATCAACTGAAGACTGTCGATCTTGGCCGAGGTTTTACGTAGAGTGAACAGTATAGGTAAATTAATGATACCAATGTCTGCTACCTATACGTAAATTTTATATTTAATCTATATATACAATTACAAAACTGTAACAGTGATGTAACAGTAATTTTGGCTTCTTTTAAACGTGTTTTTTTAGAATGTTTGTTGATCTTTCTGTCTACCCGCTGTTCAAATATTATGCAGACATTAATGGACTAATTTTAACAATTAGATTATTTTTGGTTAGGATGGGTCTGGTTGGAATTTGTTGAGGTAAGTTATATTGGATTACAATAGATTATGTTGATTCAGGTTAGGTTGGTTTATGTCAGGTTACGTGAGATTGTAGTCGATTGAGTTAGGGCCAGTTATATTGAGTTCAACTGCTTTAGTTAGGGTTAGCTTAGGTAAGAAAACAGAGCACTATTTGGTCACTTCAAAAAAGCTGGAAATCACAAAAAAATTATATAGAAAATAAAATATAAACAAATTTACAATAAAATTTAATAACATAACTAAAAATAATTTCTACAAAACGGAACAAATCGCCAAACAAAAGATGTTTGATTTTTTAATTCGGATAGATTGTGACACCTAGTCCCTAGATTTAAATTCAGTTGGACTACCCTATATCTATATGCCTGGTAAGTGTGTGTGTGTGTGTGTGTGTATATATATATATATATATATATATATGTGTGTGTGTGGGTGTGTGTGTGTGTGTGTGGAAAATTCAGAGGAAATGTTATTGATTCTGACCAGATCTTTTTTAATTCATTTATGCGAAATAAATTCGATACCAAATATTTCAATGTATCAAAATATGACGATTTATTAATGATTTTATTGAGTTGCCAACTCTAAACTTCTTATCAAAGTGAAATTTCTTTATTCATAGAAATGATGAAATCGATTTAGTGTCACGAAATTATGTGACAAAAATTAAGTGTAAAGAGAGAATTGCAGTGTCAGCAAACATTAGTGCAAAAACCTGCTTTAGTAAAAAATTAAACTAAATATGTTAAAAAGCTAGGCATGTCTAAATTTTGTGTATATTTTATGTAAAAACATAAAAATATTCCGGAATTACTTAATAGGTGGAGCCCGGAGTCCCAAAGTTAAATTATGTCAGTCAGGCATTGAACAGACTCTTATACAAACAATATGTTACTTTTATAAGTATGTTTTAAATTCTTAACAGGCTGTTACTTATTAACAAAACAATACATTATAGTACTGTGAAAGGTATGTGTTATCTCGAAATATAATTAGTCAACTAAATTTGTATATGTTTTATGTAATACAATTAGTATTTTAGTAACATTAAACCTATTCTACGTTTTTTGAAATGCAAAAATATGAAAACACTCTGGAATTAATTAATAGGTGACCCGGGGTACTAAACGTAAGATTATGTAAGGTGGACCCCAACATACTCTCAAATAAATAATGATATTACTTTTATAATTATGTATTAAATTCTTAACTGGTTGTTATTTATTAAGAAAACCGTACATTATAGGTGCTTATAATGAATGTTGTTGCAGATTCTCAGGCAGTAATCTTTGATGATATATATTATATTCTAATAATTAAAAACCAAGCCAAACACTAATTACATAATAAATAAAGCATACAACTCTATAGAATGTTATTCACTTGTAAAAGTGATTTCACTTAGGAAAATCATTTGGTGACTAGAAGACTTTCTTTTGGAGTGAGGTTGTCGCATAATAAAAACAAATTGTACATTTTGATGTGCGATTACTGTGGGTTATTCATTAAAATTCATTCGTTCCGAAAGTTAAGTTTCAATTTCAATCAAGAATTTCATTTTGTAAAAATCCTAATTTTTTGCAAAATCTCGGTTCGAAATCGTCTTTAATAGCAGTTTATTAGAGTAATGTATGTTCCTCTTCATGCGTTCCAAACCCAGTTAAGAACTTTACTGGTGGTAGTTAAGTTGATGTTAAAATGTAGGTTGTTGAACTGAGTAAACACATGGGACGATTATAATATTCAGAGCAATCGACTCGTTTTTCGCACCTGATATATAAAAAAAAATAGCAAAGCATGATAATTTTAAATGACGCCCTTTTTGGAAATTTTTAAAAACGTGTAATAAAAAAATTCTCTTCATCGTAAAAAACATTTTTTTTGTGGGAAAACTTTTTCTTCAATATCAATGGTTCGGCAGTAATAAGTAAATAAACAATTAAATTATTTATAACAATTAATCCCGGAAACATTTTTCAACCCGGATATACTTCCTTAAATCTGTATTTCCGAAAATTTGCTTGTGACTGAAAGATGGACTGAAAAACTTCAGTGAGTTCATCAGTGTTCCGTTTTCGTAATTTGGCGACGGAATACTAAAAGAATGTTCCAGTTAAAAGCCATGTTGGTTTTATATGTAGCTCGAAATAGTTTACTAACATTTAATAATTTTCACAAAGATGTTCGCCATTTAAGTTAATCAAATGGAAAGATATTAGGTATTCATATTTTTAAATGATTTCAGTTTTCAACAAAGCTCAATGAGAATAAATAACCTAAGATAAATTAGAAGTTAATTAAAAACATAATACGCTTTTAAAAACAAATAAATAAATAAACATTGAAAAAGTTAGTTATGGCAAAAATATTTCTTGGCAAACATTATTTAACAATGTTTATTTTTGTGTGGTTTACAAATACTTAAATGACAAATATGAAATATTTTTTTATAATTGTTAATCAAAATATTAAAATTCTTAAACCAAATGTTATCTTTTAGCATTCTTTCGCATTTTTTAAATTTAGTAACTGTAGCAAAATAATTATACACGTCACCATTAAAATATTTTAAATTCGTCACACGAAATCAAAATGAATAAAATTTTTTAACCGTAATCAATTGAATTATTACCTTGAGAATATATTAGAAAATACAATTTTTTGAAAAATCCTATGACTGCAAGTGACTGCTTCGGCCTTGGCAGAGTTCTATACGACAGTGGGCAACATTACTATTCAAACCAATGGTTTCTAAGTGCATTGGAAAAGTTAAAATTCGAAAAAACCCCACCCCCTGTTACTGTGCTTCGGATTTTAGCTTCTATGCGCTTATGCTGCGGTGGTTCTACCTACTCCAACCGTGAGAATTGAGTATCTGCGGTTTTTAAATCAGTATAGTGAGTCTTAAGCGTACATAGATATCTCGAATGGTTGGTACTTTGTGTTCTCAAAAGTTTCAACTTTTATATTATTTTAAGCACTCGCTGAAACTTTCTTAAAGAAGCTCTACTCGTATTCAACAATTTTTTTTAAACGTTCAGTCATTTTGTTAATTTAATTTGATACAAAAAAGAGCATTATGTGTTATTTTTTTCTATAAATTTCCTTACAATGATGTTGATTAAATGGATCAAGACAAATAAAACCTTATCAACATATTTGTTGATACGTGACTTTATTAGTTTACAGGATGACAAAGCAAAAAGAGAGTACAACATACATAAATCTAATGACAATGTTGTGTCTGAAGCATTATGTCGAGGGGATCAGTCGATTCCGCAAGGTTTAACGAATAGGTAAATATAATTCTCAGTCATTTATTTTTAACCCATATGACAGAAAAATGTCGGCCTAATAATGTGGCAATTTAATTATATTTTTAATCAATAAAAATATTTTATTATCTACAAATAAAGAAAAAAAAAATAAATGTAATCAGCTTATGCAAACTAAGTATAAACATTTAATAAGTTAAATTAAGAATATATTTTTAAAATCAATAGTAACTGACGGTAGAACCCTCAGTTATTATTAATTTTAAATAAATTGGTGTATATTTTGAACAAGTCCCCAGTAATGAAATTTCAATAAAACATTTGTTCTTCGCACCTGCAGTATTTCATTTAATATAGCAGAAAATCGCATTATAAGGAAAGGTAAACTTATAACTCGTATACAAATAAGTTCATAATAATATTCTTAACGTGAATTTAGTAACAAATGTTAATTTTATTTACGCAATAAATTTAAACATACACATACCGTTTACGGAGTTTAATTATACAAAATGCGTGCATGCGTCATGTGTGAGGATATGGGGGCATATACATGTGCGTGTGGGTGTATGGTAGCGTACGCGTGCACCTGTGCATGGTACATGAAAAGATAAAGAACGTAAGAAGAGAGATATGCATACATTAAGGAGACTGAACATGATAATGAATCAATGCGTGATAAGCGTGTAGTCACTTCGCTTGTTACTAAATGACCACGATAGACGCATCCACTCTTTTCGCCGCTGACCGCCGGGAGGCATGGACTTCTCAGAGTTCCATGCCTACGTTCTTAGCGATAGATAGGTAGTGTGTTGCTTAGGACGGTCGCTAGGAAGCAGCTAATATTTTTGTAATTATTTCATTTGCACCTGTTTTTTTCAAAAAAATTTCTAATTCTTTCGATCGTCGGCCGATGTTTTTAAGTATTTGAAATTATATCTACTTATAAACAACCATGACGAATAATGAATGGTACTCAACATAACAGTTTCTAAGAAATTCATGGTACATTACAACTTTGATATATACACAAGGCAAAATGTTTACATGTTTAGAAATAATGCATGTTTCCAGACAATTTAAAGTAACTGAAATGTTTGTATGTGCAAAAACGTGCATAGAATTGGTAAAAGAAATTTCGCTCCTATTAAATAAATTTTATTTGCAGTCTGGTATGCCGTTTTGACAACACTGGCCATCCCTATTTCAAACTAGCGCCATTTAAAACAGAAGAAATATTCTTGGAACCTGACATATTTATCTACCACGAGGTTATTAATGACATTGAAATCGAGCGCATAAAAAAATTGACTATTAGAAAAGTAAGTATTCCTATATCTATTAATCACTGAGAATGGCCACTGAGGTTATACAATATACAATTGTTGTGTACCTAAATTTTTTTAATAAAAAAATGTTTTTGCTTGTTTGTACTAAGATCCTTTTTCTCTAGAAAGTGCTGAACTAGTTTGGAAAAACTATGCAATATAACATATTATAAGAATAGTTGTAGACTGTGTAATAATTACTGCATATTCAAAGGGATCTTAGCCATGAGAAAATGAACGTAAGAAAAATCGGAAAAAGAATAGGTTTCGAAGGAAGAGTTCCTTCGATTAAAACGTAAATAGCGAATAGTTTCACCGATGAAAAAATTACTATTTAGAATTTACTGGTTGAGAATCTGACTACCATTAGTAATAATCTGATATAAGGACAGATCCCTATAAGAATCAAGATTTTTTTCATAAAAAAAGCTTTCACTTTTTTAATAATACTGTATATAAAACGTGTAGTTGAACAATAAATAAAACTGCTGCATGAAGTTATTTAGTTTGTATAAAACTTCGAACGATGATAAACTTTATTACATACAAGAAATTTCCCATACCGTATGAGCTCACTTGCGTTTCATGAATATGGACAACTGTTGTCGAAAATCATTAAGTGCCTAAGCATGAGTTGAAGAACATCCGTAGAAAATCAGAAAAAATGTAATTTTTCATAAAACGGGAAATGAATTAGCGTACCATTTATCCAGAATGATTAAATTAAAATTATCCATAAAAATCCCTGCTCGAAATAGATATAAGTTTCTTTTTCTATCTATATCTATTCTATGTACGCGATTACCTAAAATAATAAACTTAAAAATATGTTAAATACCCTATATATATATATATATATATATATATATATATATATATATATATATATGTATACATATATTTATCTTATAATTCCTGTTTTACTCTAAGTTATTAATATAATCTCGAAATGAACCCTGGTTCATTCAATATCGGTTAATATTTATTTATGTAAAGACTGGTTGTCTTTACATAAATAAATATTTTATGATTACTAGAGCAGAAATTTCTAGTCCTCTTTGACAAGAATATTAGGTAAAATTATGGTCAAGGAGAAACAAAGTAAGTAAATTTTTTTCACGAGTTTCTTAATTATTTGGCATAGAGCATGAAATTCTGGTTAAATTACTGTGATTAAAGTGTTCTCTCAGCCAAATATGATCTATCCATTACTATCTTAATACAATTTTTCATTACCGACTATACATAATATTGCCTATTTTGTCGGTATAGGTTAATGATAGTATTGAGTTGGTAAGAAAAAAATCTTCCAATTTTCCAGCGATTTCCAGAAAGTTATGAAAACTTCGCGAACCTTTCTAAGTTAGATATACAAAGAGCACGGCAATCGACATTTCGTAAAATACAAACTGAAAAATGTAGACATTTCACGTGAAAGAATTTCGTACGCTCTTAATTGATGAATTTCATTTAGGTCGAGAAGCAAGTATAGCAGAATGCAATATTTGCACAAACATGTGTGAGACTTAGGATGGAGTTACACATTGATTCATGATACAAAAAATAACTTTTATTCTCATCGATGTTCTTCATTCAGTGGAGTCACATATAATAAATTTATGAAAATTAGCAAACCTTGCGAAACAAATCCCAGATTAAGTGTGCGCTAGATGCCAGATGGCAGACCTATCCTCATTCTTTCCTATTGCAATAGAAAAACAATTTCGTAGTTTGAGGAAAAAATGGGAATATTTTATTTGACTACCAAATGGGCTTACGCCCCTTTAAACAGATAGCGGTTTTATTATTTGCCAACCTAATAATAATAAGTCTTATGTATGTCGGGTATGTTTTCCGAATCCCAAATCCTATAATCCTATTAAAATTATCTTCTAAAAACAATATTTTATTGTTTTTTCTATCTTTACAAGTAATGTGAAACCCATATTAAAGATATGTTTTTACATCTTCACTTTCAGTCAACGCCAAAATTAGATAATCATTTGCAGACTATTTTCGATGCTAATAGATATTCTTTGCTTTAGAATTTTTAATACGGTCAACGCAGCTGGAATTATCTGAAGTATTGCATAAGATTGAAATATAATAATATTTCAATAATTATGTTTAAACTGCGAAATAAACAAATTATTAAGAAAGCTAACAAATAACACGCATCAAATACGATTCCTTGATATATCGTATATCCTGTAAAATGATAATTAGTTTTCTCCAAAATATTTCAGCTCGAACGAGCAGCATTGTATGCTGTTGATGAGGAAGGTAAAGTAAAAACCAAAGTGAACATTAATAGTCAGCCAAGTGTGTTGGCTCGCAGACGCTGATGATGAGGTGGTAGCACGTTTATCGCAACGCGCTGGTGACATCGTTCATCTCGATATGCAATCGTCAGAACTGTTCCAACCTATTGTTTATGGAATTAGCGGCCATTTTTTACCCCATTACGATACGTCTTGGGTAAGATTTTTGAACGTTATTAAAATATCGGAATATGATAAATTTTAAAAAGCAACATATTTTTAAAAAATAACCAAAATAGAATAAGTAGATGGTTTAGTTATTTTTTATCTTGTAGTAATATAATAGACGTGTAAAATCTATAATAAAATTGAATAAAACCCTAAATTCAAATTATGTATTTTACACTCGCTTTATAACAAAAAAGAAATCATGTAGGTTATTCAGCCGTAAGCCGGATAATGTGGATTATCAATTTTAATTTTTAAGTGAAGAAGTTAGCCTAATTCAAAATAAAATATACCAATAAATAAACTAACAAACACACTGAAAGCGTAGCGGTACTACGTTTTAATATTTTGTATCTACTTTTTTGGTTAATTCTTTTGCATTTTTAGGATTCTGTAGGAAAAATTGTAGACAGTTATTTTAAATTTTTAGGTACAATTTTTGAAAGATGAAATGAAGACTACAGACATTACAATCCCGTCTCTCCCCTTTACTCTTAGATTCAAAATTTTAATAAAGTCATTTCGGATAATACGTATTAATATTTTCAAGAAATATGACTAAGAAATTCTCATACGTATTTTCCACAATCACGCACGCATGCACACACACTCGCACAGACACACACTCGCACACACGGACACGCACACGCACACACACACACACACGTGCGCGCATACACACACGCACACACGTATACGCACACACGCGCATGTATGTGTGATGTTAAAATAAGTTTGAAATCAATACAATTTTTTAAAAAAGATATATTAATAAAATCGTTGCTTCAAAGTACAGATTACATCTTTATAATTTGTGATATCATGGCAACATTTATTTATGTTTACAGGATCCTCGTTGCAAAAAGGCAGCTGTTCACAGCAGTGGAAACTTAATAGCGACCGTCATGTTTTACGTAAGATATTTATAAAGCATTTGTTAATATTCCTCTATTATATACAAATACGGCCAATAAAGAAAATCC
This sequence comes from Druceiella hillmani, assembly GCA_039881145.1. Classification (NCBI taxonomy): domain Eukaryota; kingdom Metazoa; phylum Arthropoda; class Insecta; order Lepidoptera; family Hepialidae; genus Druceiella; species Druceiella hillmani. Next base: position 11,336,150 of record JAYKKI010000014.1, read on the forward strand.
ATTAATGCCAAGCCTACATTATAATTTTACAATTACTAAAACAAAAGAACTCCTACAATATTTCTTAATCGGAATTTTCATGTTTTAATTAGTTTTATACTATACTAAGTATATATATAACATAACTTTTTTGGTTCAATTGAAAAAAAAATAGATTTCCACGAGTTTGCAGAAATTTTATAAATAGAAATATCCAATTTTAAAATTGGAAATTTAATCTTTCTGAGTTAAATTATCTCAAAAAATTAAGTTTCCAGTTTAAATTTTCACGAGTTCAGAAATTTTATAGATAGAGATTTTCAATTTGAAAATTGGAAATTTAAAATTTTTGCGTTATATTATCTCAAAAAAATTAAGTCTCCAGTTTAAATTTTTGCGAGTTTCCAAAATGTTTCGTTTCAAATACAACTTACCTGTGTGTTATGAAAATATTTTCTTAGCTGCTGAGACATATTGTAGATCAAGAAAAGTAAGTCTGACATTTGAGTGCAATCGATAAAAAATATTATATAAATTTTAACTAGTAGTATTCGTAACTAAAATGTGAAAATTCTGGCTACATATTGTTAAGTTTTCTTTTAGTTTATAATTTTCATAATCGTTCAAAAACAACCTTTATAATGATCTGATCATTATAAAGGTTATTGCCATCACTCACAGTATCTACTGGACAAATACCTTCCTTATTTATAGAAAAACGTTTAATGCCCGAATTACAACTGCTACGTTCTTCTTCTCGTTGAAAGAAGCAAATAACTATATACATATAACTAAGTGAACCAGCTGCCCCGACTTAGACCAAAACCTTCGGTCTTATCTCCATTCTTCTCGTTTTTCTATTAATGTTTTTTGGCGCTGAGTGAAACCTAGGAAAGGGTCTGCTCTCGTATGGCGGAATCTTTTGCCCTCATCTGAGCCCGATCTTCGCACCAAACATGCTGGATGCCCTGTCATATTGGGATCGAAGTGGAGTTTGTATATGCTTCTGTTTCTTAAATAAAATCCTAATCACATTTTATTGGAAAAAAGCTTTTGTTGGAAACATTTTTGAATGACAAATCTCAACTAACAAAATGAAATTAAAATAAGCCTTGTTATATAAATATAAGTTTTTTGAAAATTTTTAGGAAAAGATCTTGTGTGAATATAAAAGGGGTGCAAAATAAATATCATAAATTTTTAAATCGTGAAAAGGATCATAATATTCCTGCAATAAATATAAATGCAACACGTAACATTTAAATACCCATATTAACATACTATCTTCTATAAAAGGTTAAATTTAAGAAATCGTGACATATATTGAAGAAGGTTGCAAAAATACAAGGATATGGAAGAAAGATTTTAACCCTTAAAAATAGGAAAGGTATTCTAACATTAACAAAATCAGGCGCAATAATTCACATGTAAATTATTACCATGATATAATTTATTTTATAACATAATGCAGCTAAGAAATTACAAGACTGCTAGGTCAGGATTTAGCAACGAAAGAAAAAATAATAATATTTGATTCTTAAAAATAGGACAGTGTGCGTATTAGTTTTTAGTCATTGAAAGGGACTAGAAAAAGGCATCAAAACCGCTTTTTACAATACTCTCTCGTGAGAAACGTAATTAACAGGATTTGTTTTATTATTGGGAGAAAAACTTTGAAATTCAATAATTTGTTTCAGGCTAGTATAGATTCCCGATTCTAACAATTTCTGATAATTTTACGAATGAAATAACATTTAAAATTTAATTTATTTCGGGAGAAGTGGAAATTAAAATAATCGTTTTTATAATAACAATATTTAATTGTAAATGTCTTCACTTGACTTCGATTGACATATCATTTTTAAAAATATCGATATTTCGATTTTACTGTACATATTAACGAACTCATTTTATTTTTCCTATTTTGAAATCCTTGGTTCCCAGGTTGCGGGGCGTCATCTCCCGTCATATTGGATCCCGTTTAATCATTGTTTTCATAACACTTCAGATTTTATAAAACATGCTTCCATACAACAATTTTGGCTCTTTCATTCTGCACCGCTTCAATAAGTGATCCATTTTTATTTCTTATAAATGATTTGTTATATATTACAAAGAATTTTTTAGACGAATAACGATTCCAATTTAATGATGTTTGATCATTCTTTTTATTAAATTTTAGGTAATATAAAACTTATTCCCGTAAAACATTTTTGGTTTCTTCATTCCACACTACTTCAATAAATGATTCCTTCTTTCCATTCTCCACATAAACTCGTAATATCCATTCCCCAACAATAAATGTATTCATTTGTCCCATAACCATATTACATGTATCCATTTTACTATTTATATTCTTAAGAATCCGAACATTATCTCATAACATATCCAATAATCTCTCATATGAAATTATATAACTAATTTGTCACAATCAAGTCATGTAAAAGTGTGATTATGTTTTTATCGTCAAAAAGAAAATTCAATAAACCGGAAGGTATTTTTGTAACTTTATTCAAGTATTTTGAAAAAATGCTAATAACCTGTTCCAGTTCTTAATAAATGGTTCAATGAAATTGGACAAGAATTTATCGCCCCCTGTGGATTAGAATATCAGTGACAAGAAGAAAATTATGAATGACAAATTACGGTGCTGACATCAAGACGATATCGGTGTAAGAACGTAGTTACAAAATAAAAAAAACTTAATCTTTATAATTATAAGATAATTCAAAATATTTTTCTTTATTGGAATAAAGAATATGGGATGTATATTTATGTATTAGTCGTTGTCTTCTTATGAATTACGAAATTCCTGTACTCGACCAGAGACATCACTTGGAAACATGAAAAATTTTCAGAAGAGAAGATAATAAAAGAACGGATACTAAATTCAGCTTGGTTACATTATCCTATTAAAATGAAAACATATAAAATTACTTTAGAGTGGCTTTTCTATCAATAACAGCATTTGGAATAAAGTAAATTTTTTGAGAAAAACGTAATTCAAAAACCACTATTGTAATCAACTTGGTAACGTTATCCTATTAAAAGTAAAACACATACAATGTACGTAAATAATATCCAAAATCAGGCAAATTTTCTCTACTTTTGAGTCTTTTTTTAAATGAAAAAATTAACCCAAGTGATAAAAAAGAATTTATTTCACATCGCAATATTACCTCAATTTTAAATAAATTAAATTTAATTAATCTAATTTTTCCCCAAACCCTTGTAGAAAACTGATTCATGCCGCTCCATTCATGAATTAACTGTGCAGGTAAGCAAATTCTTAACATTTAAAATAATTTTACCTCGTTAAGCCGGTTTCGAAAAATATTCAACAATTAGTTATTCTCTACCTGCCTACACATAAATTAAAAATATATAATACTTTTTTGTAAAATAATGTAGACATGAAATATTAAAGATAACATTTTTTAAAAGAAACCCTAATCGATATCATTTCATAATATGTTTAGTAAAATCCGTACTTCAAAGTGGTATATTGATGTTGGGTTTATCAAATTTAAGGTATTTATTTCCTATACACACTACAAGTTTCTTATTGTAACATAATTTCTTCAGAATAGACCGTATTTTTATTGAGATTTTTGTGCGTAGTTTTAAAGTGGTAACTACCCGTTTGGAGCGCATAATTCTCTAATGGTGATATCTCCCAGATCTATTTTCATGTTAGAATATAGAGTAATCCAGAAGGCGCATACGCACGAATCGCTTGACGGTCGCGGTGAAGCCAAAAATCGATGGAGAGGACACCGCGCTCCGCCTAATAGCGCCCTTCCCCAATGCGCACGGTGTTACCAACAGAATAAATTTACCCACGGACTTCAGGAAATCGACGCATATAAATATATTTGCTTGCAGCAGTAGGATTCAGATTTGCATCAATTTATATGGTCATGGCTTGGCTTATATGAAGTATTATTAAGGCCGCCGTGTTAAATTTCTAAAATGTTTATTCTGACCACAACCAAAGTATTTAGATTCAAATTATTTAAACATTTTGTCACATTTTACCATTTTATTCATCACTTAACATTTTTAATACAAAAAGAAAACAATTATCTTAATGTCTTAAAGTAAAAATAAATGTGAAAAAGCCCGTAATAAAAGTTTGAAAATATTTGATCTCATACTAAAGAAATTCAAAATAGGACGAAACAATTATTTATATTAATTAGCATTCGATATCGTGATAGAATTTCTTCATATTTTAAACAATATCTGTTCGCATTTTAAATAAATTAAAGAAGACGTAGGAAATGAATGAATGTAACGTGTGTTTCTTGTTGTAATCCTACAAATAGTGATTATAGACGCAATACGTAAAATATTCTAAAATTTAATACGATAACGGGAATTCAATCGTTACACTAAATTCTTCAACGACATTTTCCATATCCCAATTTTTTTAGAAATAAAATTTTACATTTTTCAGTATCGAGCAATTCAGATGTTTTAATTTGGGTAAACAATTTTTGAAGAGATGACAACACCAATAAAAATGGCGCGCTTCTGTTGATAACAATCCACTTCGATATTTTAAAATTGCATAGTTAATTGAAAATGAAATTAAGTAATAGTTTTTACGTATGAAAAGTAATCCCCATTTGATTATTTTTCAGTCTAGTGATATTTTTCAGGTGGGAATAGCACAAGCCGGCATTTTAAGCTATATTGTCACGTAGAAAGCACTGTAATCTTTCATAGCTGTGTCATAAATTGCACTGACAACCGTGTTTTGAAACTCCGCATTTTATGCGTAGTTTTTTGGACACATTTTGTTCTCGCCTCCTGGAGTACTCTTTATACTATGATTTTCATGTTTAAAGTACTTCGATCTACATTAGATGTCAAAGGATCATTAGTCATTTGTCATAACATGAATTTATTGATTATTTAAAATGAATCATAATGATTATGGAAAATTGTTTACCGCTAGCATTGTTCTAGTTTAAGTGTTATCGAAAAATTTGCGAGAGAAAATACGAAAAAGTTCATATTTTAACAACTGATCTTGCATTTATCACTAGCTTCTACAAATATATATTCTCCCACAACTATCTGTCATTCAAGAAATATACCTTATATAATTTATTCAAGAAATATACCTTATATAACTCATTTTATAAGCAGGATGAGAAAATGATAGTTTCTTTATTAAACATTTCTAAATAAGTAAACATATTTGTTTTATCAAAGTTTAGGTATACGGACTGAATATGAATATTAATTTATAAAAGAAAATAAATGGAATGTTCGCCAAATGTTTGTGGCGTTCTTGGACAACGTTGTAGAAGTTTGATATGTATCACCCGGCCTTTTTAAAGCACTTTTATTATGCAACCTGTAATTAACTATGTAACTTGGCGGTTGTGTGTAGTTCTGTAACAATACAACAATTTCATGAAATAAAAAAAGTTACTCGTACAACAAAAAAATTAAAAACTTTTACACTTAAATATTACATTCCGTAAAAAACCTGGCTCGCAATAACTTCGTTATTGATTAGTTTTGATAATTATATAGTTTTTAGAGCGATGTTTTTAAAAGCACTTTTCTTGGCTACAAAAGATGATATTGGCTTTCTGTCTATGTTTTTTTTGCCTGACAGGTCTGCGAGATTCATGGATGACATCTGAGCATGGAGAATAAAATGCTAAAATGCTAAAATAATCTGCACCGTATTGATCTTACTTGATTTAAATAAAATTTTTAAGGGATTATTGTGTTAAATTTCTTTTCTAAAAGTGTCATTGTCGTTCTTGTAACACCTGGATCCATGTTATGTGGACTCTTGTCATTGCCCAGTAGCTACATGGAGAAGAAGATGGTCCGATTTCAGTAGTGAAGTGCGAGGAGTGAAGGTCACGTTTGAGAAGTGAACCAAAAATGCAAAGAAATTTCAAGGTCATTGGGGTATCAAATAAAAGTTTGTTAAAGCACGATTAAAATTGAATTTAAATCAACAACACTGTAATATTTTTGGCGCGGTCTTTATTCATGGAAACATAAGCTTTTCATCACATGATACAATTTTTTTGCCATAATCAAACCTGATTCGTTCGTAAGTAATTCCAAAGTTCATTCCAAGTGAAATTATTTTATTTATCGCAAGTTCTTATTAACATGGACTGCTTAGTGCAATAAATATTTAACAATTTATATTTAATAATTTAAATATTTTATAATTAAAATGCAATTTGATATAAGTCAATGAAGCAAATGGGTAAAAGTGAATGATAACCATATAATGCAATTGAATTATGCAATTATGCAATTTGTTACCAGTAAATAATATAAACTGTGTTATTACTGGATACAAGAGAATGATTAAATTTGATACAAGTATGTGACACAACTTGATCAGTTGAGCTCAGGGATGACCAACAGATTCGTATCTTTATTGGGCAAAATATAAACAAGATTGGATGTATTGTTCTACTTCTATTTAAAATTATTCATTATTTCATACAGATAAAGTAGATTAATTTCTAATCATAAATCAAGAATTTTAATAAATAACGATTGCTTTTATGGTTAACGCTGGAAAAAAACAAAATGACATTAAAACATTGACTTTTTCTGACACAGTCTAAACTTTTTACCACACTTTTTATGACAAATCTCAGGAAGGGGTTTATCTTAGGAAGAACAAAAGATATTTTCTAGACATACACACACACACACACGCACACACACACACACACACATATATATATATATATATATATATACATATGGGGCATGAGGCATAAGGAAACAATATGGGGCATGAGGAAAGCTAAAGAAAGACAAATAAAATTGAACAACGCCGTCTTATCTGCATACATTTTTATTTAAACTCGTTAAGTTTACAATCAAGTAAAATCAATTAAAGCATTGCAGTAATGAAAACGTGCAAAGTTCGAATGTAAAATTTAAGACCAATACATGACATTTCTATGAGTGCCTTTTAAATTTACACTTTACATTCATATTTTTGGTGGAATTTTACGGTTTTATCAATTTTCAAAAAAGTTTTTTTTTAACACGAAAGATGAAATATATCCTAATTAAAACCCTGTTAAGATCTGATATCTTAAAATTCCTTTGAAAAACAAAATCTTACGATAAAATAAGCAAAAGCCCTTAAATTTTTTTACCTGCTACAAAAACACCATAAATTCAGAGAAATATGCTTAAGATTAACATAAGATTTGAGAGAAGGAAATATTCTCGCGATGTAAGATATAAGTAACGCCATCTATTAAGTGAGAGTATCGGTGACTCGAAACGATTAACAGTAAAGATAATTTTTTTCGATAACAAATCGTTAATAATTTTATTTTATTTCATTTGCCAATAAATAGCATAAAAAAGTGAAATTTTTGCTAATAACTGGTCAAAAAAATCAGGCTTTTAAATTTATAATAACATAAGGTGGAAATTATTGAATAGCGTCATCTACCGTAAGGATAATATTTATGCGTAAAGCCTTGTGGAAATGATCAAAATTTAATCCCTGATCTGTTTCCGAATTCCATATAATATGTTCTAAATTTAACTACATTTTTTACTTGGTTAAAAGATCTCAAAGTTAATAATTCTGTCAAAAAAATCTCAAACTCATCTTTGACTTAAACTATTTTTTTCATGTATTAACCTTTATTTTCATGTATATATAAAACTTGATTATCAGTCACATATTTTTTTTAAGTTGTGGTCGAAATATTACATTTCTAATAAAGTATTTTAGATTAAATAAACTTGCACTGTTTCTTTGGATTCATTACTTTAAGATAATACTATTGTATATTCATCCAAATACAAATTATATTCCAACAACTTTGCAGGAAAAACTGTGAAGTCAAATTTGTCGTTTTAATGTATGTAATCCGGTAATTTAACGTTTTGCGGTTATTTGAATATAATGCACTTTTCTGAAAATAGCAAAATATTTCTTTTATTTTTTTCTGTATTTTTTCCATTTTCTGATATTTTAACTTGATTGATTTTATTAACACGTATTTAAGAAGTAATCAACATATTATGTTTTAATAAAGGAACGCGACAAGATATATTATATTGAATTATTAGAAGTTGATGTATTGAATATTACATAGTTCATTTTAAACAACAATATAGAAATGTTTTATCAGACCGTACTTCTAACTAAGAGATTATTGCAATTTTTTGAACGTAAATATTTTCTTTATCTCGAGATCTTATTGCCAAAATTATATAGTTTAGGCGTAACGTGCACAAAAAGACATATTTTAAATAAATACGGCTGAAAATGTGAAAGGAATAAATTCAATATTTTTAGTCGGTTTTTACGTCATAAAGACTTTATGATGTATTTTTACATGATAAGGTTATCGAGATGACAGGCTATGAAAAATGTGCAAGGCTGAATTCAATAGATTTTATTTATGTATGAAACAAAAATGCGACTCTGTATATTCTACTGGTACAACTTCCCAAGTTTATAATAATTTTTTTTATATAGAGCTATCGCTAAAAAAATCAGTACGATTTATAAATTTCACGCCATAAAAATGCATTAACATACTCGTATATTTTAGGCGGATGACAACGAACAAAGGGGCACAAGTTCTGAATTTTTTTATGTTATCTATTACCGAAATAAATATTATATCTATTGAATGAACGAACAAAGAAAATACTTCATATCTAAAAGGACAATTGCATTATAAAAATAATGATGATATTTTATATGGCCTCTTCAACTTATTTTTCTCACGTCCAATAATAAATAAGTACATACGGCAACATGTAAACTTTAAAGCGTGTGCTTTATTTCTTATGGTAACGAGAATAAAGAAAAATTTTAAATTGAAGTTCACATTTTACCGTAACAAGAATTAAGTTGTATGAATGAAGTTTACATCTTATTCTAACGAAAACCAAACTGAAACTTTAAAGTTCACGTCTTACTATGGTAAATGTGAAACTGTACACTCGAGGTTTAAATTTTACTCACTGAATAATTATCTTATCTTTAAAATATTCATTTCGTTCTAACAAGAACCAAATTGCGTCCAAATAACGACCAAAAAAAATTTGTTCCAAAATTTGTATCGATTTCCTTTAACAACTTTGTTATTTTCAGTTCTACGACTAAAACTGGTAAATAATTTAATTTGAATCGAAAAATATTACAACAAATTTTCTGTGCCACCAATAGTTTGCCAAATAAACCGTAAAAACTTTTTTTTCCAAGATGGTGGCCGCAAGACAAAGGTTGCGATCCCACAAACTTGGATTTACCTTTACAATAACCCCCCTTGACATCTAAAAAATAAAATTGCGTCCTGGGAGAAATGCATGCTAAACCCAAAAATTGGTAATATTTCAAAGGACTATAGAAAAATTATATTTTTTTAATAGTCTAGTTCATTATTTCTACTTGCAATACCTTTAATTAGTTTATACGCTTATATTTTAACTTATGCGGATTATTAAAAAAAATACTATACAGAATTTTAAAAATGCTAAATTAATGGTCAATCAATATAATATTAAATATAATGGATGTATTTTCCAAAGCTTCAGTACATGCTCACTACTCTTATTTGGTAATCTCAACAGATTAGTAGACGAGTCCTGTTATTTTAAGCAAATATCGTAAAATTATGTCGTGATTAAAGATGAGAATAAGAAAAAAATTACTCCAATTTAATAAAAATAGGTGAATTAGGAACTTCTAATTTTATGAATACATATAGAACGGGGAAATGTATATATCTTATTTGCTCTCGTAGAATAACTATGAGCATTACTAAAAGTATTAAAGAAATTATATCTACAAAATTTTAAATAATGTCACAATCGATCATTTTCTTTTAAAAATGCAAATTAGTTTTGTTTAATGTCCTAAGACTAAGGGTTAAATTTCAAGTACGTCTAGTGTTATTCAGTATATCCATCTATTTTAAAGTAATTCCAAACTTTAGGATAATAAATTAAATTTCTTCATACATAATTCTCTAAGATTAATAGACGATTTTGTTAGAAATATTTAAAGTATGTGGTTGCCTCATATTTGTTTAATTAATTCTTGCCAGGAGTAGACAAATTCTCCCGCAATTAACGTCTATAAGTATTAATAAATCTTATTGAATATAATTTTATATTTTACAAAAAAGGAATAGCTTAGTGATAATATCATAGAAAATATTATGCATTTTCATAGAAATATTACGAACTACAAAACAAAGTTAGTGGTAAATAAGGTATATCCGATATTATATATATTCATATATATATGTGTATATATATATATATATATATATATATATATATATATATATATATATATATATGGGCATACACTACAATAAATTGAATAAAGTTTTGCATAAAACTTAATTAAATGGAGTTAAGATGCAAACAGAAACGCGAATTTTCCACATTTGAAAGAATTCGACAAGTTATGAAGTATTGTGACCCCACCTTGAATATTTCCCTGAATGCAATTGACGTAAACGCGGCGATGGAAGAATAAACATCTTTCAGTGTTTGTAAATGAATAAATCATCACATGGAGGTCGAAAATGATGCTGATGAAGGAATTTGATACAATTGTTTTCCTCACACGTTACGCAGTTATTGCAATTAAAGTGCGGTTCCTGCACTAGGCGTTTTTAATTCTTAAATAAATTTGCGTCAATATTTATTAGTCGCTTCATTCTGCCTCATGATAGGACCAAAAAATTAAAGTGTATGTCGCGATTGTGAAATAAATTAATTAAATATCCCAGTTGAAGTGATATGTATGTACGATTTTGGTTGAAACAGATCAGTGTCACAATTGGACATTTATTTCGCACAATGGAGGCAATATCTTATCTGATATTAATTTACGTCATAGTGTCATGTCATTCAAAAGCTATAAAGCATGAATACTTTTCAGCCACAATTAAGTTACAAAAATTGTTGCACACGCAGGAAATTTTGATCAATACATTAGAAAATTTTATTAGAACAGAAGAGCAGATTTCAATCCATTTGCAAACGTAAATACTCTTGTTCACTATTAATTAAATTAAGTTTAGTTCAGGTAATTTTGGGCTCATCTATTATAAACCATATGTTAAGATATGTCGCCATTCAATTAAAACTGACACAAAGTAATTCAAAACAAATTATTCCAGAAACTAAAACTTTGCCTTTGAACACTCCATGGCGATTCAGATTAGGCTCATTTTCAAATTCATTCTAATATTCACTGTTCCAAGACAATAACTGTATATGATATCTATTACGCTAGTGGCTTTAAATATTTGTGGGTAATCATTTTCTTCACTTTTCATAAAGCAAAGCTTCAATTTTAGTTATAATTCTGAATTATGATTTTAAAAATAAATAGAAAAGCATTTTCTTTACTCATAATTATTTAATTATTTTCCATATGGATTCAGAATGACGGAATTGTCTTTCAAAAACCTTCAGCTCTTGCACAATATTTTGATCAAGTATTCTTAACTAATTATTCACTATTCTGCTATTTTAGGGAAATGATTTGTTAAATATTACAGATTTCGTGATTATTTGCAAGTAGAAAATGCTATTGCAAGCAGCAATAGCCAAAAATATGTTGAGAATCCAATAAATGCATTCAGACTAATCAAGCTACTGACGATAGACCTCCAGCGAGTATTTAAAGATATTGGTTAGTATAGTGGAAATTTAAAAATTTATCGATTATGATAAAATAATAAATAAATAAAAGTTTCAATTACTGTCAGTCAGAAATGACTTAAATTACATCCATCAGATTAAACAATTATTGTAGAGGTTATTTCTGTTTATTGTTACGTTTCCACGCCATCAGCATATGCGATTTATAAAATATTGCCCAAACTCTATTGAATTTGGTGTCCTAATTATACAATGTACAAATAATATCTTTCTTAATTTCCCACCAATAATGGCTTAAGTAAAGGGGCGTCGAATAATTATTTTTTGTTACAATAGCTACCAAATTCTAGACTCAATTGTAGCACAACAAAAACTAAATACTTAATTTCAGTTTCATTCTATTAAAATCAAAAAATAATCCGACATGACTTTAAAAAAAATTGTTGACAAAATTAATGAATTGCATTCTTTATATTTAATATCCTCTGAACAGTAATAATACCACAATAGCGAAGTCATATTGTGTCAATTAATGAAAAATAGATAGTGGATCGATGCTAGGAACTGGTATAAAATTTGCTTTGCACACCTATGGTAACATCAATATCCATATCGGTACGGACGATGAAATGTATGGTAATAAAAAAAATTCTATTATGACAAAACGAAATATTCAAAACATGTTTTATATGATCCTGCTGCAATGTAAGTTGACATTTGTGACTTAAAAAATAAATACTGAAACGTTAAAAATTTATGTTGACATGAGAATATAAAAAGTGCTTTTCTCTATTTTATATCATTGTGTTAAAATTCAGGACAATTCTATCAAACAATTTTTAATACCAAATATACGCAGAGCAGTTTAAAAAAACTAAATAAATTAAAATATCCGTCTGAGCGTTTCGTTTATTTCTAAAGCTATTTTTAAATATAAATATAATTTTTAACCACACAAATATATTTGCCAATAACATATTTTACAGTCATAAAAATTTGGTGATTACCTCAACAGTTACCATTACTTTTTAAACATTTGGAAAATTCTAACAACACTATTTTTATTTTTAATAACACTGTGTTTATTTCAGTAGTTTCGAATATAGGGGCTTGAGGAACAATTTTTTTTTCATAAACTGATTCAACCGTATCTCCAGAGCTGTCTTACATATAATTTAAAAAAAATGGTTTGAAACCCTTGTCACTCCCATTTCAATTGGCATCGCACCACATATTAAGGGTGAAACTAAAAATTGGGTATTTCTTTACCACCTCAGGATTATTTTTGAGTATTATTTATTGAGATAAATGCGAATAAACATGTTTTACTATTTAGCTAAATTTTAGACTTCTGCGTTAAATACTTTCTAAAAAAAAATTTGTTACTTTTTCATCAGTATTTCTGGAATTTATAATGACAAAATTCTCTAACAAATAGTTTTAGAACCCCTCTTTCAAATGAATACCCTTTCAACGATTTCTCCACGCGATATTAAAAGTACAGCGGAGAGATTAACAGACACGAGTGTCATCATCATAATGAGTTCATATTTTCCATTTGAGGTCTGACAATGAAATGCTTAGAATATTTCCATAAATATTAGACCCTTATTATTTAAATTAAAAAAAATAATTTTATGGTCCACGTCGAATCATTATTAACAATAAAAATTAAAAATGTGTTGAATTTAACGTATTTGTAAACTTTTGCAGAACTTTTGGGTCCAGGTATTCCACTACACTTGTTCCCAACTGAAAACGACTTAGTGGGAGTCAGTCAAACAATGATGCTACTGCAAGAGACTTATCAACTGAAAACAGTCGATCTTGCCAGAGGTTTTATACAACGTGAACAGTATAGGTAAATTTCTAATAGCGATGTCTGCTGTCTATACCTAAATTTTGTATTCTATCTACAAATACCATTACAAAATTGTAACATAGGTGTATTTATACGTGAAAAATATTTAAAAATATATGGAATATGCTAATTTGGCTTCTTTTTAAAATTGTTGTCTGTCTGTCTGTGCTTCTATCCATCCGCCGTTCAAATATTATGCAAAAACTACTGAATGTGTTAAGTTGAGTTTAATGTGTTAGGTTGAGTTTTGTTGAGTTTGGTTGGACTTGGATTGATTGTATTGAATTAGGTTAGGTTGGATTACGTCGGATTATTTAGGATTCTAGATTCAGATTGGGCCATCCTGAATCTAGAAGCCTGAACTGTATATATATATATATATATATATATATATATATATACATATATATATATATATATATATATATATATATATATATATATATATATATACATCGACTTGTGTTACGCGTCTGGGATCTGTTAATATGAAATATTATTTTTTGAATGTTATATCTCATAAAAAAATTAATTTGATGCCAAACAGTCGGCCAAATGCAAGATATAATTGCACAATTTGTGTTCGGTGCCTCACTTAAATTGTTAATAGTAATGCACTCCAACTATGTGGAGCGCTGCTCTTGACTTTAATGCTATGCCGCTGACAATGCTGTATCGCAAAGCGTATGTGCGGAGCTGAGTGGACAGCGTTTCGACTGAGGCAAATTTTTATAAACTTGCAAGTGAAAAACATTTCATCGTAAAAGTAATAAGCAGAAATAGACAGTGTCGGGCAAACACGCGTTGTATATGTACGCCTTAGACGCAACATATGAATAGCTGAGGTACAACGCATACGTTGTGTTATTTACGTTAATATGTCAAAAGAAGACTCAAAATTTCGTCGATTTATTTATATATTTATGTGTGATTTATTACTAATTCTGCATCTACTTCATCCTTTACAAGAATAACAACATATTAAGTATATATTGCTTTTAATTTATTTATAAATCTGCACTGTATTACACTTTACGTGCGGGTATAATCGTAAATATAATTATAACGCGAGGGGCATCTAAAAGTGTTCTTGTACTTAAATTGCAGTCATATTTTTTAATTGACCATAGGCGATGTAAATATATTTGAAGGTTAGATGTTTTCATCGATTTGTAATGACATTTCATTCATTTTTCTAAAGGTATAGTATTAAAATCTTGGATTGATTTACACTTTATATGTTCTTTCTCACTGTTAGTGCCGTTTTAATACTTTAAACTTACTTTTATCAAGGTTCAAATCGCTAAAGAGGTTTCACTTCTGTCACATGTACTGAGTTGCAAGCGATTAATTTTTTTTAAACTTTCTCGAAAATGAATGGTTTGGTATTTTTATTGAAATATACAATAAAACTGTTTATGACAATTATTCACGCTAGAATTATTCAATCCCGATTGGTCCAGACTAAACCACAGTTTCAGTTTCAATTCTTTTTAAAATTTTCCTAAGTGGTCTTTTTGGTGATAAAAAAGAGGTGGTCAGACAGTTTTAAGCATTTTTTCCCGAAATAATTTGAAATGAAATACATCATATAAATTCTTGCTTCAATGGGATTTCAGTTGTCGTCCTGCACGATCCTCTTGTTTTTCTTTTTATTTTCCAATGGACGTTCTTTTTATACTTCACGTTTATTATTGAGACACCGTAAAATACATTTTTACTAAGCTCAAAACTTTTTTATAGATCAGTTTCCGAGAAAATAGCCTGTGAAGTAGGTTTTATAGGGGGCTTGAAACCATTTACAAATAATTAAATATTTTAACTTATTTGCCAATGATATCGAATATTTTCAACGAAACTCAGTAAATGAGGAGATATTAGAAAATATATCGTGTTCTTAGAAATATTTGAAGCGTTCAAAAATTTAATTACAACAAAGATTATTGTTGGCAAACAGAATTTAAAAAAAATTATTACCATTTAGTGACATAACCCTTAACTGTGATGATAAAATATTTTATTTGTAATTGCTAATACAAATCTTTCTTTAAACATTCATTTTTTATGTCAGTAACTGAAACAAACAAAAATTGACGCCCGTACAATGATTTATATGATCAATCGTAATAAAAAAATGTTGATGGCATAAATTACACATTTTGTTTATTTTAATTTATACTACAAGAAATAAAATTTATTATGTATTACAAAATATATTTTTTCTTATTTTCCAAATTTCTCAGCAGTCCCATGACCGCAAGTGACTGCTTTAGCCTTGGCAGAGTTCTATATGACAGTGATCAACATTACTATTCAAATCAGTGGTTTCTAACTGCATTGGAAAAGTTAAAATCAGAAGCGACCTCATCGCATGCTGCAAGAAAGACGACCATGCAATATATTGCCTTCAACAATTACGCAATGGGTGAAACAACTGTTTTTAATTTCTTAAAATAACAATTTGATGCTGGTAATATTCACAGAAAATTACTAAATATTTTGTAGGCAAAGTAATTTTCTTTTCCAAGCGCAGAATTCTGAAAATTTGCTAGTAATAATAAACAGTGTTTAGTGAAATAAATTAAACCTATATTCATATAAACTGCCAATAATTGGAACTTAGAAGAAATTTCTCGGATTCCTTTTGAAAACATAATGAAATGGTAAATTACCAGACGCTCAAATTAGATAGATCCACGAGTCCATATCATTTAGAATAGTTATGCCCTCAAAGGATAACAGACCAAATGACCAATATGGAGTGGAGAAATTGGCTCTTGCCAATAAGTTTCGAAATGATATTTATCGATTCTGATAATAGAAAATGTTGAATTAATTTGAATGAAATTTTGTACATGTCCAGTTTGTTTCTTTGATAGTTTTAAAATATTTTTATGACAATAACTCTAAGAGATATTTCGAAGCGAGTAATTATATAATATTTCTGGAAATACGTATTTCGACAATTTTGCGTCATGATATATAATACAATTTTGCATTCCCGAAAAGACCATAGAAAAATTTAATTTTCCTAGTTACAACTTTTACTTTCACACATTAAAAAATATGGTTTTTTGTACGATTTTTATAAACCAATTTAGTAACTTTTGTATAGATATCAATTTTCTACATACACCACATGATCAATTTTGAATATCCTTAAACGGAATCGTTAAAATTGATATGCGTTATGTACTACTGTGATATGTGTGACATTTAAAAATAAATTGACAAGCTTTGTGTTGTTATCTCGGACACTTAGTGCTTTTTTATGTTAGAACAGATGACGTAGAAGAAGGATTGGTGTGGCTGGATAGAATCATTAAAGAGTATTCAAGTGATGCAAACGTGTATGAAATAAAAAATGAATGGCAAGAAGAATTAATAGAACGAAGAAAAAACAATGAGACTACCACATTCAAAGTAAGTCAGTATTATCATTACCTGTTTTGTCTAAAAGATTTAAGTTTATTTTTTTAAATTTAGTTGAAGTCGGAAGAGACCTCTATAAAATTTTATTATATAGTAGCCCAGATATATAAAATAGCCCTCAGATAAATTGTACAAAATACTCCTATGAATATATGTGATTTATAAATTGGTTTTCGTTAATCCCTCAATTCGTAAAATACTTCGACGGTATTAAATAATATTCGGTTATTGTTTGCATTGTGCGCGCTCTTAATATGATCAAACAACAATTTAACTGTATTAAAATTGTTCACCGCTACTATTATAATTTTAATTTCCTTAATAGTAAAATGGCGAAACCTTTTAAAATATTTCCCGTGTCTCTCCACTCAATGCATCTAATAATGCAGTGGTACTGCATCATCAGGATCACTGTGTACAATTTTATTGGGAAACCATTTACTTTTCTTATCACTACACATACATACGTTGAGAAGTATACGACCTATCCGTGTTCAAATAATCATTGGGATATGATTTTTTAATAACTTGATTAGTAAACCATCTAAATAACCACATAGAGATTATACAATTATTCCGTTTGCTTTTACAGATGCTATTCACTAAACACAAGTGCGTGCAGTAACAAATGAAAGTGCGTAAATTACGCAGTGATTTATTTTGCTAAGGGAAATTTCTGATGGAGACCACACAATAATTATTACAGTTTATGGCAATTTTTTTCTTTTCTTATCCATTGTAAATAAATAGAAAAAATAGTAAAGTCTAGATGGCAAATCGGTTGAAGATGAACCTTGCTCAGAACTGTGATCGGATAAAATCACTTAGGAAAACGTCAAGCTACTACTGGAATGCAGACGTTTTAAGACTTATAATTTAATGATAATGTATGGTCTTTCAAAAACGGCAGTGTGAAAAATTCTACACGATTCTTAGGAAATAATTAAGCGAGTACCAACACTGAGTTTCCTTTTTTTGAAAGTGGGCAGAATTAAATCGGTAACTTCATTATTACACTTTGTGATATTACTATCTTTATAATGATCCTCTACTAAAAGAGAATAGATATAATAACATTGTCCCATATTGCTCTGTTCTAACAATATAAGTGGTATAATCTCGAAAGAAAAATTAGGATAAGAATTTTTTGGAATAATGAGAGATTTGATTTCTAAATTGAAAAGATCATACCACCACAATAATATTCAACTATTACAGTCTATTACATCATAAATCAAGAGTATCACCAAAAAGCGTCGAGAAATGCTTTCTCGCGGTGTATATTTACTAAACGCTTACGCAGCCGCGCACACCTTCTTGTCAATATTGCTATTCAGGAATGTATCCCGACAAAAGTGGACTCTGTTATAAGCTATTATATTTGTTCTCCGAATTGGAATCGCATTTAAATAAATGTTATTTTAACACCGATTTTGAGTGGAAGTCAGGAAGAAGGTTTCAGTGGTTCTCTAGAAAAAAATTCAGACTGATTTTTCAAAGGATTAGAACTAATATTAAAGGTTGAATACGTCTGGCGTTAATTTTGTAGAAATTCATTATTCAATATTAAATGAAACTACGTGATGTAGTATTATTTCTACTTTCTTTAAGTTCTTTACCACGACCTAGTTACAACATAATCAAGATAGCAAAGACATCTTTGCTAATAGCCCACCTGAACATGTTGTAACACAACGAAACCTAGGTCGTGGTAATGATCTTAAAAAAAGTAGAAATAATACTATATCACGTAGTTTCATTTAATTGTGATATTAAAGGTTTTGAAAAATTTATTGAAATATTTTGAAACGATGGAGTAAAAAATAATAGTTATTATTTACATTTTTACTCGTAATGCATAATTCTATCCGGAAAATATTATTTCTTAACTTATGCACATCGTCCAAAAAATAATTAACTAACTGCTGTTTCACAAATCCTATTATAAGAATACATTTATTATAAGAATATTAAAAAGCATCAGAAGTCATGGCTACGAGTTATCCAAAACCTATGTAATTTATTACATGTTAATTTCAACTTCATTTTTAATTTCTAATGAGACTATTTTTATTAACTATTACCACGCAATTTAAAATTGTTCCCTATTAAACTATTTCTCAATTAATCAATTAGAATATCGGGTTACTAGGTACAGTGGAAGACCTGCCACATTTTTTTATATTTTAAGTTGTATATAGTTAAATAGAAACGATGTTTCATATATTTCAAAGTAAAAATTAAACTCCTTATATGAAAAGTGTCCTCCTATATAACAATATTGTATAGCTTTCAGTCATTTTACTATTGTAATTTGACACGACTCCTTCGTGTCAAATTCATTATATTTAATTTTTTGGCGTTCATATTATTCAAACGGATCTGGATGAATAAAATATTATCAACGTAATTGTTACATGAAAGCATTTATTTACAGGATGACAAAGCAAAGAAACAATACAACATTCCTAAATCTAATGAAAATATTATTGGCGAGGCGTTGTGTCGAGGGGAAAGGTCATCTCCGCGAAGTTTGACGAATAGGTAAATTTAATTTTCAATTAAGTATTTTTAACCAATACTTCAAACAAACTTTCTCCTTAGAACGATAAATTTTGACCATATTCCTTTAGATATAAATATTTTATTAACTAATTCTGAAAAGAAACAAGAAGTAATTAATTTCATTAAAATTTAATATTTTAATGCTTCCAAATTAAGAATTTCAATTACGAATTTTAGTATGTATATATATATATATATATATATATATATATATATATATATATATATATATATATATATACACACATATGTTCTCAAGCTTATCTCCGTAACGACTAAAGTTAAAATTATAAAAAAGGGACATTAGAAGTTTACCTAAAATTTATTCGAAAACTATAGCACGGAACCAAATACTTTACTGAACTTCGATAAAATAAATACACGATTAAATTTGTAGAATTCGAAGAAATGGAATGAATTAATTTTAGCCTGATACGCTTTTTTATGCACAAACATGTGTAGCCAAAAATAGAGATGAATACACATAAAAGGAGAGTGAACATAAGAATAGAAATTGTCACACAATGAAAGAGACAGGTCATAGCAGTGAACCAACAATGCCGGATAAGCGGCTACACTTCGCGTGTCTATAAATGTACCCACGCCGAATGCGACCGCTCCTTTTGTCGTCCACCGCCGAGAGGAGTAGACTTCTCAGAATTCTGTGCCTGGGTTCTTGGCATCAGAATGACAGCGTACTGGTTAGGGCTGCTGCTAAGAAGCAGTTCATTTATTCTGATTCTTTAATCGTCGCATGTTTTTTTTCAGATCGATTTCTTGTTTTTTGTTTGTCGACGGTGATTAGTAAATGTATCTAATTAAACAGTGCTTCTAAATATCACAGTTTTTAGAAAATTGACGATATATTACACCTCTTAAAAATATTCCATATAAAATATTTATATAGTGAAAAGTACTTCACATTTGTAGATAAATTAATGTACAACTTAATAATTATTCCTTCATAAGTGAGCAAAGAAAGCGTAGTGCAAATTTTACACGTACTAAACAGATGTTATTTACAGTTTGGTATGCCGTTTCGACAACACTGGCCATCTCTATTTAAAAGTAGCACCTCTTAAAGTTGAAGAAATTTTTTTGGAACCTGACATACTTATCTACCACGAGGTTATTAACGATTTTGAGATCGAGCATGTAAAAAAATTGGCCATTAGAACAGTACGTATTCCTATATCTACTTGTAGTTAATCGCTGATGATATCAATAGAACGTAATGCAAACCCAAAAATAAGACAACTATAAAGATTAAGCTTTAAAAAATATGGTAAAATAGTGTATTAGAGAATAGTTTTTCAAAAAAAAAACCGGTTGGATTCGGTTTTGAAACTGGTCGAGAAACTGACGATAACCAATAATAACTTGATTTAGGGAATAGTTCTTCGAAATGTCAAATTTGCTTTCAACAATAAGAGTGCTTATTTTTTGTAATGGTACTATATATATATATATATATATATATATATATATATATATATATATTTATATAGAATACGCGATTGAGTAATAATTTGGTGCATTCTGAGAAATTATGTGATTTGATGAAAACTTATAATTTTGGCAAGTCTTAGTATATATAAGTACTTTCCCAGAAGATAAGAGCTCGTCTACCCTTCACGAATGTGGACCATTCATCCAGAAATATTAAATTACTAATATCGATTAAGGCCCCAACTTGAAATAAAGTAAATGTAAATTTTCCACGGAATTATGTAAAATAATTGACATAATTGCATTACTAACATACTAGTTAACATCACATGGACATAAAACCAATCCTATATGGCTTAGTATATGTTTTGATTTCTATCTTAATTAAAGTGACTAATATTTAACCCGACACAAACCTGTCGTAATATCGGATACTGCCTGCTATTTTTTAAAATATGGGGAATTTTTAATTAAAGAAAAATATTGATAGGAATATAAAGAAAAGACAAAACAGAAAAGAAGACAAAGCAAGTATCTTTTAAGCTCTCACATACCAATATTTTTCACGAATTTCTTAATTATTTGGCATAGAAAAGAACAATGTTGTCTCTATAAAAATGTCACAAGCATTTCTGTGTAGGGTATAAAGAAAACCACGTTCGATATTCTGTACCGTAAAGATCATGTAAAATATCAAAATTCCCTGTGAGAGAGTTTCGAGAGCTTTTATTTGATGAATTTGGTTTAAGACGAGAAGCGAACAAAGTAGCACGCAATGTGTAGACGAAGGCAGGTGACTCTTATGGCAGAATCAAACATTGACTCCAAAGGCTTCAGAAAGATAATTTTAATCTCTTTCATGATCTTCATCTAATGCGGATCGCATACAACAAATTTGAGAAAATTAACAAACCTTACCAAAATGAATTCCAGATTAAGTAACATCTGATCTATTCTCATTCTTTCATACTGCAACAGAAAAATAGTTATATAACTAATAGTCGACCTTATTAAAATGGAACTTAAAAATATTTAGATTTTTCGCATTCCATACCCCATTTATAGCACGTTTAGAAAACTTATTTCATTGTTTTTTTTTTCTATTTCTGGTACTGTGTGTTTTTATATTTGTGCTTTGAGTCACGTCAAAATCAGGTACTACTTTGCATTTTTTCAGGTTCTACTTTGCTTAACTTCAACATTTCTAAAACAGTCAGTGTAGCCATTATTATCTGAAGCATCCTATAAAATAATAATTAGTTTTCTTTAAAATATTTCAGCTCGAGCGAGCAGCATTACGTGCTGTTGATAATGAAGGTAACGTAAAATCCAAAGTGAATGTTAATCGAGTCAGCCAAGTGAGTTGGCTCCCAGACGCTAATGATGAGGTGCTAGAACGTTTGTCACGACGCACTGGTCACATAGCTCACCTCGATATAAAAACATCAGAACTGCTCCAAGCTAACATTTACGGAATCGGTGGCTACTTTTTACCCCATTACGATATGTCTTTGGTAAGATTTTCGAACGTTATTAAAAATGTCAAGACATGATAAATATCAAAAACGCATATATAATTTTTTCATCTACAACGGAAAATATTTTACAACACAACCAGATAGAATAAACAGATAACCTAGTTATTTTTCATTTCGTAATTATATAACACACGAAAAAAGTTGATGAAAAAGTTATTTAATAGTATTAGTACACGTACTTATACTCGCTTTATAAAAAGGAACTTTAAGAAGTAGATTAAGAGCGCAGTTTTACTACGTTTTAATATTTTGTGTATCCATTTTTTCTTTCTTCTTTTGTTTTTAGGATTCCGTAGTGAAAATTCTAGGTGAGCACTTTTTAATTTATAAACATAATTTTTTAAAGACGAGATAATGCGCATGAACCTCCTACCTTCCTTTTACCCCTTTAATCCTAGATTCAAACTTTAAATTATAATCTTTTCGGATAATTTTATCAACACTTTCAAGAGACATGAAAATCTACATAACACTCCTATATAAAGTTTTCGTGACCTTAACCGGTTATTAGTATAACTTTCTGTGTAAAGTCCAAAATTTATTGATTTAATATTAGAACTCACAAAATCTAATATTATATGTGCCAAACTGTAATTATATATTTTTACACTATATTAAAAAGAGAAAAACTAATCAAATTCAATTGGCACAATTGTGTAAATAACTACTCTTACTTTATTTTCAATATAAAAAAATGTATGTTAATTGAAAATCAAAAGGACAGAAGTTAATTGAAATCCAAAAAATCATGAAAAAAAACTTCAAAATGAACCAGTTATCAGGTTCTTAATCTAATGATAAGGATAGAGTAATGATATCTTCCTGTTTCATTTGCTCTTGTAGAATATAACGAGAATTACTAGAAAGGCCATTGTAATTCAATACCGATGTCGTTGTAATGCTTATGTGTTGCTTGTAATGAATGCTGGATTTGGTTCGTTCGTGCTTTTTGTGAATATTCATACAATTATGTATCATTTATTACTGTTCATATTCATATTTTACGTATTAACATTAGTTCAAAAACTTTTAATTGCATAAATTTTCTAAATTGCATTTAACGACGTTAGTTTCACAAGTCAACATTTATTTTTGGTTACAGACTCCAGGTTGCAAAGGAGTGGCCGAGTACGGCGCTGGAAACAGAATAGCGACTGTCATGTTTTACGTAAGATAAGTCTAAATCATTTGTTTTCCTTTATTATATCAATATATAGCCAGAAAAGAGTTGAAAAATTATATCAATTACTGCCTGGTCTATATTATAAAGTTCAGTTCGCTTTTCCACTTAACAAAATATATATTTTCAAAATTACTGAAAAAATTAATTCTTCCAATATTCATTGATATTCCGTTACTTTTCTAGCATAATATGAGCATATTAGTTTGACTACAATATGTTCGTGTGAAATATGAATACAATAAAATTGAAATTTCCCCGAGTGCAATATTTCAAGAAACAGGTTGTTTGTGTAACAAAAATATTTTAATAGCTGCTGGGGTGTTTTATAAATAAATAATGAAGACCTGACATTTCACTACAAACGACAGAAAATATTTTGTATGTTATAAAACTTGTAACTGAAATAATAATGTTAGAGATAAAAGTAATGTCCTTTTTAGAGTATAATTTTCATAGCCGTACAAAAACTGTATAAAACTGCACATCCTTCGTAGAGGAGTTATTGAGGATCCCGATATTTACTCACTTATATGTTCCTGATATCTCTCACAAATTAAAAACAATAACAAGACTACTCGGCCCTGAATTAATTTTTTTCTACTTATTACTCATTACGTTCATTACGTTATATACATCTATAACTCTAGTTATTGAGACCATGGAATTGACGGTTGCGACGCAACGCTTGGACCTGTGCTCGATTCCCGGCCGCTCATGGAGCGGAGCCGAGAGTTTTATCCATAATCGCGAAGCTGAAATACAATAGATAATTTGCGGCAGCAGCACCACTGGTACAAGAACCTCACGAAGTAGAATTCCAACACATAGTCATAGATTGCTCTCTGACTTGGAGAAAGATGCTACAACATAAAAATCAGTGTAAATTTAAAATGAAAGAGAGTTTTATGACTAAATTGTAGCCTATGAGTTGCATCGCTCAATCACGCCTAAAGACTCATGAAAGAATATAGAAAATGAGATGGCGAGTTTTTATTCAAAAATATATTTCTCAACAATTTATACACTTTATTCTTCAAATGGAAAAGAGAGTCAAAATGTGCTAAGTGCATTTTTTACTATTATAACTAAATTCAAATAATAAAAAATATGATAAAGATTTTTAATATGAAGTTTCTGTGTTAAAAGATGTAGTCACACTGTTCTGAATTCAACTAAAACGTAAAAATAATTAGCAAATAATTTAACAGTTAAAGTAAAAATTACATTAAAAAATAAATTATAACCAAAAGAATAATTGAAATAAACTGACGAATATAAGATGGCGTTACTGTTAATATTTCTGAAGTTACCATGATCATCTCTCTCCTCCAACGTCATTGCTCCTCTGGTTATAATATGTATACAAAGGGAACATGCGAAATGAGCGCAAACTCGACGAGCGTAATGTCAGCCATTGACCAGTTTCCATGATCGCCTATATTTTCCACCATTACGTCAACCCGACAGTATATTAATATTTTGACATCAGAATTGCTTAAGTTTTTAAAGTTTAAAATCAATACGTATTAACTCTCATGGAATGAACATAATGAGCTATATCCTGAGGTACAGCTGATGAGCTAAGAGCTACCTAACAGTGGATACATCGTGAGCCTTAACATACGCACCTGTCGATAATATCAGTACAAACACAAATTTTTTAAAATTGGGAAAAATCTGTATGAATTAGCTATTTAATTGCAATTAAATGTAACTTCAGATTTCTGTGTGAACTTTTATATCGTCGTACCATTTTATCGTAGAAATTGAACGCACACTCACCGCCCCTTGATTATACTCGTATTCGATATATTTTACCCTTGTCGCTAGCATGACATACCAATTAAGAACTGACTGAAAATTTAATCAACTTAGTGATAATTCCAATTCAAATGTGATTTAAGTATTTAGGTATGAATTTAATGTCAAAGCTGTAGAATAAATAAAGATTGTATAGTTAAAGGAAATGTATCCCTTTTTCAACTTCGTTATTCCGCTTGACGAAATACGGTAATTTCTGTAATTATTCTTATTGACGAACGATCAATTAAAGTTGGTATATAATATGGCAAGTGAATATATGATATACGGGTAAATATAAATCTTCTGATAATTTAAAGAAATATATAAAAGACTTAATTTTGGGTAGTTTCTTCATTAACAACATTGTTTATTGCCTAGGTTGCAAATGCTACTTTTACTATTCTTTGAAAGAAGTGCATATATTTCCACTGGCTGAAACAAAAGCCTTTTGCTTTATCTAAATTTTTTCATCTTCATATTAATGTTATTGATTGCAATCAATCAGTGTGCAAAGTTTAATTTCATTATTTAAAACTATATTTGTTTGTCTTCTGTTTTAATTTTAGTCTGATCGTCTACAAATAAATAAAATGAATATATTTATAGATGTCGGATGTAAGGAAGGGTGGCTTCACGGTATTCACAAAACTCGGCGTAGCAATAAAGCCCAGAAAAGGATCCGCTGTCGTGTGGCGGAATCTTTTGCCTTCATCTGAGCCAGATCTTCGCACAAAACATGCTGGATGCCCTGTCCTATTGGGATCAAAGTGGGGTCTGTATATACTTTACAATGTCTTAAATAACATTTTAAACACTGGTAATTTGAAAAAAATACAAATGACAAATTGTAACCAATAAAATTAGACGTGGAAAAATATTTTCATTGAAATTTCAAGATTAAAAAAAATTTAGTAGGCAAGACTTACCGATTATTGAACATAATAACAATCGTTCGGTTTAATACATAATGCATGCGCTGTAAATAGAAAACTTTCAAAATTTTTTTTGTCATGATTTTTTTATCAAATGAATTAAAAAGTAATACATACATATTAAAAACGTAAATTTCTATATTGTGAAAAAACATAATGCAATAAATGTAGGCGCAACATACCACATTTAAATAGCTGCCATAATATGCTCTACACCGTGACATCGTGACAGATTCGTATTAATTAGGAAGGGTTTGTAAAATATTAGGATGTAGATGAAAGACAGTACTTTTTAAAGGTACGGAAGGTATTCTATTATTAACCCAATGGATAGAGGCGCAATAGTAACATGTAAATCATTTTATTATGAGAATATATTTTATTCCATAATATGACGTATTTTAGACCTCACCACCGGGTCAGATTCAGCATTGAAAGAAAAAAGATTATTACAGTCTTAAAAAAAATGTGTATATATGTATATATATATATATATATATATATATATATATATATATATATATATTTCAAAATATTTTTTATGTGAAACTCTTTTGTAACAGAAAGACGTTGTATGATAGAATTCTTAAACTTATTGAGCTAAAAAGTCTGAAATTGAACAATTATTTTTAGGCTAGTACTAATTTCCAGTTCTGACCAAGTCCTCGAAACATTGTGACCTTAATAACATTTAAAAATTTTATTTAATCTGAATAGACTTTTTTTCTCAAATATAGAGAAATGAAGAATATAATATAATCCAATGGATAAAAATATTTTTTTAATGCTAAAGGTTTTCCATGTGATTGACTTATAATTATTCATAAATACCTTAAGTATTTATCTTTTGATATTATCGTGCTTAGTACGTTAATAATTATCGTACTTATTCTATACAATAATGAATCGATTTTATTATTCCAATTTTGTCATCCTAGGGAGATAATGTCTCAAAACCGTTATTAGAATACAGGATATACTTTTTGACGGATTATATTCCCATTTTAACTGCATTTGAAAATTGCTTTTAAACTAATTTGGATGATATAAAGCTTACTTCCGTGCAAATTTTTTGAAACTTTTGTTCTGTATTACTTTATTAAGTGATCCATTGTTCCGTGCTATAAATTTTGCAACAGGGAAATTTCACTCTCAAAATACTTAAAATTACATAAAACTTACTTCGGTACAAAATTTTTGTCTCCTCCATTTTTTGCTGCTTTAATAAATGATCTGTTCTTATTTATTATAAATTTCATTACAAGAAACTTTTTTGACCGTTAAGGGTAGTATTTCAATTGCGTTTAATCATTCTTTTCACAATAATTTAGATTCGATAAAACTTACGTCCAGGTTGTACGGACTCTTTAATTTGGCTCTTTAATTTTACACTTCTTCAATAAGTGGTCCATTCTTTCCATTCGCCATGTACTGCATTCGTCGTCCCATTACCCAGCAATAAACTTTTTAAAAAAATTAATTAAATTAATGTTAGCATTATCAGCAATATAAATAGTAAATTTTAGTATTTGTATTGTTAAGAAGGCTAACATTATCCAATAATGTTTTATGTACGATTGTGTATATAATTTTCCGCATTTAATTTGGATACACGGGTCATCTTATTTTCTCCAACACAAAGAAAACTCATTAAATCCAAAATTTATTGTGTAAAGAAATTGCCAATAATCCCTTTCAGTTCTGAATGAATGGTTCCATGAAGCTGGACAAGAATTTATCGCTCCTTGTGGATTAAAATATCAGAGGAGAGAAGAAGATGATGAATGAAAAAGAATCAAGAATATGTCTCTAAAACAATATTACTTTTATTGTTAATATAAAAACAAATTAATAAATATTAAATAAAAAGAAATGTTTTTATTTACCGAAATAAAGAATTATATATATATATATATATATATATATATATATATATATATATATATATATACATAAACTTAAGATTTGAATTACAAACCCACAAAAACGAAAGTATAACATTTCATTAAAAATAAGCTAACTACGTACAGTAAGGTTACAAAAACCACATGCAAAATAATATTACGTATTATTTTTATCTGCGTGTATGTATCGAGTAATCAAGCACACAGCACGTACTGGAAAGGGAACATATTCAGAACCCTCATAGGAACAGCATATATTCATATATACATATATTCGAACAGAATTAAGAAAAAAACGTTTTTCTTTGGTTCATATATTATAGGAAACTTTGCATATTATGTAATTGTTTTATCTGTTATAGAGACTTTAATAGATTTACACATTCGACTATATCTCAGAAAATTACGCACTTGTTTAGACTTAGTCCAAGGGTTATTTATATGAAACATAATGCTGAAATGACGCAATATGTCTCAATTGAACTAAAGTGATGGTAACCGTAAAGTTATTTATTGAGATATATGATTATTAATTATAATAAATAAAAGCGGAGGTGATTTCTGAACTCGTGAAATATGTTCAAAAATTCGAAGAGAAAATTATAAACAGGCAGTTTACACTGGATTATTTTGGTTGTATTTTACGATAATTAGGTGCAACTGTCTAATAATTTCAAGTTTTTTTTTAGATAAGAAAACAAAAAAGATTGTAAGGACACTTTAATGGATACCAATTGATAATGTTTATATAAAATCTGTCTCAAATGTTAGGTATTCAAAAAGATAGAGGCAGCTGAGTTTTAGAATCAACTAAATGTTTGCGAATCCAAGAATGCGATAAGAATTAGGCGAGCATTACATTTATTTTCTTTCGTAATTTAATAACTCTAGTATTAATTCCATATACCAAGATTCTGGTATATAAAATAAACACATTTGTTTATTAATTTAGGTATTTTTTTATAAAAACCTTTATTAATTTTATATATATATTTATCTCATCATTTGAGAAATTCCTAAACTCTGCATCTTTAAAAACCACGGAAAATTTTTAAAGGAACAGTTAACAGAAAAACCTCTACTAGATTCAACTTGGTAACGTTATCCTGTTAAAACTAGAACTTGGGAAAGTACGTGAAAGAAATCCAAAACCAGACCAATTTTCTCTGCTCTTTTTTTCTTTTTAAAGAAAACCTTTAGTCCAGATGATGCAAATAACTTTATTTAATATCATAATATAACATAAATTAAAATTATTTAAATTTAACAAACCGAATCCTTTCCCGAACCTTCGTAGGAAACTGATTCATGTCGCACACTTCCACTCTATGATTTATTTTTCATGAAGTACTCGCGAAAATATATCGATTGTTGAAAAAAGTAAGACTGTGTTTAAATCTCAAAATTTGTGATTAGTTTTATGTCGTTCATATCATTTTGAAAAATATCCTAAAATAAAACGTTAGTTAATTTGTGTGTCTGAATTAGCCTATTGTTTTCCTTATCAGTGATTTTAATAATAAGTAATTATCCCTTGTACGTTATTAAAAAAAACACCATAAAATCTGCATAAGCTGTATCTACAAACAATTTGGAATGCGTAAGCTAAAAAATCTTGTTTTTATTTATTTGGTGTCTAATTTCTTAAGTTTCAGATAGACCTGTACAATATACACTACAAGTTCCTAATTTTAATGTATCTTCTTGTGATTAGACTTTATTTATTGAGATTTTGTGCTTAATTATTGAGTAATAATAATATACTACGTAAATTTTCTGAGTGTGATATTTCCTAAACCTTTTCGCGTGTTTTAAGCGTATACTTATATGATTATATTTATATATTAATTGACATTAAGCTTGTTTATGTGTCATAGAAAAATATGCAATTTCAAATATCTGAAAGTTCATATCTTAACAACTTATCCTAATTTAACCTATTTTAAGTCTTCTTCCAAAACTACCTGCTACGGTTAGCCAAAAAAAATTACGTTTTACCACTTAATTACATTTGCAAAGTAAATTAATAAAGGTTTTTATAAAAAAATACCTAAATTTATAAACAAATGTGTTTATTTTATATACCAGAACCTTGGTATATGGAATTAATACTGGAGTTGTTAAGTTACGAAAGAAAATAAATGTAATGCTCGCCTAATTCTTATAGCATTCTTGGATTCGCAAACATTTAGTTGATTCTAAAACTCAGCTGCCCATATCTTTTTGATTACCTAACATTTGAGACAGATTTTATTTAAACATTATCAATTGGTATCCATTAAAGTGTCCATACAATCATTTTTGTTTTCTTATCTAAAAAAAACTTGAAATTATTATACAGTTGCACCTAATTAGCGTAAAACACACCCAAAATAATAAAGAGTAAACTGCCTGTTTACAATTTTCTCTTCGTATTTTTAAACATATTTCACTAATTCAGAAGCTTTTATTTGTTATAATTAAAATATAATATAACACATATATCTAAATAAATAACTTTACCGTTACCATCATGTTAATGCAATTGCAACATATTACGTCATTTCAGCATTATGTTTCATATAAATAACCCTTAGACTAAGTCTAAACAAGTGTTTAATTTTCTGAAGTATAATCGAACATGTAATACTTTTAAAGTTCCCATAACAGACAAATTATTACATAATATTCGCAGTTTTCTGTAATATATGAACCAAAGAAAAACGTTTTTTTCTTAATTCTGCTCGAATATAAGTTGATTTTCGCAGTTGTGACATTAAACATAATTTTCTAACTGAAGTTTTAAGTGTCAAATCTAAATGTTGGCTAACGGTGAAGAATAATCACAGACATATTTTGGAGAAATTAACACTTAACAACAATACGTCTGTCGCAGTGTCTCCAACAAATCTTTATTTTTAAAATTATGCTGTTCCTATGCGGGCTCTGAATATGTTCGTCTATTTCCTTTTTCTCTCCCTCTCCAGTACGTGCTGTGCGCTTGATTACTCGATACACACACGCAGATAAAAATAATACGTAATATTATTTTGTATGTGGTTTTTGTAACCTACTGTACGTAGTTAGCTTATTTTTAATATAATGTTATACTTTCACTTTTGTGAGCTTATAATTCAAAACTTAACTAAAAAATCATAAGATGACTAGAAGAGTCTGATACAAATTTGGAGGATGGAAAGGAAGCCTGCTATAAATGCCGAATGAAGACTGCAGTAACGTAGAAAGTATACCACTGGATCATATAAATGAACATTCATTTAGTTGGACCTTATTATTGAAGACGACTATCCGTCAGACTCAGAATCATTGAGCCTGAGCATCAAGAGAACCACGGAGAAGAAAACGTCATCAGCTGGCCGATCGAAGATTCAATTTCCGATGACAATGACCCACTGGCAAGATACAGACATTACTTTGGAAAGAACCAGTTGCGTTAGTCTGCTAATTTTCGAGTGTCAAGTTTCAAAACTAAGTAGAATAGTATTACAAAACAATCAAACCCGAGCTAACATTATATCACCAATTGAAAGCGCAAACAAGTCAAATTTACTAGGCAAATGTGTGCAACATCGAGTATATGCGACGATATCGGCTTCAGTATGCATCTTGCTCTTTGGCGTTAATTGTTTACGTAGTTTATAGTTTTTATAAACAAACATCGCTGAAAAATTCCCAGTTTTGAAATAAGATGGTGTGGGAAATCTAATATCACTTAAAATTACTAAAACTATTGAATTACATTTCACAGTAGTATTTCGTTAAATTCAAGGAAAATAATGAAACAATAAAACAAATTATCTCATTTAAATATTTAAAGTACCATTCAGTTGTCTATTTTTCCTGGAGAGTGCAGTTATGTAATCTCAAAAGTTATATCGATAAATTATTCTATAAAATTATGCTCGTACAGTTTATTTTATTCACTTATATTATTAACTTGACGCACATTTTATTTGAATGAAGTTAGCGATGCTTTTGTCTTATAAATATTCAAAAACCCATGTCTAATATTAGGTTATTTATGAACATATACAATTTTTGAGATCTGAAGTTTCAAAAAAGAACATTATTTTTTTAGATTTCCAAATGATATTTGGAGGAAACAAATTTAGATAAATGTTACTGGCAGAGAAATTTTTTTTCCTACGAAACATAGTGTCATATATTCAAGACATTTTACAGCTGACTACTTTGTGCAATCGCTAAACTGGAAAATAAACTACCTTCATTCAGTTCAGCAGATCGTATATTACATTTACCCATTTTAGTAAGAAATTCTCATCAATAATTTAGAAATTCATTCTATCTTGTGTTTCAGAATTTGACAAATGAATATTTTAGGATGAATATTTTCAGATTTATAGAGGTTAATTAATTAATATTGTTAATACATCATGATTATAATAAATATTTATTAGAAATTATAGTTTAATAATTTTTAAAAATATTTAGTTTTTTAAGAAAGAAATTGAATTTTTATCATTGTTTATTGGGTTATAATTTACTTCATATATCAAAATAAATGATATGTATTTTATGGAACTTTATATAAAATGGTAAAGAAATTATTTAATTTAAAGTAAATTAAATATTATTAATGGTATTTAAATTTTGAAGTACTGTAAAGTCGTAATTGTTGAAAAAATTAAACACCACGTAGAACATTTGAAATGTATTTGGTCTCGAAAGAAAAAAAAGACGAAAATACACTGCAAGATAAAACAAGGACATTGAAAAAAAAGTTGCAAATTTGAAAGAAATTTTATGTACATTGACGAAGAAAATTTTAATTTATAAAGAGAATAAACATATTTTAAAATGCATCGGTATTGAAAATCGAGATCTGAATAAAATACAGCACCAGAAGTTCTTAACGGTTCATACATCAAAAACAAATACTCTCCAGAACTTCGAGCGTTTGCATTAACATTGAATTTCTACTCCCCAAAATTATACGATTTTGACCGGAAAGCATTTGGTAGTTATTTACCTTAGCCTCATACACTCTAAAAATGGTAACAGTCTGCAGATGGACAGCCTGGATCCATCAAAGAATTCCTTGACGCTCTTGGAGTATTGACTAGAGAAAGACAAAATGATCAGATTTATGCCCCGATAATATTTAATGAAATGACTATTAAAAGAGATATCAATCATCCTCAAGGTAAAAAAATATGTTTACGTAAATTATGGTACCTTCTTGACTCAGATGGTCAAAACAAAGCTAAAGAGGCTTTAGTTTATCTTTTGGTACCGTTCAATGCGTCATGTAAAATTATTTCTAATATTTCTCAACAGACAGCATTACCAGTGATTAAACAGCAGTTCTTCTAACACAGGCCATACATTTAGTAAAAGAAACAGGTATTCAGGTGACTTCTGTAACATTTGATAGATGTCCTGCAAGTTTAACAATGGCAAACAAAATATTTATTTACTTATTTACGTCAATTTGTCCAAACGATACATATGGCGGAATCATTTCTACAAGAGCAATCTCTTACAGCCAACCATAACACCAGTCGAGCGCCTTTCGACGAAAGACCGGGAATCGATTCCGGATTCCCCCGATGCCCCGCATCGTCAAAGGCCGTAAGCCTTGTGATCGACCCAACGCACCATGACGATGGCAAACTAGGATGCCAAAAAATTGACCAGTTTTTTTGACATCCTAATTTGTCAATGAATGGACCAAAAACATTGATATCCACCATCTTCTTAGGTTCGTCACACTTGTGAGAAAGTCCCTTGAATATTACAATTTTTTTGACAAAGAGGGTGGAAAGATGTCATGAAAACATCTCATTAGTTTACATGAATTTCAGATAAAACAATATTTTCATATGCATACTGTCTGAAATTTTAGACATATATTTTTTAAAAGTCATACCACGAAAGTCAGTTTAGGACACAAATTTTCATTATAATTATTTCAGAATCTCTTCTATTTTGTAAAAGGCACCTCAAATTACCTTAGTTTAAAACTGTTATTCCCACAGCAAATTTTTTAATAATAATAAATGATTTTTCGATACATTAGGTTTGCATGTCTATAGGTAACTTCAAATGCGCAGTTAATAAAGAGAACGCTGCATTCATAGCCAACAAATTATACAAAGAGAAGACTGAAATAAAGAAATCAAACCAAAACTAATAAAACATAAACTTTATTACTTATAGATTCACTGTGACATACGTTTTGTAAGTCGCAGTGAATCTGAAAATAGAAAGTGCCAAACATATGGTCCAGGAGCTGATTTTTAACTCAGAAAACAAACTTAAGTATTTTTTGATGCGCAAAGTAGTCAAAACAATCTTTAATACTTTTTGGGCAGTGTGATATGTCATGGTGGATCCAAAACAACCTGACTGCGAGAGAATTTTAAAGTATATGTAAAAGACTACTTACCTACACCTAAATAAAAAATACGGGCAGTGGCAATTGTACAGCTCTAAATCAAATTACGTTGTTGTAATTCACATCCAAATTGGATCGCCAATATAACCTCTAGACCCAAAAATCAGACTGATCTAATTTTAGATAACAATAAGAACCTCGACGAGGAATAAATAGTTCAAGACATTATACTCACAGAGCTTAGTGAGGATGTAATCGAGTACATGGCGGGTTCTGTTTTCCACTTCTTTACAAAAAAATTAAAATGTCAAACATGGATTGGAGCACTGATAGACGATGTCAATGAAGAAAGCTTAGCAAAGCGTAAAAGTGTCCGGCACAAATTGATGTGTGCATCTTTTCTCTTACGGAAATATGCCATCGTTTTGAAATTTACATCAAACGGAGTATGTTTAATTGAGGTGGCAAAACAATTAAATCAAAATATGATTCAGATTATTTTATAGCGGTTATTCTGAAATCTTCTGTCTGTCACAATATTTTCCGGAAATAAATTTTCACCAGTTTGATACAGAGTCGACAAATCATCTAGTTGACTTAGAGTCATGTGTTGTTATATATATATATATATATATATATATATATATATATATATACATATATATATATATATATATATATATATATATATATATATATGTATCTATATATATAAATATTTATATATATATATATATATATATATATATATATATATATATCTATCTATATATATATATATATTTATATATATATATATATATATATATATATATATATATAAATATGTATATATATATATGCTCGAATGATATTTATTATAACAACTAATCAAAATCTAAAGGATTATTAATGGAAGATATACTTTAAGTTAATTAATTTTAAGCATCAGTAGTTATTATTGTATTGAACTTTGGTCGATTTAAGCTTATATTAATTGATTAAAGTTGTATCAATTTAGAACATTGTTTAAATACGAATTTAATTCCTAAAAATTAAAATGTGGAACAACAAAATCAATGTTTTTTATCGACGTCAATAATATCATTATACATATTTTTTGAACTTCCTACCAAAAAATAAATGACATGAAGTTGACTAATAAGTGTAGCCTATCCCGCCGTGCGCTCGCACCGCTATGCAGTGAATTGTGATTCGAAGAACAATACATCTATGCGCACTCCACTGGGTAAGTACTCCGTGAAGCCATGAATAACTTTAAATATGTTTTGCATAGGAATATAAAATCCTGGACGAAAAAGAAGTTGTTTTTTAGAAAATATATGCTACAAAAAATTATAAATCATGTAATGAAAAAAATCAGAAAAATACGAACAAAATAAAAGAAAAAAATGTGTTTGAGATCTAGGTGTAATTGAATTGAAAGCTTTGATCGGTATGCAATATAACATTGCAATTATAAAAGAAAACCACATACTATAACTGTTGATATAGCACAGATGAAACTGGCGGAGAAATTTATCAATGTGTAATAACCAAAAACAGATTTAAAATACTGCTTAATTTTCTTCGTTTCGATGATGCGAATACCCGAGATGAATATTCCAACCGTTTCATGTGCTAATATAAATCTGCAACATATTTGTTCAATTATGCTTACATAGACGACATTTTAGAAGCTTTTCATGGCAGATGCCAGTTCAAAATATATATACCATACACAACTTCCCAAAAATTGTGTTTATAACTGATGCCAAAAACGGGTATTATCTAGACGCTTGCATGTATTTAGGAAAAGACTCTGAGAGTCAAGGCTAACCAGTTGAATTTGGCTGAGGAAACCTACGCTTTCTGTTTTGAGATTGTTATTTTCAATGGAAGTTATTCACAGAAACGTAACGAGAGAATAACTGGTTTGGTTTTAGTAGAGCTTTTGAATATGCTAAATTAAAAGCAGCTGACGGCAATGGGTACCCTGAAGTACTTCTTTCCAATCGTTATCGAAAAATTGGATCGTCCATTTGTGGGTTCATGTCAGAAGCGACATTTCCATTATTTTTGCTAAAGCCATATAAATCTGTACTCATTCTATTCTACATACAACACAAAAACCTTGATTTAAATGCACAAAAACCGGAATGGTCATGTTTCATTACAGCACAATAGGCGGCGTTGACAGGTTAGATCAGAAATGTGCTCTCTGCTCAATTGCTTGACAAAGACGACGACGGCCGATGGCGATATTTTACCTAATTAAATATCTGAAGAAAATAAATATATCGACATTATTATGAACCAAACTCAAACAAGGGTTCGCAGGTCCAATTTCAAAAAACAATTGGCTGAAGGTCTTGTAAAACCTTACTTTGAACATCATGTGAAAAAGTTGGTTAGCTAAGAGAATTTCAGGGCACTGTTCGCCGATTACTAACGATGGATTAAGTACCAAACAATCGTCGACTCATAACGTTGAACAATTTTAAATACAAAAACTTCAACCTATAATCTCAAAAACAAACGCAAAATATGGCATATGTGTTTTCAGTAAAAAAATCAAACTTTCATTAAATATTCCCAACAAAATGTTTGTGAACTGCCGCCAGAAATTGTGATTATTTGCGGGTAAATACATAATAATAGTCAATTGATTGTACTAAAAATTACTTTATATTAGAGCAACCTAGAAATAGGAAAGAATATACAAGTTGTGATGATTTTTTATTTAGATCTCAAATTGTGATACCAACTAGATTGTTTTGTAAAATATATAAACCTGTGATGTATATAAATGGTCTATTTTGGAAGCTGAATGCATTATATGAATAATAATATACTAAAAATTGTAGTGTATATTTTAATATGTCAGTATTTGAAGTTACATTTTATTAAAATAGAAAATATGAAAGCGGTCATCATGATCATCGTTAAGTGCCAGTGCGGCTAAAAACACGTTAGTTGGCTAAGGTTATACGACGTGGCAACTAACAACACAATTATTTCAAAACTTCTGTGAACCTACACAGCGGATTATAAACGCTTGATGGGTCACACGTAATTTTGGTACACGAGAAAATATAATCAAATGAGAAATGCTTAAAAGTGGGAGGTGCATCATCAGGCATTTCTACCACTTCTTGGGGACAATTGGTGGAGTAAAATATTTTTCATTTCATCAATGTCATAAATCTTTTGAAGAAACTGTCTGCTTTCATTTACTTCCAAGGTTTCAATAAATGTGAATTATTTAGTTCGCAGCCATATCAGGTGAATCAAATGTTTAACTGTTTTTTTGCTCGCAGTGACAAAAAGTTAATAAATATTTAACTTATTAAGTACCAGCAGAACTTACACTACAGTGGCTCTTTAAATACTTAAGTGTGTATGAAAGTTAATGCATCTACATATTAATGGTATTTCTTGTAAATTACTTATACATTTTGACATTATATTTTGCTATATAATTGAATTCGAATAAGATGAAAAACATGGTAAACTTTAGGGTAACGTTACCTCTCAAGCACCGTCAATGGTGGAAACATGAGCCGTAGGCCCATACGTAAAAAACTATTTTTCATAATACCACTACCATTTCCACATACTACTTTCAAACGAATACGTAACATTCCAATTCGCCATATCCGTTTCCACATTCTCCAAATGCAATTTAGTATCGTAAGGTGGGGCGAGCAGGACCGACCTATTCACAGAAACACCGAAACTTCCCGCCCACGATACACTCTATTGGGAAATTAATTTGATTTATGCGCGTTATGTAAGCCGCACTCTAAATAAAGTTTGGCAACGGAGAATAAGTTACAGAACGTCAATGAATTATTAAATAGACGGAGGAGACACAACGATTAAAAATATTTAAAGATATGAAATAATTCCAGAGACAGCTGCTAAATTCTTACACCAAACTGCCTTCATCGATTTATGGAATAAAAAATAAAACGATTATGATTAATATTCAATAATATTGTTAACATTGTAGATTATTTTAATAAAAGTGACACGATAAGACACGGTGAACAATTTATTAGGATATGAATAGTAAGCGATATGTGTATTATTTTATAAAAAACATTTGCAATATTATGAAAAAAAATGTTTTTTTTGTTTATTTTTAACGGGGATTGTCTTTACTAGAACAAAATATAAGTACTATTGAGAAAATGTTGGCAATCAAAAATATATGTTATTGAAAATAATTATTTTTGCGAATTATTGACTCTGATAAAAATTAAAAGTTTTATATTCTTCCTATATTTTTGGGATGAATACAAGAAGAATTTTTTTTTTATGAACTTGGGGAAAATGATAGATTTGAATAATGTTTACTAAAATTACTTATTTATTATTAATGTTACATAAAATAATATTAAAAAGAAATGATGTTGGATGTTTTGTAACCACCAGAAGTCAGACATATTTAAAATTTTCTTTCCAAATAAAAAAATACGTACTTGAAAAGTTTATCATTTACAATTTGTTTTCTTCTGAAACAAGTATTCATTACATATTTGTTAATAGGAGGAAAGACTTTAATTTTATATATGATTCTAATGATATGTACGGGTGAAAATGTTCTCAAATGCGATATTTATATTTTATTTCTTTACTTTGATTTTCAATGAAGTAAAAAATAAATAGTCGCATTCGGCAAACATTTTCATCACATTCCAAGAAATATAATTGATTAGTAGTCTCTGTTTATTACTCTTCGTCCTTGTTTATATCATTGTATTTTTAAAATATTCAATGTGACTTAATTTAATCTGGGGTCATAATATTATTAATACGTAATATCTATTATTACGCTCACCGTTATGCTTTGTCATAATTTATCCCATGTAGTATTCAATGCATGATCTCTTAATTGTGCTCGTTTTTAATGTGCTATATATTTCACCACTAATTTTTCGCCGTCAAGTTTCGCAAATGTGTCTCGTCCACTTCACTACAATCTATCCTCAAAACTTCGCAACCGCGATGCAGCCGCACGCGAGCAATCGGTCCCAACTCAACAGGTCTGAAAGACCTCGATTCTCTAATTAGCTGTGTTTGGCCCCTTTGATTTATGCTCTCCTTATATTTTGTGTTGATAAGGACTCCGACTAGGTCTTCATAAATTTGGTTAAGTTTTTAATTGGAGGTTTGCAATTAAAGGGATCGGAAGCCCAGTTTATTGGAATTAATGAGTGGAAAATTATTATTGCGATAACTCTAAATTTTGGGCTCATCACTTGTCTGTAATTACATTTATTTATATTTATATCATTTAAGATTGATAATGTTTGCATTAACATAATGAAATTTGAAAAATTTTTGGTTACAGCGCCGAATTAGAAATATGTTTATAAATTTTCTGTTGTATAACATTGATAAAATTGTAAACCAAATTGACAACAATAATAAATTTTACATGTTTTCCTACAATTTCGAATATACTATTAGGGTGTTTTCTGATTATAGTACATGGTCCTATATAACAAGGTTCTGTCTTTTTACTACCTGATGTGTTTGCTATTTGTTTGTAAACTTTATCTCCTGTTTTCAATCGTTGTTTCTGTTTTCCTTTTATCTGTTGTTGACTTTTGTTTTATGGTATTACAGGCTTCCTCCATTTGTTTTTTATGTTTGCTGAACGATTCAAGAAACAAATAAATAACCTTAGAAAACGATCCAAACCGTTGATAACTCAACAAACGAAAAGAATAAGCTTAATGCAATCACTCGAGAGAGAATAAAAAAAACTTAAACTAATAAGCGATAAACAACAAACTCTGCAAACCAGTATTAACACATTGAGTTTGAACATATCATCAATGAATATTAAAGTAAAGCTGTTACATATCTACGTCCAATTAGCCAATAGTTTACAACAAATATACGTCAAACTAGAATCTTTGGAAACCAGCATAACATTCTCAACAATAGGTAAATTACACTCTAGTATAATAGACCCTACGAACCTAATATCAGAATCATAGAGCAATTCAAATGGTGTAAAATTTGCTGGTGAATGAATGGTATTATTATATGCTATAATGGTATACTTCATTAACTCTCTGATTTCTGTTTTATCAGTTAATCTTTGTATTTTAATGATTTGGCCTATTGTGGAGTGAAATATTTATATGGGTGAATTTAAATTTGGGTTATATGGTGTTGTAAAATGTATATTAATATTATGTAAAGTGCATATCTCTTTTATAACATCGTTATCGAACTTGTGATCTGAATTGGTAGTTATCCTCTTAGATATGCCTAATATTGAAAATATTTCTATTAATGCATCAGCTATATGTACGCTGGTTGTTGCTTGTAAGGGTACTGCTTGTGCGTACTTAGCAAAGTTATCTATTGTAGTTAGAAACGTAGTGCCGTCTATTTTACATAAATCCATAAATAGATGTTCCATCGGTTTGTTAGATATCTAAGAATCTTTATCTTTCTGTAAGAGCTAAAGAGGGTTTATATGGATTTCTTTCATATTTTGAATTTAAACAGGTGTCGCAATTGTTTATATACTTTTGTATTTTTTATTGTATTTTTTATTGCTAGTAGTGGTTTTTCTTTAGTATTTTATAGGTCTCTGTTCCTTCTCTATGAATTATTTTTTGTTCGTGATATTTTTTTATCAGCTCTTTTTGTTGGTTTTTATTTTCTATTACGGTTATTCCCGTTAAACATCTGAATAATTTAGGTCCACGGTTCTCGAACGTTTGTTTATATATTTTATTGAATAAGGGGATTTGATTTTCATCGTGAAAATAGCAAAAGAATTTTCGATCGGCTATTGTATGGTCTCTTAAAAATTTTAGTATTTCCGACTTTGTGTTTTTTATTGGTATAAATAGGTCTTTAATAATTAGGTTATTTTTTGTTTTTTATTCTACCATCTATATGATATTCCGATTAGTTTCTAATATGAAATTGTTTCAATTGCTTGTCTATCGCATCTGGATAGGTAGGAATTTCGTCTGTAGGGGTTTCTTCACTAGTTTCTACATTTTCTTCAGGTGTTTTAGGCATATTTAATAGATCTCTTATGTCTACTGTATTATAGTCGAAATTGTCTTCTTACGATTTACAGTATCAAGCATTTAATGGGTTTATTTTTAC
The DNA here is from genome assembly GCA_039881145.1 of Druceiella hillmani. Lineage (NCBI taxonomy): Eukaryota > Metazoa > Arthropoda > Insecta > Lepidoptera > Hepialidae > Druceiella > Druceiella hillmani. The sequence goes on from JAYKKI010000014.1 coordinate 11,377,949, forward strand.
ACGAGATAGTGCATCTGATTTTATATTATATTTGTCTTTCATATGAACCATCGTGTAATCGTATTATTCTAGTTTGAATGGCCATCATGTTAACTGAGAATTTTGATTTATGAGAGACAGGAGGTTAATGGCTTGTCGTCAGTATAAATAATGAATTTTTGTCCATATAAATAAGGACGGAAGTATTTTGTTGCCCATATGATATCAAGTAGTTCCTTTTCTATGGTGGAATAACGATTTTCTGTATCTGATAGGGTTCGAGATGCGTAAGCTAAGGGTCTATTTGTACCAACTTTTCCTTGCATTAATACTATTCCTAGAGATACGTTTGATGCATCTGTACTTAATATGAAAGGTTGTTCAAAGTTTGGATATTGTAAAATGGTAGAGTTTGATAGTATATCGCGACATTTATTAAACGATTCTATGTATTCCTATCTAAGTTCTATTTTTGCATTTTTTTTAATAACTTGGTCATTGGTTTTGTCAGTTTCATGAAATCAGGTGTAAATTTTTGATAGTAGCCTAATAGTCCTAGAAACTATTTTATTTCCTTTTGAGTTTTCGGTATTGGGAATCTCTTTATAGCTTTTATTTTTTCTTCGTTGGGTCGGATACCTTTATCCGTTAATGTGTGTCCCAAATAATTTACCTCTTCCTATTAGAATTCTGATTAGTCTGATTGTATCTTAAAACTATTTTCACGGCAACTGTCAAATAACTTTTTTAACTTTATCAAATGTTCTTTTAGGGAACTAAAGTATACTAGTATTTCGTCTAGGTATACTAGACAAGCGTCAGGTGTTAGATCTTTAAGGATGTTATTCATTAATCTTTGATAGGTACTAGGGGCATTTTTAGACCAAATGGCATCCTTAGGAATTCATAATATTTATCGGTACTGAAAGCTGTTCTTTCTATATCATCCGGATCCATTTCTATTTGGAGGTAAGCTAGGTCAATAGTTGAGAAATAGTGAGCTGTTCCTAGTTTATCTAGAATATCGCTTATATTAGGTATAGGTAGAATATCGCTGATATATCTTCTATGGACTTATCGTTCAATTTCTTGTAAGCGATAACCATTCGCCATTTTATTCTACCTACACTTTCTCTAATTATGCCTTTCCTTTTCATATCTCCAACTTGATTTTGTATTTCCATTACTTGAGTTTGTGGTCGTCTATAGAGCTAGGGATTTGGTCCATTATTTTTAATTTATGTTTCACTGCGTGAGTATAATTCAAAGGGTAAATCTTCTACAAAAATATATCTCCATGGTTATAACATAACTTGTTAATTTCCTGTTTTTCGTCTTCATTTAAATGCTCTGTACGTAGTCTCTTTAAGTTTTCATTAATTTTCTGTTATGTTGATTGTTCGCTTTAATTTTGTGTTATTTTATTTACTTTATTTATTACAACCTATTTTTTTCGTTATCCTGACATCGTGTGTTTTTAAAGGTATTATTTTAGAATGTGATTAATGTTTTATTATATATATATATATATATATATATATATAGATATATATATATATATATACACACACATATATATGTATATATATATATATATACATATGCATAGTATCGTCAATATTTTCTCTTTTTATTTGAAATGGTGGGTATTTATTAAATGCTTGTTTATTCATAAAAGAAGTGGAGAGTTCAAGGTAGCTTCGGTTTTTCAGTATTTACTTTAATTTTCGCTAGAAAAATGATTTTTAAACTTCTTTTTTTTTAGTTCTTCTTGTAATTCAAGCAATCGCTATTTCAAATGTTTTAGGATGTTTCATTCACACTCCTAAACCAATTACGTATTTAAGATGGTCAATATAGGTATTTACAGTTATTGCTTGTAGTACGCGCCGACTTTGTTTCCATTTACTGACAACAGTGAATCTGGTCGATTCTAATCTATCGATTTTGTTCTTAGTACAGCGCATTAATGTTTCTAATAATTATATTTCCGTACGATGTTCGCCGAATCTACTATTGAGAGATATTTTTATCGACATTCAGTCCGACAAATTGACTTCTAGGGTTAGGGCTTCTAGCGCTTTCATTATTAACTTATATCTGCTGAAACTAGTGATTGTTGGATCGAGTGTATCTAAATCTTGGGCGTTTAGAACGCATTCTACTTCTTATGTAACCGTTAATTTTTTAGAACTACCGTCGAAGCTTGGTAATATTTTGTAGATTAAATTTTAATCTGGACTAAGGTTTATTTCCTTTTGGGATATGTTTCCTTTTGATTCCGTCATTGTGTATTTTTCTTAGCTTTTTGTAAGAAATTAACAGTTATAAGTGATCCCTATTTGAGGTGATGCACTTAATATAGAATTACTCGATTTTAGAGGTAAATATATTTAAATGATAATTAGAAGGGATTTCCAATTTAAGGTATTTTATATAGAAATACTCAACTGTTTTATATACAAATACTCAATATTAGACGTAGATCTGTTTTTCCAACTTGGAACCTGAGTTTTAAGATTGTTAGGTTTAAGAGGCACTACTCGTAATAAGAAAAATACGAGATCTCATCCTACCTTCCGTACATAGCCAGTTTTTGCTCAGAGCATGCCAGGGCTCTCTATGCTGCGCTTGCTCGGTGCGCGTCGTCTATGTAGATTCTTGTAGATCCTCTTAAGTCGGGAGTATTCCTAATCCGTCCACCTGGGTTATCTCAGAGCCTCTCCTGGGACCGGTAACGACCCACCTCATACAAAAGAGGGGACCTACGAAAGTCCCCTGATAGTGTCCTGTATCTACAATCTCGGCGCTTCCAACCAACCGACCCAACCCAACCCAGTCCAACATGGTTAAGTCGGGACTATTCGCGCCATAACCACCCGGGTAGTCTCAGGGCCCCTCCTGGGACCCGTAACGACTGTTGTCTGTTGTCGGGACTATTCCCACCATAACCGCTCGGGTAGTCTCAGGGCCCCTCCTGGGACCCGTAACAACCCAGTCTGTTGTTGGGACTGTTGTCTCGCTTAATCTTCTTGCAGCGTTGGATGCTTTTGATTCACTACGCTGTAGAAGTTATTTCGAGGATCCTACCGACTGCCCCAATTACGTTACAGGCAACGCTGATGAGCTTTTAAAAATAAAGCTACTTTTGCGAGCAAGACGATCTAAATTTATTATGTTATTACAGATTCACGTAATTATCAGTGCATATGAAAGTAATATATAACTTTAGAGATTGCTCGTGCAGTAATAAGTTTGATTTAATATGTTCAATGTACAAATTAATATATGTGAATATTTTTATGGTTCCACAGCTCAGAATAAAAAAATGGAACAAATATCACCTTTTTTTCGTCTCTCTTCCCGAGTGTCCTTCAAAATCTTTTTCTAAGAGGGTGCTGATGCATCGAGTTAGATTTTATTACAAATTCCTATATTTTACACTTTGTAATCCAAAAAATTCCAGCAGCTAACTCAATGAAATAAAAGTAAACTACCTCTCAAACTACCCCTTATTTTGATGTTGAAACAGTGATTTGCACATCAAAACCAAAAGGGTTCTTCCTGTTGACGTGGAAAATTCAAATTTAGCATAAAGAATAATCACATAGCACAACTAAAGGAATAGTTATCCAGTTCTGGTTCTCGGTGGACATGTTCCATTACAAAATTATTTTTTTTTATTCTTTTTTTAAAGCAATACACAGTAAGCTTTATGTTAATATGATACAACGGCATAGAATCATCAAGGCACAAGTCATATTCATACTTAACCGTCTTCTTTATATTTGTTTTAGTATATATTTTTAAAAATGTACTGATATTAATTCAAGTATTCAGGAAATATTTTCATTTATGTGCCAACATTATATCATACTAAGGCAATCATATAAAAAATTAAGAGAAAAAAAACATGCAAGTAAAACTGAAACTGCGTGCCTCGATAAAATACAATCGAAAATATTTTATTATCATAATTGTTTTTCTCTATTTTGGCCTTTATGATGGTTGTGTTTCAATACAAAGTAACATTGCATGATAGAATTAAAATTGTACGTCAATTTGGTTCTGAAAAGTGGGGGGGTGGGGGTAATTAAACAAGAACAAGAACAAAACAAGAACAATAAACAACCCCCCCACTTTTCAGAATTTTTACGGCGATATAAATATTGTCGTAAAAATTCTATATAATATTTATGCCCACAATTGACGGATGAATATAATTAATGGAATGAATGGCCTTCGTACAAAAGTTTTGAAATACTACGGTATTCAAAAGAAAACGAGAAATGTTCAATTAATGTGAACATTATGTACGGATAAAAGTAATTGTCGAAGAAAAGTAAAAGAAGGATCGATGGTAATTTAATAGATTTGAAAAAAGATCATTGTCAAAAAAGATCATGAAAAAAGATCTGTGTGTTTAAAAAAAAAGGAGACGTGATAAACGTAAAGAATGGTATACTGGTTGAATCATGTTCGATATAGTAATAAAGATAACTGAGAAGAAAATTTGAGATCAATAAGAAGTGACGCAACTTACTGACAAAAATACCTATCGAACAAATTGGGGAATTTCAGTGCGGTTGTAAGGTAGTTAATAATTTAATAAAATAAAATTAATAAAATTAACCTAGGTGTATATAACGGATAATAGGAAAAAATCGCGTTGTTATGACAGGCGGCATAGCTATGTATATAGTAATATTCAAGAATTTTTCTGAAATTCTATTCAAAATAATTTAAAAAAATAAAAAAAATAACATTAATTCAAAAGACTTTTTTCATCTTTATGTAACAAAGTCATATTTTTTTAAGTTGTGGTAAAATTTTACCAGGAAATTAAGATAAATACATATATAAGGACGAAATAAAAGTAAATAAATATATTTCAAAACAAAGGAAAAGTAGTTTTTATATTCTTTTTAAGTCTTACTTCATCATGCATTATACTTGGGAGTGAATATTTTTTGTGATGTGTCTCATCTAATAGAATATCATTGAATAGATCTATTAAAATGAATATCTGATGACGTTTCACAATACGCATCACTTTATCAAAATATTAGCAGAGATTCTAAACCCATTTTATCACCTAAGTCAAAAAAATTTTAAAAATAGGACAGCGGTATATATTAAGTGATTCTATGTAAAACTATTAAATTCATTTGAAGTTCATTGGAAGTACTTATTTGAAGAGATATAACCAACTGAATGATTAATCTTACACCCGTCAAATATATATTCGGCAACATCTTGCATTTAGATGCATAATGACAAATTAATTTTAATAGTTGAATTTTAATATTATTTTATATTTGACTAAGTACGTGGAAGCTTTTTGGTTTGAGTTAGATTTTATACAGTTTTAGATTTATGAGCAAGCAATTTTTTGCAGAACAGAATAAAGGTATCAAATATTTTCAGCGTAACCATCACATGTAAAACAGTGGTGGATTTAACGTTTCCGGGCTCGGTACGGTATTGTCGGCGGGTAAATGTGTGGTGAAGCTGTCAGTGTAGCTAACTGCTTTAGACATGCTGCTTTTAAAGACCTCGTAACAATATCCTCAGATAATGTGACTGATGATGATGAAGAGGACGATATTTCTCTTGCTCAATTAGCCCAAAATTTACACCCTGTTTTATCTACTACTGAAGCAGAGGAGTTCATTTATGTACATAACTCTATTGCAGTTTGTGCATCAGCTACGGATGATGAGATTGTTTGAGAAGTTCAAGAGGAAGATGACGAACAGAAAGAATCTGAAGAACAATTTACAGTGCCAACTTTAAATGATGGTCTCAATGCTGTTAGTGTTTTACGAAAGATTGTTCTTCTTAATGAACAGTTCCACATCCAGGGCAAATATGACGATACGCTAATTAAAATTCAACGTGAATGACAAAACATGTATACACGACAGAAGTTTTCCAAACATACTAAAATTACAGATTTTATGCATACAGAAAAGTAATATAGATATTGTTCTTTTATATTATACGTTGTATGTGAAATAAACAAAATGTATGTAGTTTAATATTGTACATAAATATATTTTTCCTATTAATACCTATGGATTAATATGTAGGTACTTACAGAATACAGATTCAATAATACCATAAATACTTTCTCGAAAACATCATCGCTTTTTGCGACTGTCGGTTTTTACGACTAAATATGAGTAGTCCCTTTGATGTCGTTATAACAGATTTTGACTGTAAATCTATAATATATATATATATATATATATATATATATATATATATATATATATATATGTATATATATATATAAACAAGTCCATATTTTGTGTTTGGGATATTTTTAATTTACATTTTGAATTAGATTTGACAGTCTACCCGATAGACAGTTAAAACATCAAAATACCTGCGGTATAGCTTTCTATCCGTGCCCTCCCGTACGAGTGTCACGTTCCATTACAGCGTAGTAATTACAGCGTTAATATTAATAAATAACTCAAATTTGTACATAATGATAGAAAAATAATTTCTCGATTCGAGTTTTTTTCGTTTTTTAAATTTCTTGAAAATATTTTCCATAGTGACGTATATTTTTTATTACACTATCAGAAAGTAGAGATTCCAACGAATAAAAAGACCACCAACTTTTTTAAAAAAGCTAATATTTTGACGCGTGAATTTTCGATTGAAAATTATGGTGCTCTTTCGGTATTGAATAAAAATAAGGAGAAAAAATTAATTTTTCAAATCCAAAAAATTCTTGTGTGTTTGGTATATACAAAGGTAAGTTCTCACCAAATTTCATGAAAAAGAAATATTTTTGTAAAAGATAAAAATAAAAAACCAAAAACGTGGTTTTTTGAGTTTTTCATGTGAATTTTGAGGTTATAAGAAAAAAGTTGCTATTTAACTTTTTTCCATAAGACTTGTAGTTTTGCCGGAAATCGAGATAAACCGATTTTAACCCTTAAAAACCCACCCTCTCCCACTTCCCGACCTCGAATCGACCGTAATTTATTTTTCCTTTCATTTTTGTAATATTCTCAACATTTTCCAATAGGTTTCATTCTACTACGATTTTGTTTGGTTTCAAAAATTATCGACCCTGGTCTATAACGAAACTTCGTCACATAGATTCTTACCTCCTTATATTAGACATAAAAAAATAAAAGTAAGCTTATTGAGAAGATTACGCTCTAGGTTCGTTTGAAGTAAGTTTTAAGGATTATATTACAATAATAGGTACTTCCATTTACCAGCGCAAAACTGAGGCATTCGGTTTAGGGTAAAATGTAGTGCTTTAAACAAGTGAAATGCTTTAAAAAGCTAAACATTGGATTATGTGTGTATTTTTCAGTAAAAAATAGTTATTTTATAGTTACTGTGATCAATAACAAAATAATGTATTCAATGCAATACTTACATTTCATTCGCACCACAGTATTGTATAATTTTTGATATCCCGTATTGCTTTTATATATCGATATGCAAAAATAGATATACTTGGGTAATAGTTTGATGGAAAGCCTGTAAATTACTTTTAGTGGGTTTTTCAAAAATTAAAGTTTTTCATGCCGTTCGAACCTGTAAAGGAAGGATTGACAAAAATATCAAATTTTAACACGAGCATTAAATAAATCCTTGTGTAGTCAAAACTACTGGCGCATAGGAGGTTGTCTTAACATCACTTACCTTTCACTGTTCACGGCTCGCTACCAATTTACTTGATTACTTTGTATTTTTTTTTATTTTGTGAAATATTTTTAAGGATGTTTGGCCTTGTTACGCATTGGTCATTTTGCTATATCTTGGTATCTGCTTCTTTCTCTACAGTGTTATAAATATTTGTTATATTCCAAGTCTATATATTTTTACAAAAATTTACTATTTTCAGAGCTTATATTTTTTTGAGGATATTACCTGCATCTAAAATTAAATTAAAGACATCATTCTTCATTAACTGATCTGCCAAATGCCAAAACTTTTTGAAAAATTAATGTAAGGGTATTACATTTAAATCAAAGCTAAGGTTTACAAACGTATAATTGATGAAAACCAAATATACAAAGTTTGTCGTATTTTATTTTCAGTGGTTTTTAAATGTTATGGTGTTTGTACCATACGTCTAATCCATGCAGTGGTACTTTGTAAGTAAAAATGATTGAATCACCTCTTTTGTTTTAATGATTCTAAACTGGAATTATAATGTGAATTCTAAGTCTGATTTACTTTAACCATTAGTTTTTCAATAAATAAATTTAAGTTGAAATTAAGGTAATTAACGCCAAATATATAAAATTAAAAAAAAAATATTTCCGCAAAAATACAAATTACATCTAAAATAGCTATTGCTGATGTATTTTCGAAACATTTATATACGGACATTATTTATGGCAAAATACAGTCATAATCATCATCCATGTCATCATTCTTGGATTATAAACCCATAAAAAAGATTGAATGATGTAATAATATAAATCGACATGCTATTATATTGTTTAATCTTTCTTATTACTGTAAGAAAAAAAATTGATTTTCTTCTGAGCTATAACATTCAGCCACACCAAAACCTACATTGCAGAAGAATGACCCAAGGGCTACACTGATAATACCTTCCTAAAATCAGTCGTTATGCAGTAAAATAAGCCCTAAAGTTTATGAAAGATGGAAGACCATCCGGTGAAGATAAGCTCTATATGAAACATTTAAAATGTGGTAGTAAGTCAGCTTCAGTTTATGTTAATGAGTCATTTTCGAATGAAAAACACCTGAAAAGTGGAAAATGTGGTAGTAATATTGTGAAAGAGGACCAATACGGCTAGCCCTTTGAACCACCGCTCTATTTAACTGTTAAGCCTATATAATTGTTTCATTTAGACGATCACTCTATATCTTGCCGGTAGGCTCAATATAATCCATCTGAGCAAGTAGTTCAAAATATAAAACAAAGCAATAAGCATTTTCCAAACAATCTGCCTTTGCCTTGAATACATATTCACACTCCCCAAATGATTTTAGTGAGCGGAAAGAGCCTTACTTATCTTCATTTCGCCGACATTATTCATCTTTGCAAAAAATAAACCCGACCCCTACACCATAATACAGGAGCATTACGACACCTCATTAACTATTGGTTCACTAACGAATACAACTAAAACAAAAGTCATATGCAAGTACTAGATCGTAGTCTCTATCTCAAGACATCGATAGAAAGACTATAAAACACATCTACGAGTGTCTTGGTCAACTTATTGCTCATGAAAAGAAATAGACAAGGCTATAATAAAGCATTCAACTTTCATTAGAGTAATTTTTTTACTCAGTTCCGTATTTTAGTAAACATTCCGCAATCTTCAACGGTTAAAAATATTAATCAATCATAAACACTGAATCTACAGACAGTAAGTCCCACCTGTCGTATCGTGTGGAGTGAAAAAGTGAAATGAGTACGTGTTCACTAATACATTAACCAACTACAAAAGAAAAAAAAAACTGAGTGCGCTATGTTAAGTACTCTGCATGACAGAATATGAAGCCATAAAATTATTGGCATATAAAACAGGAAGATTTTGGGATGAAGGCTGCTGGCCAGTAATACAATATTGTAAAAAGGACATGAAAGTACTGCCTACAAAAACACAATATTGATATTTACATTAATATAATTTGGTAATTTGATACAAATAAAGTTGAACATATATAAATCGGTTAAAACTATTTTCATAAAGTAAATATATTTATTTCATACATTTAGACAAAAAAATTACAATTATTTTTTTAAGTATTCTACAAAGTACAATTCAATATCACTTAACTTAAATTGTTATAATAATTTTATAGGTAGTTAAATAATAAAATCTTCTTTCGGTCAAAATTCTGAATCACAAGGAGCTATTAACTCTTGTCCGACCTGGTGAAACCATCTGGTTATAACTGAAAGAATAGAAGAAAGATCTGACTGTGTGTTTTTATTTTATGTGCCTATAACTGACGGCGAGAAGCCTTTATTAAATAAACTAAGAGTTCAATGCAAATCACCAAATTTCGATTAACGCTTCACTTTTGTACTATATATTTTCATGAATTACATTATTAACTTTATAACGTACATATTTACGACGAATAATTTAATGTTACTATAGCTTTGCTAATAAATTAACTAAGACATTACTTTTAATGTGTTTATATCTATTGACATACCGCAGCCTGATAATACTAACGTCCAGAAAGTGTAATTAATTTAAGACAAGTATAGAACAGACATGAATTAGAGAAGTAACGTCATGATACCTATTTAAGAAAAAGGTTAATGTGGGAAAATAAAAATTAGGTACAAAAATAAAATCGGCGAAGACTAAATGTAAAAAAAGTGAATTAAAAATGAAAAGACGAAAGAGACTGTCTGTCATTGCATTATCTTACATTACAAGTTGAACAAGATCGTATAATGTTGTTCTAAATGATTGTATCTAAATGATTGTTATCTAATATTAATCTTTTCGTATAAGTATTCCTAATATACCATTGATGACAGCCTTCCTAAATAATTACCTTATTTATTTTGTTGAAATTTCAGAAATTTCTACTTTAATATTATCACAGTGATTATTTTAATATTGTTCCTCATAAGGATATTTCGATTTATTTTTGTTTAACAAGTTATTTAATTACATAAGCCGTTTTGCCATGTTTAGTCGTTTTTTTTTCCTAAACGTATATGTATTAGTCGTTCTTTTTATAAACTATGCAAAACTCTGTTTATAATATATAGCAGCACTTGTTTAACAGAATCCGATTGAGAATATTCCTTGCAGCCATTCGATTTGCAACGGTATTTTTAAAAAAGGTCGAAAATCTAAGACTCGTATAACTTTAAGGGATATCCCGTTAGCTGCTTATAACTTTTTATAACCACTCATTTTGTCATTTTTTTTTGTAAAAGGTTACTGTTTATTAGAAATGTATAAATAAACAAATATAAATCGGAAGAACCCCGAGAAAATTTTACGCATCGTGCATTTTAACCATTTTTCTAATTGAAAATATCTAATCGAATGAATTTTCTAATACATTTTATAAATTACAATATTCGCGTAAATTCTTAAAACTAAATAAGTTACTTCCTGAAAAGTAGAGAAGTGACTTGTCTTTCTCCAAACTCTTCTGAAATTTCTCTTTACCCAAGTATGAAGTGGTTCCTTTCATCTAAAAGGCATTTTTACTAAATATTTTGAAAAGACTTCAAAGAAAATATAAACTGATTTTTCTTAGTATTTTCTACACTTAATTTCACGTCTTGTTTACAATATTTTATTTTCGTGTAACATTGTTGATATTTTCATTTCTTTTGCTATAAATTTTTAACTATTTTATGAGTTCTATTGGCAGAGTATCTGAGAATGAATAAAAATAAAACTTTAAACTTACTCCATTTATGACCCTGTATAAGAGGACATGCACCGTGTAATGTACGCAGATCGGGTTCAGTGGAAGGCAAGAGGTTACGCCAAACGAGCGCTGTTCCTCGTGCGGGTTGGACGACAACTCCTTGCTCAGGGAATACTATAGCTCCGCCCCGACGTACGTCGTTCAGCTGATATTTTATTTAATGACAATTATATATAGCTCAAAATTAACATTTTGAAAAAAAAGCCTGGTCTACCCAATTTTAATAAGTATACCGAAATTCTTTCAGTTATTTACATTTAAAAAGCCACAGCGATAAATTGTGTTTAACATTAGATCAGAAAAATGTGAAAAAAATCAAGATTATTTAAAACTTTCAATAAAAAGTATTTCAATAATTTTTATCTCTGCTTGATGTTTAATCCAATCCATATTGGACTAAATATCTTCACCAATTTGCACTTCACCAATTTTTTATAAATATGTCATAATTATTTCGTTTTTAGGGTGTTGTCCCCCAAAATAAAAAAAAAGAAAGGAACTCTTCTAAGATCACTTGGTTGTTTATGTGACCATGTGTCTGCGAGGTTGAGATATCAAGTCATTTATTAGTAACTTATACCAAGGCCTATAGATTGAAATGAAAAATGCATTGTAGAAATTTAAGTTTTTTGCTTCGCGCAACAAAGATATGTGGCTTTTAATAATTATTTTTCTTTCACCTCAAAATCTTCAGCATAACGAGACATTTACAGCACAAGGGAAAATTCAAAAATCAACGAAGTAACATCAAACAAAATAGTCTAATAGAAATACTAGGTTCCATTAAATGTTTATAATGCTTAAATGTGCATCGAACGCTCCTGGGTCTAAATCGTATATTTTATTTTTTATAATTAAAAATATACTATTACAATGTAATAAAAATTTTCAAAGGAAACTGGACACAGATTTTCGATGTTTTATATCATGCCATTTAAAAAATAACAATTTCATATCGAGAGATTATTTCATAGTCAGTTAAAAAATATGTGTAATCTATTATTCTATTATTCACGAGTTATTATTACTTAAATAAGTAGCGTAAATGTAACATTGTAAATTAACAATTTTATTACAAATTAAAAGACATCCCTGTAACAGATTTTGTAATATTCAAATTCATACAAATATTAAATATGTATTATGGTCCACATAATATGAAAACTCCATACATCAGATTCCAAACAATATGCAACGAAATTAATGCACGTATATCTTTATTTACTGAATAGCTACCATTTAATTTTATTTGAACTTTTAACTAATTGTAGTAATATAAATAATTAATATACAAATAAGTTTTGCAACCAGTTATGACTTATACTCAGCTGCAATCGTTCTCGATGTCTTAATTGCCTTAATATTTAAGTGATATTTATTAATACAATGACTAAACTGTATAGACACACTTTGTCCTAACACGATTTTGATATCATGTGTAACACGCGACGCAGACGAACGACTTTTACAGGTGGTGAGTCGGCGGCCGACAATTGCCGACTTTTATCAGACGACGCGGCCGACTTTACATCGACTCAATGCATGTCAAAAATCCCGCCCCACCAACTTAATGTCACTCGTCTTTATCAGCGTGTATTTAATCGTATCTTCTATCCTTCTATCCAATAGGGTATCCCGATTTTTTACCCCATAATTATAAATAGGATCTTGCGTTTGAACGTTATATTATCCAACGCAAGACCTTATTTACGGTAGACAGGCCATTGTTTTTTATGCATAATTCTGTACTCTAAGTACACGTGTAAACTATACCAAACATATTTAATTAATATTTTTGCAACGAAAATTATATAATTGCAAGTATATAAATCATTGAGTAAAAAAAACAAATTTAGAAAATACTAACTTATAGTTAGTTTTACTATAAAATCATGATTGGTAAAATCGTACGCATACAATCATCAATATTAATTTGAGCAATAAATTGAACTAACGTAAAATATTGCAGTTGCCATCCTGTTCCCTGTTTTGTCATCATGGCTTTCAAGTACCTCTTGTGTCTGAAATGATAAGAAGTAAAACAATTTTAAGTGTTAGTAGTAATTTAGTTTGACGTATAATATTCATATAATGATGGCGTTGAAATGAAGTAATAATGATAAAGTTGTCTTACAGATATAAAAATATAAAAATATTATCATGACTTGCCAGCTGGAATCGCTTATGTAAATAAAAATTATGTGCTTATACTGTATTTACAGATGGATTAGTTTCCTAAATATGTTGACTGACAGGAAGAATGGAACACAAAATTCTCAAATATTGACAGAAATCGTATTTCCTTTAGGTGCTCCAAAAATTTGTATGATATAGGTAAATGCAGCTTAGCACCAATAATAATTTATGTTTCTTCTTACTTTAAATGACAGAGTATCCACAGGAAAAGAGTATTTGATTTGGTGATTATTTGAAAAGAATCGACTTGAAAGGTGCTTTTGTTGCGAAGAAACCGTATCAGACGTTAAACTATGAAGATCTCTTTGCACTATCCTTTGAATTTGAATTTTTGGATATTTCTTGTTTATATTTTTATTTAAATTCGCAATATCTGTTAGCACTTGCAAATTCAACAGTTAGCGTCAATAAGAATAGTAATTAAGTCGAAAAAAATTAAACCAAGCCTGGCTTGCAAAACACAATTCTTGCAGGAAATATTTTTTAAATCAATTTAACTAATAAACAATGAAATAGTTATTGATGATGAACTGTATTTTACCCAAAGTTAAATTTTATTCATTATATAAACATATTGTCTAGTTAATTATCTACTTGTCCTTAAATTATTATTACAAGTAGACCAATGTTTGAATTGGGCACTTACCCTTACTCTATTTTTAAAACAACATAATATAAGAAAGTATACAGCTTTTGTTATTATTATTATGTTGAGAGTGTCTGCACAAAAATTACACTGTTTTTTCAACTTCAAGTTTTTACGGTTCCCTAGTGTAAAAAGAGACCCTTATATCTTCGCTGTATCCGTCCGAGCGTCTATCTATGCATCTGTCTTAGCCTCATGGTTTTTAGAGTAAAATTATATAGATAATAATTATTTTGTTCTTACATGCTCCATATTGGGATTTCAATTAAAGTAAAGTATTTAATTTAATATTTAATACCGAGAAGGAAAATTTGAATGTGTGTGCGGAATAAGGGCGTATATTTTATTCCCGCATCATCACAGTACCGACGAGTAAAGATTCATTGAGGGAGGCTTTTAAAATAAAATTCACATACCGTTTACAGTTTTAATAAACTTTAAATCATTTTTGCGAAAAGTTAAGTTTCATATCTATGTGCAATTTGTCTTTTACTATAAATATTCAAACTTAAGTTTGGAAAGCAAAAAAAATTATATTTATTTGTTTATCAAACTTTATTAAAAGCGTAGAAAACAAAATTTACAGAGGAGGACTCGTTGCTACCTGAGCTAAATTATAGCACAAAACAATTAATTAAAATAACAAATTAAGTGCTATGGTGGACGCTAAGTGAATGCTAATTAATTACTCTCACAATATAAAGTAGAAGAAAATTACAGGGCGTTATTAAGACTAAATAAAAGGAAAATAAAGGGGTGCATTAGTGGCAGGGACGGAATAAGGATGGGTTACAGTATGAATTTCGATCTACCGCTTATAATAGGTGGTGTAATTTAAAGGATGCATCTTTATAATAGTATTCAGTGGATTCCATAATCTACTAGCAAATACAGTGAAATATTTTTCATGGATTTCAGTTCTAAGCTAAGGAATTAGAAGGGAGTACTTGCGTTTAGGATGTAATTCAATGTCGTATGTTGACAGCTATTGGAAATTCGTTCTGAGACATGAAGGTGTAATGGGATTATGGAGGGATTACATAAAAAATATAAGTGTAATTTGCGTCTATGATGCATCTTTAACGATTTAAACCAAGATCGATTTTCAGATATACGATAAATTTTTTAAGGCCAAAAATATACCTAATGCACGAGTTTTGAACTCGTTCCGGTTCATCAAGTGAATGTTCATTTTGATTAGAATTACACACGTCTCCATAATAAAAGACAGGCGGAAGTAAAGAATGACAAAATATATACTTTAGTTTGAAACGGATAAAAATTTTGAAATCTTTCAAGAGAATGTATTTTGAAGAAAATCTTTCAACTAACGTCACTAATTTGAGGGTACCCGATGTTGATCAATAAGTAGGCCAAGATATATCACAGTTGAGGTAAAGCGGATAACAAAACCGTTAGTGAATATTTCTGGTAAATCAGATATTCATAATTTCTACAGAAGTTTTCAACTACTAATAATGATATCCTGTCATTTAGTAGGGTTGATCAGAAAACCCAATTTATTATCCTACTGACTGACCGAATTTATAGGTCTGCCATCAATATATTAATGCAGGAAGATATTTCATTGACACTGAAGTATTTACATATTTGAAGAAAATCAGCACATAAACGACAATTAAAGGACAGCTATTAAACTCTGGTATCAATATTAATAGAAAAAAGAACTAGGAAAAACATTGTGGTATGCCAGCAATGATACTATTCCTTGAATAATTCTCCTAAATTGTTCCTAAATGATTTTCCTTTTGTTGCCTATCTACGGCCTCGAAGATAGGAACTTAACCAATAAACATATTGTTGAGACAGATTTATTTATTCAATTCAATATGTCAAGATGTCGGAGTCCACAGAATTGAATGAATTATTAAAATCTGGTAATATCAGAACAGATAGTTTTGAGTTATTCAAAGCTCACATTGTAGATAATAAAACTCGATTAGAGCATTCGATCAAAATTATTTCGGTTAACCTGCATTAATATTTAAAAGTATATGTAGTCATCCATGGAGTTCTCAGACATGTTTTTCTGGTACGTTTTGGTAATTACTGCGGGATAATTAAGTATGATAGTAATGTAATATTTTGTTTTCCATTTATATTTCTTACTAAGAATCTATCGCATAAATAAACTAGTGCTTAATAAAATTACGGTCCGAAATTATTTGGTAGTTATGTAGAGGTAAACAATTAGGAATAATATTTATTATATATTATATATTATATTTGTATATTACAGGAAAGGTATGTTGGTATATTTACCCCTCAAAAACGATAAATGGAAAAACTAAAGATGCTACAATTTTTCGGTTATATTTCTAGAAAGGAAAATTTAAAAAAAAATAAATCGATGTATTTTCAAGATACTTCATTCAACTATCTTTTATCTCAATAAAAATAATTTGGAAATTTACCGGTGCCATATCGTAATGCAGACCATAATGCCCTCCGGCCGTGTACCTCACAAACTGAAATTCCTCCGAATTAATCAAAGACAGACCGACTATACGGCTAACTCTGTTTGCTATGTTGTTTACTATGTCATCTGCATTATCAGCCAACAAATTGCCTTGACATACTCTGTCAGAGAAAACGATGTCTTCGTTAACTGTAAATCCGGCTTCACAGCGAATTTGCTGAAAATGTCTCAAAATTTATTCTCGAATGAAAACTATATATTAGGTTAAATCAAGTTGTATTTTCAAATTTAGCAACATATAATAATAACTGCAAGTGACAATTTACATAACATAAAAATGGATAAATTCAATAAAATTTAGATTAAGTTAGTAAAGATTAAAAACGGTTTTTTTTTTCTCCAGAATAATTTTAAAGAGTATCCTATTGGAATACTATCTATTAATCTTTTGAATCATTTTGTTCATTCTGATATCGTTTTATTATTTAACAGTATATTGGGTGCTCGGAAAGAGACTTAAAGCAACTTTCTTAAACAGGAAATTTAATTTTGAAAGAGTTGGCTAGGATATTTATCCATCAAATCTGAAAATATTTTTTTTTGTAATTTTAATCCACGCTTCAATCAAAAATTGTTTGAAAGGTATTTTGATGATATGTGAGTCGATTAATAATAAAAGGGGTCTAACATTTTTTTCATTAAAATATATTTTTAAAAAAATAATGAAATAATTAAGTTAATAATTGTACGTGCTGCGTATTCGAAAAAAAAAAAAAATAAATGAACATTTCAAAAATTATATTTTTGTGTTCTACTACTTTTATTTTGTAATCCTTAACCATTTTGTTGTAAATTTATTCAAAATGCAGACACGCTAATTCTGCCGTTTTATTATATATATAGATAAATATATGCGTCTAGTGAGGAAATACAAAATTGTGATTATAATGATGACTTCTAAAAGAGACAGATACCGTCATTAAATAAAGCAGTAGGAACTTATTTATTTAAATGCTCAAAACCAAATGGAAATAAAGATAGAACCTGTGACGAAAAAAATCCGGGAAGGACAATAATATTGAACAACCCGTTTATTATTTTTATTGAGGAGAAATAAATCAACTATAAGCTAGAATAATCAAGACATATAATATTAAAACGAAAATAAAATGTTTTAGACCTTTGCTTCCAAAATAATTCGCAATTTACTAAAAGGTAATAATTTATTAAAAATGAATCAACCGAAAGTTCTACTTCCAAATAATTGTTTGCCTGTGACGTAATGTAATGATTAAAAGAAGGAAACCTTTGATACTTTCCGGATATGGGTAGCTGATTAATTAAATTTAAGAAATATCGAAATGCTTTGTTGAATTCCAGGAGAGTTGGCAACCCTAAAGGTAAGTAGAGCGGATATTTCTATAACACTATTTAGTGTCAACCAAGCCTCCAAGATGTTAAAGTGCAGTCTCATTAACATCAATTATGTTACCATTTTAAAATATATTCACATGTATAGATGTAATATAATGTTTACATAAACTAAATTATCACTCCATAATAAAAGCAGTAAATTGTTTATTCGTGATATTATTTTATTAGTAAGCGTCTGAAAACAATTTGTGAAATATATCACTTCGCCATTTTGAAAAAATTAGCTATCTCGACATAAATTGCTTTACCTTTTGCCCAGTATGGAGACAAATTTCTATATCTAAATACATCAATAATAATGAAAAAGTAAATATAAATAAACATGTCTTGTGTAGTGAGAACATATTTTTTAACAACTTTAAGACACTAAAATTCAAACAGAAGAAATATAAATGATTTTTAATTAAATCGAAATAATGTTCAGATTCGGCCAAAATGATCAAAACGAACCTTGTCAGTGGCCGACGTTGATAAGTGGTTTATCTCATAATCGCTAATGACGTCGTGGTATAGAAGTATATCGGGGTCTAAGAACAATTCTTCCACTTTAAAAGGAAATAGTTTCAAGTAAAATTTACCTTTTGTTTCGTATCGGCATCTTAAACTGTAGTTAAAAAAAATATAACGTGGCTCATAAATAGTATTTCATACTGGTTATTAGTATATTAACCCAGAACTCATATGTATACTTTATAATGTGGGCGACTAATGCTTTTTTTATTTCTGCCCGACGATTATTTTGCTTTTAAGCATGTAGTGAATTTAATAATGGTATTTCTCGATCTCTCTCACACAGAATTCCTACATAATCATTATACTTATTCTTTTAAAAGGTCTTTGAATGTGAAATATAAGCTTTTGTGACTTTATATTCTTACTTCAAAATGAATTTGTTTCTACTTTCAAACCAATCATTACACTTATTGTATTAAAAGATCTACAAATATTTATGACAAGCTTTTTGCGACTTTAGAAGATAAGGGACTTTAGAAGATAATTCGTATTTATGGGTATTTTAACATATATTTTGATATATCTCTAAAGAGAGAAATTTAAAAAAAAATATTTTGAGACTACTTAATTTATTCCCGTGTAAATTTCCAAATAAACCTTTTTGGCTGTTAGCTGTTGATATGTGCACGGATTAATACACTTTACCGAGTACCGCTTTGACAAATTTCTACCTCAATCAGTGTCTGGCTTAAATAGCTGTGACAGACAGCATACGGATACGCAAGTGATTTCACAAGGGTCTGTTTTTCATTTTGTAATACGGAACCCTAAAAGTAGCACAAGATGTTATTAACATTTTAAATTTTTTTTTGCTCATTCTGAGACACATAACCAATGAACTACGCCTCTATGCCAATTATAAAAAAACCGTTGTTTTAAACTAAAAATATAATAATTTCTTTATTACTACATTTTGCTTAAAACACTTCTGTTACTTTTATAAGATCCATCACTACTAATTCACAGCTAATAAAATTAAAAAAACAACAAACTAGTTTTTCCTTATTACTTGTATTTAATCAGTCTCTTCGTTTTAAATGAAATAAATAGATCGCCTAAATTTTTTTTTAAAGAAAATTACATAATTTACGGAATTTACAAAAAACACATAATGTAATATCATTGAGTTTGAAAAAGAAACCTATCGAGCATAAGGAGAACTCGCGGGTAATATACACATTTAGGCATTTATACACCTTGAAAGTAACATAGTATTTCTAATTAAACTATTTACAAATATTAATTTTTCACATTATATTTTTCACTGGTATAAAAACAAACCAATTATAAAATTGTGCTATTTCGCATAGAATTAATAATCTTTGATTTTTGGATTTTTACTTGTTTTATAAGACCTATCTATAAGGTCGACTTTCAAGATGGTCGACCGGAACTACCCTATAAATTTTGATGATTAGTGAATAAGTTCACTGTAAGATTAAAAAATAAGCTTTAAGGGGCCATATTTTTTACTGCGTTAACTAAACATTTTTAAAACAATCTAAGGCTATAGACTTTAGGGACGAAAACGGGAAGCGATTTGAGGGAATGAAATCTAAAAATGTGAATATTTTTGGGACTTTATGACTTAACTAGTAAAAAATAATTATTTACTGATAATTAATAGATCGCGCCTCATACAGAACTTTTTTTTTAAAAGATCAGTAAACGCACATGATATTAATACCTTTTTGTTCTATTCGGTAGCGGTTGGTATTCTCCTCGACACATGGCCTCATATGATAATAGATCTACAGGATCGACGCTCACCCATCCGATGGGTAATGTTGATTCACCGTCTAGTAAACTATGCTGAAAAATAAATAAAAATAAGTTTTACTTGGATGAAAATGATGGAAAACGATTTTTCGAGTTTCTAATTTCTGAAAAAAAAATTTTAATTCTGTTAGGATAGATTACTATACTGTTAATAGAACTGGCGATATAGTTCAATAAATATCTACCTTGGAGAAAAATATCAAAATATCAGATTAATTTCTTATTATAATTTCACACCTTCATCAATTAGGTGTAAAATTAATTTTGTTATTTCATAATTTTTAGGATTCGTAACTTGATTCAAAAAATGGAACCGTTAAAAATTAAAAAGTCATAGTATTAAAGCGTACTAGCCCGTATATATTTGAATAGTTTAACAATATGTCAATAGGGATTGAATAGAAACCTTGGAAAATTCAACAAAAACATTATATATTTTTTAGGTCTGTTTTATCGCGTTCAACATCAATTCAAAGATCGGCATGGGTATTCCAAAATTAGTGTTCTAGAGTGTTACTTCTAGAAATTTTACATTAAGAAATCTCAAGAAGCGTATAACAATTTTCAAAACGTGGGCCTACAGACACATGACATCCACATCTTTGGCTGAGATAGTAACTAATGTTTACCAGGAATGTAAACTTTGCGACGGGTTGTTTGTAGTAGTTTTTTCGACGGGTTTGTCAGAAATGTAAGCTTTTGCAAACCATTAAACATACTAAAATTGTATACGTGGGGCAAATGCTTAGGCATGATGGATACAATCTCTTGGAACGAATAATGATGATGAATAATGATGAATGAAAACTTGCAAGGAGAAGGAAATCTGGTCGTAGAAGAAAATTATGGTTGCGCAACATCGGAGAGTGAAAAGGGATTACGAGTGCCATCGAACTCTTACGCCTTTCCAAGGACAAAAACAAGTACGCAAAACTGACTTCCGACTATCCCTAGATGAAAAAGTAACTGTAGAAGATAAAGAGTTAGAAGAAACATTGCTAAAAATTTTCACAAATATTTTTTCAAAAATTATTTCAAATAGAAACTTGAAATTTAATATGAATGGAAAATACATTAACGCACATATACATCAATATTTAACAATAAAAATATCCATACACAAGTGTTTGAATGTGTGATGAAGTAACCATTTTTTTTTCATTAGATATTGTTGAGAAAAAAACTGTGATCCAACTTTGAAATCGGTTTTCTGATTTTTTTATTTATTTAATGTCCCAAGATTGACTGACCTACATAAATATATGTAGCATGAACTTTCTAATTAAGAAAACTAACTAAATACACAATTACTATTATAGTGAGAAAAATGGCATCTGATCTGATTTAGCAGAAAATAAAGCATTCGTGCGAATTACGAATTCGGTTCAATACTGAAGTACACCAGTATGATTTAAAATTAAATAAAACAACTGATGTCTTACTGTTTTTGTAACTGCTCATGCATAAACGAAGACTCACCACGTGACGCGCAAATGCACAGCAGACACAAGTTTTACCGCAGTCTAAATGCATCGCGTGCCAAGACCGCAGAATACGGGGTAAACGCGAGGTTTACGTTATGAAGCATGTTTTTTTCTCTTCTCGAAAATGGGTGAATTTCTCGAGTTTTCTCGTTTCGAGAAATCTCTACAAGAAAACCTACTCTTAAACTACGAACCTCAAAGTTAAAAATAAATAACATCATTGTATGGAGCTTACCAAATTATCAGCGATGTTTCTAAATTTCATAGCTTTTGTGAAAGTCCCTATATTTTTAAACCTGTCAAGATACCCCAGCCAATAAATTTGCATGATGAAAAATAATATTAATATTTGTAAATAGTATAACAGAAATACAAAGCATACGTAAATATTTATATATACCTAAATCTGTATCTAATTCTGCAACCCTAGTAGTTCTAGCCCTAGTTACCAGGTTTAAATCATATCCTATAATTTTACAAATTTTCAAATTATATCAGTATTAAGGCACGAAATCCAATTTAATTTTTTGTTATGCGGATTAATAACAAAACTACTAAGTAGCAATATGACAGTTAATAGTATTCGCACACTGAAAACTTAAGGAATAATCTGATAAAATCCTTAACGCGCTGATATTTTAAACTTTCCACATTTTGCAGATTTGTCCGAAAGAATTCGTTTCGAAAAAATTAAAAAGTTTGAAAATTGTAAATTTTACAAATTTAACTGAAAATATCTGTTATGAATTATAGTTTTTACAGTTTTTGCAAAGAAAGAAAAACTCTGGCCTGTTTTTTTAACACTGCTAGATACGTAAAATAATATTATTTAATCCGTATGTATTTATACGAAGTTATCTGGGGATGTCATATTTTTTTTTTAATACATGACAAGTAATTGTACATAATAAGTTCTTAATCTTTTAGTAGAATACTAAAATAAATGGTATTTGCACCGAATAACTACATGAAATAAAATTATTAAATCAATATTTAGAGGTTTATTAATTGCTATAGTATTAAAAAGTCTTGTAACACTCGAGTTTTTTAACACAAAAGTTAAATGTTTATTAATCTACTTTTAATTGTTTTTAACAATTATTAAATATTGTCGATACTAAATTAAATAATATTTACTAATAATAAATATACTTTCTTAAATGCAGGTGAAAATAGCATTCTTGGGGTTCAAAACACGTATAAAAATTTCAGCGTTTAAGAATTCATAATGTTTTGTTAGACTATTTGCAAGAGTGATTATTATTTTTACTATAAATACACCTTGCCTACAATGCCTTTAACAGGCGTAAAGAAATCGTGAATTTAAAAATAAAGCTACAGTTTCATTACTCATAACTACTTTACTATTTTGTATTCAGCTCCATTGAGTACTAACTGTTCAAAGATCGGATATCAGAAATATGGCAGCCAAATCAGTAGTATTTGATATTGTATCCTACTTAGTAGTATTTTAAAAGTAGACCTGTTGAAAATGGGTATAAAAATGGCGAAATTAAAGAATTGAAAAAGAAACGAAAAAGCGAAGTTTTCCTTCATTTAAAAAATCCATTTCAGCGATAACCCAATCTATTGGAGCAGAAATTTGTTAAGAGCTCGTTTCTATTTTTGAGAACCTTTAAAAATTATCATTTTAAGTTATATTTAACATCGCTCCCAGTTTTCGAGGCTTTACATGCTATGTGCGAATTCCAAGTTTCCTTATAATTTTATTTCAATATTAGAGGCACATCAGAGACCGACGGATCAGTCAGCATTACCACAATAATAAAGTTCCCTAGAAATTTTTTTAATACAAACACTAAGAAGAAAAAAATTCCAAGCCATTCTATACAGCAAAATATTAAAAGATTTTATAAATTAAACGAATATTACAAAGAGAGTTATGACCTTTAAGTTTTAAATTTTAGTTGCTCAAAAATAAGTTATAATTAAATAATTCGTGACCAAAATACTATAAAAAACAAACTTTAACTGGGTATAAAAAGTACATGAAAAATTTACTAGGCGTCTTTCCTACACTAACATGACTTATCAAAATGTTTTACAGTAAGAGAAGTGATACTTCCGTAAGGCCTACGAGTTTTAATTAAAAACTGATCTTATGCTGATTCATCTAGACTACAAATTTAAAATAAAAATCGGAAAAATCGATTAATCGGGAACAGAAACGATCCAAACAATAATACCACTAATGACCATTCCATTTGACAAAACTTTATCCCCTTGCGCATCCATACACAGGAATAAAAATAGTACACTCTATTGCACAAGTGTTGATAATAGTGGGAGAAAATAATTAAAACACAATAATAATACCACTAATAATCATTTAGTTATCTGATAAAAACTTATCCCTTTACACATAAGTCCACCTTTACCCAGCAATAATAATACATTGTGATATATAAAGTAAAGAAAATGGTGTGCCGAAATAAAATTTCATGACACGACAACGCTAGTTTAACAACTTTCCGTTAATTGTAAAACTTATGTTTTCACTAAAAGTTCTTTTAAACCTAGGAACAATATAACATTCTGGTATACAATGGGAACATAATAATATAATGGCATAATGAAATAATAATTTGGTCGCACAATAACGTCACTAATTACGATGTAGTCTTTTGAACAAAAGTTATCCTTTTACGCATAAATTAATTTATATCCTGAAATCATAGTACAATTTTGTATGCAAAGCAAAGATAATGATGCGATCATTTTTACCTTGGAATAATTCCAAATGAATATAGATTCATGACATGTGTAAAAAATGTAGAAATACGATTTTGTCTCTGGTGTATTTTCCTAGAGTTACTAAAATATAAGGTTTACCTCATATTCTTCCTGTTCAGTTAATATTGACTCATTTAATTCTTTCCGGATCGTACCCATTCTTTCTATATTATGCACATCGTCAGGAAATTCTTTTTTAATTTCGGCTTGCCACTTTAAGCTGACCTCCAGATCACCTACATAGTAGTT
The DNA here is from genome assembly GCA_039881145.1 of Druceiella hillmani. NCBI lineage: Eukaryota > Metazoa > Arthropoda > Insecta > Lepidoptera > Hepialidae > Druceiella > Druceiella hillmani. The sequence continues at coordinate 11,402,856 of JAYKKI010000014.1, forward strand.
ACAAAATATTATTTAAGCTATAAATGTCATACTTTATTCCTTTATAAAAATATGCAAGTAACGTAAAATTTGTTGTAATGAAATAATAATAAATAAAACAGAATGCAAAAAAATATTCCACTAAGTATCGATGATACATTTTCAATATAAAATCGCAAATTGTCAGGCAAGTTATCAAGTTTTATTATCTGCTTGATATGATTAAACTACAGACACGAAAGGTGATTCTACAAAAATAGTCGGACTAATATCCATTCGTATTTATATTAATGTCATATAATTATAGCAATCTTTGCTAATAGCCCACCTGAACATGTTGTATTACAAACTTAAAGAAAGTAGAAATAATACTACATCACGTAGTTTCATTTAATTGTTCATTACCTTCATTAGTAAATTTATGGTATTAAATATAATTTTCAATCCTACGATAAATCTGAGAATCAAATTTAATATTAAATCAGTTGGTAGCCGCGATTCAAGTTGATTATTATAAAACTTTTAGTTTATAAAATATATATTCTGAAAATCTTGAAGGGTTAGATTTAAAATACAGGTATCAAGAATTCATATTTATTTTTCTAAACTGTCAACAAATCATAATTTTAAATTTAAGCTAACCGATATTGTAAAAACTCTTGGCGATGAAATCCAGTAATTCATATTTTGATATATCCGCCAAAACAGGATCCAATAATTTATTATAAGACTCAGTAAACCATTGCTCGGAATATTCGTGTTCATTATTATCCAGTAGTGCATGAGCCATGGTTGCACAGTCGCTTGACGACATTGATTCACTAGAATAGACAAGTATATACTCATAATACTGCTCACTGTAAACTGGGATTTTCTAAGGTCTACGAGGTGGATACCGATTAAAAAGGCAAAGGATTTACGATTTCGAGCAAAAATATGAAGCTGTTTAAATTTAAATTAATTGCGAATAGATTTGTAACTTTTGATGAAACTTGGATACATAGCTATACTCTAGAGTCAAAACAATAACCAAAAATGAAGACACCTGAGATCACCAGCTCCATAGGCAGCAAATTTGATTTTGTCGGAAAATAAAGAAATAGAATTAGTTTTCTGGAACTTGAAAAGAATTGTTATAACTACCTGCAAAGTGGCACCATTAAAAACTCTACTTAGTACCGTAATTTTTTGTGCTGATTACGTAATGAAATATGGGAAAAACGGCTATAAATATTAACAAAATTTATTTTTTTTTATCAGCAAATAGTGCGCGCCGACGAATACTTAGAAACTGCCATATCCTCTTTATCCGCCTAATTTGGAACCATCTGACTTTTATACGTTTCCGAATTTAAAAAAAAAATTGTGTGAGTAGAAATTTACATTAATGTCAGAAGTCAAAGCGTATTTGAAAAGTCTGGAATATTTTTTAAAGATGTTGTAATAATTGTTTTAAAAACCAAAGGAAAGAAATGCATCGAGCTAGGTGGTGACTATTTTGGGATATTAAAAAATAGATGGTAAATATCTGTATCTATTTCTATATTCTAGCCGCAATCTTTTCAATCCACCTTAGTATTTAAAAAAACAATTTTAAAAAATCACGCGATTTATCATTTGACTATAAATACAGTAACCAAAAAGGTAAAAATTATTTGATAATGATATGCCAAAAACATCAAATATTTTTCAAAGGGTAAAATTGGATACCGCGTAGGTGTAAATTGAATAATGTGTACGTATAAAATAATAAGTTTTGAATGAAAGAGGGAAAAATTTAGATGTCACGTCTGGACCCGGCGCTAGTTTACAGATATAAATTACGTCAGTATAGCAACAAGTAAAAATTGCATTGTTTAATTTGGCATCGTGACTCTCAATTTTGAGGCGCTCGACTTCCATGGAGTCCTTTGAAACTCCGTATCGAACATCTGAGTCTATTTTGATTCTTCATATATCTTTTTACAATTGACATTTTCTCTAACTATTTTGGAGTTCATTTCCATATTTCGAACATTTTGTCATTTTTGCGGTTTTAATCTTTAAACGTTTAAATATAATCTATCCAAAAAAATGGAAAAAACAAAAAATTGCCTAAATAGTTAATATGGCCTTATTGTTTACATCAGGAGTTCCCAAACAGGGGGACGCGCCTCAGAAGAAAAAACAAAAAATATACAAACAACATTAACAAATAACATTACAATGTAATGTTTAATTTACATGCATAAAATTAATGAAATTAAATATCATATTCAATATTATTACCACAAACTTGCGAAAAATTTGTTGTTTTGGTGTACATTTTTTATTGAGAAATCAGTTTGAGTGTGTAAAATTATTTTGTCTCACTGTTAAAAAGTAAGTCTGTGTATTTACAAACTTCAGTTACCATTTTTATTTAATTTAATAAATCAAAGGGGGGGGGGCATGAAAAAGTAAAGGGGGGGGGCAAAAAAATATAATTTATAGTCTGGGGAGCCTCAACGAAACCTGGATTACATTTTCTTACCTTAATTTTACGTTAAGATTGCATCGGCCAGTGGCATCAACGCAAGGGTTTTTAAGAATCTAGAACATTATTTATTTGATACTTTATTGAATGCCGACATTTATTATTATATAAATTCTCATTAACAAATTTCATATCGTGGAATTTTTCATGTTCAGTGCTTTTGTCACGCTTTCTAGAGTGTGAGCTAAGCGTAGCATCCAATTTGGAAACGTAAAGGTAGGTGCTTTACGTGTAAGGTAGTTTTGTATGGATTATCAAGATGACATTTTACCGCTTAGCTGGTAGATAACCGAAGCTCTGCTTTAATTAAAAATCTTTTATAACTTATTTGTATTAAGCTTTTCTATCGATAATGTCGTCAGAAACAAAAACGCTGTTTAAAAACATTTGTATGAATTAGACTGTTAAAGTTGAAAAATTGGACTTTACAAACTGACCTCTGTTCAAAAGTATCTAATATACCGTTAGACAAATCACTCGTCTTTAGTTGGTAAATAGTTTGCAAACGGTGAATGCCCCCTACGGAACCGACTAAATCGTTTTCATCGGGGTATATTAGTCCTGAAGTTTCTTCATGAAATATTCCTATAAGCAAGACATTTAAAAGTCATCATATGGCCATAGTATAAAACATCGAAATGTTAATATTGACCTTCCTATACTTCTATTATATCTATTCAAGTTGAAGAAACTTTTTTTTCAAAAGTTAAAGAATACAACAAAATATTTTACGTAGTTGCAAGAGCCATATTTCTTAAATTACTATATATACCCAGTAAAAAGTATGAAGGCAAATAATTCTTTGCCTTCATACTTTTTACTGGGTATATATAGTAGTCCTAATCTTGGAAATTTGGTGGATTAGACGTTTTCATGCACCAAATTTCCATAAATATACTGCTTAATCAAAAGTTTTAGAAGTGTGTGCCATCAAACGTTTTCATCATTAGTTCTTTAGCTTCTAGTCGTCCTTAATTTGCAACAATAATATATTTCATGATCATATCCTTATCTCTTGAAATATTTTTTTAGAAATCCCACATTTCTCTCTCTCTCTCTCTCTCTCTATATATATATATATATATATATATATATACATATATATATATATTTATATATATATATATATTTATATATATACATATATATATATGTGTGTGTGTATATTCCTTCCTTTCTGTCTGTTAACTTATAACTTGACTTCTACTAGATGGTAGTATCCAATATTATTTAACTTTATCGTAAGTGCTCTAGTTATAGATCTATATTCATACTTATGAGGTGTAAACTGAACAATATAACGCTATAAATAACGAAAAAAAGTGAAACTGGGAATCTTTTTGTCAGTGGGATATGCAAATTTAATCGCCAATACTGAAATATACAACTATCACTTTCTATACAAGCAGAGTCATGGGAAATAGGTAATGATGAAAAAAGTAAAAGGATTTTTATATAATTTTCTCCATTTTCTTACTTTTTCCAAAATGTTTATTGGTATAATACATTGCGATATATAAATATTAAGAGAATGTGATATACACTTACACTGAGAAATAGTTATGTTTAATATTTAGCAAGAAGAAATTAGTTTTACAACATAATGGTTAGCTTATTATGCAAAAAATACTCTTTTCCTCTCTGAGGTTAACCTTAGGCATAATTTTCTAAAATAAATAAATTAAGAATATATTAAGTCTCACGTAGTAATACGAAGTTGGTAGATATACCTCCATATGACCCTGGTAGGAGGAAGATCTACTTCAGGGATGCGACTCAGCCCACGTGAGCTTTTATTTCTTCTAAAATCTAATAAAATGGAAGAATCATATCCCAACCTTAATTCCCATAAACATTTATTTATCCTTTCCTTATATTTTTTAACCCGACCAACCATTAGTGATTTAACTATTGACCTGATGGATCAACTATATGGAAGAGGCTTTAGCGGCCTTGTGAACCTAAATATCCTTGGAAAAGTCTGACCCACAAGGCAAGAGGAAACCACTGAACTATTCATCCCGATAAAGTTGTCATGAAACCACAAGATAAGGAATAAAAACAGCCATGCAACCCGCCTAGCAACATGCCTTATTGCATCCGGGGCAGACAGTGTGGAAATGGTTACTAGAAATGGGTAAATCATGAATGAACAAATCCGTGAGACCCTATATTTTGAAATGAAACAATGATCGAGTCACGAATTTTTTAATTGTTCGGTCTTTTTCGTCGATGTCAATCACGCGATCGATCTCATTCACGATTGGTTTGGGGATTTCATTCACGATTGTTTGATCGGTATTGGAGAGCGGTGCTCGAATCATATGTTAAACTCCACCGACTGGTAAACGACGCGCAAGGTCGCGTTTCATTCTCATTCATTTCAGGCTAGCGTAGCGGATGAATAATTGAACCAATATATACTTTATTTTTATTAAGATAAACTTATTATATACGTACCCATTGCTCATAACGTAAGAGTACTGTACCTGTAAACCGTGTACATATTTCAACGGTGTATCCGCCTATACGCAAAGCTATGGTTACACAAATTATTAATTCATAGTAATTCACTAAATTTCACTTTTTGGCATAATCGCATTCACTTAATTAATTTAGGTAATACTATTTACTGATCGCATAAATGTTTAGTTTTATTTTATTAGACTTGGCATGATGATCACGATCACGCCGTAAATAGGGTAACGACTGAGAAGAAGAAGAAGTAGTAGGTAAACTCACTTAAACTTAAGTCTAGTAGATGGCATTAAGTTACTAAAGTAACATGAACTAAAAATATCAAATAATAACTCTGTCACAAAATTGTTTAATCAATTCAATAATTTTTCATAGGTGTGTGTGTATAGAGAGTTATATTGCACCACAAAAGCATCATGTTACTGCATAAATCAAAAAGCCTACGTCGATTGTAAGATCAGAGACCAATTTTAACGGTCGAGCCCAATATTTATTGTGACACTTGTGCCTCAAATCTAAAAAATAATTTGCGTGCGTATCTTTGTCACGCTTTATAATTTTAAAAAGGATCTAAAGCAATTAAATTACCAAAAATGAATTAGGTATTATAATACTGAAACCGTAAATAAATAATTTTTTACATCAAAATAGTAGTAACTCCAAAACCGCCATAATATATAGTTACAGCGGTCGAAGTAGATGTTTAGTGCTTGCCATTAATGAATTTACCTTAATTTTTAAAAAGCATTTAAAAACAGCCTAATATCCTGAATCATAAAAAGCTGAATGATTTGATTACAGGTTTGGATTTTCTAATAAAGTATTTGTTATTTTGCTGTTAAGTTTAAAATCGCAGAAATGAAATCTTCTTTAAGCCGATATTAATTTACCTTTTAGAAATCAGCAAAATTATTTTATTCGGATTTTCTCTTTCTAACGTAGGATTCTGTAATGTTTCTAAATTCTTATTATTATTAATCATATAATGTATAGGTTTTTGTGCAATAACTATTTTTCCCTTGTTTTATGTAATAAATTCGATGTCAGTATATTATAATAAAACTGAAGTTTTATCACGCATTTGAATGGTTTTTTTGATAAAAGAATTAAACATTTACGGGTAATCAGTATTGGTAGTATCTACTTACCAAGTTCTTTTTTTAAGTGAAAAATGTCCACTGTAAATCTTTTAATTAGTTTAAAGGCATTTAAAGGATTCTCGATGTACATATTTGCATCTCCATATTGACTTATTTTTAAATCGTCTTCTTTAAGTTTATTTCGAAATCTGTTGAAAAATAATATAATTTTTTATTTCATTTAAAATATATATTGAAGTCTGCAAAAACTATTTCGAAAATTCTTAAAGCTTACCTTAGTACTATTTTGTCTTAAAAATAAGGTATCGGATTTTAAGAAAAAATGTAATTTCATTGAAAAAAGCGCAAGTTGTGAAACTTTTCAACTTAAACTTTGTTTATTTATAAAGCGCTGTGATAATCTAGATATTTATCTACTTTAGCTTTCTTTGATCTAGGTATGGAACAAATTAAACACTTCGAGATACCTGATCGAATGAAAAGTAGTTTTTATTCCCAAATCTACCGAGGGTTATTGAACATTTTTACGAAAGATTAAATATCACTTCACTGAAAATGTTTAAATTTGGTTTTCTGAGATTTTGATTAAATTATTGAATTTATTATTTAAAAAGGTCCGACATTACCTTAAGTTTAGTGGTTTTTCCTTACATAAAAATAAAATTTGTTCCATATTACTTCCAAAAATCTTTTCCTAATTAACCATACAAGCTTATGGGTACATAAACATTTAAGGAAAGCTTACGTTTCCATTAAATTCCTAATAAACATGTATATTATTTTTGGCATATTGTATATCGTCCAGGAATCTTAATTTTATTTGGGCTTATAAATATCGTCAAATTGTCAAAAAAATTAAAATAATTCAAAGTCATTTCTGTAGTTTCAGTAAACTTCTAGTATTACTTATGTAATTTACAATCTATCGTTTTCTTAACTTTGAGTTCAACAGCTTCACTTCAAGGAGAATGTTTAGTGACCTTACTTTTGAGCTTACTCAATACCAGCATCAAAAATTAATTTGTTAGATATTGGATTTATGTAACTAAGGCTGACAATTATTCTTTTCTTACATTTTTGCTAATTTACTATTGATAGAAATGAGTCAGTTAATGGCGACGACTCGTGATAGTGTTTCTCTTTTTATAAAAGAAAAAATATTAAAAGCAAACACAATGTACTTATTTATATGCGTTATTAATTATATGTAATTAGTAAAATATGACTTTCAAAATCACCTGGATAGGTTTGGGTTAAAATTGTGGCCCAACGATGATTTTTTGCAGAAAAATGCTCTTAAGCTAAATGCTCTTAAAATAGAAAATCGAAAAAGTTTTTAAATAATTTGTTATGTTTCCATTTGTTAAATCTATTTAATATTTTTCACAAATTTTAAGCAAATTATTTTGAAAATTAAGTGCATTAAGAGAAAAATTAATTAATTACTGAAAAATTAATTTTTTTGCCAAAACGACGATGTACGTATAAATTTTAAGTTCATGTACATACCAATGTTTGTTTATTTTAAAACTGAATAAAACAAATAATATCGATGTAATAAGAATGAAACTCTCATCGTTAACGATTATCATCTCTAATATTAATCGTCATTATTCACCATAATTCACCATTAGTAATCCTTTTAGCCATCTTCCAGGTCCAAAAACATTTTTAAATACTTATACTGCTATATATGTTCGCACAATGTTGCATACTTGAAGAAAATTAAAAAGTTAAAAAAAAAATTAAAGCGTTCGTTGATATACTTAGATTTCTGAGGATTGTCGAATAGACAAAGAGGCTTGTAGAAGAATTGGAACAATCACTGTTATTATGCCGACTTATAACTTATGATTAATAATCATCATTTATCTCTTTTTGGCATTCATTATGGCTTGTTAATATGTCCGATTTCGTTACAGAAGATTAAAAAACAATTTAATAATTTAAATCTACTTACTGCGTCAGCAATTCGAAGATTAAATCCTTCTTACCGATCAGTTGATCTATTTTATCTATTAAGTTTCTTTGTGTATCAATCAACTTTAACATTTTATCCGAAGCTGAGAATATTTCACTATTTATAAATGAAATATTGACAAGCGTGAACAAATAAATGATGAAAATCATGTCAAAATAAAAAAAGTCTCTCTAAAAGAATAAACAAAGGGAAATATTATATCACTCATAAAAAAATTATTCCATTCACATTTTCAATAACGCTTTGCAACTGATGAAAATTTATATCGAATCTAACTACACATCTTAACATGCGACGATAACGACGAAGAAATCTATTACCAAACGATTTTATTACACGCTAGATTAAATTTGAAATGCATAACATTTATGATTCTTCAAGTTCAAACGTTAAAAAGAATTATAAACTCCTCGCGTTCATGTTGAAATTATTTCACGGAAGGTTATTTTACAATAGGTTTTATAATTTTTTTTACTGTCTTATTTATTGTGTTGCATAACACATAAAATGTTGGTAAAACTGAATATAGTGTAAACGTATATTTTTTGTCTAATATTGAAATTTTAACAAGGGAGAATATCCTTAGCTTACAGCATTGTACTTTTTAATATTCCGTAGAAAAATTGCCAAAATAGAGTACTCTAATGGAATCACTTCCGTTTCTATCCATCCGTCGGTCACAGACAATTTTCTGTAAAATCATTCAATGTAAAAAATTGAGCACAGAAATTGAGAATGATTGCCTAGTATAAGTATATAAAGTATAAATTTTGTTTCTGAGTCTTAATTTCAAGGGAAAAATTGAGAAACAAAAATGTTTTTTAAAAATTATCGTGTAGTTCGTGTAACAGAAACTCGTTGAGGCCAAAAATCCGATAATATATGTGATTTATTTTTTTATGAATTTCCTTAAAAAATTTTATCAGGAAACCCCCAATTTCTTTTTCTCACCCTGATCACTAACAATCTAAAAAAACTTTAACATTAAGAATTAAGTTGAAATTATATCCAAATTTTCACGAAGGGAAAATTCTAGTGCGATTAATCATTACGATTTGATTGTTTATTCCCTTATAACTACTGACAAATTGCTTTTACCTCCTCACTCAGCTTCGTGCAGATGCTGTGTAACACGTTGCATTGTTGTCGGTAGCGTCGTTCGGAGTGCGTTACCACTAATCTTTTGAGCGTGCGAGTGTCTTTCACGTAACATCAGCGCTCGCACCATGTCGATAAAATTATATGTGTTGATATTATTGCAACGAAATGTTTACCATAGTAAGAGAAGGAATATGGTTACATATGTATAAATATAGTGAAAACAAGGAAAACAATTATCGTATTTCTGGAGAAAAAAATTTATAAAGGAAAATTTTATAACATATAATTCTGCAACTACCACAAAAAGTAAGATAGTATTTCAACGTTAATATGAAAAAAATGTTAATCCTAAAAAAATTATCATATCGTTAAGTATCAGAACAAAACAAAATTACTCAAAATTTGCATAAAATTATAGCAGCAAAAATTAGTGTACGCTGCAGACTGTATAATTACTCAATTGGTTAATTTAATTGTTCCTACGAAATATAAATATCCATATGTTTATATGATGATTTCTTATGTTTGAGTGATGCTGGTTGCAGCGAGCAGTAGTGGCACTTAACAAGTAGCATGCACGAGACTCGAGAGGTCAGTATCTAAATGGGTTGCTGAGGAACGGAACATTAATTGTGCAAGTATAATTTGCATTGGACCAATTTTTTTAATCGATCTGCCCATCTGTGGTCTAGCATACTACCTACTCAATAAACTACATTGAAAATTACACGATAAATGCAACTTTCTTCTTATTGGGAAAATGTTTTTCTATGAATGCAAATCTGTATGGAAACTAAATCATTTGAAGAAGAAATTTTTATACTTATTTTATTTACGAAATTCATTTTTGTTTACATTGCTCTTTCATATTTGATGTATAATAAAATAAAATATTAATATAACATATTATTACGATAATTTAAAACAAAGTTTAAAGAGGTGCTATTTTCGAACCTCTCACAACGACTCTTACAGATCAAACGTCCAAACGATCAAACGTCCAAACAGATCAAACGTCACGTTACAGATCAAACGTCCAAAGGAAAATGTCCGGCATTTTCCTCACTCTGAAGTAAAGCTGTCTAAATACTGAAAAATATAAATAAATTGTTAGTTGGACTGCAGATTATGTATTAGTTCTCTTCGGTATTTATGCTACCCATGTCAACTTTCGTCAAGATGGATACATATTTTTGGGTAGTGATAAATTAAATATGTTGCCTAACATTTTACTGCGATCATCATTACAATACGTAATATTGTAACTTATTAATCGAAAAATACCAAGTAAATTTTTTCAATTTATTTAAATTTAGATATTATTCATCCAAATCTAAGGGCAAAACTATTAAGTTTATATCGCTATTATAACTTAATCTACGGATATGTGCGTATATCGAGTATATCTTAAAAGTAAGTATATTATGGTCAACCAGTTTGGCAAAATATTTAAATGACAGTTTTATGTTTTAACTTCAATTAAAACGAAAGTAATAAGGAAACGATTTAAACTATTTCATGTATATAACAAGAAATTAATTTTAAACTTTTAATAAACATTATATAAAAGATTTAAATTAATACTCAAGCTGACAAATTTAAAAAACTTATTTAAAAACATTTAAGGGTCCTTTTTTAATATTTTAATCTATTTACGAAATATTAATTTTGTACAATGTCTTCTACAGGCGTAAAATTGGTGCTTGTTTAAGTAATGTTATTTCTCACCATATAATTATCTAAATATATAAATATCTAAATATATTATTGTACATTTTTAACAGACGTAATAAATAATATTTTATTTAAATCACTTGTATTGAGCTTATGTGAAATTTCCGCAAACTTTTTATAGACCCAGCTACATATTAAAAGTTAGTCGACTATTATTCATAAACTAGTAGAAACCACTTAGTGAATATTTTTACAAATATTAAAAATAGTGGTTTAGTTGCTAAGGGGTGAGGACACGAAACTTTAACGAAATTACCAATTTAAAGCTTAACATTTCGTAAACGGATCTCTGTATCGAAAAGTATTTATAATATACCCCCAATATGCCAAATTAAATTACAGCACTAATGGTCTCCAAGTAAAACTGTTGTAACATATAGTTGGACATACCTATGGATTCCTAGATTGGTTACGGAAACCTAAAACTTCACGCGAAACACTGAATTTTCACATTCTTTTATGTTTATTGAATATATTAAAAAGCACTTGCAGATATGAAAAATGTGAACTGCAAACACCTAATTGTAATTTAAAATGACTAAAAAGTGAATTCTTCTAAAACTGAAATCTTGGAGTGTCGATTATATATGTACAATACTGGCATAATAATATTTTCGATCTCAATTCTCATGGCAGAGAGTTTCACATAAGAGATCAAAAAAAGCGTAGAAACCATATAAGTAATTATTCCATAACATTCCTCCTGCACAGCTGAAATGGCTAATTTATTTAATATAGAACCACAGTTTTATATATCGCAACGGCGCAAGTTTCGCGATCTTGAGAAATTTTAATGAATCAACAAAGTTTGCCGTACAGTAGCTTTTCGGTTTGGTGTGGTGTTTAATGTTATACCTCTAACATTAATATTTATATAGACAAGTGTATAGTAGATCGTAATTTTTTTTATTATCTGCATAATTTTTTTTCTTTAATGTTTGACAGTTTAGTAAACATTTTTTACCGCTCTCTAAATTACTATCTTTTTCTTGAAGCTCCTTTTCTCGTTCGTTTCTATCTTTGTATTGCATGTTACGGTTAGATGGTGCAGCCATATTTTTTTTTGGAAGATATTTCAAAAATATGAGAAAAATATAGTATATAGATTTTTGATTTGGGTCTTCATTAGAGAGCAATAATTTCTTTCATTTACAGAACATTTTTTTTTATTTTCGACCTTTTCTCCCCAATGGCATTTAAATGTTTCTTTGTCTTAAACAGAATCTCTACAAAAAAAACTTAAGAAAAGCACTAAATGACGATTGATTTTCCTTTTTATGAAACAATACTCGTATCGTTGCTTACAATTTAAAGCCAAGTGCGGTGTTCGATGCGTCGTCCGGTATATGTACACTGTAGGGTACACACCCGCATTAACTTGAAAATAGACTGGCTAAAGTAATTGATCAAATAAAAAAAAACCGCTTACTATTATCGTCCCATTTTTTCTCGCAAATGTAAAAGAGCCGACTTACTATCCTTATTGTAATAACTTCCTCATTAAGCTTTTCAAGGAATTATTATATATTGATATTACGATTTCTTTGTATGAAATATACATGTTAGAATGTCAGAAGGAAAGGAAAGGAATTAATTCCGCGTAAGAAAATAATAATAAGTATTATATATATTTAAGAAGTAGCATAGGAGATTTAGTATATATTTTTTTAGGTCCAGTTACTTTCTAATATTCGGTAGCTTAATTAGATTCATTTTATTTAAAAATAAATTTCAGCACATAATTTTTAAAGCATACTAGTTTTGCAAATATTGTGGCATTACAATTTTATAGAAAACAATTATAAGAGTTTTTATTTATATTTTGACATGCATTCTCATTTCATGGTCAAACATGTTTAACGTCGAAAGTTACCATAATTTTTTTCGAGGTTCGACCCACGTTTATATAATGGGGATTCTTAGTTTGGAAATATTTTGGTTAAACGACGGATTTATCTTTTACCTACTGAGGGTCTGAATCTAATTTTGAATATATATATATATATATATATATATATATATATATATATATATATATATAAATATACATACATATATATATATATACATATTTATATGCATATTCTTTTAACTCCAAATTAATGCATCTCCTTTCCACCCTATTTCATTTTCATATCTACATGCAAGATACAGGAATTTTTTTATAAATATTTTTTATTTATACTGTTATACTGATAGTGTTTTTTAAACAAACTTAAATAATTTATGGTTGGTCCAACCGGTATATGGATTGGAGCAACCAAACGATATCATTTTAAAAGTTGACGACTGCAGTATTTGTTCCGGGATTTTGTAGTTTTTGAGGACGTAGTGAAAAAGATGACAAAGTAATTTCTAATATATCTGCACAAAATTACATATACTCAACATATAATAGGTAGTATATAAAATAGGTATCACAGTAGACAAAATTGAAAAAGTTGTTATACAAGGACTCGATGTCCGAAATCAAGTGTGTGTGTGTGTGTGTATATATATATCGGCTATCAAAAAGTCATATTATTAACGTTGTTATATTATATAAATAAAATAGACAATATTTAATTTTCCTTTCGAAGACAACTTGTACCACCATTCTCTATCTTACACATGCGTATTCATATTGTGTAATGAAAAGGAAAGTAAAATAGAGGGAGAGCGGAAAGGGAGCTAGTGTGTTTGTGCATGTGTACGAATGTGCTGACACAATAAAAACGATAGCCGGGAGGGCTGCGATACAATTTGTCACAGCTCACACACCGGTGTGAGTTCAAAGGCGTTTTGTTAAGTTTTTTCAATAGTCGACTGTTTTCTGATTATTTACTTAGAATGTGTCATAATCAACCTGTGCCGTTACACTGTGCATGTTCTTAGTGAGTATATTGGTTGAATAAAATCGGTATCTGAAAATAATTGTGTTGTAACAAATATGTTTGTAATTTAAAATTGTTTTTTAATCACCTTTCTTGGCAATTTTCCGCAAAATGGAGAATATGGGTAATTTATGAGTAAACGTGTTCACAATATTCCGAGTAGAAAGAATTGATAGTAATACTTTTTTATTGTAAGTCAGTTGTTCATAATAAAATGAACTTCAAAAGAATTTCACGACATATCGTAATTTTAAATGAATAAAAACTATCATGAGAACATCAAGCACAACAAATGAAGAAAATTTAATCTTTTATTTAAAAACTGGAAAATTGTAACACCATTTACCTCTAAGAGGAACTTTTTAGCTAAACCAAAGAGAATGAAAATGCAACGACGAAAAACGACACCTCTGCCTTATCTCTTTTGCCAAATGAAATTATGTATTATATATTTTACATTAGGAAAACGCCGAAAGTTAAGAGCTGTCAACACAAGATGTTTCCTGACTAACAGTATCAACGGCGAAAATCACACCAGCACCGGATGCGGCTAGACACTCGGCCGCTTTAATTAAACTTGATGAACAATTTCGCCGCCTTCCAACTTATTATTTTGACTTGCATAACCTTATCCCGCAGAACGGCGAGTAATTTCATACCAAAAATTTGACCTTTTCTTCATTCATTCAGTAACAGAGATTACGGTTTGTTCTTTGTGTCATGGTTTGGTATATACTTATTCATCGCGTGGTGTTCACTTTTTTTTTGTTTTATTTTGGTTCGACTTAACAGCTATTGAAGATATTATTATATTGATTATTTATATAAGAATTTTTGAAATCGGGTAATTAGTTTCGGAGATCACCTCCTACGTCTAAATTTACAAAATTTAACTTTTTTACTATATACTATATATTAATTTTTTTAACTGCATAATATGCAACTTATGTGAAGGGCCTTTCCGAATATGCTGAATGGCCTTTCTAAATATTTGTGAAAGAGTTTTTGAAATCGGATGAACATTTTTTGATATTACTTCTTACATCCAAACTTACAAACTGTTACCCTTTTTTTAACGCTCTGAACTTTTTATTTTACTTCCCATAAAACTTTATACCGGGCGCTATATGTGAAAATCAATTCTTAAGGAGTAAACTCAAATTAAACTTGTGCGATATTTTTAGGAATGAAATCACTAATACTCGCGTAATTAGTTATGGATGCCTGTATTTTTTTAAAATTAAAATTCAACGTTTTTAAAATTCAAAGACTCAATGCAAAGCAACATGTTTACTAGAAATATGTTATAACAAATTTTCTGGCCGACTGCAAAAAATCAACTTTCACCCAATTTATCCACTAACTCAGCATATTATTTCCAATTCAATGATAAGGTCGATAACTTAACAAACAAGCACGTATAGAAGGGTACAATTATACAAGCGTTCGCGATATTCCAGCCCGCAATGGAAATAACTGGTTTTTTAGATTTATTTTCATTAAGAAGTCGTAAGCGAAACTTCCATCAGCGATACTATAATTTCGCATTTTGTCCCTATCATAATTTTATTGCTGTATGTACATCATCCAATTATCCATCATCCAATTATACACGAGAACCGTAATTCTGGCGCCCGTGTAAGGTGTGAGCGAGCGAGGCGCCTGATGGCGACAGTTTGTTTCTGCATTTCCCCTTCAGATCGTAAAACATTTTAGTGTAGTTATGTTTGTTTTTAATCACGTTTAATTGCTCCGAAAGACTAAGGAAAGTCTTTTTACAAAATTACACGAATTCGTAAGGTCGTATTCAATAAATGATATTAATTTTATACTAATTTTAACCGTACGTAAAATTTTAATTTCGGTGTAGTAAATATCTATCCAACGTAATTAATAACCTTTCACAACTTACTACAACTAAGAGATTATATGTCGCAAATATAAAAGATGTGCGTGAGTAAGGGTAGGAGCGTTGTGTACGTAAAGCATATTTTTTCGTGTCGTGGATTCGAAAATAAAACCAATGCATGCAATAAAACGAAACGAACGAAATATATTAAATAGAACGAAAACAATCTGTACCTTTCAGAGGCGCTTATTTATAAAACTACAAATTAAGGGTTTTCCGAATTTTTTCCTTTACTTACGCCATGATACTTGGCTTCTGTTCAAATTTTATAATTTTTTGTTACCGGAACTACCCTATAAGTTTTGATTTATTTGCTAATGTCAAAGTATGCGACATAAATGGACGTATTTTTAGGGTTCTTCTTGATTGCGCTAACTCAGAAGCTTGATTCTTTTATAGCTCCAAAGGTCAGTCAACCTAACATTTTGTATTAATTTCAAATTGATACCTCCACGTATTAGTGAAAAAAAGGTCTTTTTATCTTTTTGAGATACGGAACCCAAAAAAACACTGAAAATTCGCTTTGATAATGTGCACTTCTTCCCCGTGGTTTGATTTCAGTATCTAGAGAGTTAAAGTATTTTTTTGGATATAAACTATATTGTTACTTACCTAGTCATAGCACGTTTAACACTGAGATTGCATCGTTATATTTGTGCATATTGATACTCGAGTGGGACACGTGACAACAATTGCAATGTGGAGTAAATGAAAATATTATATTTACATATTTCTTAACTCAATATAGAGCAGTTATATCAACATTGCATCGTTACAATATATTTAAATACTTTGAATACAATACTGTAAATACATCTACCCCCTCAGTATTGTTCTCCTTTCGCGTGTGTCACTGTGTGTAGTGGGTGCACTGAGATAACAATATGTCTTTTCCTGTTAGGAATATTAAGAAAAGTTAAAAAAAGTCTCAATGACATAATCCTTATTTTATGAAGCGTATTAACAGTTTTGCAGGCCAGAACAAAGTTTACATAGGCGCACGCAACATTTTTGATGTAATTGTAAAATTAGTAATCTCTTTTTACCAAATTGTTGAAAGCACTTTGCACATTTCCTTTTTTTTTCAAATGTCATAAATGTATTTCAAAAAAACAGGGGTAATTTAATACAATATGACGTGTAAAGACATAAAATAAATTAAATACTTTTTTATGTTTATTTGTTACGGGCTTTATTAACTATTCCTATTTATTTTTCCAATAGCGCGCTCGTGTGTGGATGTGTAATTCTTTTATTATTGAATATATTACTTCTCGCTCGGAAGTCATATATTTTATTATAAATAAAAGGAAATCTCAGTAATTTATTAACCCTCAATTTTTCAGTAATCGGTACTTATAAGTTTAGTACAGGCAATCGGCAATTATATAATTGAATAAGCAAAAAGTGATTTATTGTACATTAATTGCCAAAGATCTGTGGTAAAGTAATACTAACTATTAGAAAAAATCAAAGATTTATTACATAAAAAGCATAATATTTAAATGAAATTACTTCGAGTAGTCAAAAGGTACGCAATAAAGAAAGCTATCCTAAATTGTATAATTATCATTCTGTTAATGAAATAATGACAATTAGAGAATTTAAAATCAAATAATTTATCAATAGAAACTGCATTTCTGTTATTAGTAATGAAATAAAAATTAAATCTACTTCATAATTTAATTTAGTTTTATAACCACTAAATTAATTACCAATAAATAACGAGGTAAAATTTTAAAGCTTATTTTATTTTCGCTACTTATCCACATCAAAATACAAAATGTAAGAAAATAGAAAATGCCTACATAATATATGCATAGAGATTAAATATATATTATAATGCAGTATAACCAATTCGTTATTCATCCATAAACTATATACTGATATGCACCTGAGTTGATTAGGGGAGGAGACTATTGTTCTATACATGACCATTAGTTTCAGTCAAAAAGTTCCATTAACATTTATTTATTTGAAAAATCACGAGAATTTTATATCAAAGAGACCTGAGATTAATTATGTTTTTTTTGGAATTCGAGTTATCGTTTACACATTAAAGTTAACCTGTAATTATCTCTATAATTTATTAAAATTCTGGGTCTGTACAATTGAGTTCTTCTTTTTTCTTTTTGCACACAATAATTTTATTTAATAGTAAAATAACAATTTCTTATATACGCCATAAAAGTGCTACAGTTCACCCGACAGCATTGACTTAGTAACCGTTTCATTAAACATATTAATATGTCTCTGAGTCGGATTTACTCACATGCAATTACCACAATTAGTTTCCAAGTGACGAAGCCTCCATAGTTAAAGTCTATTACCTGCGCCGCCTTTTAATTAAATGACATAGATACGAAATCACCATAGGAGGTTATAATACGAGTTGTTTTCTATGAACAAAGAGCACACCTGCCGCGAGTTAATTAATGAGCGTAAAGTTTTGTCTTTCCACGTCATAGTTATGTTACGGTGCTGTAAGTTGCGAGGTTCGATTAGTTGATGCACGGCGTGTCTTCAGAATTAAGCAATGGAACGCGGTTAGTCTTGCGCCACCCGTTATAGTTCGAGGACACGTTTTGTGTTCCATTTGTGATTAATAGTTTCAGGGTTTATTGAAGAAAGTTACATTGTTTAATAATATAACTTGTTGCGAAGCACGTACACAGATATTTGCATTAAAATTAGGAAGCTTTTCTTGAATCTAAAACCAAACAGTGTACTTAAGAAGCTTAATGGCATCTGTGACATCCTAGATGGATGAACTCCTTTATTGCCTTACTTTTTTCTGAAACGTATTACAGAAAAACTACGTCCATAACCCAATCTCAACTTGTCTGGCTAAACTAGGTAGATAGACTTAAAACGACAGTACCTAAATAATATTTTAAAAATGATAATTATGTGGTTTTAAACCGAAAATAACTTATTAGTGGCTTGAACTACGAGAATTTTGATTTCGAAATAAATGAAATATAGTAAACTATTATACAGGAATTTTACTTTTATTATTTTTCTTTTATATACCTATTTATGTTTGCTTTATTTTTTGCATTCAACTGATTTGGTAAGCAATCCAAAGCCAAAACAAAATTGTTTCCATGGAAAACTTTGCTTCTTCAATATAGTTAGACAAATATGTTTTACGTTTTTCATATTAAAATATAAATTGTTCGATTAACATCATACTTGTCCTAAATAAGAGATGCAAAAATGGGCATAGCGTTATATAAAGAGAATAGAATTGGTAAAGAAATTAGTATTTTTAGAATACAGAAAAACACACAATTCAGTTATTAACGAGCAAGAAAAAGCAAAAAAAATTATTACACTTTGTTTTCCATAATACGAAACAGAAAAATATGTCTTTTTAAATGTATATTATATTTTCAATATAAAGAGAATTGTGAATATGAAACCAAATAAAAATATAATTTTTATGAGGTACATAATAACTGTTTAGACATAATTAGAAAAAATATCTTTTCAGAGGCCCCGGCGGGTCTAAAGTTTTATGTTCAAGTATTTACTTTTTCTTCCGAGATAAAGAAAAATCCAGAAAATATAACATTTGGAATACGTAATACTAGTCAATATGTGTATTGAAAACGTTTAATGCTTTTATAAACAATAATCTTTTATGAATTTGATAATAACCCCGTTTAATAAAAAAAATTATTATTATAAATTAAGTAATTATTTGCATCAATTTCGAGTTTGCTTCTTTCCTAGTGTTGGGTTACTAAACAAGTTTCATATCCTTGGATTTTAATAAACGTCAAAGTAATGCGAGTACTTATCTAAACTCCATGATTTCACGAAATAATATCTTTGAGTTCAATAATGACAACAACATTCCTTTTATTCTTCCATCTCTACAATATACGAATCTGTTTAAAGGCAAAATCTTTCTCTCGGGAAAACAATCGAGTAGCCACTATAAGACATAGCCTAGTATACAACATATATTATAAAGATCTGCTGTTTACTATATTGTTTGCATGACTATACAACACATATTATATGAGAACTACTTTGTTTGCATGACTAGCAATCACTCAGTAGTAGCACTTTGAATTTTTTTTCCAATTCTGGTATATTTTCTTTCTCATATTGATTGAGTGAAACCTTTTCTTTTTGAAGACAGTCTCTTACTAACTCAACAATGCCACAAATATTATATTAAAAAAAAATATCCGACAAAATTAAAGTAACAACGAAAAGTTTAATTAGTTTTGAATGGAAACTATTACAAGAATATAAAGATATATAAAGTTCTCAAAACATTTCATGAAAACATTCTTGACGGCCTTCGCTGGTGGACCTTACATCAGTTACTCGTTTTTGTTGTGTGTATTTATATATATATATATATATATATATATATATATATTTACACACACACCCACACACACATGTGTGTGTGTGTGTGTGTGTGTGTGTGTGTTAATATACATATATATGTGATTTATATTTGAAAGGTTTATTACCTTTTCGTCTTAGCAACTTTTGATGTGTTATTGCACGCCGATCGACTTTTATAATAAAGGAAAAAAACTATCACCATTTTCCATTATAATAATCAGAATAATTTTATTCATTTATATATTGTAAGATATGCCTGAAAAATTATAAATATATTCTGTAAAATATACATTTATTTAATAAAAACAATCATTAATACGGCTTAATTTTAATTTCATTATGAATTTTTTTTGGAAAATATAATCCTTTTTCCAACATTGTAAAACTGCGCTATAAATTTTAAAAATTATTTGTTACGTTGGAAGAGCAAATAAAAATACAACGATGGTGTAAATTTAAATCTTCTTTTAAATATTTGAAAAATATTTAATGACTATGTTTGGATTCACAATCTACAACAAATAAATACAGAATAAATATAAATAAAGAATGTGATCATATCGGCTTGTTTTTTTATAATTTTGAAACCAATCCTTTCATTTCACTCGTCATATTTATTAGGTATTTTTATTAAAATTAGAGCAAATGAAACGATTGGTTTTAAAGTTATAATATAATAAACTGAAATATTTATTCGCTTTGTGAATCTACAAATTCTTATCATAAAAAGTCGCTTTGAGCCTATTATGCTGAGCTGAATATTAAAAAAGCGTAGAGTTTTATCATCTCTACGTATTTCATGATTGACATATTGGTCTTATTATTCGTAGTTTTTTTTTCAGTACTTTGGCAAATATTTTTAGAAGATGAAAACTTACATTTTTTAGTTAATATATAAGAATGAAAACAGAAAATTCAGTCAGTGTAAATTATTCTAAATGTTGTTGTTATTGTTGTTTTTTTATTTAGTAAAATTAAAACGTTTTATTTTATGTTTTCCTTAGTATATTTTAATGATCTGGAGTAAAATTTAAATTAAAAATTCAATTACGTGGAAAAACATTTCTAATCTTCTAGTATTTCGAAATCTAGGATTTTGAAGCTAATTAATTCTTATTAGATTTAAATTGTTTCTTCATGTTTCGTATCAGTATACGATATGCATTAATATAACTACATTAATAAGTTATAAAGGATCGAATTGATGAACTAGAAAGCATATTTTTCATAATATGTGACATAACTTGAGTGTCACAATTATTTTATTGGAAAAACATTTCTTTCTGGCCACCAAATAAAATATATCTCAGTAATTCTGCATATTATACTCCCTTGTATCTTATATTCTTATATCATGTACATTTCTAAATTTTTTTCTACGCTTGAGTCCCTGGGAGTATTGATGCATCTTCGCCTGATCGTATTAGACCGGATAGTATTTTAGGGATCAAGTTATCAACGGAAACAGAGACATAAAATAAATGTTGACCAGGAGCAATTCTGCAGAATATCGTATTCAATGGCATACTCACAACACTATACTCACGACTACTGGCATTCGGAGGAGCAAGCCTTAGAGAAATATAGAATCGGGCAGAGTTTTTATATAATCGATCAGATTACTTGACTTGGACATTGTTATAGAATGAAGCAAATTACTTGACTTGGACATTAAGAACATGCCAAATTTTGTCTCCCAAAAATTCCAGGCTGTACTCTTCGGGAGAAGACTGACAAAGGAGTCAACTCTGGTGACGGTCGGGTTCAAAATCGGCATACGGCACCCGATCCAATACCTGGATATGGTCTTTCATTTAAGGTCAAAATTTGAACCACAGGCGCGATATATTGGGGAGAGGGACAGGGTGGTCTTCCATATTAAGTTCCGGCTTTCCTTGACTTTTGAAGTAATGTATTCCGTAATATATCTTAGTTTAGTGGACTATGTGCCGTCAGTTTAAACTTCAATATATCACACATTGAAATTCAGCAAATAATACGGGTTATACTGATGTCGCAGAAGGCACCGTTTATGACTCTGACTGAAGCCTATAACATTTGTTCAACAGATGCATTGCCGGTTTTGGCGAGGCTCCTACCTGACCGTCTCTATCAGGGAGCGCTCGGCCAGCTTCGCATTAATCGGGAGTTTTTGATGGAAATATCCCTTACTTGGAGAAAGAAATATATTTTTGTGATCATGCATTGGTAGTCTAGGTGGTCTTCCTTAAATTCTAAAGAGAAAACTACACAATTGTTTTCCTCGATATATCTGAGCGGTTGAAGAAGACGTAGCTAATCAGTGAATATTACACTTCATAGTTTATGACCGGTATACCGCATTTTACCACAGTGTTCAAAGATAGGTGTTATAGAAATAGCGCAACATATTTCTGCGGATTTGAAATGCAGGACATGGATCACATGTTATTTCACAGCACTGAGCACGACAACACACGTAGACTTTTTTTCGAGAGCATGCGTCCTAACAGCGGGAGAGAGTAAGTAAACTTAGTTTATTCAGTCACCGAACCGTCATCTTTTATTAATTTTTTTGTAAAGGAATATGAAATTATAACGTTTTAAAAATTTCAATTTCAGGAAACCATTATTGACATATTTGCTTTGGAATTAAAGTCCTATTATCCTGAATGTTTTTGGAAAAGGTGATATGAATAAGTCATCATTGAAAATCTGTCTCCGAAATGTATATAAATTTTAACTTACCAAAATTGATAAAATTATGAGATCGGTATATTTTTCAACACATTTTGCATGTTCGAGACAAAACTACCATAGCTTTTGAAATCCTTTAATTTGCACAATTGTTAGAGTAATTCTTCGTATTCATGAAGGTACTAAATTGATGTAAGTCAGGACTAAACAAAATTATGAAAATTAGACAATAATTCAGATACATAACGACGTTCTCTTTTTCCTGCAAACTTGATTATATTTTTTAATTAATACCCGATTTGACTTTCAAGTTTATATTAAAAAGAAGAGAGAATTGTGGTTAAATACAAAACAAAAAGATTAAAGGTGACATTTGATTTGTCGATTAAAAACCAATCTCTTAGTCACAATTAAATGAAACTACGTGATGTAGTATTATTTCTACTATCTTTAATTTCTTTACCACGACCTAGGTTTCGTTGTATTACAACATCTTCAGGTGGGATATTAGCAAAGATTAACTCTTAGGAACAACCAACAGCATTTATATGTTTCAAACACAATAGCGGAAGACTGCTTTGTGCGGATTTTTCCATTGTTTAAATTAGTGAGTTTATTGCAGGGGCGCAGACTAGGTTTCATTATATTACAGAGAGTTATACAATATACCAGTATTCTAGTTGGGGTAATAAATTCAATTGTTGTTATTATGTGAAGTTATACAATGCAAAGTTTAGGGTGTATGTAATAAAATTAAATGGAAGTTATTGTCGGTAATATATTTGTATAAAGGCAAGGGTATTTGAAAGTAAGGCCAAGGTAATATACTAATTCTACCTATCTTATTATCGGTAATATATTTATACAAAAGCAAGGGTATTTGAAAGTAAGGACAAGGTAATCCACTAATTCTACATATCTCCGGTTTTGTGTATTCATATATTTATTTATTTCTTTCTTTTAATTTTTTTTTCTTTTTGTTTTTTTTTGTTTTTATTATATATACTTATATTTATATGTGTATTAGTGCTGAAACAATTTCCAGGGTACTGTAGTATCAATGATTTATATTTATATTATATCTAGAAGATATTAAGAATGGGTGATGATATTATATTTAGTTGTTCATTTAATATATTGACCTTGATATCTTTTTTATGTCTGTTTATTTCTAATGTTTCTAGGATATTAAGTTTATTGCCTTTTGTATTTATTTGTAATATATAGGGGGCATTATCAGTATGGGGGTGATGGTTATTTTCAATGAGATGTTTAGCAAAGCGAGATGTGTCTGGTTTATTATTACGCCAGCTGGCGATGTGTTCTTTATATCTTGTATTAAAATCTCTTCCTGTTTGACCTATGTATACACTATTACAATCGTTACATTTAAGTTTATAGATACCACTCTTTTTATGTTTATCTATTTTTTCTTTATTATTAATAAGGGTTTTACCCAAGTTATTTAAGGTACTATACGTACATGTTATATTATTTATATTTTTATTATTAGTTAAGAGTTTTCCTAATTTGAGTTATACATTACCTATGTATGGGATAGATTTATAGTAAATATTATTCTTATTTGGTGCGACCGGGTATATTTCTTGTATTAGTATTTTTCTTAATTTATTATGGTACAGTTTTGTGACAATTGATGGGTCATAACTATTATTTGTTGCGATTTCTTTTATAATTTTTATTTCTTTACGTAGGTTAGGTTTTTCAAGAGGGATGGTTAAAGCTCTGTGAATCATGGAATGGAAGGCTGCTAACTTATGGGACCAAGGGTGTTGAGATTGACCATTAATTATGGAGTCTGTAAATGTGTCTTTTCTAAATATACTAAATTTATGTTTATTATTTTTGCGTTCTATTGTTATATCTAAAAAATTAAGTTTATTCTCGGACTCTACTTCTAAAGTGAATTTGATATTATTGTGTAGGGAGTTAGCAAAGTTAACAAACTGGTCTAACTGTCGCTGTGTACCTTTCCAGCAGATAAGGATGTCGTCAACGTATCTATAATAGTATAATATATTGGTCGCTAAGTTACTGTTTAAAAGGCTGGTTTCTAGATGGTTCATAAATAACTCGGCTAAAAGGGGACTGAGGTGGTAGCCCATTGCAAGGCCATTAACTTGTTGAAAAAAGTTTTTATCGAATAGAAAATAATTTTGGTCTGTGCATAGTTTAAAGAGATCTCTAATTTCCGATACTTCAATGGGATTTAATTTTTTCCTTTCTAGGATATCTGAAATGATATTTAGGCAATCTTTTGGTGGTATATTAGAAAATAAGTTTACTTCGTCGAGTGATACTAATTTACAATTGGGTGTTAGATGTATCTTTTTAATTTTATTACAGAGATCAACAGAGTTTTTAATGGTATGTTTAGGCGCAAATCCGGTTTTATTACGGAAGATCTTATTCAAGTGAAAAGCTAATTTTTTTGTGGGTGCGTTTGTGTATGAGACAACAGGTCGTATGGGTATATTTGGTTTATGAATTTTAGGTTGTCCATATAGTATTGGGGGTCTAGGGTTCATTTCTATAACTTTATGTTTCGCGAATTCGTTAGGAAATATGATGTTACAGGTTTTAATTAATTGTTTTACGTTATCTGCAAATGTCGTGGTGGGGTCCCTTTGTAGTTTTGTGAAGTCATCTGGTTTAAGGAAATCGTACACTTTATTTTTATATTCACTTTGGTCTAGAATAACTATAGTGTTGCCTTTATCTGCTTTAGCTATGGTGAGTTTATCTTCATTAATTTTAATTTGTAGATTACGTTGTGTCAAAACTTCGTCATTAATGTGTGTCTTGGTTTTAGAGTATTCTTTACATATTATATTAGCAGCTTTGTGTTTAGTAAGTGCGTCCTGGTTACTGAATGCAATGATGGTATCTACTACTAGTGATTCTATGTTTTTTCTTGATGGTGCGGTAGAAATATTATATTTAAATCCTTTATTTAAAAGTTCTAGTTCTTTATTATTAAATGTTGATTGTGAAAGGTTTACTATTCTGGGATAAAACGTTTGTTTGGGTATGACTTTTGGTTTCTGGGTTTTGGCTTTCAGTTTTTTAATTTTGTTAATTTGTTTTTATGGTATGTTTTTTATTATGGTACTGACATCATTTCTAATTTTATAGTCTAAAGTATCAAATTCTATAGGGTGAAGGAGATATGTTAGAGAAAAGTGTATTACCTTCAGACAGAGGCTTATGTTGTCTAGTTTGATGGTTGATTCCCGAATTTCTTCCTTCAGCCAGGTGGTGACGGCTTTAGTTGTTGCTTTCTGGGCCGCTCGAGTTGTTCGACTAATCTTTACGTTCACGTGACTGGGTGTTAGATTACACTTTATGCACGTTTTGTTAAACCATATGCTTTGTATCGCCTTCCGAAATTTAATTCGGAGTGTTTGAAACATATAAATGCTGTTGGTTGTTCCTAAGAGTTAATCTTTGCTAATATCCCACCTGAAGATGTTGTAATACAACGAAACCTAACCTGGTAAAGAAATTAAAGATAGTAGAAATAATACTACATCACGTAGTTTCATTTAAATGTTGATGCACTCATCCGAATTTCTACAAAATTAACGCCAAATATATTCAATATTTGAAAACAGCCGATTTGGCTACATTGGCGATATTGTACCGTCGACTCCGAATTAATAGATACCTTCTCTGAAACATGTGTTGTACACCTTCAAGAATAGTTCTGGTGCTACCTTGATGGCTGCCTTCAAAGCAATGTTTGGGATTCCGTCCAGGCCCGGAGCTTTATTATTTCCCACTCTGTTACACGCCTCCATCAGTTGGTCGTTTGTGACTAGGGGGATCTCCTCAATCTCGAACTGTTCTATCAGGTAATGTTCTTCGCGTTGTTGCGGAAATAGCACAGCGACGATCTTCTCTAGGAGTTTGAGATACGTAGGCGTTGACATCAGATGGTTTGAATACGCAATGATCACTGGCTGTGTGGACATCCATCACCTCCCAGGAGCAGTTCCCCTAGGCGAGGCAGCCGCTGACGAAAGTGAGATCCACGATGAATCTTGCATCTCCTTTGATGTATGTAGGTCTATTGCCACTGTTAAGCAGGACGACATCCAATGTGGCCATGGCTTCCAGTTTTTTTAGCGCTTTTCCTCGCGTATTAGTTTCTTTACTTCCCCAATCAACTGCCCAATAATTGAAGTCCCCGGCGATTGTCACGGGTGAGTGCTGCTTTGCATTCTCAGTCAGGCGATCCAAGAAGTCCGTAAATACATCAAGTGGATGACTGGGTGGAGCGTAGCAACTGTAAAAATGGATGCTTTCTAGCTTAGCTTCAACAAAACCGGCCTCTCTGTTATTAAATACACTCAGAAAAGGGAGTTTGCCGCAAGAGCAAATGACAGCCTCACCGGTGTTATCCGCTTTCCAGGGTTGAGTAGTTAGATGCTTGTATGGCTCGGATATTAGTACTATGTCCGTCTTTAGTTCGCGCACGGTCTGCATGAGCAGATCATGCGCGGCCACTCAATGGTTTAGGTTGATCTGAAGAATTTCCATTTTCAGTTTTTCTGGATCTTCTGGAGTGCCTCTTTGAAGATTGGGCATCTGCTAGAGCCAGCTTGGTGTGCACAGTTCTCTTTGTTGCCATTCCCGATACACAAGGCACATCGAGCTTCCTTTTTACAGTTAGCAACGTTGTGGCCTTCTTCTCTACACCTAGTGCAGAGTTTAGACCGGTCTACCTTATTCTTAAATTGAGTGGCGAGACGACCATTTTGCCAGCACCTAAAACATTTTGTTGGTCTCTTGACTGCTTTAATCCGATAATTAAGCCAGCCAATCTTTATTTTGCCATAATCACCGAGTACCTTCTTTGCTTTTGGCATTTCCAGCGTTACCAAGGCAGTCTGAGTGCCTATGTAGGCTTTACGCACTGATATAATTGCGTCTGGCGGTATTTGATATTCCTCTCCAGCCGCCAATTGCAAGGCTGCAAGGATGTCCTCTTTTGTCATAACATCGTCAAGATCTTTTGTCTCGAGGTCTTCTTGTGGCCCCTTACTTATGACCTTAGCATCATCTTTGAGGAGGTCAGCAATAGTTTTCTGCAATTCCTGATCTTTATCGGTGTTCTCCTTGGTGAGTACAATCAGCAGGTCGCCAGTAGTTGTCCAACGAATTTTATCTACTATAGAGCGGACCCGTTCATCTGGGACGCCCTTCTTGACCCGAGTAAATATCTCAGCATACTTTTCCTTCTCCCTCGGGCGGACAATCAGTGCATTGGGCCTAGTCACTGGTCTTCTCGTCGTCTTCGGCTTAGGTCGTTCCTTGTCCTTCTTGGTATGAACCAGCTGCCAGTTCGTTGCCTCCTTTATGTTGTTGGCGTGCTGAGTTACCTTCTTCGAGAGTTCGATTAGTCCACAGTCCTTCTTTTTCTTCTTTTGTTTTTCACCCGAACCCGGAGACAACCGTTGCTTCCTTTTGGCCGATGTGGTGTGACCGAGTCGCTGTCCCCATCGTCCCCAGTGTCCATTTCCATCGTCTCAGTGGCGGTCTGTGTACGTTTTGTTGTTGATGCACTCATCCGAGTACATCAATCATCATCTTTTGGCACTTGATGAGGGGAGTCTTGTTGTTTGACTCGATTCTTATTTTCCAGTAGTAGTAATCTCCTGAAGACATTCCCTATACTGGTTGACTTGGCTTTTATCTCTTTGGGGACGTTTGGTCTCGGTTGGACATACTCTTGCAGCTCATCAATAAGCTTCTCGAGACGCTTCCAAGTATTTGTCCTCTCCTTTTCAGGCATGTTAAAAAATTTTAGTAATCCACATATATTTAAATAACTAAACTGAAAAAGTGTTTAAATGGGGATTATAAGTTTGTCAAATTACCTACTCGAAAAAAAATATTTTGTATTAACATTTCAAAGGTTTATTTTTACGGGTTACTAAGATTTTTGCATAATTTCAGATAGTATGTCTTTACGGACATTTATAAGGATATATTTCCAGCTCATTTCCGAAACTACTGAACATGGAATTATGAAAAACAAGGTTTTTAGACGCAACCGCAAAGTTGTAAGAAAACTAAAATGATAATTTTAAATGTCATAGGTTTTGGCATATTCACGATAAAATATATGTTAAATATTTATATTCATTATATATGATATACATTTTAAAATATTAATTTAATTGCATATGAAATGATTTATTATAAATCAAGTAAATTTGGGCGAGTGACGAAACCTTAGACGCACGAGCCAAATTCAAAATTGGCCGGTTTCATTTTAATAAACTCTCCCATTCACATAGCCACTTCAGCTGTTCCTACTTAATAATCCAAAACTCTGTCTTTCCAGCTTCAGTATTATGGTTATAGAATTATTTTTTAAAAAGTTTGGATACAAATATTACTCTTATGAAATTTGCTGAAGAGCCTTATGAAAAACGATTATTTTTGCGTTTACATAAACGCAATTATGAAGTTAAGTTCAATAATCAACAGGCTGGGAAACCTATCAATCTATAACGATAGCAGCTGGATTGAATTGAACACACTACTTGTTTTAACCTAAAGTCTAGTCTAGGGCATTAACATGAACATCAAAAGTCCTAGAGCTGGGTGGTGTTATCAATTATCGGTCCGCTTGCGAATTGATTCACGTTTTTTAACTTGTGTGGCAAATCAATAATAACAATTATATTCTCCTGCTCTGAATACCATTTTGAGCAGCATCTGTTCGACTGTACTGTGAATCTGTTCGATTCTATATTCGAAAAAATATACTAATGTAATTCAAACTAATATACTAATAAAATATAAGTTGTAATTTTTTTTAAATTCTATAAATTGTAATTAACTCAACCTGAGAGGTAAAACGAAGTGTTTACCTCTCAGGTTGAGTTTCATTTGTGCGAAAAAAATATATCGATTTGAGTGGTTTATTGAAACTATTTTAAAAAATTGTGTATTTAGCAGAAATTTCAAAGAATTAAATCCTCGCCCTTTTTCCATTTATATGAAAAAATTAGCATGGGTGATTATTTCAGAATAATTAATTCCGGTACACATGTAAGGGTATAATTGTTCAGAAACGTTACAGAAAAACAAATTAAGACTATTCCTTCATTTGTAATTTTTGCATCCAACAAAATATATATTTTCAAAAAAATTCCAGACTTAAAACACCTTCATTGAATATGAAATTGCATTATCTAACAAAGTATGATCCCATTTACCGGTGCATCATTAAAAATTATCGATTGTTAACGAGACGCTGGTTACTACTTCCAAAAGTAGGGCATCATGGATTTTCAGAATTTTTTTTTTGAATAGCCTCATCTTTTCACTAGTATGTAGACTCACGGTCCACGTCAAAGCGTGTAGAATTTTGTTTACTTTAAGGGACCGTTATGAATAAACTACCTATTAGAAAACTAGAAAAGGACATTTGATCTATATAAATTGCGAAAATTGAGTTAAAAAATTAGATTCTTTTCAAACAATAAAATGTTTTTAATATGGATTTTTTTGTGACACGCACATATATGTTGTCACAATTTTTGCAGAATTTTTCAAGAAGAATAATCTTGCCATGTGCTGTATCCGAATATCCCTAAAAGCTTGCGAAGTGTACACCAAGATATCTCCCAGATAGTTGATTTTTGCAACTTCATAGTCAATTATTCGGTAATTTTCATAGATTTACCATTTAAACCTTTTCGATCAATCTATCTACTAGTAAAAACCGCAACAAAATCCGTTCAGAAGTTGCTGACAAAATCACATAAATACAAAGAGGCAGATGTGATAGAAGACTTTGTTTCATAATATATATTGATCATATCAATGAATCACACAGGGCATCCACTTTCATCTTGAAATTATTTATATAAACCTGACATAACCTCCCTAGTCCTAGTCCCATATAACCTTGAATTCACTCCAAGGTTAACCTTCCATATCCATTTGGCAGAGAGCGTCCATTATGTGGTGCACCTAAAACCGGCAAGGAGAAACAAGCAGAATTGGTCAGTCAGACTGAGTGACCGAAAACATAAGTATCGTCTACGTTAATGTGATTGTTTAGTCCAGTTTGACAGTGCACAACGGTAACGGCCACTCATTGACCATCCCATTAGTATCGTCAGTAGCAATATTGGAAAATTAAATTGCCTAGGTATTATTATAAAAATTGAATAACTTTCTATTTTTCTTATTGGGTTATCCGATGAGAAAATATACGAATTTCGTTTTCAAAAATTTATTTACATTGTAATAGTACAACAACAACAAAAAAGTGTTTATCTACTCGACACGTAATAATTAGCCATATCTATAGTACATATATGGCCGTCAATAGTTGGAGCTACGTTTTTTAAAACGCGCCATAGAGTTTTCAAATCAGACATATATTGGCAAAATGTGCGTTTCCGGGGCTGAATTGTAGAGTGATACGTGAAGGATGGAGGAAAATTTGTTGTAGTAAGCCGGGCTGCTGAAAGAAAACTACTTTTAATTGAAATATTTTTAATGCCTTATTTTTATCCCCTTTGCTTTGACCATGGCCAAGGATAGAAGTATAATTATAACGACGGTATAATACGTTTATCAATGGTTTGCATGTGCGAAGTTGCGGGCACAGCATGCCAGGAATATGATACTAAAATATCTAAAAATATTAATTTAAGCAAGATGTTTTAATAAAACGTGAACAGAGCGCAGGTCGAGCACTGACATTAACTTTAAAAGTTTTTATGTGCTCGTTTTTAGGGATTTCATGGCCAAACTAGGAACACTTATAGTTTCGCTATGTCCGTCTTTATATCACAGTCATTAGTATGAATTATTTATAATGGCCACAAAGTTATGAAAAAAATATTTTAAAACATTTTTAGGATATCTCTCCTTTATTTACAGTCTGGAGGAGTTCTTTTCGTTCGCGTAACATTTTATTTTTTAAATCGTGGAATAGGTCTTTAAAAATATTGTGAATATGTCGTATGCACTTTTTTCGATACAGGCATAAGAAATATTACGTTCTAAATGAAAAATGTTTTTTAATGTTTGAAAAATATTCAAAAAAGTAGCATATATAACGAAATTTGAAGGAAATCTATCACAGCTCTTCTAATTTACTGGTAATAGTCGATCAATTTTAGACATATAGTTGGGTCTGTAAACAGTTCATATAAACTCCATACAAGCGAGTTAAATCGGCTACAAAAAGAACTTAAAAAAGTTAAAATGAATATTTATTACTATTTAAAATACACAATAAAATATATTTGTATATTTATGTGATAAGAAAGACTATAATAATTTGTAAGTAGTTTAAGATAAATTTTTATATACACTTTAATGTTTATATGCATATAAATGTGTACGAAACCATCGTATTGTGTATAAACACAGTTCAGCTTTTCAAGTTCATCGAGGAAAAAAAAATTTAGTTTTAAGAAACTAACTGATCACATTTCAAAATGAGTAACTCGTGCGAGTTTAATTTTTATTCCCGTAATATTAGATGAGAAAACATAATTCAGATTTAAATACTTTTCTTACGCTCTACTTCAAGGAACGATTACACTATATATTTAATCCTAAAGCAGTGGTACAGGAAATTACACCTTTAAATAAAATATCAGGTGAACGAACGCCAGCGACACAAGAATTAAGCTCTCGAGTTTCCGTCAATATTTGAAACAAGTCGCGGCCTACACGTTAGAGGTGCTACCGGCAGCTTATTAAACAATTCGTACTACTGTAAGTACGGTTACTAATAGTGTTTTTGTTACGCTGGACTCTATTAAACTAGTACATTGGACTGGATTTATACAAAGTAGTAAGAAAACAATTTGATTCCCACCATTTAGGCGAAAAAATTTTTATTGAATTTGTCCTTTCAATTAAAATACTTACAAATTGTTAGAATGTTTTCCAGAAAACAAGCTTTTAGGCTACATTGTAGAATTTGGATTCTACAATACATCATGCGATTATATAGCATCCAAAAAATAGTGTCAAGAAACCAACAACAAGATATAATTCCTGACTAACAGTGTCCATGGCCATAATCGCAACAGCACTGGATGCGACGAGTTACCCGGCCGCTTTAATTAAACTTGAGGAAAAGTTTGCCGCTCTCTAGTTAGAGGGGTATTAGAGGGTTCATTATTCTGAGTTGTGTAAATGTATCCCAAAGAAAAAGTAAAACAATTTCATAACACAAATTTGATCTTTTCTTTTCCTCGTTTAATTCGTTACCAAGATTACAATTTATCCTTTGTGTCGCTGTTTTGGGAATATTCATTTATCTCGCTGAGTGGTGTTATTT
This sequence comes from Druceiella hillmani, assembly GCA_039881145.1. NCBI lineage: Eukaryota > Metazoa > Arthropoda > Insecta > Lepidoptera > Hepialidae > Druceiella > Druceiella hillmani. The sequence continues at coordinate 11,435,924 of JAYKKI010000014.1, forward strand.
TATTTTTTCTATTTTGATTAAGTTTAACTGGAATAATATAAAAATATTTTTAATTCTGTATTATTCGACATGGGAAAACAGAGTCTATAATATGTTGTTCTTCAAATAAGTGCTTCGAATTTTTAGATTGATGATATCTATGATAGTACTAACGGAATTATAGACATATTATATATAGAAATCAAAATATTAAATATTAATTATTTTAGAGTATAATATTATCTACAATTCATTAACGAAAATTCAGGTTTCATTTCTATAATCCATTTCTAATATTTCAGTAATTATTAGTTATTTAAACTGAATACATATTGAGCGTATTACATAAACCAAAAACTTGAAATATTTTTTTCTGTCTCAATTTACTTATTAAGAATTAATAAGCACATAGAACTGTAATTATATATTATATTAAATCGTGTGATTAAAATATATAGAATTAAGTTACTATTTTGTCGGTTTTATTTTTTGTAATTGCTGTTTAGAAGGTCTGTAGTAGTAGAGTTCAGGAGTAGAAGAGGGTTCATGCTTCTCAAAACTTCCCTATTTTATTTGAAACCAGCTGAGGACTTCAGTAGAATCTCTCTTTTACAGAAAAGAAAGCAGTGAAAGCCGCTTACTCCCTTGTATTATTCCGTATTTTAACTTGATTTTATTTTACTTTTATGATCCCAGAATTATTTTTGATTTTATGAAAAACCTTTAATACTTTTTTAAATTAATTTATATTGGATAAAAAGACTACTCATGTAAATTTAACAATTCTTCCTTTAAACTAAAAATCAACTTATATCAGACAATATATAAACGTTTTTAGAGAAGAAAAAAAAATGTATAACTTCCAATAATAGATCATGAATTTTGGTTAAAATAATGGCGCTTAAAATGTTCTACAAAAGAATTTCTTATAAATTGACTTTGATTTCATTAGAATATACAACATCGACATCAATTTTTATAAATGCCTATTATACTTTTGTTATATAATCAACATCAAATCTTAATAATAATAGTAATAATACTCAAATCACTCGCTATTTTAGGCTTAATAATGGCTTCGTCTTTTTGTGTCGTATTGCTATATATGCCGCGTGGAGCTCGGTGCATACAATACAAGACACTTAACCCTTAATTTAACGTAGAAATAGCGTAGTGAGATATACTATTTCAACTAATGAGTGGAATCAGATATGAGAAAAATATATATTAATGTTAATAGTATTGTTTTAGTCGCTGAATTCTATAAAATCCGGTTGCCATACAATTTAACAGCATCCCATATATTCGAAGACATCTTCATTGTGAAACTAAATGAGCCATATAATAAATGATGAAATTCTTAAATTATTCTGAGTCCTGTTCGATGTTTGTTATATTGTACACGTATGTGCATATTCGTTTACTTGACTACCTTAACACAAGTAAATTTATGGACCGGCTAACGGTTTATACTAATATCAATATATTATATTAGGTAATTGAAAGAAGTTGAAAATGGGAAAACATGTCTAATGTGAATCAAAAATATTCAGCCTATCTCAAAGATATAAATAAAATATAATAAATTTACAAAAAGTAAAATTCCTTTAATAAATATCAGTAATATTAATATTTAATAGAAACTGAACTTGGTACACCAATGAAATAAGAATAAAGGCAAACATTATTTTTCAATGAATTACGCCATCGGTTCTTTAACTTTTTTTGTTTAATTTTTTATAACAAAATTACAAAATAATTTGTACAAGTTGCCCATGTGAAGGTGTTGTCATACAACAACACTTAGGTCGTGGTAAAGAATTTAAATAAAATAGAATGATACCACATCAAGTAGTTTCGTTTCGTTGCGAAAAATTAAACTAAAATGAATTTCCATAAATTAACGTCCAACACATTCAATGATTTTTATTTTTTTAATAAATTAATTACTTATTATTAATCACAAAGCCAAAATATATGTATGTGCATGGTTATCTCAAATTTTAACCTCTACTGTATCATTGAAAAAGGCCAAATCCCTATTAGTATATTGAAACCCTGATGTAGAATCCATAGTCATAATAGTCACGCCATAAAATAATCAGTAATTAACATAGAGATAACAAGAGAAGCAAAAGGGAAAAGGCTGTATGCCTTATGTTCATTATGTGAAATTAATTACAAGGTTTTAGTAATATTGAATAGAATCAGATTATTTTGTTACTTATAAGAAGAACGAAAAGAAAATAAACACGATAACATTTGAAATTACTAGCAATTTCATACGAGAGACCTAGGATATAAATCAGAAACCAAACGCCCCCTTTTTAGATATTATTGGATTTGAACTTATGATGAGAATATTTTACCATTATTTTTAATTAAAGTCAACATTAGCTTTGTGTCTTTATTAGCCAATATCTGTTTGAATTCGACATTCAATTACTTTTCAGTTTTTTCCGAATTTGTTGTTCTGTTTTTTGTCAAATCTTGCCAACAAAAATAAAATCAAAGTGAAGCCATCAAAAAATGCTTAATTTTTGGCAGATACGCTATTACGCCATTTCACTTTTTAAATTGTATGGGAAATTTCTTTCTGAACGAAATGTTAAAAAAAACATATTTTACTACTGTATTAAACTTTACGAAAACTTAACACCAAGTACACAATTGGTGCACTTACAGTGAAAACGCGTTCAAGCTTCGATATATATAAGAATTATAAATTTGTTTGATATGAACTGAAATACAAAAAATTTCAGGTCAAGAATAGAAAAGGTATAAAGTTGTAAGGAACGATGATCGAAATAATCGAGTTATCCAATTATTTCATTAGTTACATGATTAGGTGAGATAATTTTGAGAACAAAAAATGAGAAAAAATAAAAAAGCAGTAAAAATAAAATTTCGATACATTCAAACTGAATAATGAATTAGTTTTACGTAAATATGTATTAACAACAAGTAAATGTGTGAGGAGTTGTGAATAACTGAAACATATGGAAGATAACATCAGGAACTTATTAAGGAACTGACATGGATGAAGATCTAAAAGATCGGACGGCGTGATTTAATTTATTTCCATTGGAAGTGGAAAATATCATATTGGTCACTTTTAATTGTCATTTTCAATGGTCTTTTATTTGTCATTTTCAATGGTCTTTAGTGAATTTATAATTCCCACTATAAATTACAAAAACAATCCAAATATACAATTTAAAAAAATTTCAACAATCTTACAAACTTCCATGCAATTTCACCCTAGTTTCCTAGACAGACCCATAATTACAAAAGACGAATACACGTGTTAATCATGCAGAAACCAATTGTTCAAACACAAGTGTTTCATTCACAAATACATTTGTAGTAAAAGCTTATTTCAGATCTTCTGAGATGTGTCGCTTATAACTAAACAAGACATCTCAAGTTGTAAACATGCATTAAAAAGTTTATATTTTTTTATTTGATACAAAAGTATTTGTACAAAAATATATAAACAAACGGTCTATGATATTTTAGCTTAGCTGAAATTTTTAAATATTAGTGATGGTAGTCGAGATTTAAATTATTTTGTAATTGGGCCATAAGGAAAGGAAAGAAGATTTACAAATGCAGAAACTTTGCATAAAAGTGAGAAGCAAAATTTAATATTTTCATGCTTTCTAAGCGCAAAATTAGGTCAGTGAAAGATTAAGGTCTATATTATATGGTGAGATGAAATGGACTATTTGATACATTTGAAATATTTTAAAAGATGAAAAGAAAGTTGAAAATCGTCATTTGAATCGGCTTATTGGTGATTTTCTGTTTAGAATGGACAAACTGGATGGATTTATTTACCTGAGATTGCTAATATATAGATAAATTTGAATATTTTGGTAAACGGAACAAAGCAGTGAAAATAATAACTTCTTAAACCTAACTAACAATTAGTTGAGGTTAATTTAGAAGTCATCATGTTGCTAAAAGTACCGTGAATTCTGAAAATGTTTGAGCGCCTTTTTTCATTTTTTTCATTAGAAAATTCTAAATTTTGCGTGGATTAAATCGAGTCGTTGTTTCCATATAACTACGCCGATTACTTTTACCCTGTTTTCTATAATCTCAGTTACTTTTTCAGCCGGATAGTAGATATTAATTAAATTTCTGTTAAAATTGAAAAGATATAAAAGAAAACTTCAAATATTTAAAATAAATAATAGGACCTGAAATAGCGTATTGAAATTTCAATGATAATATTTTTTCAATAAAATTAAAGAAGCCATCAAGTCTCTATTGTGTTCAAATACGAAATGCATATTCAATTTCGTTTCGTTTTTGCTTAATTTGGATATTGCGAGGTTACTTATTCTTATTTGAAATGATTCAGACTATTAATTTAAAAAGTTGTTGCTTAATTTGTTATTTCATTGAATTTATAAAACTTCGAATACTGGTATAAATAACAAAGACTGTCGAAAGTAATTTACAAAAAATATGATTACCTTACATATAATGAACTCCAATTAAAAATGATAAAAATGTTTGCATTATTAAAAAAAAATTGATACAAATCCGAATTTTTCGACAATCGAGTCACTCATAAGTGTACATATTTTTGTATTTAGCTAGTTCAAACAAGTATTCACTTATATAGCAAAAAATTCTAAAACGCAATTTAGAAATTCCAAACTTTCCGACTCAGCCACGCTAGAGCGACATGTTTTAAAAAAATATAGTATTGCAAATTTGCTAAGCATATACATATACTCAACTTTACTCCAATTTAATTACTAATTCAGCATGTTATATCCAACTCAACGGCAATATCGACGACTGAATAAATAAATATATCGCACCCTTTGCGCAATCGGACGCTCCATCTCAGTACATAACGCAACCAGTCATCGGACTTTATTTTCATTACAAAGTTATATAATGAAAACTTTCATGAGCAATGTTATGTTATTTTCACGTTTTATTACCATGGTATTATTTTTGTATAAACATCCAAAAAGTACGAGCAGGGAGCCAGTCGACGACAGTTTGTTTTCTCATTTCCACTTCAGATCGTAAGACATTTTGGAATATTAATTTTTGTCGTACGAAAAATTTAATTACGGTTTAAGAAAATTTAATCTATTACCAAAATAATTACTGCGTAAACAGAATGTCCTACAGCTAAGGACATATGTGTTGCAAATAGAAAATATGTATACTTATATGTAACAGCATTATGCAGAAGGGCATACTTTGCCATATGATGAACTCAGACAGTAGAAGAAATTGAAAGAGGATTTCGACGAAAAACTCACTCACTATGTAAAGTCTTGATTGAAAAATGACACAAGTTCAGTTTTGTGTAACAATATCATAGTTATGCGTCAATTTATTGAATAGTTAATACAAATATTTCAATTAAATTCTAAGGAACATAAAGACTAATTACGAAGACAAGGCTATTTTTGAGGGTTGTTAAAACATCAATATTTCTCGTATATATGGATAGTGCTGTTTCTTCTCTTATTATATTTAAGCTTACTATATTTAAGCGACCAAACATTTTTGGTCGTCACTGGAACATTTCTTTGTTTTGTTATTTCCTTAATAACTAAAATAATTTGTATTAAATTAATACGTCGAGAAAATTTATTATAATTTATTTTTCCGCCGCATGATTGTGAGCCTATTTGTTATTAACACCAATGTTAATAAATTTGTAAAAATTTGTAAATAAGAAAAGTAGAAATACTATTGTGACATAGGTATATAGATAAAATATGCATTGCAATAAAGTCAATTTAATATTTGTGCATAACCAACATAACGCAATACAACCATAGCTGCTTTGCAATTACTATTTTCCTTTTGGCGGGCAACGTTTTTGAGGCATGTCCATGTTATTAGAGGAGTGCACTTCTATTATGTTTGTGACTATTATTTCATTCTAGTATATTCCATTAATATCGATTTAGTTATTTGTTAAATTACGAGAATTATGTATCCGACAGAGGTGTGTATAATTGCATTTTTTGGGTTTCGACCTATTTTTCTAATGTTGCTCTTTTACTGGTTAATTTGAAACATCTCTGCGATTTACAAAAATGCTGCTACTACAACTTCAAATTTTTTTTTCTTTGTACGAAACGAATTTTCATAAATAATCTAAAAATTAAATATTAAATTAATAATAACTTGAATAACTTTCGAATCACTCTGTTGAGACAACGAATATTTTAGTACTCCCACATATTTACCACGCTAAGTTACCAGACGCCGCAACCTGCGTAGGTATGTTACCTGCCCCGTTCTTTATTGGATCAACCCAATTATGAAACCAGTGTAAGAGGTTGTAAAATGAGATATTTGCGATGAGTAACGCGCTCACCTGCTGTGACATATCGAGTTAATTAATGAGTGCATGGCTTTGTCTCACAAGACCATAGTTGTGTTGGAGCACTATAAGTTTTATGGGCCGGATAACGGGATGTACGGCGTGCCTTCAGCACTAAACAATGAGACCTGGTTGGTTTTGCGTCCGCCACATTGGTGCGAGAGCCTGTATATTTTCCATTTGCCATTAATAGTATGTATATAGAGGGACTATTGTAAAAAGTTCTACTATGTGATATGAGGATGCGCAATGTTAGTTGTTGATTCTCCATAAGCGAAGGTATTTTGCTTGGTTTAATAAGATATGTACATATAATTTTTAGATAATTGAATATATCTGACAACTCACCATGAAAAATGTACAGAAATTTTCATTAAAATCGACTGGGCAATCTAGGACCTGAAGCCAAACAGTCAAGTATAGAAACTTTATTGCCTCTGCGACTTCTTGTACGGATGATACCTTTTATTTTCATTATTTTCTTCAGAAACATGTTATAATGGGTTTCAGAAAAACAACGACTGAGTTCACCTTGCCTCAAAATTTTACTTGTGATTTATGTATAATGTGGTCAATCTCATTTTAAAAATGGAAATTATCCGTTTTAAATCGGAAACTGAAAGTGTCTGAATATGTAAAATGAGTGAATACAAAATGAAGCAGATATGTAATTATTATTTACTTTGCTTTTTATTAACTTAAAGGTAATTGTCTTATTTCGTCGTCTTATTTTTATTGTGCCGTTTCATTAAAACTACGGCAAAATAGCAGGATTCCGGATTAACTATAAATTATTTCACCATGCAGATAAGAATCTGAGTAGGTATAAGTCTATCTTTTGCGTGTATGTATACATTTTTCCTTTTATGAAATATAATTTTTTTGGTGTGACGTAAGAAGTACAAAAAATACAGGGGAGAGATATGTGAGCATGAGTAAGTCCACTTTTATTTAGTTTTTTAATATATATTATTCTTTAATAATTAATCACCATTTCAAAATAATGATATCTTAAGTAACGTACTTCATTTCGAAAACTTTAAATAAAAAAATATGATTGAGTTCAATATAATATATTGAATATTTCGATAATATAAATTGTTTATTACATTAATTTCCTTATAACAACTTTATTTTTATATACAATATTATTGCAATTGCAAATTTTTATATTGTAATTTATTCAACGTACTGAATATTTTTTTTAATGGTATTAATTGTATTACTGAAAACCGCTCAGCGACATAACGTATTGATAAGAATAATAATTATTATTATATACCATTTAATTACATATTTAATAGAAATATATCTCAAACAATGTTTTATTTTTAATTTATCACAGGAAAAATATCATATAAAAAAGTATATAATATTTCCGTTATTCGATGCTCTTAAAGTTTTTATTTTTTTAATTGTGAATTTTGGACTATTTTCATTGCAGGGACATAAATTTATTTTTCTTTTAATTTAGCAATTATATTATATATTTCCATATTTCCTAAATTACTTTCTAGCATGATATTTTCGTAACTTCTTTATTCGTATGATTTCTGTAATCCTTATTTTCATTACCATTCGCATGATTTATTAATTTATATTTAAAGGTTCTCAGCAGGCAGGGCACTTGGAGAAATATGAATAAACTTAATTTCTAAGACATAATATTAAAAATTAGTTACCAACAAGAAGCAATACCATCTACTCGCAATAGTTCATAATGGGTTGTTTTGTTAAAATTAACAAATAAATAAACGTATTTTTAAATTTGCAAATACTTTTAAATTATATTACGTCGTAATAGTTATTCTACTGAGGTATGTGCGAGACAGATAATATGAATGTAAAAATATTAAATATTTTAAAATTGTTTTGGGTTATAAATTTATATCTGCATATATTATACTGTGATACTCGTATATATATATATATATATATATATATATATATATATATATATATATATGTATATACACATGTGTGTGTGTGTATGTATATATATTATTATTACTTATAAATTAAGTTTTTACTGCCATCAAGATTTCTTTGTCGTTTTGTATTAACAAATGTTTCTCTATATTATTTATTTTCTTTAAAAAAACTATGCTCAGAAATTAATTAGAGACTTATTTGGAAATGGTCTAATGTTAATGCAGGAAATACAATATTGTATATTTTATTTCTATTTATCGATTCTTTTAAAAGCAGCAAAGGGAAATTTTGAATAACCCAAAAAGTGGAATCTTTCAAAGCCACAGAAAATTATATTTTTTTAAATAAATCTGTTCGGTTGACCCAGTAAAAAGACAATATTTCATTAACAATACGTGTAGTATCACTACTGTCAGAAAAAGTGCAATTAAATACTTCTAAAAATGAGTTCTGTTCGCATATATGTTTCTCCATTGATTTAAAAGACGAAGATGTAAATTTTAATTATCTACCTATTTATAACAACGTCATTCACTTAGTTTTTTTACTACTACTTAAACTTTTTGTCCAATTTTTGACAAAAGGAAATATATTAGTTTACGAAAAATAGTGGGAAAATGGTCGAAATATCGTTTAGCTAATCACATAAATTTCTCATCATACTCCTTCGTAGCAATTTCGAATGCGGAAAGAGTGCGACTGATTTTCTTAACGAGATCCTATAGATACGATAAATTTAAGTTATAAATCTCATGATTTCGTAGATAATAATCGATTCATTTTTGCTATATGCTGCCATAACGTATTAAAGAGCGCATGAAATTAAAACAAAAGACAGACGATAGTACAAGCAGCACAAATTATTGTATTGGCATCTTTCTTACCCAACTGGGTAAGGCTTCCTCTCTATATATTCTTACCTCCATGAATTTTATCCTTATTTTGCCACATTGAATTTTCATATAGCGTAATGTACTTATTCCATAAAGGATATATTAGTTTCATTATCCGCAGTATCTTTTTGTAATATTTTTATATAAAATACACAAATTCATATACACACGGGTGAATTACTTAGTATTTTAAAAGCCAAAGTCAATCTAATTAAATTTAAATTGTCACGCAAGCCTGTTAATAACTTATCCCCTTCAATTTATCTGAAATAATGGAAAGACGTAATGCTTTAGGACGATATGCCCTAATAATAGGATTATCATCCCCTTCAACTTCGTAATAACTTATAATTAATCAGTTTGGTACATACGAATTAATTCATGAAGATAATTGTGATATAAAACGTTAACACAGAGATATTGGTTGTCTAAATATTATTGGGATTGTCAGGAAGTTTTATCTGAAGGTAAATAGCTGCGAGTATAATGCAGTAGTGGAGCTGTATGAGAGTAATTGCTTTTTGGTGTTTTGACACAGAGGCTTCGTTTTGATTAGTCATAAATTGGAATCATTTGTTTAGTTCTTGCTTAAGCGTCTTTAGGTGAAATAGTCTCATCGTTTTGGATTATTTAAATGTTTTATAATTTTGATATTTGTAAATATTTAATCCTTCACCAAATTATTTCATATTGCCCTAATAAAAAGGAACAAAGTAATAATCTAAGCAATCTAACGTTAAAAGAAATTTTTCATACCTATGATCTGACCATACTTATGCTATTATTAGAAACTATTTCTGCACAAGAATTCAAAATAAAAAATTATGACATGAATATGACATTTAATACAGAGTGACTGTAAAAAAGAATAGAGCAAAACTGTATATTAATTTATTTTTAAAGTAATAATTTAAAAAAATATTTATGTAGTAAAGGAAAGAAATGGGATTTTTGAAACAGGGAGCTGAGTGAAATTGATTAATTATTATTGTGATTTTCCTAAATGATGATGACCATTGATTAGATAATAATTTGACCATTGATAGAGCCATTGATTATTAGAAAATTGCTTTAAAAAGAAAGTAATGATTTCTTTCTCTTTACATTTTAGGTTTTCACTTTATTCTATCTCTTTGTATTAGTAGATCCGCCCCAACATCGTATGCATGTATTCAAAATATTCGAGCAAGGTTTTTTGATATGTGTTCTTGTGCTACGTTAGCCAAATGAAAACACTTTATTTTATTTAAAACAAAATACGACAATGTGTGCCTGGAATGTTCCTACACCAAGCGTGCCTTTACCCTCTCTCCTTCTCCCTTCTGCATCCACGAATACGTCGTACTGAACTTTATCAAAATGCATTTGAAAACCTTTTAATTCAAACATATTTTATTTTTTCTTAAACTTCTGACCAAAATTATATTGCCCATAGCAAATTGGAAGATAAAAAGTGGTAAATCCCGGCTTCGCACAGTTATAATTAAATTGCTTAATTAACTAGGCGGTACTTGCGAAGCAATTACCATCATAATTAGTTGCAACCGGTTAAAAAATGCCATATTATTTAAAAGGCCGATTTGTATAAATAAGGGTTTATGTAAAATTTAGTAAATAATATTAAAAATATATCTTTAATAAATATTTATTTGTATTTAGTGCACTATTTTAAAAATCAACATTTTTCGTACAACATTAAATAAAATTAACATTGCGTAAAAACACCTAGGGACAAATTATTATTGTTTTACTAATAGATTAGTTTAAATTACTTACGAAATAATATAAAAAAGAGGGTTTTCTTCAACCTTTTTCATCAGTATGTTGGAAAATAGACGATAGAATTATGAAAAAACCAGGTTTTGATTACGAATCTAGTTACATATTTATATTTATTAAGTTTTATTTAATTGTTTTATAACAAAAATCATTGTAAATGAAAATAGAAAGCTCTCGGCATATTCTTCAGACGTAACTTGAAGGCAATTTGGTCTTTACTTCTTTTTCAAAAACAAACTTTTCAAAAACAAACAGTGCAAAGAGAAGATAACAAGATGGATTGAGATCCGAATGAAATTGACTTTATTTTCTCCAAATAATATCCAAGAAGAAATCTAATATTACTTTTTGTCACTTAGGACAAATTTATGATATATGCTATTTTTCTTTAATTTAAGGCAAAATAAGACTCATGGCAAGTACTTTTAACATGTATGTTCTAGGATGCATAAGTAGTTCTTGGATTTACGTAATTGATTTTTCAGTAAAATGGACATGCTATTATATGTTTAGTAGACCATAAAATAATATTACTGCCCATCTTTCGTTATGCAATCCCTTGAGTAAGTTCAACATAATTCATAGACAAGATAATTTCTGGCTTTTCTTCTATACCAGTATCTCAGTATCTCTCTTAGCATCGTGATGCATAGTCGAAGCTAAAAGTACAACTTTGTTTTTGCAATATACGAAACTAAAGTTAAGTCTTTTTCAAAATCAAAAAACGAACTTTATAGTTTACATTCATTGGTAATAGCAATGGTGCACGGAATCTATGTCTTGTTCTTTCGTAGAGTGCTCAAGACTGTCAGTCCAAAATCTTTAAGCAAACCACGCAAGAGTGGGATATTAGTAAACCGATTATCCTCTACAAAGTTTTGGTGATTACTTCTGACAGGTTCTAACAAACGTTTGACAATATCAGTTGGTAAATTACTATGATCATATAGCCCGTCATTTTTACCGACATAAATTTTCATATTATTCGAGTAGAAGTTTCGAGCATCCGCCAATAAAAATATCTTCACCCCATACTTTTGCTATATTGCCTAAATGAACAACGTCCTCGTGTTATTTTCTAGTTTTTCATTGATAGTAATCCTTTCACTCGAGGAAAAATATTTCTTTAGTTTACATTGAAGTATTCAAAAATTTTCATAATAGAACCCAATTTGTCACATTGTCTCCTTTCGACACATGTGTGAAGATTGTAGACGCAAACACTTCAATATGAAATGGAGTCTATTTTGAAACATAGTAAAGTTAATATTAAGATGGTAACTGCGTAGGTGAACGTAGAAATAAAGTAAGCCAAAAACAGATCTTATTCACTGACGTTAGCACACTTAGAGCCACAATCTTTTATATATTTGCCTTTCAAATTTTCTCGCTAAATATTAATATAGTAAATAATTTTAATGTGAAATATCTAATGGCGCATTAAGATAGCAGTTAACATATTCAAATAGCAAGAAACGCCTTGACATTCGACTATCTTCATGTATTGTCAGCTTTTTCTGTCCGATTCCCCATTCGGCCTAATTCCCCTTTCGTCCAGCTTTATTGTATTGTAGGTTGCTATCGTATTAATTCGATTAGCTTGACTTCTTAGCTGTCACTCCACCAGTTCATTTATATCGGTGTCTCGCAATAGACTGATATAACAAGATTCGAGATATTCTTTTATTTCCTGCACGAACAAACAAATACTTCTTTAAGCATACTTTCAAATTTACATCCCTATGCATCGTTTGCTTTTTCCCTTTTTATTGAACTATTTACAAACATGACTTTAACAACATAAATATATTGCATACTATATCCCATATATATCCATAAAGACATTGTGTATATTTTAAAAAATTGACGATAATCATTGTAGCTGTCCTTTCATTTTCTACTTAAATGTTTCCTTTCAAGGATTTAGGTTCAGTCATTTTAGAAACAGTGGGTGTAAGTATAGAGCATAATTTGTGAAGTGCTGATATGTAAATTTATATTCACTTTTTGTAATTGTGTGAAAACTCCCTTATCCAAAATTATATGTGGAAAATATTAATTGAAATATTTTCATCTTGGTTTATTTTTATCTCTATAACCCAAAAATAAAAACGGAAACCTTCCTAAAATCGCCGTCTCTCCTCTGTCATTACCGTTTTTCTTAGTAATCTCTTGACATAGAAATTTGGCGGAGTGATAAAGCATATAAACCCTCAAAAGACTCAATCTCAAAAATATTTATGTGACAATTTTTCGCAAATTACGTACACAAAAAATTAATATAAAATTCCATGTATAGTGCCAAATTACGGAATAAACGCAAACGATTGATATCTACCGGAGATACCAGATTTTCACCCTCAATTCAAACTTCAAAAAGTCATAAATAATCGTATTTCCCTTATCTTCAATTTCACGTTTTAAATAAATAAATATAGCTGGGTATCGTTCTAAACGTAAATTTATCAAAAATATTTTTTCTGAAATTTATCTTCCGACATATACTAAAAAATACGGAAAAATATATTAATATTGACTACTTCGACTATATGTAATCGAACTAAGATCGTTTGATAGGAAGAATTGAAATCGAAGCATGATTTAAACATATAATTTGAGAGGGTCATTCAACTATATAACGTTTAAACTATATTTTTTTCTTCAATATATTGCATAATTTATGAAATTATAGCCTGATCTCCCCCCGCTTCAGTTATTTTCTTATTGAGAATTTATTCCGTGCTCCAAGTATTTATTTTTCTTGCTATAGATTTATTGTCTAATCCTTTCATAATAATAACATTTAATGCCATAATACATTTATTACTTTCTAGTATAAATCCAATGTCTTTTATTATTGAAAGAATTATTAATTTCCTCCTCAATGCATTCATTATTCTCATAAAAGGAACATTATCAAATACTTTGAAAATGCGAACAATTAATTCCGCGCACGGGGAATTTATTATTCTTCTTGAATAACTATTCAGTAAGATTTGTGTTCAATTTTCAGAGCGAAAAAATGATGTTAGTTTTAGTTCTTACATCGTTCCGTTTGCTTTGTTTTTTGCATGCAAGAATTTTGAAAACTCTGTAGATGTAAAAAACAAAAATCAAAATGAACAGGTTTCAGAAAAGTATCGAAAGGACAGAATCTAAAAGCCATTAAGATCTAATAAAAAAGACATCGAAATATATTCTTAATGGCTCTACTATAGTTGATTCTGCAAATTCAATAATATTTGCAGCAATTTAAACTCTTTTCAGATAAAAACTTAAGGAGACTTCTTAAGCATTATAGAAGTTTCTTGACATGAAATACTATCTGCAAGAATTCTGGTATACATACCATTATATGTTTTTAAATGATGCCTAGATTTAAATTTATAGTTCAAGATATAGATTTTTTAATGAAAATAACTTTAAAAAATCCAAAAAAAATACTTTTCCTGTAGATGAAATATTTGATACTCTATTTCTTATTTTAATTTCCATACCTGTATATAAGAAATAAAATAGAAGTAAATTCAATAAACATCTTACCGATAACATCCAACTGCTATGCTATTTCTATTACCAGTCAGTAAAGTGGCATACATGGGAATGCCATAATAGAGGATAAATACTAAAATATTACGGTAGGAAAAACGTTTTCTAGACGTCATAATTTAAGCTACTAATATCGGAAAAAAAAACAAAGTGCCCCTTTTAAAAACCCCTTTTCTTTAGATTCAATACGACCTTATAAAAGAAAGATCCAAATGACGAAACGGATCTTGCACCTTCCTGCTTCAAACGGAAGCTTATGCATAGAGAACTTAAATTTTATGTAGTATTTGTCCAATTTTTATATTAACTATGAATTAGGATATATTACGTATCTCTCCTTTTTAAGTAAATAAATAACTTAATGTATGGAAAAAACTTGGAATATAATGCGTGCCTGTTGCCATAGGTTTAAACGAAAATAATAGTTCAGAGTTTAAGAATAATTAAACAATTATAACAAAAGTTAAACTACGGGGTTTCAATTTGCAATTTTAATAGTGAATTCGGGAATTTATTATAATCTAACTTAAGTTTTTTGGTGATATTAAAATTGAAACTACATTTGTACAAACGGCTTTAATAGTAGACTCGTTATGCTTATCTTAGGTTTTAGGTTTGTTCAATTGTATTTTCTATCCTTCTTCATACAATTATATACACGTGTTTGAAAATTTTTTAGTACAATTTTTTAGTATAAATATATGTTATGTTTCAGCTTAAAATGTGACATTTTCGAATATAATATTTGACACTTCTTTCCATCCTAGTAGACGGTCGATTTTAAAAAAATTCTAGTATTAGGTATTTTCTTTTTCTAGTATTTATGTTTTTATTCGTGACTTTAGTTGAAGTTATCAGATCTGTCACTTCACGAATCGTTTAATAAATACAACATTATTATCCTCCTTAATAGGTTATTTTGCTATAAACCATCACTACACTTATTGAAATGTTGAAGTTATTGTTATGAAAAAAGTTAAAGTATATTTTATTATCAATACAAGATGAGAAAACACATGTATCCAATATTTGGAAAACTACTTAGGATTCTGTAATGCTTACAATCGTCTAATAAAACATAACATGTAAATAATAAATTAAAAATATTATATTTCGTCAAAAGATTGAATATCAAACATTTTAATTTAATTAAAAACATTTTTAATTGAATTCGTTTTATGAGGAATTTCATGCCCCAACCAACATATTTAATTTTTATTCAAAATCACAAAAAGTCGACAATAAAAATAAAACTTATATCGCCATTTCTCCGATAATATTGATGTTTGGATAGTTTTATATGAATTGATTTACGTGACATATTTTCTAATATTTTACCTTCAATAATTTTACAAATCTGTCAAATTTTTCTCTTTTATCTCCAAGTTAAATATTTCTGTTTGGTTCTTCCATTGTTTAGTTTAAAAAATAAAGGAAATTTTTAACATTTATAAAGAAGCTACAATAAGTTTTGCTTTTATTTTAATTACAATTTCTTTACAAAATAGAATCTAAAATGCTCATATCGTATTTTGGTTTTCTTTAGTATTTTATTTTTAGTCATTGAAATTATTTATGAAAATTATCCATATAGTAAAGGCGAAAGGATTAAATAAAGTATATGCGATTTTTTACCTTTGTCTCTTAATTATTTCAATATATCAATATTTATATTTACATTCAATGAAGCAAAATTAAACTATCGTAGGATTTCTTCTCCTAGGATATGTTTATGGTCGACATATTGGTTTCTATTGTTGTAATGAGACAGTGGCATACAATTTAATTATGTATTTATCCAAGAATATTTACATTGTTTTTATTTTCGTTCTAATGTCTAAATGTGCATGCAAATAACAAGAAAATTGCGCGAGTCAATTAGTGTGATAAAAAAAGTACATAAGATATATATATATATATATATATATATATTTTTATATATATATATATATATATTTATATATATATATATATATACATATATATATATATATATATATATATATATATATATATATATATGGATCCATCAAACAAAAAATTTTTTATTATTTTATTTTGAGCCCATTTTTGTTGCTTAGTGTGAAAGGAATTATATAGAATAATTAAGGAATTATTAAGGAATATTCAACGATCTTCAATTTTTACAGGACAGAGGTCTTGTGATATAAAAAGTACTTCATTTGTTAACTTCATGAGATGACGCCGTGTTATAGTACAGACTGATATAAGATGAGTAATTCATTTAAGGTATTTAGCAGGACAACACAGATTTATTCGATCGAACACCTGCTATAAAACGATTGAATACACCTGGTAGTTGATTGTGTCACGTATAAGCTTAAGCTTGTTGGTGTTGGCGCAGTGACGTATATAAATTAATTTGCTGAGCCTTGCTGTACACGACGCAATATACTCCTCAAGGGCTCAAACTGCCCTTTAGATAAACTCACCCATTCACACCAATAATTCGGCAGTTGGAAAAATTGTTAAGTTTAATATTATAATTTAATTATTATGCTTTTACCTTCTAAATGGTTCAGTCTGTTACGGTGGATGACTTACCGAATGTGAAGTTATTTTGATTGTAAAAATATTTATTATATTTTTTTTCATAAAATGTTAAATTTTTAAATTCCTCGTTTAAGATCTGCTACCTTACAAAATATTTAGAAGATATTAGATCAAAAATCTCTTGTGTATGAATATAAATAACAAGTAATCCAAAAATAATGGATATCCTTTTAATTACAGGTGAAGAGTATTCGGACAGGAAACAAAATTTTAAGTTTCGTAAAAGTACAATGGTTTTCGGGATATTTGGATTTTAGGAATTTTTAGGAAATACCGACCACTTGTACTATTGATTACTGTCGTAGGTACAATAGCTACAAAAATTGAAATTTTCTCCTTCTGTTCTCTGTATAAAATGTTTAAATAATCATTAACTGGGTATTAAAATTTTTAGTAATTATTTATAAATATTAAACTTTAAATTTGGCCTATCGAATTTGTTCCTCTCAAGTTCAGCTCATGTGGTGTGAACAAATATACGAAGACACTCAAATCTCAATACCAAATATTACAGAAAAAGGCGTATTGAAAAAATAAAACCGCATACCACATGAACGAAAAATGTGGCTATTGAGGTGGCTAGAGATGATTATTTTACCAAATTTGATTTATCGCGAAATGTTTTTACTCTTACTTTATCGCGGCGATCTATTTTTCTACACCACCACACCTCAAATTTTGGGTAAAAATTATTTACAAGCAAATTTTATATTTATGATTTCAAATATTTCCAAAACTTACTGACGTTCCAATATATATATATGTATATATATTTATATATATATATATATATATATATTTATATATATATATATATATATATATATATATATATATATATATATATATATATATTACAACAAACTAAATGAAAATGGTTACTCTTTTTTGGCTATTGCATCCAACAAAGTAGCCGAGGGTACCTACCTGAAAAAATAAAAAAGTACAAATATCTATCTATATAAAATAAAACCTTTGCACTTTCTATCAGAATATCTCTTTTATTGGTGCGTGAAAGATTATCGATTATTAACGAGATATTAGTATCTATTATTTCTCGGAAAACACTTGACGGTCACAGAAACGATTTAAATTTTTTTTATGCTTAAGGAGATCATATTCTCAGAATTAACATAAAATAAATCTTTTTATAGGCCGAAAGAAAACTGAGGAGTGAATTTACATAAAAAGTAAGTCAGTTAGAATAACCTTAAAAACAATTTAAATTGAAATATATAAGCGGATGTAAATACCAGAAAAACTTTAACTATATAATTTTAATATTTAATTTTATTAAATGTGTATATTTCACAATTAAATGGAACTACGTGATGTAGTATTATTTCTTCTTTCTTTAATTTCTTTACCACGACCTAGGTTTCGTTGTATTACATCTTCAGGTGAAGACGAAACCTAGGTCGTGGTAAAGAAAGTAGAAATAATACTATATCACGTAGTTTCATTTAATTGTGAATAATGAATTTCTACAAAATTAACGCCAAATATATTCAACAAACGTGTATATTTATAAGTACCTGTTGACTTTGAGTAAAATTCTCACTTTGCTCACGCTACCGATAACATTTAAGATTATATTAATATATCTATTAAACTATTTACAAATGCAAATGCCTTTTTTATTTCAAATAATCAGCCTGTAGTTTTCCAGTAAACTTTGGGTAAGCCCCTGGTAACGCTGTTTCTCATAATTTTGAATTTATCTGGAGTTTTTAAGGGAGGACATATGTTTTGGTGGTTATTTTCAGCAATATTCCTGAAACTGTTTTACATAAAATTCTGACAAATAAAATAGTTTTGGGAACCTAATAATATTTAATCAATACATGACGTCAAAAAATGCTGAAGACTTAATTTTACTCCTATAATTTTATAATATCAATATTTGTACTTGAAATTGCATGTTGAGCAGTTTCGTGAAATAACGACCGCAACATTCTTCAAAAGGGGAAAATTATGGGTTCGATTTTTCCCTTTTGAGGAATATAACCGTACCTCAAAAAGGCAAAACGCAACCTATATAAAATCACCCAAGTGATACTATCTCCATCCATCCTAACAGATTTTGTCAGAATTTATGCGACGTAGAAACTTAAAATTTTTTACTAAAATTTTTTTCACTGGCTAAATTTATGCAATTTTCATAAAAAATGAAAGGGTGGACAAATATTTTTTTTTTTTTTAAATATTCTTTATCATGTGGTACATTACTTTAAAGAGCTTTTCATGAGGAATGCAATTAATATTTATTTTCTTAATTTTAAAATACTTATTTAAAAAGATATTTCAAAATTATGCGAAAATGGATCAATCACCCCTTATTAGTAATATCCGACTATGAAATCATTTTTATATTAATTTTTTTTAAATAGCCTTGCAGAAGTTGGGGGGAATTAATTAGAAGTGATTTTTAAATTAAAGTTTTAATCCATAATGATAACATTAATAATATCTGACCATAGTTATTTACAAAAATGTTCCTGGACATGTAAGGTTAAGTATATAAATATATGTTTGTTATATGCGTTCTTATTTGATGAACTTTGACCATACAGTTAAGTAATTTACTATATACACACATCAATTCCAAGGACAATATACAGTATTAAAATGCACCTGATTTTTTAAGAAATTTATTGATTGTTTTTAAATATACTGTTATCAGTAAATTGTTAAACAACTAGTGTACGGAGAAACCACAAATATCTAGTAAATATTAAACTTCCTAATCCTATTTTGAGTATTAGATTCGGTGGTAAATTTGCTGTTGTTTTATTAAATTAACCATTTCTGGTAAAGAGATATTATGCAAACAATAAAAACAAAATGTTTAATCGGAGTTATCAGGAATCGCACCTATTTGTCTGATTATTGAACTCTAAAAAATTATTAGATAGTTTGGTTTACTTATTCTAGTACCCGAAATGATTTAAGTTTTGAAATAAACCGCATATTCATTAAACATGTATAAATACTTTTAAAATGGTTCAGTTTTAAGGACGGAAAAATAATGAATAACTTATTAAAAATAAAATAATATATTTTACCCGCAAGGGCGTGTTGCAAATATTCCTCTACTGATCAGATTTAAACTCAATTCGTGCGAGCCAGATCAAAATAGGTATAAATCTCACAGTTTTACGAGAAACAATATTATTACTTTTCGTTTCTATAAATGTATACGTTTGAATTGAAAACGTCTATTCGCTCATTAGGTAAGTAATGGCCGATCGAACTTTCTTGTGTAACAAAGTATGTCAGATTTTCATCGCACATACATAACTACCAGACTAATAAGACGTTAACAATCATTGATTCCATCACAGATAGACCATATTTGTTCGTGTTTGTAGTATAGCAATTATTTTCCCTGTGATGTCATCAAACTAATGCAGGTGCATGCGCGTAATTCTTACGAGTCAGCGTTGTGTAAATTTGTAAATTAGCTTAACGTGAAAACGCATTTAGCTATTATATTTATTTGGATGTCCTCGTGAAGAACTTAAAGAGCACTACTAAAAAGCAGTGAGACAATAAAAATATTTGCCAGAATGTAACATTTTAATGCTATTGGTTTGGTAGACTGAGTAATGATTATGCAAATCACAAGCTGTTTTTTTTCATTTTTATGTAGGTACTGCTTCATTAACATATTTGATTTTATCTGAAATTTTGTTTGGGTGATTTTTGATGACTTTCCTTGTGATCTCAATAACAACAAATTATGATCAACTTTGTTTGGCATTTTATGACACATCACAATACCGTGATATTGTTTAGAACTGGTTTAAATAATACTGGTTTTAATAATCCGTGATAATCTGCATAAAGAACTTCTCTCAATAGTGTCGATTAAACATAGCACCAATCTTTTTCTAATTCTTTGCTTTATGTCCTTCACTTCACATATTTTTTCACATTTTTCAAATATAACTAACTAGCAACCAGCCTTGGATTCGCAAGGGTTGTGCGGGTTTTCACCCATTGACCCGTTAAAAAACATCATAACTTCTAAATTATTCCTAAAAAACTATATTACGAAAAGAAAAAATTATTTCTATGAATTGAGAAAGATCGATATAAAATTTAATTTCACAAGGATTAAGATAATTTTGCTACTTCCATTTAACTACTTCTAAATTAACTACTTCTCAAATGTTTTTAAAAATTATGTTCCTTTTAAACAGTAAAATGTCTATTGAATTTTGTGTAATATATACACACATGTTGCAACGGCCTTCATTTTCAATTTTTTTAAGAAGGATAATCTTGTCGTATTTTGTTTTCATATATCTCTAATTGTAAAAGCCAAAATCGGTTGGTTTTTGCGATTTTATCCTGAGTTTCATAGAATATTCATTAGTTACTACTCGATGATCCAAAAACTTAAATTACAAATGAAAATCTATTATTTAGTTACTGAAAAACTTGCATCCATACGGACAGAAAGCGGAGAATTTCCTTTTATAATATATAATAATCAAATCAATGACTCGTAACGAGAATCCATTTCCATCCTGAAACGATGTTACAACCTCAAGTCACGTCTAATCTATTATTCGACCCTACAATAACCTTCCACACCCATTTCGTTCAAGAGCGTCCATTAAGTAGTGCACCTAAAACCGGCGAGGGGAGTAACACAGAAATGGTCAGTTGCGGTTGCGTGACCGCAAGAGCAAATATCGGCCGCGTTAACGCAGCTGGTTAGTTCAGTGAGACAGTGCACTGCGGCAACGGCGACTCATTGGACATTTTCTTTGGTATCGCGAGGAATATTAGAACATGAATTTGTCTGATTTGAGTGCTATCATAAATATTGTAATTTTTTTATTTTACATAAGTTTTCACATACGTTTTTCATATATGTTTAATCACTTAATAAGTAATTAAGTGTGCCATTTTTACAAATTTAATTTGCCATTAATAAAAATTAAAACTAAACTCAAACCCGGCGACTGGAAATATAAATTTCATTGTTTTAATATTACTGAGATAATTAAAAAGCAAAAACTGCTCACGCGTATGGGTGCAGCGCTGACGTACCACAGTGTGCTTCATTCCATTTGCCGTATTTTTTTATTTCCCATTGATATATTTAGTTATTTTTGTAACTGAAATATTAAATTGTTTTCTTCTTCTTTAGCCATTTCGACTACTAAAGTGTAGCCCTGCTTCAGTTTATGTCATCTGTCTTCATCTTGGGCAGTTTCTATCATTTTTGATGCAGCTGTTTTCTTAATATATCATACTAAAGTATCTGTGGTCTTCTTTGTGGCCGTTCCTTTTCCCACGGTCTCTGTTCCACCACTCCCAAGCACCACGAGCTTAATTTGTGGGCAACCTAACCAACCCCGTCCCATTTTAATTTCGCTAATCGTTTTGTGATATTGCTAACCTTGCTCCCTTCACCAGTAATTTCTTTTACGGTTTCTCAATGTAACTAGGATTATATTTGTAACCAACGGTAACAGTATGTTTTTAAGTGGTTTGCGAACGTAAATTCGCGGATACAGCATTTCAGAAATGTAATTAATTAAATATTGAAATAGAATACACCAAACAAGGCGTCTTAATGAATTACAGATTTTAGCCGCTCCGAAGAGTAATGGTATTGGCTTTACTTTCCACGTATTATTATCCGAATAATAAAATTGGGTTTTAGGAAATGAACTTGTCTCGTATGACAAGGAATACCTATGTAGAGAAAATTAGGAAATAACTGTGACGAATAAAAACACTATTCAGAATAAAATATTTTTTTGTACGCACTCTTGCATTAAACGATTACAGTAAAATCCTTTAAACGATTACACTAATCTCAAAGGCAAGTTCTAGAAATTACGTCTTTAAATATAACATGAGGTGAATGACCGCAGGCAAAGTAAGGAATGAAGCTCTCAAGTTTGTGTCAATATTTAATACAGGTCGTCGTAGAGTGTTGGATATTTCTTAAACAATTCATGGTACAGTGAGTCTTGTAACTGTGGGTGTTTGTTAACGAGTCACACATTGCGATTACTGTCTACTCCGCTTTTATTAGTTATCTATGGTAAAGGCAATAGGCAATTAGCTATCAATAGGCAATTTGACAGAAGAAAGAAAAATTGTTTTGACGAAGCCTTTCATTAAGCTAGAAGCTAGAAAATAATTTCGATAAAAAGTAACAAATTAAATGAATATTTTAGATTTATACATAAGGAATAGCGTTTCATTAAAAGCAAAAAAGACATAATTTCAAAGCCGCATGAAAATATAAAAACTTTCAACTTTTTCTTTTCTTAAGCGTATGTTTTTATGCGGCAAATCATTGTTTTAATTAGAGTAATATGCATAGACTAGAATAATAAAATTAGGCTAAAATTATTAGCCATAATGTAACTTTTTATAAGAAAGTTGCTTTACGGCTAATAATTTTAGTTTAGTTTTAGTTAAGTTCATTTTAATAATTTTCCACGCTGTTTTTATTAACTTCTGTCAGATTTTTCTTTTGTAACCTAGACTAGGTTCCTTATATGTAAATACCTTTAATGTAAACTTATCTAAATAAACCTTTATCAAACGATGGAGTAATTTGCTTTGAAAAAATCTTATTTTGATGAGCATTGCTGCTAGCAGTTTTGACACCATAATTTTTTATATCAAATTTTGTTAGCTTACTATTCACTTGACATATTTTATATACATATTATATTATAAGTTTTATACTTATATGGATCAAGTTATTTGTTAAGTTAATACAAAGAAAAATTACCGTTAACTGAAATCCATTATTTACCCCTGTGAACTCCAAGAGGAAAATAAATGAACCACGATTATTATTCTCTACATAATTTTTATAAAATATAATGAGAAAAAAAAATAAAGCTGCAGCCATTCCATTCCGAAAGGAATATACAGCGGTATGCCGTCAACATGGTGCTCTATTGTATCATACTGAATAAAACCACAACAACGACAATTACATAACACGAACTCTTCCGGTCAGTCGGTCATCCGTTTCGCTCAACAACTTTAAGTGCGCACCGCACAATAGACGCGCGTGTGTGTGTGCGTGCGTGCGTGCGTACGCGCATGCGGGCCTACGCTGGACGCTGGTGCGGCGCGGGGTGCTGGCGGGTGCGTTTGTGCGTATGTGGGCGTGTGCGCGCCTGCGCAAGTATACGCGAGCAGGCGTGCGCGCGTTTTACCATGCGCACGTATGCGCGTATGCGCGTGCGTGCATGTGGGCATATGCGTGTGTGTGTGTCAATACACACATACACACACACACAAAGACGTATAGTTGAATATGAATTAAAGTTTGGTTTTTGCATTTTATGGATGTACGGGTGCACGTTATGTATTATTTGTGATTCATAAATAACAGAAATACACTTTTTTTCTTCTAAAAGAAATCTTATAGGTACAATTCAACTTAAACAAAAAAACACAGTCGTCATAAAAAGTGACTCGATTATAGGTATTGGTTCCAGACCAGCAGTGTTGTCTACCTCCTTTAGGATAATGTGGATAATGAATCGTTGCGTGATATCAGTCGCCACGCTCTTACGTTTGCTCATAGGATTTCTTAGGATCAGGCAACTTGCGGTCGGGTCGCGATGGGTACCTTTATCACCGGTCGCTATCGTGTATCGCTGCCGCTGGCTTCAGAGTTATACCAATCGCCTCCAGTATTGCGTTTCACAAAGGACATATCTGTGTTCTACTATGTTGTTATATCATGCACAAGACGACAATCGTCGTAGTGAAGAATAATATGTTCATCGTTGTATTTATTTAGTGCACACATGAAAAATTGGTTTAGGTAGACAGGTGCATATATATAGAGTGTAGAGGTTGATTGTTTAAAATTAACTTCTCGTTATATTATTTTTAATATATTATTTTGTTAACATAAATTTAAGTTCCACAAGATTTGAATATTCATCCTGTAATGTTAATAAAATAGAAGACAATAAACTTCACATTTTCTTAATATTAAGGATAAATTGCTGCAAATTGTATATATTGGTACAAACATACAGGTAAAATAAAAAAGAATGCATATGGAAGTTAATTGTTCAAAATTTACTAGATTTTATTTCCCAAATACTAGTTTGTAAGCGAAATATTGGGTCTCAGAATATTTGAATATAAATGCTACATGGTTAATAGAGAAGGAAGCAATCACGTTCATGTTTTGTCAAATAGAATTTTAAAATTAGTTTTGATGTTTTAATGAAGAACTCAAATAATTTGACATAATATTTAATATTACCTATTACTCGTCATTTATGACTATGATTGGGAATATGTCTAAATTTGTAAGTGTACCTAGAGACAAAATATTTTTAATTTTCACAATCACGTGCTATGGTGGTCCAAATGTAAATGAAAGAAAGCAGATCTTACCACTCTTACAGCAAGCAGTAATAATTGTTTAATTGCTAACGCCTAAAATAAATATTAGTTTTGTATGCAAATATATATTAATTCGAGAGGGAAAAAAAACTCGGATATGCAATTTACTAACCAAATAAATATATTCCACCTTAGGTAAAATAATTTAATTTGGGTACCAGAAACTATAAAAAAATATGTACAACTTAGGCAAAAATCGCAGACATTTTACATTTGTATCGTTTTGAAACACCACAATAAATAATAATTGAACTTGTTTATCCCCAGTGCTGTTTATACATTTTTATTACTCAGGAGGAAGCTAAGCTCACGATTCAATTTCCTGTTTCATAATTATAATAAAGCTTCTTCCGGTAAACAAGCTTCGTACTGGAGCTTTCTGGTAAAGTTTTGATAAGGCATAAGTTAAAAGGTGTTGTAATTAATGCAAGAGAATGCAAATTTTTGTGTAGACACAACATTTTTTTTTTCTTTTACTATAATAACATTCTTCAATTACTTATTTCGTAAAGGATTTTAAGGATATGCTAAGTAACTATGAAATTTTTAAAACAATAATTTTAGGCATAATTTGTCTTCTGCTATTCGCGTCTTCTACTTTTCGTGTAATATTATTTATATTTGTAGTCACAAAGAGTACAATGTTGTTTAAAACATTTATATCATTAAATTTAATTACTGATAAAATAAGTCAAATCATTAGTGCAGTAAAAAAATATTGCACTTGCCTTAAAACTACGAAGCATGTAAAAAAATATTTTGCAAAGTTGAACCAAAAACAGCTTATAAGAAAGAAAAGAAAAAAGCAACTCTTTTCTTAGTATGGTTCATAAAAATAGTCTTATAAAAATGGAAAGAAATTGGTCCTATTTAAATTACTTCTAAATACATTAGTACTTAATAAAGAGTAATTGGAAATTTTCAGGCATAACCTAATTTTAAAGTAATGTTACTCTGAAATTAAGAAATCCTCGTACGTATGTCAATTTCCACTATTTGTGATAGATTATTTAAAAATACGTTTTCCGTTTAGTAAAGAGGAGTAGCTATACTTTGCTTTTTCTACGGAATTAAGTTATATTTAGACACCTATATCTATATTTAAGTCGAGCCTGAAAAGTTCGTCAGGCATCTGTATATACATATATATATATATATATATATATATATATATATATATATATATATATATATATATATATATATATATATATATATTTATTTATTTATTTATTTATGTGTGTGTGTATATAAGTGCCCGAGTTGAAACTAATACCACATAGAAAAACCTATGAACCCATAAACTTAGTTATTTTGCATTTCGATAACCACTCACTCTTCAAAATGTATAGGACATTTCTCGTTGATGTAGAATTTTGAAATTTCATATGAAGGATGGCCTTTTATCACAAGTAGTGGGAAACAACCACAAAAAGCATTGCTTTAAGTAATAATTGAAAACATTATTAAACTCTATGCGGAGACGTCGTGGTGCGTTGGCGTGGGGTGATGAATGAGCAACTTACTGTAAAGAACCGCTCCCAAACGATGCTATGAGTGCATCGCAATTTGTGGCTCAAATTTACAGAAAAAATAGAGCATTGACAAAATGAAAAAATTGAGTTTTACAGTAGACATAAATACGAAATATGGCGATTATTCAGTTTTCGAGATACACTTATTCGACGTTAACGGTAGGGTTAATTATTCTGCAGTTCGTCACGGAGCTTCCAAATACCTTATTCGGCTTAAATATTGAACCATAAAAGTATTATTTTGTAGAAAGAAAAAATATACTGATTGTCATTCTTATGTTCCTCTGGATACCGTCCCTCAATAAGAAAGAGCGTATCCATTTTGTGATTACATCATTGTCCGTCAGTCTGCCAAAGCCATTATTCTCAGAAACTGCTTGAGATGCCAGTTTAAATAAAAATTCAATTATTTATAATTCTATGCTAAATTAAACATTTCTTTAAATAAATACCTGTGAAATATGAAATAAGCAATATATTTAAGCTCTATAAATTAAAATTTTGTGTATAGTTTAATAGAAGTACTGGTATGTACTGGTATATAGAAGTACTGATATATTAAATGGTATATCCATTAAATGTTTATAAATACCTAAATTTGAACTCTCGTCGTGCGAATTGTACTAGCGCTTGACAGGTTTGTTTTTATATGAACGTTCTGTTTATGATAATTAAAACATTTAAATATAATTATAATCCACAAAATGTTGAATAAACCAAAAATATATTATGGAAATATTAATTATTTTTCCACAATAAAAATGGATACAAAAAAAATAAACATCCTAAAAATAATTCTACATGCATATAGCCCTCACCAGACGAGTTGGCCTGAATTAAGGAAACAGAAATTTAAAAAAGGAGATAGGTAGTTTGTTTGAGAGGCCGACACCGACACCCTTAACATGAAGACTACAACAACTTAGCTGAAATTAAGGGACAGCTCTGTGCTGGAAACCGATAAATTTATATGAAATATAATCAATTACAATTATGGTTTAATTAGGTCTTGTTTTTCATGTATGCATTTGGAGGAGCATTATAACGAAATCTTTCTTCAATTAATATAAACATTTTGAACATTTCAATGGCAAATATTTTGTGAAAAGATTCAAATAATTATTAAAGTAATTAAACTATTTTCACTTTCCTGAACCTTAACCATGGTAACACTAGGTCATTTCTCAACCACTTGCTAGCAGCGCTAATCCAATCTGATTTAGCAATTACGCTTATATGGAAACAAGAGTAATTCACTCTTTAGAAAGCCTTTAGTCACACGTTATAAAAGTGAAGTGTAATCAAAATTCACGTAAGTTGCTAAAATTTATCTATATGGTCAAAATTATTCAATATCCGTATCCTGTAGCGCAACCAAGCGCAACAAAGTCATACATTATCAAACGCAAATGGCTGAAGTGACAATGTGAATTGCCAGGTATATCGAAGCAGACAACTTGAGCCAATGAGTAATGTATGGGGCCATTTAGGTGGAGCAGTAGTGCAGGAGACTTATGGCACATTGTAGCAATACGAACTAAATTTAAGCTTGCATGCACTTCTGACTTGATAGTTGGTAGTTTCACGACTAACGTGTGTTCGGTGAATTGTATTTAATTTTACCAATGAAATATTTGTTGGCTACGTAGTTAGTGTTAAACGTAGTAACATATAGTTATACATTCATGGTTTTTAAACTACTTACATTCTTTTAATGGCCAAGTTATCCACTTAATTTTTTCTACAAGGTTCAAATTGAATATTTATAATTAACAATAAGCATATGCAAATTTTGTTTTTAATTATTCTTTCTATACTATAATTACTATACAATAATAATTAAGAAGCTTAATTTAAAATTTCCGAAATAGTTTAGGTTCTAAAAATAGTTTATGACAAGACTTTTTTTATCTTCTATCCTGTTTTACATATTATGTCGGTAAAAGGTACAGAACTAATTTAACGGTGACTTCAGCTGCAATGAAATTATAAAATAATAATTTAGTCTTTTTTCATTAATATTAATAAATAAAAATTATGTAAGTACAAGAATATTTCATCTTCGACTAAATAAAAAACAGTAAACGTTGTATTCGTATTGTAACTTCTATAAAAAAACTAAAAAAAATAAGGATTCAAGTAAGAACTACTACGTATGTCCAAAAATTTATAATCTATCCAATTTTAAATAATCTTTGATCGAAAATTCTGTAGAACTCGATTAATAAACTATTTGTTTAATACCTACATAAACATTACACAATTATCTCATTTCATTTCATCGATACTATCCGTTAAATACAAGTGAGTGCAATAAAAATTTATAATGCTTAAAATTTAGTACTGTGACAAAATTTCTCCAAATTTATCCAATAGAAATAAAGCAACACCTAAATGCTATGACAACTCCTTTTTTATCCACTGTAAATAATCTGCAAAAAATGTTGCTTAGGCGGGGATTAAGGCGAATCCCATGCAGGAACACCAACATAAAATATCACTGGGAAGACATAAAGCAAGTCAAAAAAAGAATTGTGAAACACATTTTGAGACTAAAGAATCAGCAGCAAGATATGTTCTTTTAGAAACAACAATGTTGAGAATTTTAAAAATAATATAGGGATAAACAAGTCAGCGAAACGTGGCTTCTGAAAGTCGTTTTGCGTATCCATTAAGAGTGATTTAATTTCATTTTGATAATAGATGAAATCGAACAAACTTCTTATCGTGACCTAAAGTTACACCCAGTGCAAGGAGCACAAATCACATGGATTAGTACACACTGAACATTTTACTAATTAATTTTATCAATTCAGCCAACATTTAGAAAGAGCAATGAGATAATATATAGCTTCTGGATTAAAGATAATAGTTCCAAAGGGTATGTCCTTTGGAGCCATTATCATTATACAGTCTGAAGAAAAGTAGTTCAAAATGTGTCCAATGAAATAATTTCTTTTTAAATTTTAATACAACTGATCAAAAATGCAAAGAAGTTTAATTTTTCTTGTTCATTTGATAGTGCTTATATTTACCAAGACCGTTTGTTGGAAAACTGGGCACTTTTAATAAACATATAGCCCTTCACTCATACTCAAAAATAGTTAGGTTTATGGAAATTTTAGGAGAACAAATTAAGCTTCGGTCTTTTGTCAGCGAGCAAGTTGAGATTATATAATTATTACAATTCCATGCGAGATAATTTTAAAAATATAGCTGAATACGTCCGCAGAACCATATTTGCTTATCTCCAAAGACCTGCTAAAGTCGCAATGCTGAAAAAACAAAGTTACTAGAAGTTTTTCAAATAACCTCTGTGAGATTTTTCAATTTGGTTGAAACTACCGCTTTTCATAAACCTATGAAAATTATGCTAAGGAATATATTGACATGGTGAAAAATAATTTTAGTATTTGTGTATGTTGTAGTTTAATGGAAATATTATGTACCATTTAATATTTGTATATTATTTGCGTCTATCGCGTATTGCTTTACTTGCTTTTTGATCTTAATGCATCTTCATCTAAATAATTTGAGGTAAATTATAATAATTAATGATAGTTTCATTCATATTTTGCGTTCATTTTATTAACGAACCCTTTAAAAATAACTGATACCACTTCTAAGTATCCCATTTTGCGTTTTTTCAATGGGTTACCCACACCTAGCATTAGGAAAAGCAAAGTATTTTCTGCTTTATTTTTAACAATTTTTGATAATAGACGATTCTACTGAAAAAGTTTTAATTAAATATCTTAAGGTGTAGTGCTACATACATATTAAGGGAAAACATTATTCACAATTAAATGAAACTACGTGATGTAGTATTATTTCTACTTTCTTTAATTTCTTTACCACGACCTAGGTTTCGTAGTATTACAACATCTTCAGGTGGAATATTAGCAAAGATAATCGTTAAAAGAAATACTACGAAACCTAGGTCGTGGTAAAAAAATGAAAGAAAGTAGAAATAATACTACATAACGTAGTTTCATTTAATTGTTAATAATGAATTTCTACAAAATTAACGCCAAATATATTCAATATTGGAAAACATTTTCTAAAGATATTTCATGAGCCTTCTAGAAGTTTTGTTTGCATATTCATCATATCTCATCACTACTTATCATATTTCTTGAAAATGGAACGTATTCAGTTACTAAATATTTTTATTTTTCTAAAAAAATCTTCGGATTATGTAGTATTTATTTTTCCTTTCAGTACTGTCCCGAATAAGTTTATTACCTTGTTTTATTATTTTGCATTTAAATTTTGTAACCAATATTGATTACATTATTTATTAAGTTTTTAAATAAAATATACAACGTACCTGTTCGTATGGCCCAGTAGAAACTATACCACCACTCGTAAAGATATTTTAGCTATCCATCATATAAAGAAAACCATTTGTTTTCAGGTGAATTGTTCTCATTACAAGAGAACGAGGTAATATTTGTATAACGATAACAATGAATGATTTCTTATTAATTTTTTTTTGAAGAGAGAAGAGTAAACTTGAAGTGTGAAACCAGCAATAAGACAACTATTATTGACAGGATTTTATAATCCGTATATTTTTTAAAATTTAATAAAAATTTAAATTAATAAGGTATCATATAATTGAACAAGTTTATTTCTAAAATAAATTTTACAGGCCTTCCTATCCAGTTGTCCCTGAAATATTTTTGAAATCGCTGAATCAAAATAGTTCAGATTTTAATTTTTACCATAAACGATTGAATATTTATGCACAGATTTAATGAATACCGAAAATAAAATAATAGTAAATTGTTCTCAAATAAATAAAATTAAAACCGCTCTATGATGATACTCTAACAATAGAACACAAAACAATTTCTACAAAGATGAAATCAGAACATGTTAAATGACGACTACACCCGATCACTGCTCCAAGCAACACATTCTCACTCGTCGATGTCGATGCGCAAGCGGCAGCACGGCGAACCATAATTCAGTGCCGCGCGCGGGAAATCCGTTCGTATTGTAAACTCTTTGAATAAGTGTTCAAAGAGTGAAATGCAAAATTATCATTCTATCTCTATTCTGCCGACATTCAGTAAAGTCTTGGAAAAACTTATAGCGATAATATTGATGGATTTTCTTATTAAAAACTACATTATCAACTGTAACCATTTTGGTACCCAGAGATCTAAGTCCAGAACAAACTCAATTTCTGTCGTCATTTTAATGGCGCTGGATAAACCATGGAAAACTATGGGGGTATTTTCCAATTTCTCAAAAGCGTTTGACTGCGTGGACTACAGTATACTGTTTACTGTTTTTGTGGAATATTATGGTATAAGAAAAAGTGAACCTGAACTTTGATAAGTTTTTTTTTATGTCATATTTGCCAAAAAGATACCAAGTTTGTATCAATTGGTATCATTTTGACATTTTAAACCGTCCAAATCTGAACCACACTCAATTAAACACGGTGTATCTCAAAGGTCAATGCTAGGTTCCTTACTTTTCCTAGTTTACACAAATGATTTCAATGTTTGTTCTCGTGGAAAATATGACATTTTTATATTTGCAAGTGACATGACTATATTTATAAAAGGTTCTGATTTTGAATTTTTTCCTAATAATATTGAAGAAATTCTCAGCAATATAATTATATAGGTAGTTCAAAGACAATAATTAATTACTAAATAGGGATAAGACAAATGTTATTCATTTTGCATCAGGATTGAGTAAAAAATGTGATCGGAGAGTTACCGAAAAATGTATCTTTTAAATAAAATTAATAAAGTGAAATTCTTATATTTAACTCTAGATGTAAATTTAAATTTCGACTTTGAAATCTTAAAAATAGCGCAACAATTAAGTGCAGCTACATTCATTGTAATGAAGGTAGTGGAATTGTATGGGGTGGACGTCGCAAAGGTAGTTTAATTTGCTTTTTTTTCATAGCAAAATTAGTGATGGTCTAATTTTTTTCGGGCACTGTGCTAAATATATAATCTCCAGCAATGCGCAATTCGATATTTAGTAGGTCTAAGATCTAGGAACTCGTGTAAGGAGGCATTCGAAACAGTGAACGAAGTTTCAGCTGATAATAAATATTTCGTTATTACCATTATATCTAACTCCGTTATTATCAGTGATATTTTTACCATTTTTTTTAATTTATATTTTGTAGTATTATTTTATTTTAATAACGTAATTTTATAAGTGGTCAATTAATATTTAAAATACGGTTTTTGTTATTATTATTATTTACAGAATTTGTAAAATTGACATTATTTATTTTGATATTTCGTATTATTATTATTTCATTATCATATACTATTAATAGGCAATTATTAATTTGTCATTAATATTAGTATTATCATTATATTTTCTGTTTAATTGGCGATATAGTTTACATTTAACGATATTTTTGTGGATATATTAAATGTTAGTTGACACTTTCTATTGATCTTTCTTTTTATTATAATGAAATTATCAGTTTCATTTTATTTTTATTTCAATTCATCTGGCTTGTTCTTCACTCATATGTTGGTGCTATAATTATTTATGGTATAATTATTTTAATATTACATTTGAATATTTTTTTATATTTATTAGGTGCAAATTAACGTGATTAATTGTGTCTTGTGTATCAGTACCAAATAAAACTATGACTATAAATGCGAATCGTGGGGGGCTCTTCGCATGCCCTGTTTCGTACACCAAATATCCGTCTCTCTCTCAATATTCTCTCTCGGCGGAAAAGTTGATAACATTTTCTGTATTGGGCGTCATGTAATTGTGAATAAAACGCCATGTCGTGCAGCTAATTCAGTTTTCTCGACTTCTGCGTCTTATATCGCAATTTTACATCTGACTTTAAGTCAAGTACATGCCTTAGTACTCGCTTCAAGTTTAACGAATGGTTACCATCTTAATTAATCAAGGAACTAAAGAGAGTGCAATTTTTGATTATCATTTTAGCATGCTGAAACTGGTAAATATTTATTTTAAATTGGTAACCTGAAAGTTATTTCATCACTGTTTAATCTAAAAATAATGGCAGAGATCGGGTGACATGTTCTCCTCCTAAACAAAGGGTTCACTATATTTCCTTACTTATTTATTTGCCAAATTTAAAGTTATAATGACATAATTTAATTTTACTACGTTTTTCTATATACCCGTATATAATTCAACATCTGTGTATCTGTTTGTTTCCTGTTAAATTGAATTCTTCTGTTAGTATTTATTATATTATTAGTAATATTTATTCAATAAAGTTCTCATGTACAAAAGATTAATATAGATCTTAGATTACGGAGCTTTATTATTATATATGAGGCATGTATTTCAACCAGATATGTACATAGCTTTATGAGAAGTACGATAATGACGCCTCGTGTTATATTTAAACTCCATCGTGGACCCTGGAAGTTACGAAAATCACAACTACTACGCAAACGAAACCATCTCGTTATGTTATATAAAATTTAATTGTGGATCTTTATTATGTCCATAAATTTATGAAAAATTTAATTTTCGAAGCGAATCAATAAATAATTCAGCTTAAGAGAATTGTTATTTTCAATATAGCTTTATATTCGACTGATAAAAATATTTAGTTTGCTAAATAGACGAAGTGACTCGCAAATATACGTTGTAACAAAATATTTATTTTTGTTGTTTATGTTCAAAACTTTACACTTTGTTACTTCTACATTACTTTTTGTTACTTCTACAGATACATTTCCCTTTGAAGCGAGTCACAAAAAGCGTATTTTAATTAATATGTCATCAGTTCACACATTATGCATTACATATTTTGTTGAGTGAAAAGCATAAAGCATTACGCCTGGAAAAGGCTGGTTATGTGGATTTCATTAATTTACCAATATCATGTTAATTATAACCCACGCAAATGATGCATAGACACGAAAATGTACTAAGCTGACTTTTACTTTCAGAATTACGCGCTGACTACGTTCGCAGACCTAATGTTTTTGTCGTTTTAGTGACGTTAAATTTATCTCATGTGTACTCGTTGAAATGTAAAATATGTCAACATCAGCTATTTGTAATATTAAAGGAATTTCGCACGAAAAATTCTCGGGCTATTTTCTCGTAAATAAATTTTCAGTGACTAAAATCAGATTATTTATGTGGCAGCGTCTCTATATTTTATGGGAGCAAAAATAACTTTGTGTCCTATAGAACATAAGCCTGTAACCACGATTGACGATTTATGAGATACCATATAGACGGTATTTATGTTTAATTGGATGGAAACATCAATTTCATAAATAAATGTTGAATTGATAATTAAATCCTCGTTTAGTTAACTTTTGTGATTGCATTATTTAGTTGTATGTATCATTTCTTATCAAAACCTTAGCAACAGTATGACAATTTAAGAGAAAATTAGTTTTTATTTTAATATATCTGCACAAATTTTGGATTTTTTCTGCCTTGTCGACAAAACACAATATTAATTATAAAAATTAAACTTTAGGCTTAATAACGATGACAGTTTCATTAAGATTCATATAATAGTTCAACCTATAAAGTCAATTTTCTTATTAAAGTTGAACACTTAAGAAATTATTTAATTTATATGGATATCAAAATAATATGCCAATCGTAAGGAAGTGTGTAATAACTAAACGTCATCCTATTCATTATTTTTTGAGTACTTATATTGTTATAATCTTTATATATAATGAAATTTTAGTTGTTAAAAATTTCTTCTTCATTCAATTTGATTACAGACAGTACTCAGTACTGACGAAATTAAAGGAAATAGCCACGAAAACAAAACTTTAATTTTGCCTTACATATCTTTTGCTTGAGGATTATTTGAGGGAACTACTGAATCAATTTCATATATTTATACATGCTTTTTAAAGCTGGTAACGTCGACTTTGATTGCAGTCGTAAATATATTTAAATTGGCACATATTTAAATCGGTGCTTGGTTTCGTTACTGTGGGTGCTGCCTGTGGGTGTTCGTTGTTGTGGGGTTTGTTTTCATAACTATTCAGCTATGAAGAAGATAACGTAAATAAGGATCGAATTAAAATTAATAGAATTAAGTGTTTATGAATCTTTCAAATTTTACTGTTACTTTATTTTCAATGAATTCGCTAATTTAAAAGATTTATAAAGAATGTTCATTACCGTACGGCGAAGTTTTTGGAGCAAAACACTTCCTTAAAATTTACACCTCATTAATCTAAGGCTCTTTTCTACTATCTTATATATACATATATATATACATATATATATATATATATATATATATATATATATAAATATGTATATATATATATATATATATATATATATATATATATATATATATTTATATATATATACATATTTAATATTACACAAGGACATGATTTAATTTCATATTTATCTTTCTCTTAAAATTCTTTTGTGCTTATTCCGCAATTATCTCTATTATAGGATTCGTTACCTCAAATGAAAAAATGGTCCCCTTATGTGTCCGTCAGCCCGTCTGGCACAGTAATTTTTGTCAAAAACGATTTAATTTAGAAAATTGTAATAAAGCATTTTAACCCTCATATATATCACTAATACTCAAAAACATTTATAAGGAAAGTTTGGGGAGGGGTAGACTGGCAACATATTAAATTAAAATTTTTCTTTTAAATTCTTTTTTAATTTAGCATTAAATTTCAAATAAAATTGAGAATTTAATTGGCTGCCAGTTTTCCCTAACAAAATTTATTACAATTTTTGACATTTACGATAATTTATGCCATCTTACTTCATTATATTAGGTATATTAAATATTTATTGCACTACTGGTAACTCATGATAAATGAAATAATTTCACTTCAAATTAGGTAAAAAACCCTCGATGTGCGAAATAAATTCGTCCTTTGTCGCTTTCCTATTAAAATATTTTTTTTAATAAATATTAAAATTGCTTTTTTTGCTCTTCAATAATTCTGAGTGGAAATTTATTTATATGATTTGAAATCACATGTTAATTTACGTAATATTTTGAGATAAGTCATTTCCTAATCATTACTACGTGTAAATAACTAATATATTTAACTAATAATGTGGTATAATCTAGTGGTGTGATAATTAATATATTTGTAAAATGGATATTCCCATAATAAAACCTTAATGATCCTAAATCGATTTAAATTTTCTTGACTTTAAAATATATGAGGAAAATTAATATATAAAAAATTGTCAAATATAGCAAAACAAATAATATTTATTTTAGTAGTTAATAAAAAAATAGAACTGAATGTTTGACAATATTTTCACACTGATAATTTGGATGCCAACATATCACTGCGCGAATATACGATTATCTCGTAATTATCTCGCTTGCGAGTTCATTTCGTTTATAATTTTCTCTTTTAAATTTTTTTTTGGCCCACACTGGAGTTTTCTTTACCAGTTTTATTTTCGTTAAGTAGTCTTTAACTTTTAATAATGCTTTCAAGAGCAGACAATAAATTATGTTTCAATTATTAATATGCGTATCGTTAATTAAAAAATTACGAATTAATTACGATTCCCTAACACAAACGTGGTATAGAATGCTCACGTGCAGTTTTATAGTTACTTACTGGTTTTGTTTAACTCAAGCGTATTTGCTAAAATAATAATTATAATGGTGTTAATTGTGTCATATAAAAAGGATACAATATTATTAAAAATCAATTGTTTAATGAATACTTTGCTGCCTTTCTATCATATTCTCAAGCTACAAATAGCTCATAATTGAACATGCTTTGAAAAAAATCAACGTTACTTTAGACAATGTCCCGATAAATAGAAATTTACTTGCACTTAAACCAATTGCTTTGAAATTAAAAATCAATGCAAAAAGCCACAAGCTTCTGAAAACTAAAGACAAGGGATATTATATATATATATATATATATATATATATATATATATATATATATATATATATATCAATACATTTGGGAAAGTTTAAACTTTTTTAATCCCTACTTCTCTTTTTTTACACCATCTTTATCTATAACTTACCGCCATCTGGCAGGTCACATTATGTCACAATCGCTCATATTTCGTGTCTTAGGGCATGCAAAATTGACAAGGTATTTTTGGAAGTTTTCCATATTGTCAATATTTTTTATTTTGTAAATGATTACTTAATTCGTTATCCAGTTTTGATGCTATTTCTGACGAGCATCTTTTGCTTTACGTAATTTGAAAATATTATGGAGAAAATAACTCAATTCCGCTGACAACTTGGTTTGTTGGCACCTCAATCCAATAAATCTTTGCATCCGCCATAGAGTTTTGCGGAAGCAACTCCTGATAAGTAAGTCCCTTGACATTTCACCTGCTACCCAGAAATATCTTTCCCATATTCTGTGCAGATTTGGGCACTGAAACTTTACTTGTCCTGTACTAAATCGTCGGTGTTGATGTGTGTGAATAATTTATGTAGTCCACTTATCATCACTATTTATTAATTACTTCAACTAATTTAAGTAAGCTTTTCCCATTGCCTAACTGCTTTAATTAAGTGTTGAAATTCTTATTTGTCCTGCACTAAATCAAGTATGCAATTAACACAAATAGTCTACTTTATATCACTAGTTACTAATTGTTTCCGAAAATTTAAGTTAAATTTTAATGTCAATAATGGCGATGTAACTCATAAAGCACGAGTTAGTACTTAAAATCAATTTTAAATTTAAATAATAAGATATATTCACATATATATATATATATATATATATATATATATATATATATATATATATATGTATATATGTATATATCTTATTATGAAATGATATACAATAGTGTCCTTCAATAAAGTGTATAAAAAACTGTGCTAAGTCGCGTTATTTGCACCGTTTCATTCAGTTGATAACTTGTCATGTACGTTGATCCAGATTGCGTAATAAAAATATGTTTGAATTACATTACCAGAATTTAAAACAGATGGCATATAATACCATCAATTTGAACTAGCTTTTTTTTGCATATTTTTGGTATTTATTGACTAAATAGTGCCATTTTAAAGGAGCCATTTGATGTCATAACTTTGTCTGACTTGGTAATGATATGTTCTGACCTTTTCTTTGTTAATGTTAAATTTTCTTTGCTTTGGTTTTTGAAACTCATGATTAGGAGAGCGCAGGAAAATGAGAAACCATACAAGATGCAGTTAGCATATTGAAATCAGACACAGAATTTTTAAATTTTCACATTACGCAAAATGACGTTTTGACATATTCATCTAAAATAAAAGTCAGTCAAATAAGGCAATTTAGAGACGATCACCGAATACAGGGAAAAATTTCAACCCAAATAGCACTTATTGCAGTTGAAATAATTAAGCTACCTTACTCGGGCTGATTTTCAATCTATTAGTGACACATCCAAGTTTTGCCAATTTGTCTAATTATTGTAATTGCCTTTTATTATTAAATTGAGTTTAAATTTACTTTTTTCATTAATTCATCTAAACTCCAAGTAATTTAAATATTGAGAAATCAATATATACGCTAAAAACCGAGAACTTGCTTGTTTTAAATTCGGTAAAAAATGAATATTTAATTGCTGATATAAAAACTAAATTGTCTAAACAGTTTAAAATGAAGGGCATAGGTAAAGTAAAAAATTATATTGGAATAGAAATTGCATATAATTATAATCAAAATAACATTCTAAAGTTAAGTCAAAAATCTTATATTGAGTCTTTAGCTAAACGTT
Source organism: Druceiella hillmani (assembly GCA_039881145.1). NCBI lineage: Eukaryota > Metazoa > Arthropoda > Insecta > Lepidoptera > Hepialidae > Druceiella > Druceiella hillmani. The sequence goes on from JAYKKI010000014.1 coordinate 11,475,679, forward strand.
ATGATATTGAAAGTTCAAAATTGTTTAAAACCCCTATGGAAATAAATTTAAAATTGGAACAATCTGATATTAATGAAAAAAAAATTTAATTGGTGCACTCTTGTATATTAATTCAGGCATCAGATCAGATATTTGTTACAGTGTAAATTATTTGAGCAGATTTCAAAACTGTTATAATGAGACACATTTCAAATATGCTCTGAGAATTTTAAAGTATTTGTATTTGACAAGAGATCTTAAATTAATATATTGTAATAATATTAATGCTGATATTTTGGATTGTTATGTGGATGCCGATTGGGCAGGAGATATTTTGCATAGAAAGTCTACTACAGGATTTGTTATCAGATTATTTGGAAATATCATTTATTGGAAATTAAAGAAACAAGGTAATGTAACAAAGTCTTCTACATTTACTGAATATGTTGCGTTATCAGAAGCGGTAATAGAATTAAAATTTCTTATTTGTTTATTGAATGATGTTTTTACTAAAATTTGTAAACTAGCTAAAATTTATGAAGACAATTCAGGCCCTGTAGCTATTTCTAAATATGGAAATTTTACAAAGAATTCTAAGCATATCGAAGTTCACTATCATTTTATATATGAGAATCTTAACTAAGGCAATATTGATGTTGTAAAAATAGAGTCCGAAAATAATATTGCAGATATATTTACTAAAGCGTTGGGAAATGTTAAATTCATTAAATTCACAGAAATGTTAAATTTAAAAGAGTAAAATTAAGTGTCAAGTTAATAGAGACTATTGTAAGTGTTTATAAATGTTTGTTGTTACTTTTATGTTGGCAACACTGCTCTCTCTCTCTCAGCTTTGCAAAGAAAATGGCGGATTACTGTTAAGATGTGTAATTGTGTATTAAGGTTTTATAATAATAAATAAGAAGTTAAACATATAAAAGTATTTCTAATTCAATAAAATAACAAAATTAATTACACAAAATATTATTTGTTTACTTAATATTCAAAGTATATTTGTTAGAATCAACAAAGTAGGAAAAAATATGACCTACGGTTATGCAACAATTATGAGTATTATTTTAATTCGTTACTTAAATGTGATCTTGCTATGTCGTGATTCTTATATAAGTATTATGTTGTTATGAATTAGAACTTAATTTCTTTTGTTTATCAATTTTTTAGCTTTAATACCTTTTATTTAATAACATGTTCTATTTTTTTAATGTTATGAAATTAAATAAAAGGTACGATAAATACAAAAAAAACATTGAATGTTAATTTCACTATTCCAACACAGAAACAAAGGACTGTTACTCGCTTCTTGAATGATATAATTTTTTTTTCCTTCGAATAAAATTAATAGAGTATTACTTTATTTTCATATATTAAAATGTATGATAATTTTCAAATGTTAACTGGAAATGAAAATAATCAGGATGGAAATCCTGCTTCTTCTCTACAACTTTGTTGTTTTAATTTGCAAAAGAAATAAAATGTTTTTGAAAATAAGTAATTTCTTGGAGAAATCCGAGATTGTAAAATCGTTTAAAAAATTGAAAAGAATAAAGTCGTTCCGTTCTATGAACAATTGAACAACGTCCAAAAATATATAAAAAATACAAACTAATCTAAATCACGCCTTTGTTCTAATATTTCAAAAAGCAATTTATCTGGTATGGCCCCACTAACGTACTATCCTAGCAGCAGTTCACTTAAACTTTTGCTATTCCCCTACAAACCTCGCGATACTAGTAATATTTAGAATATCATTCTCTTGGTCTTGTCATTTTTAGTCATAATTAGCTAAACAAATTAATTCGTGAGTACCCGCAGAATTAATTATAAGTTATAATAAAGTTGAAAGGGATGATAATCGTATTATCGGGGCGTACTCTCCGATACTGTAGCGTCTTCCCATTATGTCTGATAAATTGAAGGGATAAGTTATTAGAAGGCCTGCGTATCAACCTTAATTTAATAAGACTTACTTAGGCATCTGATTAAATGAAGGCTTACTTAAGCGTCTGATAAAAAGCGTTGTGTCCAAAACACAATTCATATTCACCCTTTAGAACTATGTTTTGTACACTGTTTGTTTAGTGCATAAATTCCTGACATAAATACTCAATAACTGTATCAGAATTTAATGTATTTTTATCTGCAAGTAGATTTTTGGGCATAATGGTTAGATTGATCTAATCAATAAATTAAGAACTCTTTTAAAAGTAATAATCATTTATTAATCTTAGGGTTAGAGCTTCCGAAATTCCTCAAGTTAAAACCAAAGTATAATTATAATCGAAGTTTTTTGCGTAAGTCAATTTTTATTTTTAATGTCAAACCTTATTATAGAATAAACGTTAATATTGGTCTAAAATATTATTGGCGTCTTGGTGTAGAAATATTAGAAAATATTATTTTGTTTTTAATATTCAATAAACTTATTTTTATATATTCAATAAATTGTTTTTAACAACAATAATAAATAAAAAACAACTTATTTTCTTTTTAACCACAAAACATGGGAATGTTTACTTATTGACAATCTTATTATATTTTTATGAAAATAATTCTTCGTTAATTTCACATTAATTTTTTGGTTTATGTAAGTGCATATGGATTTTCAGGATGTATTTTCCAACTAACAATATCCATTGTAAATAAATTCACAAAATGAAATTATTTATAATATCATAACACAAGCTGGCAATGAATAATATTAATTTGTTACTGTAGTTCGTTACGATAGATGTAAGAAACTGTATGTTGATTACGGTGCGTGATAAGTTGGCGAGAACTTGCCTGCAGGTTTCCGGTTCCAAAGGTTCTGTAGCAACAAAGGATTTTTTTTTGACTATTTGACAAACAATATAGATTCTATCTACATCCATCCAGTAGATAAGTAATTAATGTTAAGTAATATTTATATTTTGAAAATAAATAAGATTTTCCTTTTGAATCATTAAATTTACTTGCTAATTTTATTTATTAAATCCTGTATTCAATAAATGTAAATGTCTAAGAAGTAGGATATATAAGCATTCGACATTATTGGAATACTTGTCACAAATAACGAAATTATCCATATAAAGTTGTGGGTTCATTTTACCCGTTGGCACTTCGATGTGCGGAATCGGCACAAACTTGCGTTTCATTCTTCCTTCCTCCAATGTACGACACCAAATACGAAATGTAAATTTTTGTAATATGTATTATATATATTGCAATATATCTAGTCAATGTAGTAGTGACAATTGGAAACGTCAGTTACGGTAATTATAGTATTTTAAATATGATAAAATCTAATAACAGCCAAAAAAAAGTTTTATTCTCACAAATTTTGTATGATCTGTGAGATGAAAAACTACTTTTTCTTAAGAGTTTATAGTAGAACCATTGGTACTTTTATTTCAGTATAGTTGAATTACTAGTAGTGTGATTTCATATAAACTTTGCACATATCATTAGAAATTTGCTCCGAAAATTGTTACGTTTTATTCCTCTTGACTACTATTTCATCAAAGATTCCCTGATTTTACAATTGTTATATGTACTAAACCGTTGAGATCGAGACTTTCCTAACAAGTCTTAAAGAATATTGCCCGTTTTAGTCAGAATGGGCATTAAATTTACAATTATTTTATCAATTTCATTCCAACTTTTGTTAAATTAGCCTTTCATTAAGTGTATAATTATAAATTAATTCAGAACTGTAAATGGTTGAAATGTAGATTAAGTATTTTTGACATTAACTAACTTAAAGACACGGAAGTTCAAATATATTTATAATCATAGAGGTGAGGTATATTTTTGTACTATTTTGGGGTTTGCTAAATATTTATTACACAAGAAATTTAAAAAAATTATAAAACATGAAATAATTTTGAGAAGTTACTCGTCACAAATAAAAGAGAAATTATATTTTGGCAGCACACTCTAATTCTTATTGCACTTTCAAGAGTTCGATTTTCAAAAAATCTACAGTTACAGTTTCTTTTAAAGATTTCTTGACCATATTTCCACACTCTCCTCATTACTCTTAGATAAACTACATTAAGATCGAGTATACAATTATTTAAACATGGTATTTTTTGTATATAATCTGTTATTTGAATTATATCTGTTATCTGCCATAAGCTTGACTAATGAGATTGAACGGCGGTCAGTTTACCTTCTTTCTGCATCCGGTACATTTGTTTCGGTAAATAGTTTAACTTAATACTATTTGTTTGTTATGTTTTTATAATATTTGTTTTACTATCTCTAATATACCAATATCGTAATAAAGTTATATTTAACCATAAAGTATTTAATTTTACTTAGGAGACTATGTATACTTAAATATCAAGTGAAAAATTGCTGAATAGCTTCTAGGTCGTACTCCCGCTGGGAGTATATTAAAGTATCCGTCCGCAAACTCGTAAATTTAATACCTGCTGCGCTCTAGATCCAGGATAAATTGACAGGGTGAAACCTGATACTGGAGTAGATAATTGACGGTAACATGTCATTGCGTAACTGCCCAAGATGACAGCTATTGTTACGTTTTCTTAATTATATTTAATAACACTGAGGGAATTTTAATATTTCAGATCAATATTATATATATATATATATATATATATATATATATATATATATATATATATATATAATGAATTGAAGAACAAAATATTTTATCGGGGTACTTTAATTACTTATGCTTGGTAAGACTTCCAAATATTCCAGAACAATATATGGAAAAAAAACAAAGCAAAAAAGGTTGTGCCGTGGTGTGTTAGGTTGACCAAAAGACATACGGTCTTTGACCGCGCAGTGCACCGCAGGGACCCGGATTCGATTTCCGGCCGCTGGTCGACCAGTAAATAAATAAATAAATAATAACTAAATAAATAACAATTTCAAATAAGAAGTTGTTCAAATAAGGAAATGTCTTAATAATTTATTACAATTTATGTCTATCTAATAAAAAAAACAATTATGAAAATAATTTTTTATGTGGGTAAAATCGTTTCTTATAAACTAATCACTAAAACAATTTATGACAAATCTTAGTGTTGAATGATTAACTTTACGAACGGTTCCTTTCCTGTATGGAATTTAAATTATTAATCGCATTAATGATTTAAAATCAATAAAAATATCCTGTGCTATATTTTTATTACTAATATATAAAGTTAAGAAAATAATGATGTTAGTAATAATTAATGTTTTATATCCTTTATTCTCACATAATATTAGACCCCTACTGAATTTTAAATATTTAATAAAATAGTGTATAAACAAAGTTTTTGTACACACAGCCAACTTAGCAAAATTATTAGGTAATGCTCGGTTACAAATAATATTTTGTGTTGCTGTAAACGAGGTCAGGGTTTTAATATTTTCAGCCAGAGACGAGGTGTTTAGGTTTAAACGCAAACAATTTACTTCAAAATATATTTCGTCGTCACTATAAATAAATAATAAAGTTCAAATTCCAAGATCAATGAAAACAACTTAAGGTTAAATTTTGCTTGCGGTTATGTTTTGACATCCTAGTGTATATTGCGTACGGTATAACCACCAGTGCACCAGTAACTACAAAGTTCCCACGTCTCTATATAAAATTTAGATATTGCTCAATCACATTAATTCGTACACACGGAAAAATTAATTCCTTGGAAAACTTCCTTCGTCTAACTTGCCAAAACCTACTGAATTTTGTTTGTTTGATCGTTGGCTTGTAATTCTAAGATCATTGTCCATATAATTTATGTACACCTTAAAAAGTCATTTAAATATATTATAGATACAATCAATTACACATCATTAATTTATCCGATATCCAATACTATCAAGCAATATACTATCGAACAATTCCTGTGCAACAAACTCTCACTACGAAAACCTTTATTTTAAGTCGCATAATACTAAACGCGCGCTAGTTCTAAATACCTAAGACACGCCGCACATCCTATTTTCCAACCCCATACTTATATCACCCCAAAAAGACTACGGTATCACGAAACAAAGTTGTACACCTATCAATTAACTCGATACATCGGGGCAGGTGTACGTTATTCATACCAGACATCGCATATTACATACTTTTTCATTCATTTGGTATTTGTATAGTTTAAATAAAAGGCGGATCATGTAATAAATCCTAGCTAGGAAGGCTCTGGCGCTTATGAAGTTATTGTGGTAGTTGTGTGTGGATAATGAATGGATTACTGAATCCGTAAACTGCAGCAACTTCATGGTCTAGATGAAATATTGTTAATTGTATTATTACAGTAAAATGTTATATACAAAAGGGAACGAAAAGATTACTTGAAACTATATTTTTATACAGATGTTAAAGTTTCCACATATCACAGAGATATTACAAATTACCGTTAGAATAAAATAAACTTTACCTATTTATCAAGGTATAACCTATCTTTTAAGATTCAACGACAAAGGAACACAATGCAATATCGGTATAAATTTTTAACAATTCCGTTTTGTGGAGGATAATATAGATGATGATAAATGACAATTTCCTTTAGGTATTCAAGGTATTAACTCGATTTAGCCACTCTCAAAATTCTGTATCCTTTCAACAGAAGCTTAATATTATCAGATATTATAAAATATAAAAACCAAAACAAATCTCAGGTTTGACTACAACAAAACCTCAGAACTAACCGTCATATAATACAATTATTCGTTCTGTTGTTTCTAGATGATATTATAGATAAGCAGGTTTATGATAATTCTTACAGTATGGATGCGCATGTCACTCAAGCAGAAATGTATAAATTAATTCGGCATCCTATAGTGCTTTTAGAAAGAGTTTTTTAGAGCACTTTAGCTTGAAGATTATCCAATAATCTATGGTTAATACATAAATACACTTTTCTAGTATTCCGATTAATTCCTCTTTGATTGTAATGTAAGGAAAATCACGTTTATCTGCGTCGAATATTCTCAGTGCATATCCTATACTCTATTTAATGTTTTTTAAATTTATTTTTCTAGTTTATCATTGATATAGCTAATGTTCGGCAATATTAGGCTTATTTGAAACATTTATTACATGATGATTCAAGAGATCAAGAGAGGACTCTAAATAACTGACAAAAACATATAAAAACTTGTAGCGCTCAAAACTAATTAATGTGTATTAGTATGCGTATTTTATTATTTAGCTTATTTTGTATAAATACAACATATTATTTTTAGACAGACTATTTAGTAGACATTTAGGTGCCTGAATTCAAACGCAAAGTCTTTAAATTACCATTTAATGCTGACAAAAATATTTTTATATGAATTTATTTAGTAAATTTCTCGTTCAGAATTTTATGCTCAACTCGACAATGAGGTCGACAACCCAACAAACAAATAAATCGTATACTTTATAAGCGCCCGCGCAATCGCAGCACACAACGGTAATAACCGATTTTCAAACTTTATTTTCATTGAAATGTCATAAACGAACCTTCTATCAACAATGTTATTCTTCTTTTATTATCAAAATACTATTCTTATACAGACAACGTAGAAGCCTGTACGGGATGCGATCGAGCGCGATGGAAAGATGGATAGTTTATTTTTAGATTTCTAATTTATAGGTCTAAAAACATTTAAAGCATTCATTTTTGTTTCATTTTTAGCTACCTTTTGTTGTTGTTAATGGACACAAATTCGGACGGTGAAAGATAAAATATAGTGAAATTCAATGATTTTTAATGTCGTTCAAGAGCACATTAATCTTCAATGTATGTTCTGAAAAAATTAATTATTTGAACTTTTATACTTAATATCGTTAGGAACAACATTAATTACGTATGAAAACGTGGACAAGTTCAAAACTAGACGCTTAATTTTAGAGGTTTTACAGATCACTTTTGCTAGCTAATTGGGAGACACTAATACGACGGAGATGCTGGTAGAAATAAGTCAAATAAAAATCTTTTTGAGAACCATTAATAAGGATTGAATTAGATGACTTATATCACTTTGATATTCTTTGATATCTCAAGAAGTATGATTACTGATTTATTTTACAGTACCCAGTGTACAAGCGAATATTTAATTTAACACATGAGTACATTAAATAGTCCGCAATATACTTGATTCACTAAGTTACTTAAAAATGAAATTCAGACCAATTCTATTTTAATGCGTGTGAATTATTTGTTATTAAATGCTATGATATACTAAGACTAGATTAATTGGTAAAATTTACTCTAAAAGGAAAACGTCTAAAGGGAAACGGAATTGCTCGTACTAGAGTATTCAAAATATTAACGACGCACGGTATACGAAATTACAGTTTTAAATGACATGATCTGGGTAAACGCCTAGGTATGAACTTTAAGCTGGTAAGTGTTTATAAATACATAATGTAGGCCAAGTGTTAAAAACAGAGAAAATGTTAATAATAATTTAACATCACTAACACTATAAATTAAATTATTTAAATGATAATATCCATATTATAAAATATTCTATATAAATATTTCACAAACAAATTTATATTATTAAGGAAAAATAATTTAAAGCTGTTTAATTAATGAAATGGCGATTTAAATTTTAAGCAACATTTATAAAATAATTTCAAATATTTGTGCTTTTTTATTTCACTTTTTTTTTCATTAACGATATTTTTTATGATCGAACTATATTATTTTCAGCTTGTATCTCTGAATCTAATAACTTTTATATTTCTGGGGAAACTTTGATAAATTTTGTATGAATTGTATGCCATTTATCGTTGCCATGTTTTATAAAAAAGAATCTCGAACGAGATGAGAATAGCTGTATCAGAGTGTGAAATATTGACCGTCATCGTTGCTTCTTAACATATTTCGATAGGAAATACACTAAATTAAAAAAAATTTATTCCCAAGAGCCAATTCGCAAAATTAATAATTTTTATTTTGATCTATGAATAAGGCTTGATGACGTTTTCTGATAGGAGAACATTGAAAATCATCATATGGATTTCACGCTACACAACGGTTATGTCAAGAACCATACTTCCTTCCACATTACCAATTTCAAGAGTTCACAGTTTGTTTTCAATTTTGCCCTTTCGCTCAATGAGAATATGTGTATTTTATAATGTACCTTAATTTAAAATTTTTTCATGTAATTTTATTCCCATATATATTCTTTAAAAATAAAATCATTACAAAATATACGCAAATTTTAAATTAATTTTAGCAATTTTTTGTAGGAATTGAAGAAAATAATATCCTTTAAAAGATTGTGGCAAATTAAATTATTTCAGTTAAAAACAATTGTTCATTACTTGAAACACTTAAGTAAAACGCAAACTATGTTCGGTCATGCAAAAAATTATATAATATGGCTTTATTCCAAAGTTTCAAAAAGCAATCACTCTCGTACAGCTTCACAACTGCATTATCTTCGTAGCGATAAACCAAAATATTTTCTGTTTCCAAAAAAAACTTCTTGATTATTCTTATATAGACAACTAGTCTCACAGTGTTATACTACCATAATCAGCTTCGTGAATTAATTCGTATGTTCGCTAGATTAATTACAAGCTATAAAAAAGTCGAAAGGGATGATAATTGTATTGTTAGAGCATATAGTCCGAAAGTATCGGGTCTTTCATTATCTACATTTGATGAATTGAAGTAGTTAAGTGATTTACAGGTCTGCGTGTCAACATTAATTTATTTATATTTACTTGAGGTTATAAAATATTAAGCCATCTCTCAAGGGTGTATCTCTGTGATGTTCTCGAAAAAGATTTTATTTTGTATAGTAAAACTTGTTCAGCTCCTGAATGTATTTCCGAAATAATTAATTAATTACTGCTTCAGAAATGAATATGTGTATATTATTAGACAGAACAAAAACTTAAGCTAAAAGTGTAAGGTCGATAATTAAGGAAATGGTTTGATCTAATGACCACGAAAATAAATACTGTTGAAAACAACTAATTATGCGTGCTACTACTCCCTGACTACTTCGCCTAAAATACATATATTTATATGCAGCAGACGGCAATGTATTAATTTATAAATTCTAATCCTAATGATATTTTAGCCATGTATAGACTATGCCTATATCTATAATTAAAGTATTAATAACTAATGTAAACATGATAAAAATGTATTAACCAGGAAATTATAACTTCCACCTTATACCAAATGAAAATTCGATGTAAGACTCTTTTAATGGTAATTCGATTTTTAATTTAAATGTTACAGGATAATTATAGAAGTAACTTTTACATTCGTTTAAATTCTTAATATCTATTGTGACGAATAATTCTGTATTTCATTGTGACGCGGGGGTATGAAAAAACACTGTAGGGTATTTAATAGTCGCTGCAACAAATATTTATTAACTCAATAGTAAAGCGTAGAGTAATAAACAAAAAAGCAACTTACTTTACTCTAAGTAACAGAAGAATGAGATGTTTCATTTATATCTACAGCGATCATCTTATTCTTATCTTCTTCAAAAGAAGTGCTTCATTATTTCCATGAAACGAAAATAACGTAGTCAAAGGAATAAATATCGAATCATTAACTTTATAGAGGGTTCGTTTCCTGTATCAAAACTAACTTAATAATTACGACCATTATTTAAAGTGGATAAAAATATCCTGAGCATAAAATAACTAATATCTCAACTTTAAATTATAGCGGATTTTTATATCCACAATTTTTACTTAATATTAATTGGGTACTGAAATTAGCATTAATTTAAAATTTTTAAAATTTAAAAATATTGTCTGACAAATGAGGTCTTTTAGTTTTGAATACATAAAATTTCAGACAAAATACCATTCGAGTTATATTTTACTCATAGTTATATGAATTGAATGAAAAAATATACTCATTAAATTTACCGAAGACATATTGAAGTTTCTTTGCTTTTTCCTGGCTTGTAACTATGAGTTTATTTTGATAAAAATTCTTTACGACGTACAATAACCTTTTTAATCATTAGCGATTACTCCTACATACCATCAATTATAAAGAAAAATATTTTTACGATATCCAAAACTAATCATGCAAGACACTTTTCTACGCAAAGAACTAAACACCGACATTGGATAGAAAACAATGCCCATTCGGTAATAAATCTTCATAACAAAACGTTAATGACAATTGGAACACAAAACATATTTTTGCATTATGGCGACTGATACAAAACAAACCGCGTCACGTTGTTTAATGCGGATACACGCCGAACATTCTCTCATCCAAACCCGTAACTTACAGCACCACACATAACTACGGTCTTGTAAGATCAATGTGTACTTATAAATTAAATCAACATATCACGGTATCGTAATATTCATCGGCAATTATAGGCTGTAACATCTTATATTACAGACTTTTACATGAATTTCTTGTTGGTGTTGTGAATGCAATAGCACTCAAATTCGGCGCTTGCGAATTTATTGTGGCAATCGTGATTGCATTAATAAATTAGCTACTGAAACCGGGCTACCGAGTGAATTGCGGTATCCTTACAGTCTAAATGGAAAATTATTAATATTATGATAAATACCTATTATGTACAGAATGGATCGAAAATATTATTTGATGCGATACATTTCAGATAAAGGTAGAATTTCTATGTATTACGGAAATATTACAAGTGAGCGGTAGAAAATTTCCATTTTCATCTTTTCATGAAAATGTCTACTTTAAAAGAAGCACCAACAAAAGAAAGAAATATAATTGGCGTGCATGTTTCTTAGCACTTCATCAATCGAATTTTTAATACCATGAGTGTAAATTCGCTTCAAATATTATTATGTGTGCTTTGAATACATACATCTTAGTATATTGTCATATATCAAAAATGTATTACAAATAATGAAACAAAACTTTAGTTTAACTATAACCGTACATCAAAACTATAAATTAACATCCAGACGGCACTAGAGATACACGAGCCTGAGATTAGTCTCGCAATAGAATGTGTGTCGCTCGCGCAGAAATGTATTACTTAAGCCAGTACGTCCATATTACTCATAGTAAGATCTTTGCTTTAAAGTACTTTAGCTTAACGATTGTCCTGTTGTCTATTAGTAGCAAATAAATACTCTCTTGTGGTATTATTATTCCCCTTTTACTTTTTGATAACCACAACGAAGTTCAGTTCTATAATAATCTTCGTACGCAATATTTACTACATTTAGAGCTTTTCAAATTATTATATTTATTTCATCTTTACCTGAATGAAACAAAACCATTTTTTGCACATGACAACTTGCATCTAAACTAAAGTAAAGTTCATCATCTTTGCCGGATATAAATACTTTCCTACTCTACGAGTAATGACATTCCCAAAATTCTTTTTAACTCCGCAATGAGCAACTTTTTCTGCTTACGAGCTGAGTTCTCGCCACATTTAGTCAATAAAATTAATGATAGTTATTGGAATTTCTGTGTTTTTCTGTCTTATTCGTTATTGTTAGTTAAAGTACTTAATATTTATCTACAAACCATATCTAAAAAAATATTTTATTTCAGAGAGTTTTTTATAAAGTTTATCATGAATTTATATTTATTATTTAAATAGAATTTATAACTTAATTACCAAGATTTATAAGTAGAATGTTGAATTTCATTTGTACTGGCCATGATTTTTTTAAAATTTGAATGCATTAAACTCCCACAGTTTGTTAAATTCAAAAATAATACAAATTGTATCCTCTCATTGAATTTTGTATTGACATATATTTTGATATTAAATACAAAATAAATCATCATTAACATCAAATAAATAAAAAAATTTATATTCTCTCCAAAATAAATATTTTGAAAAGAAAAAACAAATTTTATTTGAAATTTCCTTTGGCAGTTCTTTTTTAACATTGTACATTTTCTCAATAAGGAATATTGTACATTTTCTCAACATTATCCTTCTAACTAAATTTTATTTTTTATCGGCTTATATCTTAGGGTTATAACTTTTGAACCATTATATACAGATTTGCATTGTAAATTATTTCATCGTGATTCATACGGGTTGATTGGAAATGTTAAAAATAAAATATAAATATAAATAAAATTCACAAAAGTTGAAATTATTATAGATTTTAATTCATCGCTAATATTCAGCGCTATGTTTTAAAAAACATATATTTACTATCCTAGCAATAGAATGTTTTACAAAATATAAAGTACATATAATAAGAGCTGTATTCTGTACGAAGGGATCAAAATATTGACTATCAGCATGGTGGTTTTTGTGTACAACTTTAAATTTACAGCTTAAATGGTAACACGCAACATTCAACTGTAAATGAAAAGATGTACACAAAAAGAACAAACGCAAAGAGCTAATCATATTTAATTCCTTTAAAAGTATTTCTAAACCGATCTCTAATTTATCCTTCTATTTGCGACCACAGTTTATGCCATTATCTGACAACAAAAGGCATAAAGTTTAGTCATATATATTTATATATATACTTCTGAGATATATGTTTTAAAATGATTTTCTGTTTATCTCACTTTTTTGTTTTTAAAATCACACATTTTCACAATATAATGAACTAAAAGACATAGTCTTAAAAGTTCCTACAAAACGTTAATCTTATCCAAAATGAGCCTTTTTTCCAAAACCTCAAGAGGCAATTACACTCCTAATGCTCCACCACTGTATTATACTCTGTGTTCTATTAAAACTTTCTCAGCCCTTTGGCAAATGGTCTTTATATTCGTAATGAAATTTAGACGGCTTCTGTAGTATCGTTTTCAGCTATAATTAGTTTCGTGAATTAATTTGTGTGTACGTGCTGGATTAATTATAAGCTTTAACAAAATTGGAACCAATGAAAATCGTATTGTTGTGTCGTAACGTCCGAAAGCGTCACGTCTTTCTATTATCTCTACTAAATTTAAGATGGTAAGTTATTAACAGGGCTGCGTGACAATATCAATTTAATTATATTTGTTCGGCCATCTCTCCAGGGACGATGCTACCGACTTCTAGACAATGCTTCCATCAGAAACTTTTTATTGTTTAATAAAACTTGTTAGGTTTATGCCTAAATTTCTGACAAAATTACTTTAAAACGGTATCAAAAATCTATCTATCTTTTACATAAGTACGTATATAATTGAAAAAGTATGACGTTGAAAATTTCTCGAAAACTTTGGCATAATAGTCTCAAGAAGGACTACAAACATTATTAATTATATGTAACATTGCTCTCTGCCACGTCACCCATAAGGATAATTATTATGTGGCAAGGAGATAATTTTTAATTCTCCTTTTAAAGAGGTTTTAATCTATATGGCATTTATGTCTATATTTAAAATAATAATGGGTCATTTGAAAGCAATAACAATTTATCAAAGAAAGAATTGGAGCTTAAATTGAAATCGAGGAAACATAGCATCTTCTGTGTGATTCAAAATTTTAGTACCTTAATAATACATCACATGATAATAAGAAAACTTACTCTAGTTTAATTTTAAGAAAAAATGAGAAACTTTACTTACTTCCATTTTAAATTTTACTTACATCTAAAAAACCCTTTTATTTCTCTCTTTTTTAGAATTATTCCTCATTAATTCAATTTTGGCTTCCGTAAACGCTTATGAACTTTCAGGATATATTTTTCGCTTTGCAACACCCATCTTGATATACGAACGAAATAAAATTATAACTTGACAACAAAAAATAACAACCGATAATATTTATTTGTTACAATAATTGGTCATTAGTGAAGTAAGAAACTCCATTTTGATTACTATTCTTGCAAGGCTGGCGAGAACTTGTCTGCGCGCTACCGCGCGTACGTGTTTTATAGCTGAAAAAAGGTTTCATCTGGAATTTTTGTGAAATAATGTAGACAAGCATTTAATTTTAGGTTCGTTGGCGCTGACTCTCTAACCTCCTGATAGTGTTAAAAGTTCAAGGACTTCGATCTTTCAATCATTAAATTTATTAAATTATAATTAATTATATGTTAAATATTTACATAATAAACATTAAATATTTCCGTAGTCATTTCGTTTTGACTTTCGAAGTTTTTTTATTCTCATGTGAGATTATATTAAATATTGCGATATTGTAATTCTACGGTATGATATTTTTGATATTATCGAAATATTACTGTGGGCGTCTGTTATTACTGAATATTTTCTTATTTTGGAAAAGTGAAGCTATAATTAATAAAATACGATTTCTGAAAAAAGGAGGTTCGGTGTCCAACATTGCTGCAGTTATTTTTGTTGAAACTGGAATCGTCAAAAATATGTTAAATTAAATGAAATAGCCCTCTTTAACCCCTTAATTTTTTTTTCAAGTAGGATATAAATGGTTTTATATTATTTAAAAACGTTTCTCAATTAACAGATCTAACGATGGAAATTCATGAGTTCATTTTAAGCGTGCAGACTTAACTACATCCTGTAGTGATGATTCAAATCGTACGTATGCGTAGAATTTATACGACTACCAGTTCAGACACGAACATATGAATTGCTACTTTTCAAAATACCGAATACAGAATCACATTTCGTATGTTCCTAATTATGATCTGCTACACAGGCGCGCTGGCCATTTGGTCATACTAGGTCATACTACTATTACAAGAGAAGCACGATAGGATAATGTGACTGAAATATATAGTTGTATCTGCTCAGTTTTACTATTCTAGTAATGGAAAGAAATTTGGAGAAATGACAAACTATATTAGCATCCATACGAAAGAATTAAATAGGCTTATGCTTTAGGAAAAAATCGATAAAGTTTTCTAATATGACTAGATACTAATAAATAAATGGATTCGACAATATACGAAATGTTAAGACGAATACTAACGAATATTGGTTCG
Source organism: Druceiella hillmani (assembly GCA_039881145.1). Taxonomy (NCBI): domain Eukaryota; kingdom Metazoa; phylum Arthropoda; class Insecta; order Lepidoptera; family Hepialidae; genus Druceiella; species Druceiella hillmani. Next base: position 11,491,481 of record JAYKKI010000014.1, read on the forward strand.
GTTTTCAATATCGACCGATCGAGTACTTCGGGTAGTATCGACTTGGTCGTGCGTTTATGCGAATTATTGTTCATACGATCGACACGGGAATAAGTTTCATTGTAATAATTTTTAATTATACTTTCATTAAATCTTTTAGTTTATTTTTTTAAATATGTAAATTTAAGTATATGATTTTCAGTTTAACTACAGCTAATAGAAATTAGTGGTTAATTTGGATAAATCTAATTTCGATTATTTGGTTAAAATTTGTTAACGAAAAATTATTTCTGCTCCGAAAACTGGACAGAAGAGAGGTACTGTTTTGTTCTTTTTTGTGTAGTCCGTAATGACAAAAATAAAATTAAGTGAGATTCATGTAAAACCGTTTTATCCATAAAGCGTGGTGCAATATAAATATTAAAAAACATTTTAACTCCAAGCATCCTACTTCTTAGCAAGGGTTGAAAACGGAGATGCTCACGTAGCTTTGGTAGATAATTCTGCATTACCTTCAGAACCAAATGAAATTGAACCTGCATCCAGTACTTTTGCTTAAAATCATGTAACAGACATTCGATTCTTATTACTTCTGGTACATTTATGTCTATGATAGAGATATAGTAGTAAAGATATAGTAAGTAAGCCGTCAATAGTAAAAAACCACAAACATCCTGTTTCTTCTTTTTTAAACAGACAGAATTTCGTTAACAGACAGAAAATAGTAAATGAAAAAAATTTCTATATAATAATGAAAGATTTGTAAACATATACCATTGTAGAAGATAAGGTTTTATATATTTATTAAAATATTGAGAAACAACCTTTCAAATACCAAAACGAGCCATTTTTAGTAAAACCATGGTTCAGTAAAAATACGATGATGCTCTAAATTAAATGAAAATAAAATGCTAAAAGCAAAATCATAGTTACGACCTATTGTTGGACTTCTTGTGCGGTCGAAAGGTTTTTTGGTCTTCTCCAAAGTTTTAAATACAATGACCACAATACGGGTGAAAATTTGGCGGGTGAATTGAAGCGAGTCGCGATTGAGTGGGGCGTTGAAAAAAAATTAAACGCTATAATAATAGATAATGCTGCTAATATGGTAGCATCAGTTTGTTTGACAGATTGGGAACATTTACCGTTTTTTGCACATACCATAAACGTAAATGTGCAAAACAGCATAAAACGTCTTACGCCAATAATTAATATAGTTAAGAGCATTATTGAGTACTTTCATCGGAGTGGTATTGCATTTGAAAAACTGATGTCATTACAAAGCAGATGTCCCCAGACGAAATAAAATTGAAACTTATTAATGATATTGTCACTCGCAAGAATCCAACGTTTTATATGCTCCAAAGGATCTTGTAATTAGAGCAACCTGTCGAAGCAGTACTCGGGGTACTCCATTCACCAGTTGACATACTAACTGTGACGGAATGGGAAGCCTTGCCTGATATATGCTTGCTTTAACCATTCGACCAAATTACGGTAGAAATGAGTTCTAAAAAGCAAGTTACTATATCAAAAATATCATTATATCGCAAGGTCTAATCACGGCATTAAATAAAATTGCTATAAAAGTAAAGACGCGGGTGGCCCAAGAATTAATTATAAGTTGTTATCTGCTTTACATCCTAAATTTCACCGTGTAAGCCATCATTCCACATATTCTAAGGCATCATTCATAGATCCTAGATTTAAAAAGATTGCTTTCACATAACAGGAAGCATTGAACAGAGAGAAAGAATGCATAGGGAATGATAATATAATTTTGTGTTCAGATAATGAGATTAACGTGTCTTCAACTTCTTATGAACTCACAGTATTAACAGAGACTATGGGTGATATGATGTGGCCACAAATGGTTATTAGGGTGGCTACTGTGATAGCAACATTTACTTCAAATGCCATAATTAGTTCGAGATAATTTGGCGAGGAGCCCATCTTTAACATCACAGAAAATTCAATCAATTGGTGGAAAAACAACACTTGCAAAAAGAAATATATAATATGATATATCAAATTATTACAATATTAATTACTTATGAAATTTTAAGAAGAGATAAAAACGGTACATTAAATTATTACAATAATAATTACTAATAAAATATTAAATCACTACTATTCACAGATGAAATTTACGATACAATGTTAATTTCTCCAATATCCAATACCAAACACTTTTCCGTATGAAGAATAAACAAACAGATTGCCCAGCCGCGTACTGAACAATGATTGATCTCTAATAAACTCCTATTAGGAAAACGGTAATCACAAAACCGAACACAAAAAGTATTGTCGCGTCACAGCAGCTGGCACAAAACTAACCGCATCCCATTATCTAATGCTGAAGACACACCACACATTCCCTTATCCAAACCCCTATACAGCACTGCAATACAACTACGGTCTTGTAAGACAAAGCCACATTAATTAAGTCGATACATAACACAGGTGTGTGCGTTAATCATCACAAACATCTCCTATTACAGCATCTTACACTGGTTTCGTGTTTTGTGTTCTTCGTTTAAAAGACGGGACAATAAATAGGCTCCTAGTTGCAGAGGCTTAGGCGTTTGTTAATTTATTGTGGTGATTGTATCAAATTATCTTGGTAACGAATATATTATTTAGTCCATGCGGTTAAGTGAACTGCGGTATCTGTATTGATGAAATATTGTTAATTTTTTTATTACAGTCATTAACACAATGTGAAGCGATATATTTTATATACAAATCACATAGGTATTATACGTGAGTCGAAAAAAAATCTAATTTTATATATTTATCGAAATTCCTCTTTAAAAGAATCATCTACGAATGAATCATATAATCAAATAGATGATGGCAAAATGGGAAATTTGATCCAGGCATTTAAACATCCTGATTTAAACACTTAAAATTTAATTTTTTTTGTCTTATGACATTGTAAGTAATAAATAAAATGAAAATATATCTACAGTTTCACTATAACAACAAGTAAAAAAAAACCAATAAATCTATTCAATCTAACCTGTCTGTTAAATATTCTTATATTTTTGAATACATAGTTCTATAAAGTGACACTATAGATTCATAAATAAAATAGTGTTCCCGTAATATGATTGCGTATGTCATTCGTGCTGAAATGTAGTATTAGACGTCCTATTGCACTCAAAGTAACATCCTCGTTTTATATACTTTAATATGACGATAGTCTTGTAATCTATTACTAGCGAAAAATAATTTTCTATGGTTTTCGCAACAATCCATGTTTGATTTCAAGTTAATATAAAGTTATTATAAAGTTGACAAAATAATTACTAACCAATACTAGGGACATCTGAAAGGATCACGTCTCAGAATCACCAACTTCTTTTATACTTTTCTATTAAATTTGTATTTGATATTTATTTTCGTCATTATAACAATGTTATATTTATTAAATGATATTAAATTTGATTAAGTTTTAGGAAATTTGAAGAAAGGGAACGGCAAGGAGGAAAAAAATATTTGGCAACGTTATGTGTCTATCAGCTGCCAGCACCAGTCACTTGTGACTACAATTTTATAATAATTATATTCTTAGACAAATTAAGTAGCAGTACTATTTGACCTCTTTCGGAATATAAATTTAAGTGAAGGACAGATTAAACTATAGATAAAAAGCTAGCTTAATAAAACTATGCGACTCTTTTGAGACATTTTAAAATTCCGAAAAAATAATCGCTTAATTAACACTCTATCAAAAATCAAATATATGTTGACTTATTTGAACTAACGAAACTGAGAAACCGAACCTTTATTATACGATGGGTAATATACCGATATTATATTGAGGTGAATATTAGACGATTGACAATTTTTGAGGCCAATTACGATATTTATATATTGGATAATTTACTCTTTTGGAAAAAAGGATGTAATGTTCCGATTAAAAGAATAGTAATAAGTTTTCTCCAAAATAAATTTTTAGTATATGGCAAAAAATATTTCAAAATTATTTATTTTTGAAATTAAATATTTGTGAATTTACAAAATACACTTTTGGGTATTTCAGCGTAAAATTGGAAATTCATGCATATATTTGTTTTCAATAATATTTCGTTGTTTATTTCGATAAAAAGAGCCAAAATTTTTTCTGGAATTATCAATGATAATAATAATAACATCGTGTAAGTTACTATTATTTAGTTTATAAAAATTTTCTCCCATCCATGTCATTGCTAATATTGCCGAAAGTGATTTGAAAAGTAAAGCACTTGTATCCAAATCCAAAGCACAAATAGATGACTATAAGTATAATTTGATGAAGACAGATGACAGATGTACGAAATGTACAGGGATTGAAAGTAAATGATTTGTGATAGTAATTGAAACTTCCACTCGGTTGTCTATACGCACTATTCAAAGAAAAAATCCTTAAAATTAAACTTTTCATTCCTTAAATAAATGGGTATACGGTAAAGAGCAACACTGTTACACCACTCGATTATCTATGAGCAATAATCCAAACTAAAAATCCTTTAAATTAAACTTTTAATTCCTTAAATAAATGGATATACGATAAAGAGCAACACGGTTACATCACTCAATTGTATATTTGCAATAATTCAAAGAAAAAATCCTCAAAGTAAAACTTTGAATTCCTTCAATAAATGAAGATACGGTAAAGAGCAAAAGGGTTACAAAAATACATGAATCCAAATTATTAAACTAATACAAATAATCAACTTTCCTCCTCATTTCATACTGTACACTCAACTCGATCTACGGATAAGGTCGACAACTCGACAAACAAATAAATCTCACACTTTACACAAGCGGCTGCGCAATCGCAATACATAACACCAATAAACAGTTTTCCAACTTTATTTTAATTAAAAATTTATAAGCGGAACTTCTATCAACAATGTTATGAATTATATTAATATATTATTGGTACATGAACAACGTAGAAGTTCTAGCAATGTGCCCGTGGGTGAATAATTTGTATTCCACTTCCATATGAGGTCGTGAAAAATTTTATAATTTTTCTTTTTCATTTTCAATCATATTTTATTTTCATTTAAGGGTAGCGTACCATATTTTAATAGGATTACACGAATTTGCAAGTTTATATTCGGTAATCGTTTAATTAAAAAGTTTTGTAACACTGACCTGTAAACCAATGGTACAAAGTTTATGTGGCACAGTTAAATCATTGTTACGTAAACAAAGTGTAACTGCTTCGCATTTCCTCAAAAGTGTTCAAGTTATCGAATGGATTGTTAAGTGTTATTGTGAACCCACAATAACAGTGAACCCACAATATAACCATATAATAGGGACATTTCCGGACGGGCAAATTTGTAATTAAAATGTGTGGCTCCGGGCTTATTTTTTTGTTGATTTCATTTCGCCAATAGTAATGATTTAATAGATTCATTGGTCTGCTCCGCGTTACAAAGAAATTTAAAACAATGCCTAACTTCTGACAACGCTTAAGTGATTATTGAATACTTTTGCGTAAAATATTATTAATAGTCTAACACTTAAATTTACGTAACACTTAATAACAAATACATAATTTTTCGTACGCGACTGATTATCCAATAGCATTTATTATTGTGTTACCTTTACAAAGCTGTTTTTAAATCCCGATTTCTGCATGTTCTTAGATGCAACATATAATTTGTGTGTTGACCTGACGACTGTGTGTTGATTGTTGATGTTTGTGTGTTGATGTACAACAGTTTTTTATTGTCTTTAAATTTTATGATTTCTTTTAATTTTCTACAACATTTTATTTATATTTCGTTAGAAGTAAAAAAATTATAACGAAAAAAAAAATATTTTTTTTGTAATGGGAGGTCCATGTGAGAATTTTCCACATCGTTTTATTTTTGATTTAATGTTGAATAATTAATTATATCAGACTTATTTACCTGAATCTAAATTTGAGCAATTTAATAAGTAGGAATAGTGTAAATATATCTATATAGTAATAGTGTAAATATTATTAAATACGGCAGTGAAAATTGGTATTTAAAAAAAAATTACTAACTTGAATAAACTAAAGTTTTGTCGTTATTAATTTTTATTTAGTCACAATCTTAAAGTATCTCAAGCTACGATTATACTGATTTCTTCAGAACTTAAATTGTTTTTATACTTATATAATTTTCTTTCTATCTGCGTTCTTTGAAATATATAAAAAAAATACTGGGAAAATGAACTTTCAAATTATTTAAATAAATTAATAAAATAACGATTAACGATTTGAGCGCAGTTTTTGGAAAATTTAAAGTAAGGATTGTTTTTGTCTTATATTTTAATTTTCTATATAGCGATCGGATTTCATTCATATCCACATATAACTCTTGGTTTAATAACATTTGAACCAATATATTCGGACTTCAATCTTAAGTTAAAATTATTTGCATAGTTCATAGCCATTACGATTAAATATAATGATAAAAATGAAATATAAATGCAAAGAAAATTTAAGTCAATGGGGTAAAAAGATTTGTTGAAAATTTTATATGATTTTTCTGCGTTTTGTTGATAGTCGCTATGTTTTACAATTCAACTGAGATGGAAAGATATGTATTAGGAAGAATGCGAAATACTTTCCGTCATCATTATTGCTTACAAAATTTTAGAGACGAATGTCAAAGTACAAAAGAACCATATATATAAAGATATAATCATATTTAATTCCTTTAAAAGTGTTTTTAAAGGATCTGTCATTGTTCATTCTATCTATTAGCAAATATTTACGATATTTTCCCGAAATAAAACATTGATAAATTGTGACACAGCTTTGATGCTACACGTTAGTCCTCTCTATACCCATATTGCTTTAAGTGGTTTTGTTTGAAGATTCCACATTTTATTTTAAATTTCGCCGCTTCTCTTAAATATATGGTTCGCCGCCTCTCTTAACCATTTTATTACTCTTTTGCCTATTTTCTTTTGTGTCAAGTGTTTTCATATTACATTATTAAAAACTTGAATCTCAACACATAAGTTACTAACACGTATTTCTACATGATTTGTTAATGACTTATTTACTTGGAAGGTGTTTATATTTGTTTTTAAAATACTCATAACTCGTTTAAACGTAAAGTAGAATTAGGACTTTAAAATTCACAAAATTAACAACGAGGTAAGACAGTATTTCTACGTGATTCAATCATAATAATATAAAATATCATTACAAAATATGCAGATAATTAAATATCACAACAAAATTATAGATTAACTCTATATTCAAAACAATCTAAAAGAACAAAGTTTTAGCACTTTCACTTCCTGGACAATACATTGTGAAGAATTAACAAAATTTCATTTATGTTCTTTTAAGCTACGAAAGAATGAAATCTTTTATTTACATCTATAACAACCATCCTAGCCTACTTTTATTGTGAAAATAATTCCTCATTAATTCCATATTATATGCTCAACTGATTCTTACATGTTTCTAAAAATAAATTTTCATTGATTCAATACACAACCGTTTGTTTTGATAAGTTATTGTTTTGATAAGTTATAACATCCATTATAATATACTTATGAAATAAAACGTTTAAAAAATACGTTTAAACGTTAAAAAATAAAACGCTTTGTAATATGATAATGAATATTAGCAATCGATAATTTTTATTTGTTACAGTAATCCATTACCATGGAGGTAAATAACTGCACGTTGATTACTGTGCGTGCAAAGCTGGTGAGAAATTTCCTGAGCACTATTGCGCACGTGACTTCTATTTAATGATAAGTTCATAAGTATCAAGCTTACTGATAGCTCGAAACGTTTAAGGAATTTGTTTACCTTTCATCCTTTTATTTATTAAATTAAAATCATTTGCTCTCAAAGTTTTCGGGCTCATTTCATGTTGTTTGTTAAACTTTTTATGGACGCATCAAGTTTTATTGCATTTTGCGTTTTTGTTGTTATAGAGTACAGTATTTGCACTATTAATAAATTTAAACAAACAGTTATTTTGGATTAATATAAACTACTACTTCATTAATAAAACACGATTCCTGAAAAAGTAGGAATCGCCGTATACGGTATCGGTACTGCCGCAATTACTTTCGTGAATACTTAAATGGTAAATAATATGTTTGAATTGAATAAAAGTTATTACTAAAACATGTTATGTATAAAGGCGAAAGATTTATTCGTATTGAAAGGAAACGTGTTATGTAAATAATGGAAAAAAATATCGCCTAAATCGATACATTTTCTACAGATAGAGAATTTCCACGATTCACAGAAACACACAATATTGGGCCACCACACAATATCCGGTTTCATCTAATCATCAAAATATCTAACTTTAAAGAAACAGCGACAAAACAACGTCATGTAACCTCCGTGAACTGTTTTAGCATTTAGTTGTATGATTAATAATTAATAATAAAAATGATGAAAAATGAGAAATTTGATTTACGTCTTTTTAATTGTGACTTCGATATATAAAATTTAAAAAACAATTATGCATTATTTTGAAAGGCTACGTTTCATGATATTTTCAATTATTATAAAAAAATAGCTGTAATGACCTGACAATACTAATAATTACCTAATAAAACTATTCGTTCTGATTTCCTTAAATGTCATTTCAGATTCATAAACCTAACATTATACCCCTAGTGCAGACTTCTGTGTCTCTCGTATAATAATGAAACCTTTAATATTCAGCATGCTATTGTGCTCGTTGTAATAATCATTTTCCAGAGTCCTTTCATTTGACGATTGTTATATAACATGCTTCTAAATTGGAATAAGATTAATTATTTGTACAATATACTTTCCTTAAATTCTTCTGTACTCAATTTTAAAACCTTTTTTTGTTCACCATCTGAGTTCATGTCGCGAGAAATTTCCACCATACCAGTTAGACAACAAAACTGACAAAATATTTGTCATTAATATTATGGGATGATGTAAGGACCATATCAAGGAATAAAATCTTACAATTGGAGGCGTGTTTTATGCTTCACTCTTAAAGTATTGTTTTGGATCAAATTCTTTTCATAATTATAAAAAAAAAATTTCCTTTTTCTCAAGTCTAATATTGGTCCAATTATATTATTTTTTCTATAATTATAAGCTCTAATAGAATTTATTTAAACACAAGTTACATAGAATCCACGGATTCTCCTAATGTGAAAGGGAACGAAAATAGGAAGAACTTAATTTAATATCGTTGTTCTTCCAAAAGAATTGTGACCATGGTTTTACGAACATATAATTAAAAAAATTATTTCTTACCATTCTAAATGTATTTGTGTGTCGCAGATAAGCAGAGTAGACCGAAGTTGACGTCACTTCTTGATTATATATATTGAATGCAAGCGGCATCGTCATACACTTGGTAAGTGAAAAATATGATTTTCGATTACAATCACTTCATTTCTTCTAATTTTTTTTGTATGAATGAAGAAATTTTGTAAAAAGACTTATTTGGGTACCGTAAATCAAAAGAAAAAAAGAAACCCTTATGGGATCGCTTCGTTGTTCGTTTGTCTGTCTGTCTGTCTGTCTAAAAAAATTCAAATACATCTAGGTTAAAAAATTAAGCTTCTAAGTCAACAAAATAAAAAATGCGGCTATTTAAGCCGTGTATTTTGACACTAGCAAATTAATCAAAACGTATAGTGCATTTCCCGTTGACCTAGGGCCATGAAATTTGGCAAGAAGCAAAATTTTACTACACAAGTAAACGAAAGATCAGAAAATTGTTAATTTGTAGTTATATATAACATTTTTTTAAATAAGCGCCTGTGATAGATACAGCAGGCAATTTATGTTCCTTAAAAAATTGTAATTTCTCAAACAGTGTATAGGAATATTAAGTGCCATTAAATATGCATAAATACCTATCTTAGATTCGACGTTTTGCTAATTGTAGCAATTACTTTTTTAAATATTCCCAATTTCATTTCATCTGGATCTGGATCTTTCATCTGGAATATTTAATAACAAATTTCATTACGCAGAAGCTTCCTGTGAAATCTAATAAACTTTTACCGTCTAATAGGAGATATTCTATTGTTACATTTGAATAGTAACTATCAAATATTTTCATATTTTATCAGCTGGTTTTCAATTTCCAAATTCCACGAATGGCTTGTAATGGGTAATAAGCCATTCGGAGCCTGCATACCATATTACTGTAAGCCAAACGAATAATGTCGTAAGGCGATAAGCGTTGTAATACGATAACCTATATTGAAGCATTCGATAACTACATAGGTTTCATTAATTTGATTACCTTGGTATTAATGTCCAAGAGAAGAAAAATATAAATATATATATATATATATATATATATATATATATATATATATATATATATATGTATATATATGTATATATGTATATGTGTGTATATATATATATATATATATATATATATATATATATATATATATATATATATATGTTCCATTAAATGATCATTACCAATTGTTTTAAACAAAATGCCTAAACCACGATTTTAAATAAATGCAATTAACATTTTCCGTTTTATATATTTATTATAACTTTATCGTTTACGATTTGAGATCACGGGTTAATTGAACTTGAATTCATATATTTATTACGAATTGAATTAATCGCTTATATCATATAGGTTAATTGTTGCTTGACACAATGATACTAATGACACTTTCCAATGCAAATGAAATGACATAATTTCCCACATGATTGATTGTAAAATATTATAAGAAAGTACAATAATAATATTGTATAGTATGATAATATATGTTCCTAACAAAAATAAATTATGGCAAAGCAATGGTTTTGAAAATTCAGAAGAAAAATATGTCAATAATGAAACATTGAAAATACCAAAGATGACAAAATTGGGCCTGAATTATTTAATAAATGTGTTTAGATCAAGATGTTATTGTGTCGTAATTTGGGAATGTAAAAAGAATGAATATTTATAAACAGATAACATGTCTTCACAATTCAATAAAACTTGTTCCATGACGCAGATTTAGGTCATGTACACCTTGAGTAAATTCATATTTTATGCTAAATATTTAGCAACTGATAATTTACTCGAGGCTGCCAATTATGATTTTTGTCAGTCAATCTTTAAAGAATTTTACCTATAAAAAAATGAAGATAACATGACCAGATTTAAAAACAATATCTATTAAATTTTATTTAAAGAAAAATAACGCAAACAAAACTCTAAATACCTCAAAATAAAGTGTGCAAAAATATTTTCTTTAAAAAATTTTACAAAAATTGTTGGATCACACGTCATCACAATCACTATTTTAAAGTTCGGATTGGTACTTTAAATTTAATCGAGATTCAGTAAAGAGGAACATGCTCATAAAAATGTATTAAAGCGTATTTATTAAATAAATACAAATAACCATTTTCTTTTAATTTAGCAACTCGCGCAGAATTTTAATCCCAACACGACGATAAGGTCGACAACTAAACAAAACTATTAATCTCAATCTACACACGGCTTCCGCAACCATCGCAAAACAAAATGACAATGACTAGCGTTCCAACTTTACTTTAATTATAAAGTTATGAGTGAAACGTCTATCAATAATGGTATAATTTGTTAATTTGTAGTTATATACGTCAGCATAAATTTTTCCGTAAATTAATTCTTTTAGCGTAAAATTATCTGTAAGTAAGTGAATACAAATTACGCAGATGAGATTTTGTGAAATTTCTCAATATTTCTAATTTATAATTTATAAACTGAATTTAATAAAGAAGTTTACGCCAAAATATTTTTTCATCATAAGAATGCATCTTTCTTACATGCAACAAATTATTTCTGAGTTAATTTAAAGTGGGATCCTGCTTTAAATAACAAATATTCGTCAATAAAAGGCTTCCACAAAATTTCCGCGTGAACGGAATAAATTAACATACCGCGGTAAATTCAAATAACACCCCAGCCCCGATATCAAATCTTGGAAAAGTAAATTTTACGAATTTCGATTTCGTGAAATACATATGGAATCGACGGTAAGGTCAACGTCAGGTATTTAAGCCGAAACTCCTTTGTAGACCACGTTTCTAACTCTCTGTTTAAAGAAATATGTACAAACAGGCTGCTGGTAGAGCTTAATCTCATAAAGCTGTCCTTGTGAGAAGTATAGCCGTATTAGGTAATTTTGATTATGTTCGATATCACGAGAAGTGTAATTATTGACAATTATATATAGCTTAGTGTAACAAATGAATACTATAAATTTCTGTATTATATAATTTACTTCATAACTTATTAAAAGACAAATTTCGGACACGTCTGTTGCATCACGTTTACACTGTTTCTTTTTTTTGATAGTCCTCTTATCTTGATTTATTTAATGTTTCGTTTGAATTAAGTACGGAAAGGAAAATTAATTGATGTAAATTATGCAGAAACTAAAACATTCCAAGATAACCAATGAATAAATATAGAACACAGAGTTTTATCTTGAGGCTTGGTGTACAAAATTAAATGTTTAAATAACATATGAGATGGGTGAACACAAGTGTTAAGATTAAGCGCATGAGCTACGATTACGTGATGTGGGTTAGGTGTAGAAACGAGAGGTAATTGTAATAATTTGATATTAATAATATAATTTTACATAACTTAATTAAATATCATCAGAATTTATTCATTTATAATAAAAGTACCACAGTCTATACCAACTGGTATTTGTAATTGTAAATATGACTGAAACTATATATTAACTAAAATTAATTTCTCTATGCATTTAGCTATAAAGCTTTAAAGCGTACTTATCATTTCTCTCAAACCATTTAAAAATATTAATGTTATTTTAAATATATTTCTATTTCATTGACAAACATTCTTAGAAATTAATATACAAGTGTTGTTCATTTAGGAAATACGTTACAGTTTCTTGTGTATTCCTGTTTTGAGAGGGAATTCGTAAATATAGATCCAAAATCTTGACTATTTTCTACAGTGTTATAACTAAATTAAAAAATATATATTTAATCAGACACTTAATATACAATACGTTTCAAGAAATGTTGTTGAATCTAACCTAGGATTTGAGTATTAATAATTCGTGCAATGGTAATCGAAATTACTCAAACTTCCGGAAATCGAGAAGTGAAAAATATTATAAAATTAGAATAATTTGGATAAACTAAAATTTTATTGATTTGTATCTCTTTTTTTTTTTAAAGAAAGATCTGAAAGGGTTTCAGGGAAAGTTTATCCCTTTGCATTTAGAATAAAGTACCATAAGTATTTTATTATACATGTATATATATATATATATATATATATATATATATATATGTATGTATATGTATATATATATATAAATATATATATGTATATATATATATATATATATATAAATATATATATATATATATATATATAAATATATATATATAATAGATAATCACACAAAAATCCATACTACATTAATGATAAAATCAATGGAAGTATAAACAATACATTAAATATTTTCGTTATCATTTTTTTATTTTGAATCAAAATTTAAATAAATGTTTAATGAAGGATAATAAATTCTTATAAAAATACAAGTTAATTCAATCGTTTAAAAGAATGTAGGTAATGTAATAATTCCCGCCATTGAACACTCGAAGAAAGTCCTAAATGATCTTTCAGAACGCAAATTTATCCAAACAAAGCCTTTGGTCCAAAACTACAAGAAGCGGTCATTCTCCGGTTCCACTACTGCATTACTCTCGCAAAGATCCACTAAAACTTTCTCAATCCCCAAGCAAAACTCCTTGATAATCCTAATAATGTTTAGACAACCAGTCTCTCTATGTTATCGCTTTTAACATAATTAGCTTCGTGAATTAATTAGTTTGTACTCTCTGGATTAATTATAAGCTATAACAAAGTTGAAAGGGATGATAATCGTATTGCCGTGTTGGCGCGACATTAAGCGTCGCGTATTTCTATTATCTCTGATAAACTGACGAAACTTAGTATTAACAGGCCTGCGTGTCGACAGGCTGTAATGTGCAATTAGATTTACTTAGGTTTATAGAGATGTTCTTGAGTAAGACTTCATTTTGTTCCTTTGTACTGGTTCAGTTTATGCATATATTTTTAATATTATTTCTTAACAACTGTGTCAGGAATGTCTTCATGCATATCTACCAGTAGAGCAAAAATGTTAGTTAAAAGATTAAAGTTGAAATGATTTGGCCCAATGGTTAAGAAGATAAAATATCATTAGAAGCAATTAATCATATGTGATATTACTCTTTAGCATTCCAATCTATAATGAACATTCGTGTATGGTAGAAGGCAAAGAATTAATTTATAATTTTTGCTGTTATATATTATTAACATAGATAATGTTTATGAATAAAACAATAATTAAAAATTTGGACCAAACTAAAACTTATTAATCCTTGAATTAACCTTTGCGAAATTTATTGAATTAGAATCGAGATAAGGAAATATTTTCTGCATAATTAAATTTTTAATGTAAATATAATAAATATAATGAATTTACAAATTACATCTATATATTAGCTGGAATTCTTATTATCTATAGTTGCGGACGTTACCAACGTGGGAATACAAGAAACATTGAATGTTTTTTAGTAATGAATAGAACAAATACACATAATCTAAATAATAAAGCAAAAGGCAATAAGCAAAAAACAACTTACTTTATTTTAAGCTTCAGAAGGATCAAAACATTATATATATATATATATATATATATATATATATATATATATATATATATATATATATATATATATATATGGTATACCACTACCAAGTATTTGAACATAATAGGAGTATGAAGATAGAATAAATTTGTTTAAAGTTAAATATGATTCTAAACCCCAAGAAATACAAGCCTTTTTACAATTTTTTTAAAAATCCCACAATATTATTTTCGTCGGATAAAGCCCTAGACTATTGATTCATAATTATATTCAAGTTTTAGCACATAATCGCTTATGCATTAAAATTTCTAATATAAATGATTTTTTAGTATTTTAATTATAAATGTTAATAGGTTAATATTTGCTTAGCGATCATATCGTTGTTCATAACCCATCCTAACACCACATAGACCTCAGTACGATATAAATAAAATCTTCTATTTGAGTCTTTACTGACTAGGGTGATCCAAAGCAATCTATATTTGAATTATAAACAGTTTCGGTTGCAATATAAGAGATATATTTGGTTACATACATCTAACATATCAATATCTCAATAAAATATACTTACATTTAACCATAAACTAATCCATTCTAATTTTACTCTAACAATTGCAATGAGTACTCATATTAAGTGATAATTTACTGACTAAATTTAGGTCACTTTGCAATTAAGGAATCCGTGTAATCCTCCGAAAACTAGTTAATATAATACCCTCTGAAATCTGTAGAATTTTAATTTCAATAAAGAAATTTAAATTTTACTAAATACCTTCCGATCCACTCCGTGCATAAAAATCATAATTGCTCTGTTTTGAATTAGAGTGAATTATTATGAAGAGCACACTAAATTATTATAATCTTTGTACATGGAATTAATAATCTTGGATTAGAAAAATTGTAATAGCATTTAAATTCTTATACTTTTTTCATTACTTTCAATGTTTTGCAGAATAATTTATAGAAAGATAGATTCAAATAAAAACTAAAATGATAAGTAATACTTCATGAAATCATATTTCTACCTTGTGCAAATAACGTCTAACAAACGATTTTATCTTATCATTTATATAATAAAACCGTTTGTTAAAAACAAGTCTCCAACGCAAAATAAACTTAATTTAGTAAAATTTATACGATAAAAATATTGTGTGCAATAATTTAATAATATTTATAGTTCAGAAAAGTAAAATTTTAGTAAAAGTGGGCATTTTACCTTCTTCATTTTTGTCTAATATTAATTGCGTGATGAAATTTCAAGCATTTACCAAACATGTATAATATCAAAATTTTATTCGAAGATATTCGGTTTGTTAGTCATATTATATTATGAATGAAAATTATTTACTTTAAATGAGTGTGTGCCTATTACTCTTCCACCTGTTTGAAATTATGTTTAAATCCCAATCATTCGCTGGAATATTTGAGAACAAGTTCATATAAACGTATTTACACTATCTTCCTCGACGTAAATCGTACTAATTTTAGTGTAAGAGTTCTAGTTTTTGAGACATTTTAAACTACCCGAATTTAGAGAGTTGGTACATATTTATTCAGTTGTATTCACTATAATTGTGAATTTTCTCATAATTGATACAAAGTCTGCGAAGAGGAGATCTTACTTAAACGACCCAGCGATTTTTTGTGTTATTTCTGGTGAATACGCAGTTATGTCTATTGATCTGTACATAGTACCGTAATTTGATCCCGTTGTTTAAACTCCCTATTTTAACTATCCTGGAGTAAGTATATGCAATCAAGAGAAGCCATGGGTAAAAACACTGTATGCCAACATTGTGTTGCGCCTGAACAACAGTGATTAAATGGGAAAATATTTGCTATCAAATTCAAGACAACAATAATTTGGCGGGAATCCTGTAGGAATCATCATGATTGTTATTATTGTGTGAAAATGATTACTGGTATAAACTTGGAAAACCCAAAACAAGTAGTCATATTCGACGTTGCTTTCTCCTCAGCGACCTCTTCCACACTTTGGTGAGTCACTAATGCCGGTATCATCGACATCATCGACTTACTATAAACAAGAAAACATGGAAACTGAAGCAAAAAAACATGATTCTGGCTATGACTTCACATCTAGTTAAGTAACAAACCCTCAACCATTTAATTAAAATAAGTTAAACTACTTAGTAAGGGATTAAAATTTTTCGAAAGAGTCTTTTGAAATTTTGGCTGTCGTCTCACAAAAAACAAATATATAAAATATACTCACATCATATGCAAAAATTATATTATACGCATATTCCCGAAAAAGATTTGCTGTCATATTATGCCACAGAAAAGAATTTAGTTTATTCTAAAGACGTTTGAGGTCTTGTACAAAAATATGAATCAAGTAATTGGCGTTTTTATCGTTAGCAATTAGAAAAATTTGAAGCGTGTATTGTTGTGTAACGCATAATAAATATAATTCGGTACCACTCACGGTTCTATGAAAGAAAAATATAGAAATTCTCTACTGTTGAAAAAATTAAAGTAAAAAGATCATAGCGATGATATTCATATAGTTTTGGAAATGGTCAATTTCCTTTAAGGGCAACGAACAAGTTATACTAAATATCCATGTTTCATATATTTGTGGGACAACCGCAATATTGTCATCGAGAAAGTCACTAGTTGATGGTAAACAAAGTGTAATAAATCTAACTTTGTTGAATCGAAACTGAATTATAATACCACCGTTTCATCTTAAACTCTGCATAATAAAACAAATTCGTCAGGCCCTTAACAAAGATGGTGAATATTTGATTTAAAAGCCGAAAAAAAAATTTCTGGAATGACCACAAGAAACAAAACAGCCGATAAAATTAAACATCTGAATCAAAATCGAAATTCTGTTGAATCTATGAACGAACTTGAAAAGAGAAGTTAGAAATTTTTTATTTTGATAATCTAAAATTTTCTTGGGAATCACAATTTTTACGATTACTACAGCACATGTTGTTCAATTTGAGTGATCTAGGGTGTAACATAGGTATTGAAGTTCATTATTTACAGATTGAAAAAATTTACTAGAATATTAAAGATATATAAGAAGAATGACACCAAGAAAGATGGGACAACCACATGAGTGCAGGTTACTGCTGAAATTTATAAAACTGGCTCCTTATTCTATAAAGTCATATAAAAAAGGATTTTGTCCTGATTCACAATAAATATTTAAAAACAAGGCGTATATAAAGTCATATCTTTGTAAGAGTTAATCCTGTGTTTAAGGTAAAAACTAGATCTGTCAGAAAAAAACTACCAGTGTTATCATAATAAGTATTCTTAATTTAACTGAAAATGAATAACAAAACACTGGAAATTTTTTCACTCTTAACCATACTAATCAACAAAGCTATTTTCCGTATAAAGAACTAATAACCGATATTGCCCATCGATTTGTAAAACAATCCCCGTTCTATAATAAACCCCCAGTTAAACTTTAATAATAAATGGAGCACAAAACAAATTGTCCTATTATACTACCTGGCACAAAACAAAATGTGTCCCATTGTTTAATGTTTTAAACATAGCGCAAACCTTTTTAATTAACCCCATAACATGCAATGCTGTAGTACAAATATAGTCTTATGGGACAAAATCATACACTTAAATAATTAAATAATTACATCACGACAGGTGTGCTCGTTATTCATATGGTGTTGAATTAAAAGACGGAGCAAGTAATAGACTCAAGCTAGCAAGGCTTCGGCGCTTGGAAGTTACTATAGTAATTATGGTTGATACTGTAAATATGATGCTGTAAATTTAGGAAGAACGGTTATTTCCTATAATGGTTTGCCATCAATAAACAGCCGTCTTCATTTAATGGTTCTCCAAGAAATATGTACCAAAATTATATGAACGCAAAAATCATTGTGCAAAATTTTGGGAAACAATCTATAATTGTTACAGTGAAACGCTATTCTGATTGGCTGAAAATTGTAAGCAATGTTGATCGAAATGAATTTGATAATTTCTATTTATAAATAAATGTGCATGTTTTCAAAGTTTAATTAAGATGATTATTTTATGCAATAGTATCGAAATAAATTTGTGATAAAGTTTAGAAAATTATTGATACAATGGAATTTAAAAAAGGTGATTTTCATATGAGAAAATCTTTATCACTTCATGTGAAAATAGTGAAAATTCTTGATACTGATAAAATTGTATCGGCATAAATTTCAGATATTCCAACATACTCCAAATTACAAGAATATATTGCAAAATATATGACGTCTGGACTTCTGGTATACTTACTCAAACTCTTGTATTTATGGGAGATAGAAAACGGGTAAAATACTTTCTGAAAATGATTATAAAGTCACACGAGTATCACTCAATTGAGATTTATTGTACATAGGGCGTGATAATGGTATTAGCGTTAATGTTCGAGGAAAATCGCTTGACAATCGCTATATTGTACGGTACAATCAATATTTATGTGCTAAATTTGATTGCTATTGTAACGTCTAAGTTGTATTATGGTTAAAAGTTTTAAATACATTTATATGTATTTAACAATCAACGAAGGATGTACTAATCCAATTACAAAATTAGGCAACAAAAGTACAAATGTGATTAAAGATATTCAGATTGAAGTGAACAATTTTTTGAAATTCCGTTATATCGGATAAACTGAAGCGTTATGACGTATTTATGAATTTCCGTTGCATTTTTTATTGCACACTAATGTCAAGCTTGATGTTTATTTACCACGTAGCCAGAAAGTTTTAGAATAGGACGAAAATGGAATGCAGTTGAACATGTTTAACAAACTAAATTATTATAATTTTTTGCATTTAATGATAATCTGCAAATATATATTCCCAATGTCTTCACAACAGTAGCTGATGAAAAAAATAGTAGTAGAAAGTGGTGATAAAATCATTACACGCATGTATACGGTGTCCTCAAAGAACGTAGAAGTTTTTTTTATTTATGTTGGCTCTTATTCCAAGTTGTTTACCTAAATTGGTGTTAGAACTTATAATGGAAATATTGACAAGACGTTTATTGAATCGTATTATTTGCATGATGTTGATTCAAATGACAAGGAATGGCGTGAATGTTTAAATGAAGCGAAAGGATTCATTTCGCCAAAAGAAACGCGCCATTTTTTGTTTGTTATTTCTGAACAAATACGCTAGGAAACACGTTAGCATTGTGAATTAAATTTAAAATATTTGTTTGCCAAGATTCATTAATAGTATTCAATGAGGATGTTCAAAATTTACTCTTACCTCAAGGTCTACGCATCCATCATGAAAGTAGCTGACCACTACTAAAAATTAAATATATTTTGAAAGATTATAATTTGACAGGTCATTCAATTGAATTACCTGTTCCAATGTTAATAACAAAGTTTATTGAAACATATATTTTAAATAGCATGCAAGGATATTTACATTTTAATATTTACATTTAAAACTTTATTTATATACATATATATATATATATATATATATATATATACCCTATTATATTGATTGCTAAGTTTTGACTGAAATCAAACGAAATACGCAAATTATGATTCCGCGTACAAACTTAACTCATTCAAGGTCCATTGAGTTCCAAAGACAAATCATTCGGAAATGTTGGGATTTCATTAAGGTAACTAGTTTTAACGCGAGGTCAGTTACATGACGCATCAAGTAAATTTTAATCTTTCGGCGGTTTGGCATTTTATATTTTTGAACAAAGCATATAAATTCATTTAGCGAATAAATACAATTTAAAATGCAGTTTTTAACAATTGAATATACTTAATTAAAATGCAGTTTTGAACCATTAAATCTACTTCATTACTATTCATTTCCTTCAAATGGATCATTCATCTTTATTATTTTTTCATGAGATCATTAATCCTTATTTATTTTTCTATATTATTCTACCATTTAATAGTTGAATTATTTTCCTTTAAAGAAGGTTATCAGATTATTCACACTTTTGACCTTTTCTGCTACATTTTTCACAATTATAGCGCCGAGGTAATTGTATGCAAATCTTAGCGCCTCATAACTTTAAGAATTTGTATACAAATAAATTGCAATTAATTATTTGCTCATTAGTTTTCAATTACAATTGGCCGAATTTAGACCATAGGTGATACTAGTTACGATAAAAAACTATAACACCTTAACCTTTGGGTCTGAATTCAAAAGAGGACAAAGTATGTCTTCTATGTATGATAACTTCATTGTCATACTAATGCATATATCCTGGAAGCAATATTCATTTTTGATATGTAGGAAAATATTTTTTTCCGTGATTATTAAAGGAAAACTTATATTTTCCTCTGACATAATCAAAACGGCCAAATGAATAAACTGAATAAACAGCTTAGCGATTACCGAACACCAATTTGGAAATTCACCTATCCTCGGCAAAACAAACCCCGCCATTATTTAATAGTAATAAAATGTGGCTGGAAATAAAACAAAAATAAATATCTGAAATGGAACTGCGAAAACAAACTATCCATCCCATCGACCAGTTTCCCACTCGCTCACATCCCGCAAGGGCTTCAGAGTTTTTTATCGCCCTACAACAATAATATCATGCTAATAAAACGTAAAATTACAACACTGTTGTTACACATTTTTCTTATAATTTTATAATGAATATAAAGTCGAAAAGCCAGTTATTTTCGTCGGGTTTTGCGATTGCGCGGTCACGTGTGTAAAATGTACGACTTATTTGATTGTTTTTAATCTTTATCCAGATAATCTTCACTGAATTATGAGGCTATAGTTGGCGATCAGTTTTCACATATGTTCTACTGAATAAAATATTGACGTCTCAAAACTGAACGCCACCTACACTTCACAGTTCAGTAATGATTTTAATTACCATACTTGTTTTATCAATTTTCTCCAACGTAGTTGGGTTTTAGTTTCTTAAAGTTTCGTTTGTACTTTACCTTTTTGTTAGTTTATTGTCATACATATACTTCGAAACGGGTGTGTATAGAACTCTGTATTTTCATTGTTTTTGCCAAACAGGGCTATTTTTTAGATTATTGCAGAAATGGCTGAAAGAAACTCATAATTATTTTTGAAGACCTGTCAAATGGCATCCTTTTCGATAATATACCCGATTTTTTCAATTCGGTTCTTTTATTGCAAGTCCGTCATAATTGTACGAGTGGAACTCACTCTACAAGGGTCCGTACATATTTATAAACTTTTGATGGTACATAGTATTCTTTTTAAACTATTTACAAAATATTAATTTTTGGAATAGAAATATATTGCCTACGATATCTTTTACACGCACATATTAAAAAAAAGTTATGTAATATAGTTAAATACAAATTAATGATTTTCGAACGGTTTCCTTTAAGCTCTAAGATCTTGCTTCTTGCAAATTTCATGATACTAGGTCAACGGGAAATATCCTAAAAGTCTTTTATTTTTTGCGAGTGTTAAAATATACGATATAAATGGAGGTATTTTTAGGCCTTTTTTGCGTTGACTTAAAAACTTAATTTTTTTAAAGCTCCAAGGGACCGTAGACCTAAGTTTTTACTCTCAATTTCAATATGATACCTCAGCGCGTTCCTGAGAAAAAGGGCCATTACTTACAGATAGACAGGCGGACAACGAAGCTATACTATAAGGGTTTCTTTTTTCGTTTTGAGATACGTCAGCCTATAAATAATAAACGTTCTCAAAGTAATAATTTGCGTGCCAACAAGAGGCACAATTTAATGAAATCTATCCTGAGAAAGTAAATTTATGTCATGGATAGATTAAGCTTTTAAAATGGAAGTAAGTTTAAAAGGCTGTAACTTATTTGGAACTGTTTTTGTTGATTTTAATAGTATATCGTGCTGAATACTTGACAAATTCTAATTCACATAAAGCTGTCAATTACAAAAAAAGAATGAGCATTCTTAAAAGAATAATTTGTGAAGCAATAAGGAGCATAATTTTATCAAATCTGTTCTGAGATGCTAAATTTACCTGAGCAATAGATTAAGCTCTTAATATAGAAGTAAGTTTTAAAAAACGAACTGAACGAACCATTGCTTGATTGTCTTACAATGAAAGTGGCATTGCTGAACTTTGGAGATAGGAAGGGCGAAATATTTTTAGCTATTTTGATTGCATATTGTGCTGAATATTTAACGAGTGCTAATCAACTGAAGGTTAATTATAAGAAGATAAAACAAATTCTTAACAGAATAATTTGTATGGCGACAAGGAGAAAAATTTCATAAAATCTATTCTGAGTACGTTAATTTTCGTCATGGTTAAATTAAGCTCCAAATATGGAAGTAAGGTTAAGATGCTACAACGTGTTTGAACCATTGTAAGGCACTGAAAAAAACATAAGTTGTGTAATAAAACTGAATTTTGATATAAGAAATCTGAAACATTACCAGCGACATCGATAATATGTCGTGATGAATATATAACGACTGATAATTTACTCGAAAGTGTTAATTGTTATTTAAATTAGTTTATGTATTTGTACCATTGATGCTTGGAGGAAAACTATTAAATAATCTAATAAGAAAAATATTAATTCAGTTTTATCTAGAGTGACAAAATTAATGAAAAACACTTCGGATAACTTTGAGCGTAAGACGGAAATTATCAACATTCCTTATTTGTAAAAACAAATTTAGATAAATTATTAAAGTTAACTTTTTGATCAAGACATGTTCAATTTAGATAATTTAAGCATTATATTATCATAATTGATCATTTTGAAAATAACAATTAATGATTAGATAATTTAAGCACTTTCATGAAAATGAATGATGGTTATTTTCAAAATGATCAATTATGATAATATAATTATAATAGTTCTCTCATCACTAACATCGCTAACGCTGCGTATAGTCATTTAAAATACCAAGTATATGATTATTTAAGACACTAAAAGAGAAATAAGTTATTCAGAAAAACGATAAAATACGATACCATTAGCAATATAAAACGATATACTTGTAACATATATTTATTATTTTTCATTTATTTGTATAATTTACAAACCTAACACATGTCACCCAGTTACCGCTACGAGAGCAATGTGTTAAATCCAACCAGAACATCAGTTCAACCCCAGTCGACTAGCGGCCGGGAATTGAAACCGAGACTCCGCGGTTTGCGGGTCAAATCGATAATCGCGACGATAATTAGCTTAGTCAAAACAATAAAAATACAACAGTTTTTTACAGATTTACAACCGAGTGAAAATCTTTACGCAAGCATTAAGGTACAAAATTTTTAAATAAAACTGGGTTCCATAAAATTAATTCAAATTCAGGAAAGAGCAACATGTTTGCAAACATACTATATAACAATACAAATTTGTTAAGCAAATACAATCAACTTTCCTTTAACGTATTTACTCGTACAATTTGTTATGTCTAGCTAGGCGATAAGGTTAAAAACAAATAAATAAGTCGCATACTTTACAAACGCGGTCGCGCAATACCCATAGAAAATAACTGGCTTTTCGGCTTTATTTTCATTACAAAGTTATAAGGGAAATTTCTAACAACAATGTTGTCATTTTACGTTTTATTATCATGATAATATTGTTGTAGGGCAATGAAAAGTTCTGAGGCCCTTCCGAGATATGAGCAAGTGGGAAACTGGGCGATGGTAGTTTGTTTTCGCAATTCCACTTCAGATCGTAAAATATTTTTGACTATTTATTTTTGTTTTATTTCCAACCACATTTTATTGCAATTCAAGAATGGGGGGTTTGTTTTGACAAGGTTAGGCGAATTCACAAATTTGTGTTTGGTAATCACTAAGCTGTTTATTTAATTTATTTATTTGGCCGTTCTGATTACATAGCAGGAAAATATATCTTTTGGTTTCATAATAACGGAAAAAATATTTTCCTACAGCTCAAAAATAAATATTTCTTCCAAGAAATATGTATTCGCATGAGGATAACGTTATCACACATAGAAGACAAAATTTTTCCTCTTGTGAATTTAGATCCAAAGGTTCAGGTATCAGTAGGAGTTTAAAAAAATTTCAGTGGCATTATATTTTGGTAATAAAGTTAATTAAGTATATCTCAGGAAATTCATACTTCTGCCTAAAGTTATCAATAATCTTATATGCGTACTATATTATGCGAATGAGATTTCGTTGCGTTACTCATTGAGTCTAACCTGTAAAGTACACGAGGGACTGGGTCCTCAAAGCATAAAGCATATGTCCTATGAATGATACTTATATCCTCATACGAGTGCATCTTTCTTATATTCGACAAATCTTTTCTGAGCTGACCTAAAAGGAGGCCTTCTATCTAATCAAATACAT
Organism: Druceiella hillmani; assembly: GCA_039881145.1. Taxonomy (NCBI): domain Eukaryota; kingdom Metazoa; phylum Arthropoda; class Insecta; order Lepidoptera; family Hepialidae; genus Druceiella; species Druceiella hillmani. The sequence continues at coordinate 11,516,429 of JAYKKI010000014.1, forward strand.
GCATTAAAAAAGGATTTTACGGAACTTTCATTTGAACCGTATAAAATGATATATCCACTAACGATACGGTCGGATATTACCGGAAAAATTTAATATCCGGGAAAATGAAATTTTACGAATTTTGATTTCGTTAAAAAGCTATTGAATCGTGGACAAAGTTAAAGTCAGACGCTTAAATCGAAACTTTTTATAGACCATATCCTCCCTTATGTAGAGATACTAATATGTCTAGACGGCTGGTAGAACCTTCAGTATCTCGAAAAGTACAATTATTGAGTAATGCAACAGTTTCTTTTGCAATAGTGATTATTCAGTTTAAGACATGCATGTTATAAACAAGCGATTATGCATTTGATCCAGTAACTTACCAAAAAAAGAAATTTGGTCCGATTCCGTTATGACAAGCAGTCTCTCCATGTTGTAGTCTTTTATCATAAATTGTATCGCCTATGGTTAAAATTCGACCATTTGTGCTTGAAAATGAATGAGCAGATAATTAATTAGAATTGATTTGTATGCAAATTCTTAAAGCTATGAGCCGCTAAGAATTTTCATAAAATTACCTTGGCGCTATAATTATGAAAAACAGAGTAAGGAAGGTTAAAAATGAGTAAATTTTTGCCAAAACGAGGAAAAATGAGGACTTCTGACGGTACAATAATAAAAAAAAATAGGTAGGGATTAATGATCTGATGAAGAAATAATAAAGATGAATGATCCGTTTGAAGGAAATGAATAGTTATGAAGGTGATTTATGATGGAAAAGTATAAACTATATTTATTCGCTAAATTAATTTATTTGTAAAATAGTACTGGAATAAGTTAAGTTTGTACGCGGAATCAAAATTTGTTTATTTTGTGCGATTTCAGTCAAAACTTTACAATCAATATAAATAGCATTTTTATATTAACATTTGACTGATACTTCTTTTGCACTAAAATGTTTAATAAAAAGAATAATGCAATTATAATTCAATTTGCGATGATAACTATTTCCAGACAGAGAATTCAAAAACTCTGCTGAAAACTCATTGAATTCATAATCATTATCACAAACTATCTTACCACAATCCGCATGAGTTGTTAAAAAAAATTGAGCCAGTATAATGATGGTGTCATGATACTGTATTTCACGATTAATGTGAGAATTTTAGTACGTTGTTACAATTTAATGAACGTTCCTTTCGTAACGCTCATTTTAACAAATTTTGTCATTAACGTTGGAACAGAAGATATTCAATGCAGAAATAACAAAAAATAAATGACGCGTTTGTTTTAGCGAAATTAATTCATTCGCTTAATTTAAATATTCACGCCATTCATTGTCATTTAAAGCATCATCGTTCACTTAGCACGTTTCAATAAACATGTTGTGAATATTTCCATTATAAGTTCTAACACCTCCAAATGATTTAGACAAACAACTAGGAATAAGAGTCAAGATAAATGAAAAAACTATACGTCTTTTGGATAGAATATATACGTGCGTGTAATGACGAAATTCCTACTCTCTTCGACTATTTTTTTTACCATCCACCCAAATATGTTATAAAGATATTGAGATATACATTTACAGATGAATCGTTTTCATTGAATATATTCCATTCTTGCCCTGTTCTGAAGTAGACTTTCTCTCTACGTGTTAAATAAACATCAAGCCTAATGTTAATGTGCCATCAAAAATGCAACGGAAATCCATTAATACACCTTAACGCTTTAGTTGTAACCTAGGTCAAAGGTATCCGATAAAATTTAACGCGATAAATATATCATTTTTACTTTATTATCTAATTATATAATTGCACTAGTTGATCTTTTGTGTATTTAACACTTTTAACGTAATGCAACTTCAACGTTAATATAGCAATCAAATTAAGCAAGTAAATATGGATTGTATGGTACAACATAAAGATAGTCAAGTGAACATCAACGCTAATACCAGTGTCACTCTTTATGTACAATGGATCTCAGTTGAGTGATTCTCATGTGACTTAAAAAATATAGAAAATATTTGATGCATTTTCCATGTCACATAAAAACAAGAGTTTGAATAAGTACACCACATTGTTCAGGCGTCATGTGTTTTGTAATATATTCTTGTAATTAGGAGGATGTTGGAATATCTGGAATTTGTGCATACACGACTTTAAGAATATCAAAAATTCTGACTACTTTATCATTTTCACATGAAGTATTAATTCTATTGTATCAATTATTGCCTCAACTTTATAATAAATGATTTATTAATATTTCAATACTATTGCATGAAATATCCCTCTTATGAATATATATCTGGCATATAAAAACGAAAGTTCTAAATTTGTAATTGATTCTTTTTAAACGAAAATTCTCTTTCACTGACAAAAACGTATTTTTTGGCGGTAAATGAAATCCAACTCGTATTAAGTTCTTTTCCATTTGTTACTTCTTTTTATTTTAACGCACAAAATTTTAAATAAATTTCTGCTGTTTGCTGCATTAGTTCACTTCTGTTTGCTGTTCTTATTATAGTTGAAAAAACGATAAGAGCTAGTAAAATTATTGCGCTACTTCAAGAAAGCTGTAGCCAATTTTATGTGTCTCAGCAGTATAATGTGAGCCGTTCCACAGTACTAAGAAACGGGCTCCATTATTAGAAGGCCCGTTTCTGGAAGAAATCGGTGCACTGAGCCACGCGACGACCGCTTCATAATCAGTCAAGCGCTACGAAATCATCAAGTTACGTACGTGGATCTTAAACAGAACCTCGAGGACGTCAGAGGTACACGAGTAAGCCTATGGACAGTCAGAATGAGACTTCAGGCCGCCAATATACGTAGCTATCGCCCAGCTCGGAGCCATGAACATCGAGTTGCCAGATTGAGATTCGCTCAAAATGTTTTCATCATGGACTCAACAAGACTAGAATAGTATTTTATTCTCCAATGAAGCCCACATATAGATTAGTGGTGAGGATCGACGTCGGCAAGTCTTACGAAGACCTGGAGAACCGTTCGCAGAAGTGTGCTTTGAGGAAATCACCCCTTGCTGTGGAGGCTCCGTAATTTTTTGTTATTAACTGGCCGCCTATATGCCGGTATTAACTCAGATGACCGTACCAAGTTAGTTTTTATTGAAAATGGCACATTTAATGCGCAAAGGTACATTATAGAGGTTCTTATTCCTCATGCCCAACCCGCATTAACATTAGTTGGAGGCAAGTCCATTTTTATGGAAGACAACCCTCGCGTCCACCGCTCTAGAGACGTTGGTGCGTATATGCAGGAGACCGGAATTCATCGGTTAGACTGGCCAGCTAGAACCCGACCTCAATCCTATAGAACAAATAATATAACGTATAATCTCAAACGACGTGTCAGAGCCGTAAAACCAGCTCCAGAAAACATTCAGGCCCATTAAATTGATGGTAGCGGAATGGGAGCGTATTCCTCAGGAAATGATAAAAAACGTCGTCGAAAGCATGCCTAGCAGATCAAGCGCATTGATTTTAGCTAGAGGAGGCCATTCTCGTTAATAAATTTTCAAATTTTTTGTTAAACTAATAAAAAATATTCTAAAATAAACTTTAGGCACTTTTAATGCACCAGTATGAAAAGGCTCGTCTGTGGACTTTAGATCGTTTTTTTTTATTTATTCGCATTTTTAATCACTGAAGTAGATAAAAACGATATCTCAATAATAAATAACAATATTTTCATCAATTCGCAATATAAAATGCATCAAATAATAATAAAATAACTCTGATATGGTTTATTCCTATAAATGCCCGTTTTTTAGCAAAAGAGTTATATATATATATATATATATATATATATATATATATATATATATATATATATATATATATATTAATACGTTCTTGAATTTTTAAAGTCGTTAAAATACGTTTTGATTATTTATTTAGTTGAATGTTCCCTTCTTAATCTCAATGCTATACAAAATTTGTCATCTTCTTGCAACCAATTAGTAGGAGAATTTTGACAAATTATGAAATGCGTGTTTCATTATTTGTTTTGTAGATTATTTACGCTTAGCTTTAAGTTAATCCGCCAAAAAATAGTTTTTCTTACAAACTTTTATACCTCCTGTTATTCCCTTAAGGGATGAATTTGTAAAAATATTTTCTTAGTAGTCCCATGAGTAATGTAATGTCCTAATTTCATAATTCTACCTTTAGCTGTTTCGACTCTGCGCGGCGATCAACCAATCAGGACATGTCTCTTTATGTACATAAAATGATTTACATTTTAAAAAAATATTATGAAATTTACACCCATTTTTCATATCATCCTTATTACGTGTTAGATCATTCGAAATAATTTTGTAGTTTTCTCGTATTTCCTTTTATCGATTGCTATAATTTTATTCCATCCATTGCTTTCATTTCTTCGTTTTACTTTTGCTTCGGTTATTTTTGCTTCATGATGTTCATTAAATTTAAATTGATTATTTTTAAATTTTCCGGATTAATTTCGTAACGGCTGTTGAACTTTTTATTATTGCGTTAAATATTATTGGATACATTTTTCCTAAGCTGTAAGCATTGCGAGATAATACATTTGCGTATTGTGAGATAATACATTTTCGTATTGTGAGATAATACATTTGCGTATTTTCGTAAAGAGAAAGTTTTTGTACCATTAATAAAAACTATTGCAAAAAAGCTGCGTTATCTGCATAACGAGTTTATTTTGTGTGAGAAATGTGAACATGTTTTCGCCATACCGAGACTTTCGTAAAACTATTTCATACTTGAAACCTAATCAAATTGAAGCATATAAAGGTAACTGAAGAAAAAATAATTTAAAATATTTTTTTCCATTAGTGTCTGTGCTGCGTAGCAAATCCAAAATTACGTGCCGCATTGATCGTGTGAAAATAAAATAATAGCTCATGTTTTCTATATAATTTGAATGTGTTTTTCATCAAAACTGATTTTATTTCAATTGGATTTAGATTAAAGTTTTTTAGAATAAATAAAGTCAACATGATTACGACTTACTAAGTCGTAATCTTGTTAACTTTCTTTAATGGACCGAAAAAAACCTATTTAAATGTTAACCCTAACCTATATTTAGTTCATAGTTGTATTAATACTTTGAAGTGTAAAAATGTTATAATCTCAGCAAAACGTAAAGATTTTGCTTAAAATTCATAATTATCAACCGATACGCAACTTTAATTATTTTTCCAATTAAATTTAAGATCACGTCGAAATTTATAAATGTAGAGAAATTAAACTAAAAAATAATTTAAGTTACATAATTAAAAAGCATTTGCTTGCTTACTAAGTTTTAATGTACAAGAAATCATGGTATTTAAAAAATACGACATATTTTGGGAGAAATATTAGTTCATTTTTCTGTTTTTTTATTACGAAATATAAAAAAAATGAGCGGTTGGAGCGATTTTATTTCCAATAAACTAGGAATAATAGATGATTTTTAAGCATGCTAACTTTTTCTTACATATTTTTAGGAAAAAATATATTTCTCATATAACTCACTTACGCTACTAAAGTTACAATTTTTTAAAAATCTTTTGAAAAATTACACAAACTACGTACACATTGAGATCGATCATACAATTATTTCAATACTTTTAATTTTTTTATATTTTTAATATTCGTCACCTACGATGAACACAACTGCTAAGAATGGAAGATAACCAGTGTTGACTCCACGGCTATCTACGTCTAGTACATTTATTTTAACTATTATTTACTCATTCAGATATTTATTGTCAGCCAAAACTAAAAATTGTTTAAACTACATTGGTAGGCGCACCATAATAAATAAAATTGACCTTGACAGTAATGTGCACGGACTCGTTAAGATTGCTGTTAATTGGAGTACTGAAATTATTTTTTTCTAAACAAAATATGTTAGGTAACATTCACGCTAACTAGATAATATCAAAGTTAAAGACTTTCGAACATACCAATAACTAGTATGATGCATTGACACGGAAAATTAAAATGTAAGAGAAAATTAAAGTGTGCCATTGATCACTCTTAAATATTTTAATTATATATTTCTTGCTTGTCATATTATTGATAGGATCAAATAAACCTATTGTATCAATATGACAAATATATTTACATTGAGCTAAGAAATATTCAATTTAGCTCTGAAAATCTCGATGTGTACTCACATTGATAAGCAATAGTTTATTAAATTGTTTTTAGGATATATTCTTGCTGCGACTCTAAATAAATGTTCTCTTTAAAGGTCGTTAAGTTAATGCCCCATTGAGCTCTTGACCAGGGAAAAATTGATAAGGTGAAACCTGACGCTGTAGTAGATAATTGACCACAAATGCATCCATGTATGTATCCACAAAGGGTCTAATTATATTATTTTGAATTAGTATAAATGATAGTGAACATAAAATATTCTTTTCTGCTCTTTCTGTATTAAATTAATGATTTCTATAAATACTTTAAATAAGAAATTTGCTAGAGGTTAATACATTGAAAAATTAACATGAAATTTATGGACGGCTTTCATCTTATATCAAAAAGAATTTTATAAGAGTATCCATTACACGAATTTAAGAATCGAAATTCGACTGAAATATACTTACCTACTAACTTTGTTGAAAACTTTAATAGGTAGGCGAGAGCAAGTTAATCCAGAATGCTGCTTCAAAATTTTAATTTTGCAACAAGTCTATATTAAGAAAGCTTAGAGATTTTTTCTTTGCAACAAGATTATATCAAGCAAGCAATATTTCAATAATATATAAAACACTGACATCGATTACACAAATTATAAAATAAAAATTTGTTTGCCTTGTCATACACTCCATAGACTATTGAAGACGGAATATTTGAAATCACCCAAAATTCACAATTCGAAACTCATTCAGTCAATCTACTGTTTTACAATTTTTTGGTGATGAAGAGTAGCAAAGAGGAGAGATCCTCTTTGCTACTCTTTGTTCACAAATAATTGTGTTTGTTATGTATTTGACATTGATAGAATGAACCTAAAGAATAAATCACTTAATTATTGAATATAAATAATGAATCTTTTAATGTATTTATAATATATAATTTAATTTATTTTTAACACATATTATATATAAATTTTACCCCCATAATTTAATTTATTTTTAACACATATTATATATAAATTTTACATCCATATAAACTTTAACTAGGTTAAATCTCATACGTGCGCGAAATATTCCTAAAAAGGGTACAAAATCTTCTCTTTATTATTAATATACATATACGTAATGTGAAAATTTGTGTAAATACTCTTAATATATGAAAATCGAGAGTCGGTAGTAGTTTAAGAAATATATGGTGCGTCAATATACACTATTTCCAGATCCTGGTGACAAGTCCAGGCACCTATGCTTGAAACTTGTCAGAGCATACAATTAAAATGCTAGTAAATAAATATATTGCAAGTTCAAATTCTCAAAAATGTTTAAATCGATTCACGTAGGAAGTGTATTTTAGTCGGAATGTAAATAATATGCAGTGTTATAAATTAAAATTCTTTTCTAAACTATGTGTAATTGTATTTATATTTTTATGGACTACCTATAACATTTAATTGGTTAGAAATGAGAGTTATTTGAGACAAAATTGTTGCTAACCGATATTGCTATTCATAGTTGCTAGGCTGTTCATATTCTGATTGTTAAAGTAGTTGCATTTTATTACATTGAGAATATAGAAGTTTTTCCTAAAACTGTTGGATTTTGCTATGTTGTTTTGAAAGTATTTTTAAACCCAAATCGTAGTTTAGAATATTTGAGAACTAGTGGGATCATATTTTAAATATATAATTTTAACGTTAAGCTATTATACTTACTAATTTAATCATTTCTTCGAAAGGCTTAGATATAAATATTAACTTTAATAAAAAAAAAATGACTCTATAATTGCAAGGCTCTATACACCACTTACGTTCTATTTACAGTTTTATGAAAGTAGATTTAGGCTACTTAGGGGAAAAAGTTTTTTCGAAACCTAATCTACTGAAGTTAATAATGTGTCTATTATATCAAAGTGTGTCTTTTTTTAACGTGCGTTTTTATTTCAGTTTAAGTTATATAAGCCTTTGCAATAAAGATCTCCAGATAACCTCAAATTAATTATATACGTATAAAACATATCCTTCTAATTACATCAAATTCGTTTTCATGTGGAAAACTAAAAATTAGCGTAACTTGTCTTTTCTGAAATAAACCCTCAATACGTAAACTATGCGCAAAACCTAATCTCTCACTATAGCCGTTGGTGTAAAACTATTCACATCCCGTTGATTCAATGCTGAAATTACAATACACGTCATCTCATTTAACCTAATACATTACAGCACTTTAATACAACAATGGTCTTATGAGACAATGCCATATACTATTTAAATAACTAAATATATCAAGTCAGGTGTGCGCGTTATTCTTCGTCAATGCTAATTGCCCACGTGCTCATTGCCCACTTGAAGATGTTGTAATACAACGAAACCTAGGTCGTAGTAAAGAACTTAAAGAAAGTAGAAATAATACTACATGACGTAGTTTCATTTAATTGTGACTAATGAATTTCTACAAAATTAACTCAATATTCAAAAAACATTTATCAAATTCCTCACTAAAATGTGAAGTGAATGATAGGTCCGAATTCTAACACCTCAAAGCGCTTCTTGTGAATGCTTGAGTTGCTTGAGCTAAAAGTGCTTCTTGTGAATGACGACAACATTCTGGTGTACTTACTTCATTTTTAAGCGTAAGAAATTATTTCTGAGCTGTAAGAAAATATTTTTAACGTAATTATTTGGGTGAAAATTCATTTTCGTACAATGTAATTAGACTACGACTTAAATAAAAATGTTGGGTAGAAAATATTGCAAATTCTCATTAACTTTTCAAAATCTACTCCACTATTCTTACAGAGCAATAAAACGTGGATGAAAAGTAAACAAAAGTAAATACTCTAAGATGTTTTACAACCTAAAAAGGAAAAGCAAAACAAACTATTCACCGTCTGGCTAACCGCTCATTTACATCCCGCGCCGGTCCCCGAACTCTTAGGGCTCTGGACAACAATAATAATATCACAAAATTGCTGACGGAATTAGTGCAACCTATAACTTTATAATGAAAATAAAGTTGGAGAGCTGGTTATTACCGCTGTGTACTGCAAATAGACGACCGTGTGTGTAAAGTATACTGTTTATTTGTTTGTTGTGCTGTCGACCTTATCGTCAAGTTGGACAAAAATATTGAACGAGTTGCTAAAAGTTGGAGGAAATTTGTAATAATATATTTTAAGCATATTGATCCATATTGAATACCCATTTTTGAGAATTATTGAAAGTACAAACTTCCATTCGTTTATCTAGTGATTGAAATGTTCATATAATATTTTGGAACTGTTCAGACTTAGCTGAATAAAACAATAAATAGACCTGAATAATCTTTTATCACTGAAGGTTTCTCTTTTTCAAGGTTTATCTTCGTTACGATTACTTAGTTTTCTCAATACTCAAAAATATTACTTAAATAACAAACATAAAGTAACATTAGTGATGTGATTGATCATTATCACATTTAAGAAAAGTAAAGAATTTTAATGTCAATTATTATTAATAATTTCAAAACGAAAAACGACAAATTTGGTTTTAATTATAAAAAAATGTATTCATTATATAAAATTCGAAGTAAAACGGAGCGTGTATATGGATTCGTACTTGAATATTCGAATAGCGTAAAATCTTCTTTATAAATATAGACACATTTAGTTTCAAAACTAGACGTAATGAATGCGGAAATGCTGTCATCACATTTACAAATATTGAAATTTGATTATCCGGCCTCAGTTCTACGGACTTGGTATCATCCTCATCATCGATCACGCATGGTTCCGTAATTTGCTAGGAAAAACAAAGCTATAAACCGACGCTTGCCAGAAAGAACCCAAACCTCTCACTATCTTTTAACCTGACAACAAATTAGTCGACAAGTATGGAGTAAGGGTTCTGACTATATATTGCATTGAAGATAACTAGAAAAAAAACTTAGAACGAAACACTTAAACTAGTGTAAGGATAATAAATAAATAAAATAAGCAATTAAATTTTTACACTATAATGAAACTCTATCAAACAATACAAAATGTCCGTGGTTACTATAATATATAAAGAAAATGTTGCCGAAAGCTTAAGAACTGTCAAAATATAATGATTCCTGACTCAGCGGTGAACTATATGGCGACAATAGCTACCAGCCCGGTTGCAATGAGGCACTCGGTCGCCTTAATGAAACTTGAAAAAAAGTTCGCCGCCTTCTGACTCATTATTTTGACTTGCGTAACTTTATCCCGAAGAATGTCAAGCAAAGTAATTTCATTAAAAAAATTCATCCTTACTTTTCCTCGTTTAATTCGTTACCGAGATTACGTTTTGTTGTTTGTGTTTTGTTTTTGTGAACATTTGCTTATGGGGCTGGTTATTAGTTTTTTTTTGTATTTACATGACATTTATCCACAATGGTATTATCATAGTAAGTAATATATTTAGCATTACGTTTATCTAATTAAATTATACTTTACATGCCTCTAGCTCCATTTTATAACGGTTTCGCTCTGTTATTGACGTGAGATTCACTTCATTTTATAAAAAGTGAAATGTATTATGTCACTTTCTCTATTTGCTACAGGAAATAGTGTTTAGATGTTTATTTTTATTTAATATAAATAACTTCTTCTAAATAAAATTTGATTTTATTAATTTGTTGGTTAGCATAACATGCGCATCGGTTTCAATATACGGAGAGAAATATCCCCTTGCTTTAAAGAAAAGTTACCTAAATATAAAACAATATAACGAAATTATAGAATGAAGTAGGAGTGATGATGAAGTATCGGTACGATTCGCGCACCAAAGGTTGTGAACTACTATCCACATGGAACCAATTTATTTAAAGAAACAATTAAATTTCTTGCAAAAATCTAAGAAAAGGAAAACTTTTAGCAACCTTTGTTTATAAACATTAAAGGTCTACGAAGAACAAAAACAGTTTTGTATGAAAAGTTGATTTCCAATTTTTTATCACAATTAGCAGAAAGACGAAGTCAACTTTCATACAAAACTGTTTCTATCTATGACGAACAAAAACAGTTTTCTATGAAAAGTTGACTTTGTCTTTCCGCTTATTGCGACAAAATAAATAATAAAAATAAAGAAAAATACAGTAAGCCAGAAAACATTATAAACCCACTTCATTTTTGTGAAATAACTTCAATATAAACCTAAATGCCAGGATTTTATAATTCTTTATCGCGTATTAAATCGATGAATCAAAAATTCTATGTATTTCATTACACGCAAGATTGGAATGGAAAACTTCATTGCTCTGTATAGTTTATTTCATAGTAGATATCTTTGTTATTATCGTTGCATATGCACTGCAATGCATTGAGAAAATTAGAAATAGAAAAATTTTCTTCATGAATAAATACATTTTTTCCTTTGGTTTTATGTTTATAGTGAAATTTTCTTTTACTTTCTGACATGATTTTTATGTATTTGTGCGCGCTTATCTATATTCCATTAATTAATTGTGAATTATTCTCAGCCTCGGAAAAAATGTTAGAGTTAACTGACACACAAAAGCACCTCATAGATAAAATAGATCAATTAATCAGTAGGAAGGATATAATCTTCGAATTGTTGACGAAGTAAGTAGATTTAAATTATTCAACTGCTTTTTAATATCCTTTGGAATTCCGTATTGAACCAGTTTATGTTAACTAGCAGTAATAATTACCAAATAGAGATAGACGATCCATGGATTGTAAATAGGATTACTAATCTCATTTCCATTATTTTATAATAATATGCGTTTATTAATTGACATTTAATATTTAAAATTGCAATATAGTTTGTAATTTACGACCTTTCGTGGATATTCTAAATTGACACGATAATGATATTTACGTTCTACTGGCATTTATATAATTAGTAAAAATTGTATAACTTAATATTAATAGAATTAATTACAAAAATATGTTGTATCCAAATTTCATTTTAATTCATTCGGGTTGCTACTGATTCATATGTCTGTGGTGTACTGTTGTTTTTATATATTTATATATATTTTAACATTTGTTATGTACAAATTGATATGATAGAGTACTTTATGTTCTAATATCAGATAAAGTGATGATAATGACTACAACTAATGTTCCAATCCTTTCTTATGCCTCTTTGTCGATTCTAAAATTCAGCAAACTAAGTTAATCAATAAATGCTTCAAGTATTAACAGCTCATTTATTTTATTTTTCTTCAAATAAATAGTAATTTGTGAACCAATAAAGCAGATGTCCCAAAAGTTCAAAGGTATTTAAATGGATTACTAATGGTGAAATAATGGTAACTAGTAATATTACTGAATGGTGATTAATGGTCACTTATATTAGAAAGGAAATTTATTGCGCAAAAAGTCACTCTTCTGAGATCGAATCAATTATTTTAATCAGTTCTAAAATTTCCAAAAAATAAGTATGCTTTTGACTTAAGAATATATCCAATACTTTGAGAAAAATCGTAATTACGTTATTATATTTTAATTTTTCTCCTAATTTCTCCCCGAAAGTTTTTAATTCCTTTAATTATTAATTCAAGATTCGTGAAAAATATCGAATAAAATGATAGATTTAAAAAGTCGAAAAGATTTAGAAATCTATAATGATAAGGTTATTGTTGTCCTTATGAGGGATCCTAAACGTCATGACTTTTTTCCATAAAATACAAAATTGAACTAAACTTTTAATCTCCCAGGAGATACTTTTCCATGTTGTAATTTGTTTTAATGCATATAAAAGAGTTGACTACTTTAGTCTTTAATATTTTCTACGTTCTAAAAATTCATTGCTATCGACTACAAATTAGCAAAATGTCAGAAGAGTATAAATGTATGAGCCTATTATTGGAATAACCCAATATCAATTTAAGTAATTATTGTTGCTGGTATTAAGTAAGCAACTCTTGCAAGCTTCTACATTAAATATTCCTCCTGAAAAGATAAAACGCATTGCCACAGAGTTGAAATCCAAAGTTATAGAAACCATAATCAATACTGGAAATTTAATGAAACGACTCTGAATGTTTATAATTTTTTTATAGATTTACGACCTTTATCAGCATGTGACTGCTATTATAGGTAATATATTAAAAGGTCGAAAAGTATATTAATAGTAGTAAAACGTTTAAAGGAAATACAATGTATCCTTAAATTTGTATGTATCATTATGTGTGTAAAATACAGTTAACGAGAAAAAAAGTGATATGGAATAAATAATACTTGATTATAAAGAGAAAATTGCTAAACTCTTTCTATTTCCGTTTTTCAAAAATACAATTCAATAGTTGAATCAAATTTTTGACAGCAAATTTTGTTTACAGATATGAAACAAATTTTTCAGCTAAGTAATAACTTTATTAATGTAAAAAGGAAAAAAAATTGAGTTTCTAATAATGAAAACGATTTTTTTGCGTCAATAGATGTGGAGCCCTAAGCTTTTTTTGCATCATTCCGGGATCTATAAATGTCTTTATTCTGTTCCAAAACCAGATAAAAGGGAGTTTAAGTAGATAAAAACCTATATTATCGTAATGTATTGTATTTGAGAGGAAGTTAAGGTGTGAATATTCCCAAATAACGACTGCTTTTTAATGATGTTCGTTTTTCAATTAAAATCTGATACTTTGTTTTTAACAAAAAATAGTTTTTCGATAAACATTATTTATTTTTCAACAGATTCCAAAATAAACTTAAGGAAGAAGATTTAATAATAAGCCAATACGAAGACATGAATATGTACGTCGAGAATCCATTAAACACTTTTAAACTAATTAAAAGATTTACTGTGGACATTTCGTACTTGAAAAAAGAGCTTGGCAAGTTGACTTTAATAATATCGTTAATGTTTGTAACTTTAAATATTTATTTTCCATAAAATATAAACCCATGATAAACGTGTACGTTCATGAAGATGTAGCAACACTAAGTAGATTAAAATTGTCTTATCGAATGACGTAAGGTTAAAATGATTACACTTCTTGTTATAAGTTCCAACATCTTGCTAGTCTGCTCGTTTACCTGACAGTTTGTTATACATGCTTTTTTATTCACTTCACCATATACACAAAACAATTTTTTCGGGTCTTTTATGTAATTTCGCGATATCAAATGGTTGTTTTTAATATTATTTCATAATTTAATGTCATTAGAAATAAGTTGTTTTTTATTCGTCTGAGTTGTGTTTAAATAAATTATCAAAATGTGCCATTTTAAACTAAAATATCTATTTTCATGAAAATTTTTTTTCAAGAAATTCATTTATAATGTATCTTCTGAACAATAACGAATAATTATAGAATATTATCAATTAAAGGACCATGTTAATTTATAATTTTTAGCTTTTTCGATAATCACATATGAAACCATTTTAAACAATACTAATTATTGAATTCGTTGTTATCTTAAAAGTCTGTTTCTTTTTTTCCTCAAAATAATTAATGTTATTTTTCCTGAGCATAAATATAAACACACAGTCTCATACGTATTGTCACATATAAAATATGTGATATATAAAACATGACTTGTAGCAATGATGAATATTATGATACGTAAAGCTTAAGTCTAACAAAAGGCTATTTCGAAATTATGAAAAGTAAAAACGACAAATATTAAAAAAAAAACAATTTCTTTCTAATTTCAATAAAACATGTGGAATATATTTTTAGAGTACTATAACTCAAGAAAAAGATATCACGTTCAAAATATAAAATTACTCACATTTTTGTCTGATCATCCGTTTGCACAACCCTTTTTTGTGAGAAATTATTTGATGCAGAAACTTGAAATGTGCCATATGATAAAGTATATTAACACACATGCACGTATATAATTAATATTAGAGGGAGGAAGGGGAGTGACGTAAAAGAACTTTTTTTTTAATTTCTGATTTAGTCTGGCATATAAATTAAAAGAGACTTGTCTTTTTTAAAAATTCCAAGCAGGCAATTTTCAGAATTTTATGTAAACTACTTCTAGCGATGTTTCTAAGTACATGTTTCTCTTACCAATTACTGAAACTATAAAGTCAAAATTACGAGAAACAGTGTTACTAAAAATTTATGTCAAGGTTACAATAAAATTGCAGCAATGATATGATACCATAGTTTCGAGAAACTCATGGTATTTTTACATACAGGCTAGGTGTAGGTATTTTTACATACACCAGGCAATACACAAAATGCGTTCAAAATATATATTTTCAAACCTCTTGTCATATTTTTCCATTTCAATTATTGTTATTGAAGACAAAGATTCACTTACTGGAATAGACTTTTGAGATACAAAGTAAAACGTTTTCAATTATATTTAAAATAAATTGTTTAATTTCCAAATTATAGGTATCTTTCATGAAGAATCTTCAGGACTGACATACCCCGATGAAAACGATTTAGTTGGTTCTGTCGAGGGAATTAACCGTTTGCAAACTATTTATCAACTGAAGACGAATGATTTGTCCAATGGCATTTTAGATACATTTGAAAAGAGGTGAGTTAAGTAATTCGTAATAATTAACTCCAGTTCTTCACTTTACATAATACACTCACATAAACTTTTTGAACAGCTTTGGGAAATATCCATTATGGCTGAGTAAGCTTAATATATGGAACTTATCAAATTATTTATTAATACATCATTTTAAAGTTAGCCACTAAAACGTAGCCTTTCTAATGCAAATCTATGTAATTAATCGATATAATTTTTGAAATATAATACATTTTATGTTTCGATGCCGGAATGCCACCCCCAATTTCTGAATATATTAAAAGACATGAACTATAAAGAAATTAATAACTTTCAAAATAATAATAATAGATACTAAAATGTATCAAATTCCGTAAAATATTGAACAAAGCATGTTTCAAGCACTTATTAGCTGTTGCTGATGCGGTCGTAACGTAAAAGTGTTGTTTTGGAAATATTCCAGTGACACATTTTAATTCAGTCTAGATCCATGTCCGCTCTACGAAGACAAGGTTTGTGACTCTTTTCTTGCGGTTATCTATATATAGATAATCGCTGTGAATATATAGATCTGAAAGATAATAAATAACATTTTAACATTATACTTATTTAGATTCAATTCTTTATACTGTGGAAATTTCACAAAACTTAAAATTTATTGAAAATCTGCACGATAAAAATTAGACAAATAATAAAAAATGTTAATAGAAAGATAGAGCGATGGACTTGTTGGGAAGCCTCAAAATTGAGACCTCATTACGTGAATTGGAAATGCAAATCTTGACAAATATGATTTGCATAAGTATAGCCTAATGGCAATATGACTATATTGATGTAATTTTTATTCGACATACGTTTATACTGATGTCTTCAGACCAGCGGCCTTGTTCGAACAAAATCTTGTCTAATTTTTGTTCACTTTTATTTATTTCTTTAATTTTTATTATACAACTTTGTAGAATATCTCATTTAATACGTGTACAGTATTAATTTCACATTTTCAACATATTTCATATTTTTAGCATACCATCATTATCATTTCTATCTTCTTTAGTTACTGTATTTATAGTAAAATGATATCCATCCCTATTTTCGTATTGTAATAAAATTATTTATTATTATACTGACTTGAATTGAAAAGTTCTCACCTTGTACATGTATATAATTATAATTTTTTTTTCGTTTTTCAATATAATCACCACCTTTCAGCATAGTTGCTATTTAACTCGATGAAATTTTTATATTTCTAGAAATATTATTACACCGCTTTTAAAAATATTTTCTCAATGCCCTCAAACTACTCGTTAACTGCAGCTTTGACTTCTTCGTGTTATAAAACTGTTTATCCACATAAATAGGTTTTTTTTAAATTAGGAAACAAATGAAAGACGGTGTTCGCCATATTCACTTAACCGGTAAATATGATGAATGTAGCAGTAATTAATACCAACAATTTAATATTTCATTCAGGATTTCAAAGAACGTGTGAACTGGAGCTTTACCCTGTTAAAATAAAACTCTTGTTGTTTACCTTCTATGCCATTTTTGATTTCGCCACACAATTCACGATTGGTGCAGTTGTACATGAAGTATAATGATACACTTCGGCAGATAATCAAACATAATGATTCCCTACGAGTCCTAGAAATCTGGTGCCATTATTTTTTTTGTCGACAAAATCAGTTTGGCTTTCTTTCGTGCTACTTATTCCCGTTTTCTTTATTCTTTTAACTTCAGAGTATAGTGGTGGATACAAGTTTTATCAGTAGTCACAAATCTGTCAACATATTCTTGTCAAACAACCTCTAACTATTTCAAACACTTGCGCAAAATCGTGAGTCCTTTGTGTTTTCATTCAACTGAAAAAAACTTCGGTACCCATATCGGAGAGATATTTAGAAAATCATATAAGATATACTTATAATTTCATATACATCCCTTGTCAGTTTTCAATCTCCAATAACCAAATCACTAATTTTTTCAACGTTTTCTTCGGTAGTCGCAGTTGGCGGCTGCCCAGCAAGAGCGTTATCTTTAACACTCTGTTAACCACATTTAAATTCAGCTAACCACTTTTTAGCAGTTCTTACGACGGGCAGAATATTTTCCTTCTATCGTGTCTTCATGGATAATTTTCGATGCTGACCCTTTTTTCAACACGTTCTTTTTAATGGCAATGTGTTCAATTCCCCTCATATTTAAATTTTTTTTCAGATATCACCAATTAAAATGGTATATAGCACGACGACGACATTATGATTTTCCTTTGAAAGGCTGTGAACTTTTCAATCTATTCTTGTAATTTCGTATTTCTACGAATGAATTAAATTTATTCTTCAAACTTCAAATTTACGAGGTGATTTTTGAATATACTGATTTTTAAGTATACTGAGCAATATTTGAAATTTTTTTCTGTTTTCTATTCTACGATTATACTTCTTCTGGGATACTCAGAAGGGTTTAAATGAAATTGTTAAAAGGCATGTTTATTTTTCATTTTTTTATTTTTATTTCCATTAGAAATTTGTTTACGTAACATTTTGTCCCTAATTTCCCATTCTATTTATTTACGTACTTTAATGTATACCATTAACACATATGGCGGACTTATTGCTCTGAGAATAATGTATTATTTTAGTGAACCAATGTCGTCGAGCGACGGTGTAACCTTGGCCAAAGTACTATTAGATAAGGATCAAAAGGAATATTCAGAGCAATGGTTTATGGAGTCTTATAATAAATTGTCAGGTCCTTCTTTAGCAGACTTACCAAAATTTGAATTACTGGATTCCATAGCTAAGAGCTTTTACGATGTTGGTTAGTATAAATTTCATAGTATGATTTGCTGATAACTTAAAGAAAAAAAATTTAAATTTTCAAAAATTCCATTCAAAGTTTAGGTTTTTAAGAGATTCAGCATATATTTTTGTTAGTTATTTCTGTGAATAAAGAAATTTACAATTATGTGCCAAATACGGAGTTACCAATGAACGTAATCTGAAAGGGCGTTCTTACATTCGTATGCACTTTAAAAATATTTTGTGCAACGCCACAAAAGTAACAGGGAGTGTAATCTCTTTAAGCTCAATTTGTTTTTTTGCGCTTATATATTATGTAGGTTTAAATAATAAGCAATTAATGGAGAAAGATGCCTTTTCGAAATACTCAATTCAAAATACTTTCAATTTTTTCTTGTGTTTGTATCCGTTGTTTCTAACTTCTAAGCTACAGGGGAAAGTAATAATATTACATTTAATTAAATGGCATTGTTGACCAATAAATATGAACTGATGAAAATGTTATGTTTTCCGTCGTTGATAAATAATTAAATTTATAAAGACTTGCCCTTCGCCGTAATATTAAAGAAGATATGTAATTATTTTTTCCTTTCAAATCTTAATGCTATTACCAAAATTTTATACTTAGTAGATTTGATAGTTGCAAAAATTCTTTAAACAATTTACAAGTGTGGAAGTCGTGAAGTACAAAAACATGTTTTTCCTTAAAATGTTGAGTTAATTAAAAACCACTTCGTTGCCAATCAGCAAATTGGCAACGAATTGGTGTTTGATTAACTCAAAATTTTAAGGAAAAACTAGTTTTTATAATTCAAGAGTTCCATACTTTTATATTATCGTCTGGATTTTATTGTTAACTATTATTTAACTATTTATAGCTTTAATTTATACTCCAAATAAATAAGGTTAAAACGTTAATTACATCTGAAATACAATATTCTTAGACAATAATACATGTACGAGTAGATACCGGTTGTATATTTTTGTAGAATTAAATTTTTTAATGGTATTTTTATAATGTTAAGCAGAAAATGAAATTTTGTTACCATTCGCTACTACCATGTGTACCTACTATAAGTGACATTTTGGTCGAATTTTTTGGTATATGTTATTTCATTTTATGACACTTTGTTGCAACCAAATTTCGTATATTCACAATTTATTACAAATGAATAAAATATCAAATTTGCAATTTAATTAATATTGTACAACTATCACATAGGTGACCTGGAAGGCGCTTTAAAGTGGCTAATCGAAATTCAAAAAGAATTCCCTGACAATGTACAAAATATGCAAAGAATGAACGTGTTCCGGAAAGAGTTAAATGAGAAAAAATCAACTGAAAAGAAAGAAAATGAGGTAAAATTATAAACTATTGTATCTCTAGATATTTGTGCAAGAGATCAAAATGTATCTCTTAATTTCTTGCAAGTGTTTAATATAGATCCATTCCAGTAATTTTAGCTGTTGAAATTATGGTAGGTGAATTAAATTTTTTATTGTATTTTGACTTCGATCCTTAATTATTAAACAGTGAATTCCTTGAATACATAGTGTGTAGAAAGAAAAAATGAAAGATTTGATCATACCTCAACGGTCGGCATCTACAGTTTAAGTGTATATGTGCCGTTCTCGAAATATTCATAGTAAAAGCTTAGATATATACTTCAATATCAGATCCACGACCAGATTTATAACTTGTCAAAAATATTCAACATTACCCATATTATTTCGTTAGAAATGTATATCCGTTACCTAAACTTTGTATACAAATATGTCATTAACCAATAAATACTATTATTCGTGGGTGCAGATTGTCCTATGCGTAAACGGATAAATTTCACAAATGACGTAATTGCCATTAATGACGTTGTTGTGCGACAAAATTATTAATTCGTCACAATTTTATCTTTTCTTTATGTACCTGAAAATATTCAAAGAGTAAAGGATAACATTTCCTCAAGTAATGATTTTTTAAAATTTTGTGTAACAAATGACCTATTGATTCTCAGTATAACCTTATGCGTAACAGAATAAATTTCCGTCATATGTTGAAAGGATCTTCAGTGCAGCAGTGCGACGAAATTAATTATCTCCCTAGATCCGATGTTGTTTACCCTATTTCCTACTTTTTGAAATCTCTATTCAAAATAAATCAGTGTGAGGTAATTTTTTTATATTTAAAGTTGAACCCAGTGTAATATTGACATCAAAATAATTAACCTCATTAAAGATTCCTTTCTGTTTCTATTAAATATCATCTTTAGTCTTGTTATTGTGAGAAATATGCCTATCTCTAGCCTAGTATTTTTTTCATGTAAGATTTTTACCTATAAAATGCCATTTTTAGTCTTGTTATTGTGAGAAATATGCCTATATTTAACATAGCATTTTTTTCATTTAAAATTTTTGCATCCAGCTTAATGCTTGTTTGCATTTTTCAATATTTTAATCATATGTTCTGTAACTAAAAAATATTTTTGACTGATTTAAACTTGTACTTCAATGTTTAGATATTATGCGTATTATACACATCTTTTAATTATTTATTTAATGTACTTAACATTCGAATGTGTTAATATATGTATTGTTTCGGAAATATTTTTCTTCTCAGATTTCGGTACTAGATAATCCAAACGGCTCCCTATAATTGTTTGAACGTCATCTATCCATCGGTTCGTCTGTCTAACCCTCCCTCACATCTTTTGAAAAAGCTACTACATAAGATGCTGTAATTTGACTGCATTCTGTTTCATATCCTATATTTAAATAACTGACACTAACTGAAAAGAACTCTTTATGAAATAGTAAAAAGGTTAAGGGTAATAAATTTAGATTTTTGAGATGTTCACTATATTTATACACCTGTATCAAAAAATAGTCGAAAAAGATCTAATAAATTACAATTTATTTTCTTAAATTTTTGATTTTTTGAGTAGTGTTGAGTAGTTTTTGAATATATCTAAATTTTAAAAATTTTTGAAATAATATATTTAGTTATCATTGTAGAAAAAGAAACGTGGTTACCGTTATAAAAGATATACATGGATCAAACGGCTCAAAAATCACAAGATTTTTGAATAATCTATTGAAAAATAAACCTTGCATATACCTAAAATATTTTCATAAAACTTAGTTATTTATTATAAGCAGTAATAATTTTGAAAATCGACTAAACATTTTTAAAACTTGTGCATCACTTAAAGTAAAAATTTGTGATAACCATATACAAATCCACATATATACACGATAATTGCATAACATATTTCTTTACAACGTTTTGAAAAAAAGTGATAAAATTTTATCTAAATATCGTGTACCAATAATAAAATTTAAAACATTTTTTGGTCTACTAAAAATTTAAAAATTTGTACATTAGTTAAAATAATAAATTTGTGATATCCACAAACAATTTCATTTGAAGATTCACAAGAATTACATAAATAGGAAATTACTAAAAATGGGAAAACTTATCCACCATATAAAATGAAAATGTATGATAATCCCAAAAAGTTTTGCATAAGGATGTGCAAGAATTACATAATTTTTTTTTACTATGTTAAAAAATGTAGTCATTGAATGTTATATAATTCTTGTGTATCAATATTGCAATGTTAATAATTTTTTGGTCTACTAAAAATGTAAAAACTTGTAGATTATTCAAAGGGACAATGTGTAATATCCACAAACAGTTCTGCATGGCGATACACAAGAATTGCAAAATATTTCGTTACTATGTAAACAAAACATAGTAGCAACGTGTTTTAAAATATATTTGTGTATCAATGATTCAATGTTGAACATTTTTTGGTTCACTGAAAAATGTGAAAACTTGTCCATCACATAAAGTGAAAATATGTGACATCCCTAAAGAGTTTTGCATGAGGATACATGAGAATTATATATCAATGTGTTACCCTGTTAAAAAAGATACCTACAAAATATTATGTAATTCTCGTATATAATTTTTAGAAAATAAAAGAAATTTGTTCTACTAAAAAATGTAAAGACTTGTATATCACTTAAAGTGAAAATGTGTGATATCCACAAACAATTCCGCATAGAGATATACAAGATTCAGATAACATTTCGTTACTATACTTAAAAATATAGTAACAAAAGGTTAAATAACTATCGTATATCAATGTCACCATGTTAAACATTTTTTTGGTCTAATAAGAATGTAAAAACTTGTCCATTACTTAAAGTGGAAATGTGTGATATTCACCAATTCCGCATGGGGATACACGAGAATTACATAAAATTTTGTTACTTTATTAAGAAATGTAGGAAAACAATGTTGTGTAATTCTCGTACATCAATGTACGAATGTTGAAAATTTTTTAGTCTACTAAAAATGTCAAAACTTGTACATCACTTACAGTAATTTTTTTTTATTATTCTCAAGCAATTCCGCATGGGGATTCACGAGAATTATTTAACATTTTGTTACCATGTTAAAAAACATAATAACAAAATATTATATAATTCTCATGTATCAATGTTACAATATTAACAAAACAGACTAGAATTTTAAACATGGAAAAACTAAAAACTATGGCTGATTTAAAATTGATATTATCAATAAGGTCAGATAAATGTACAATTTTGCGTATTTTCCATTTCTCCAAAACAAATATTTTTAAATAAAGGGTTCATTTTCTATTTTATCGGATTATGTATTAAGTTTTTAGTTTGGTAATACGTAACACTATTATAATGCTATTTAGTAATCTATTTTATAAAACTGCGAAACAAAATAATTAATTAATTTTTTTGCACGAGTACCGTTATAGCTTGAAATTTTATAAAACTCCGAGATATGTTAAAAACCAGTCAAATAAAAGCAGAATCCGCGCTACAAAAACTACACACGTGGGTACATATTCAAGCAAATATAAATATTTAAAGTCACATAGTTTTTTACAATACATTACGAATAATGATATTGTTTTTCGCTATTTAAATATATTGCCTGCACAGTAGTTTATTTGTCTCCTCAAAAATTTGTATATGATTATTTTTGATTGTCAAATATCGATTTATATATGATTTTATGAGCCATTATGTCGAATTTCAAGGCTCTACGTTAAACGGTTTCTTCAAAAAAAATTTAGGATAGTTTTAACAATATTTCTAAAAGTATCTCCTGTGAGACTATAAAATAATTGATTTTCGAATACTTTTAAATCGCTCTTCGAATTGATATTAAATAAGATACAAAAACTAGACAAGAAACGAATTTGAGAATTTTACTATAAAGGCCCCTAGAAAATTTCTACATTATCCCTCTTTTCATATTCTTAATGCCTAACTGTTGAGATATACGCGGGTTGGTACGTTTAACACTACGCCTTTCAAGTTTATAATATGCCTTTCCAGTACGCTGGTTAATATATTTCAACATCATGCCCACAATTTTTCTGACAGACAGGCAAATGAACAAACACTTTAGTGATATTACAAGAATTTTTTTTTTTTCATTTACTAATTACGGAACTTTAAAAATTATTAAAATTAGGAACTAATTATATATTTAATAAAATTGCACGAGAGTGAATTCTGTATATGTAAAATATTTCTAAAATAGTTATCGATTTAATATATAGAACGTTAGTAGAGGACAGAAAACCTATTTTTAACGATCTTGTATTTCTGTCTGTCTGTTCGTGTGTTAACTTGTTCTTCAATCACATAAAATCTACTAAACGGATTTTGATGAAATTTGGTATACTAATTGTATATGTGCTCGAAGAATACAAAATATGTTTTTTATATGGATATTAAAGATATTAAAAAACACTCTGACTTAGTGTACATTACAATATTTAGTAAACTTTATGTTCATCGATTTCTGACAAAAAACTTACGAAAGACAAAAAAATTCCTAATAACTTTTCTCATTTCAAATTTTACGCGAGCGCAGTCGTGGCACAGCTAGTTATGAATATAACTCTGATATTTTAATGCTTCCCTACAAGACCAGATGATAATTTCCATTTTGTCTGTTGTGTTCATTCAGTAGTATAGTAGTCCATTTGATTAGGAATTATACCTTTATACAGAAATTAAAAATATCGGAAATCATTTTTGACTGAATCATAACTGTATCATGCATCTCTCACTTGAAACATGAATTTTTCACCTATTTTATTTATTATAGATTTATTTTTCAGTACAGTTTATCAGCAGACGAATCAATGTTGCCCACCGAAGAAGAAATTGCTGATCTATTGTCATTTGATACTATGTGTCGAGGAGAATACCAACCGCTAGCGAACGTTACGAAAAGGTTAGTAAAGGATTAAAATAATGAGTATTTGTAGATCTTTTAGAAAAGTAGTTTCTTGTGAAATGCAATCAGTTAATAAAAGTAAAGTAATTATTTTATATCAGATACAATGATACTCGTGTATCCTCAAAAATATTCACCTGTTATGAGTAGCGTTTTAGTTGATCTCGAAATTGATTCGATATCTTTCAAATGTCCAGTTATATTTCGTTATATATTTGTGTGTATGTAAATATTTCTCTTGGTTTTAATTTCTTTTAAATAACATAATATTGGTAATCATTACATCCCATCGGCACACGTGATTAAAATCAAGTTATAGCAGAAAAATAATATTTTATTTTTTGAAGCTTTATTAGTTACAAATTGAAACTGTTTTGAACTTAATTGAAAAATATATAAGCGTAAGAGAGTCTTCTAACAAGTGTTATTAATCTTTTTTTTATGAAGGAAGTTCCGTTTTCAGTCAGCAGAAAGGTTTTCTTGAAGAGAAAACAGCCATAATGTAAAATTACTACCGCCATTTCGATCATTAGAAAATGGTCATATTTTCATTTATACCACTTTTATGTCCATTTTAGGTCTCATAAGGAAAAGTCGAACTCGTATAAGACAATTACCACGCCGGTCTCTCCCTGCGTTATAGTAGTTTTTCGCAGAAATCGTGTGTTATAAAAACTTAAAAAACTATCACAGTCCTAAAGCATATTGATTTGCACATTTTACAATAACCAGTAATCAAAATTGTTTGCTTGGAAATTTTACTAAAAAAATTAAATACTAGAAGAATATTTAAAATTATATATATCGTTTGAATGGATTAGTTTTAAGGTTCACAAATATTTTTTCTGTAATTTTATATATTACGTTTTCATAGAAATACTAATAAATATGTTAAATATATCCCCCACCCCCCTTTGAACCACTGATTTGAAAGTACCACCAGAGATGTAATTGTTTCAATAAATAGAGCTTCAGTCATTCCCCTTTTAAATGATATAGGTAAAATATTATTTTAGTAAAATATACTACGAGTATTATGAAATAATACTTTCACGTTAATTTTTTTTTATTTCAGTTTAAAATGCCGATTCGAAACAAAAGGCAAACTTTATCTGAAATTGCTTCCATTCAAAGTTGAAGAATTGTTCTTAGATCCCGAAATACTTCTATATCACGACGTCATAAGCAATTATGAGATACATCATATGTCAATTTTGGGCATCGACAAGGTTCGTTTTGTCTACTTTTACTTCATCTGAATTTTAACTTATTTTATTAAGTATTTTATTGCAAATAAATGATACTTATTTTGGATTAAGCATATTCTAAGGTTAAATTATTTGTAAACAAGAAGTGCGTGTATCAGAAATCTTGGACTTTTTGTTTAGCATTATTTTAATGCCTTAATTTCATGCCCTTATATTACACATAGATTATAATTAGTTTAGTTTAAATTCTAATTCCGAATTTTTGCCCCTCCTGCGTATTCGTACAACCCACCACTATTCACCATCTGAGAGGCAAAATTTTTTAAAAATTTCCTATGTAACTTTTCCTTATCATAACTTCGGAACCGTTTAAGATTTCACGTATAATGAGATCCGTTTTATTAATCTAAAATACTAACAAAAAATATTTAAAACTGAAAATTGGATATTTACAGACAGACGGCTCAACCTTATTTTTCTGTATGTTAAACAGATAATTTTTAATGTGAATATGGTTTTTATGTTTATATCATTATTTTTCTTCATTACACGTCATAGAAATAACCAGGTGAAGTACTTGACGCAAAAAATATGTATTCTCCTCGAATAACATTTTTCGACGACTAGTAATGTATACATGCAACGATACTACAGAATAGGCATATCCGTACACTGCAGACATAACTCAAAGAGAAAAATAGAAGTAACATCATACAAAGATACTAGGTTTTGTCTTTTTGTATGTTTATTTGTTTGCGTATCATTCAAAAGCCATTTAACAGATCTTCAATGATTTTTAGCTAGTGGATTTTGTAGGACCTAAAGGAACATATATATTTTATTGCATTTAACGCCCTAGCAAGAAGATGTGTCCATTTGTAATTTCAATATATAGCCAATTTTATTAAAATAGTGCTATTTTTACAATGATCGTAGACATTATAGCTACAAGATATGAAACAAGCATGAAAATGGTCTCGTTATTATTAGATTTGAGAAAAATATTTAAGTTGGGGATATGAAACTGAAATCTGACATTACAAGTAGTTGGATAATTCAAAGAGAACTTAAAACATTTGATGAACGCTAAATTCACGATGATTTAGCCATTTGTTTTAACTGAAATTTCCTTGCCTCATAATATTTATTCTTTGTCTACGATAAAGTTAAAAAATTGGTTAAGATTTCTGCAGTCTATATATGTTTAAATGTAGACAAGTTCATCCGTCTTTATTTAATTTATTGAACCCGGCGGGTGGAACATTGAGTGTAATATACCGAGACTTTGGTAAATTGCGCGTTATCTTGAAAACGAACAGAAGAAATGCTACGTGTATTTAAGTAGCTGCATGAGAGGAAGTAAGAAAGTGTTGAGTATCACGACTCAGTCCGGTGCCGTTCGGCAATTTATTTGGACGGGCTAAAGATTGACTGCGGGTGAGTGACGCCCACCTTACCGCTTTGTGTCACGAATTTGAAAAATAACTTTTTCCTATTGCCTTTTTCCTGTTTTAGTTTATTTTAATTTCCAGTTTGTTGTTTTATCTTCAAATAGAAGATGCCATTTGTACTCTTAAAACATACTATTACGTCTTTTAGACGAAGCTGAGACCGATTAATCTGGTGAATCTCAGTGAAATTCAAACTGCTGATATTTCTCAAAGAATTAGTGAGAGTTGTACAGAACAGTAGTTAAATAACGAGGAAGAGAAAGAAGAAGATGCTGCTAAAGTGGTGGAACACGAAACAGAAAGCGACAGAAGATACATGATAAAGAAGAATTATATTAAGTAGAATCGTTTTCCGGCAAGATCTAACATTGTGGAAATTACAGTGTTTTCCGCGATACAAAGAGATGACCGATGATTGTTTTTATGCAGTTTTGAATATATCTGGTATGAACAGCAGCATAACCTACAAAGTCTTAGTGACACGCAGAGAATTTTTTGGCACTAAATCACGTCGAGAATTTCTTAGAGATTTAGGACTCGTTTTGGAATACTTACGAAATGGAAAAAAATCAGTACTTTCCCGAGGAACTTTGCAAAAGGATCAAAGATCAAGTTGAAGAGTATTTTAAAAAAACCTTTTAATGAAGTTACTACCCAGACCTATCAGAAGATGTGAAATTTGTCTCACTAAAAAAGATCGAAAAACCAAATATATTTTTTACTAGTGTAACTGTTATTTCTGTATGGAACATGCCATTTTCATCATACTGATTAGTTTTTTTTAATGTAAGGATAACCTTCATTTGTTTGGAATCTATTTTGTTATTCTAGAAAGAAAAATACTATTTCTTTATGTTTTCATAAAATATTTTTTAAGACAGGTAAATAAATGCCATTAGCCAATATTATATATTGAAATGAAAGGAATAAAACTTTATAAATTTGCATATTAAATAAAAATAACGTGATAAAAAAGGAAGAATAAAAGTTCCACCCGCCGGGTTAAAGGAAGAGTATTAACTCTTTCAAGCATTGATTAAAATTACGAGTGAAAAATTATTTTTCTGCGATTTAAAAATTTACCAATATCAGGCATGTAAATATTGTTCAAGCTTCTTTCGAAACTTAATTTCTTATTCAAGAAACCTCTTTCAAACCTTACTAAAGTTGTTCATATATGTAGCTCTTATCTTGGCCACGTAATTTTCTGCTAAGTGTATGGTAACATGGAGATATATCACTATACTTTAAAAGATTAAGTAATAGTATCCGAACAGAATACTCGGGGAAAATAAATCATCAAAAAACACATGTCCTTAATTATATTGAACTTATCTATTTCCATATGCGATAATATTTTATTTCTGTAAACACGTCGTCATTAATATGTACTGTTCTTTTTATACAAAAAATTACATAACACAAAAAAAAATTAACTGAAAAAATTTGTGACATTTCTAGCAATATCGATGTGAAGTAAGAGAAACAGTTGACGGTGAGTACGTTGCCCCAGAAAGAGTATGTCAGGGCTATTGGTTAGCTGATAACACAGATGACATTGTGAACAATATGGCAAACAGAGTTAGCCGTATGGTTGGCCTATCTTTGGTGAATTCGGAAGATTTTCAATTCGTGAGGTACACGGCCGGCGGGCATTATAGTCCACATTACGATATGATAACGGTAATTTTTGATATTATTTTAATTGAGATTTAAAGGCAATTAAAGTAACATGAATGCTATGTAAATATATGACTCGAAATGTATTTGGCCGTACTTCTTGAAGCATATTTTTGCGTTGAGTGAAATAAATCCTTATCTAAAAAGTAAATCTCCCTACATTAGGCCAATCTTGCTACATTAGTCATAATTTACATGGGCGGTGAGGAGATTCATGGTGGATCTTTGTTTTGATGACTATTGCTGATTTTACAAGCTTCTTTTAATGCTTTCTCTATTAGGCAGCTGATAGCATAATACGTGCATTACAGTGTTATGGATCCCGTCATTGTCTTGATCAGATCTGTATGAGTGGAAATACTCGCCCTTGTCCAGTAATTCTAAGGCGATTTCTTTTCTGGAAATGTGAACAAAGAGCTTTAGTACTGTTCATAAAATACTTTCATTAAGATGTAAATCTACGTTACCTCATTAATTACTATCAATGAATACATATCTGACAGGAAATCTTTGACCCTACTTTTGTCAAAACATCAATTTTTTTTTATAACAGAAAACTGAAAAAAATATAAATGGAACAAATTTCATTACATAATAACCGTACCTTATAATTTTACAAGTTTATCGCTAATTGGTTATATTTCTTAAAAATTAATAATGCACGTTAACTGAAATAATGCTGATAGAAAGATATAACCAACAGAATTTTATTATAAGTTATGTAATAAATGATATAAATATATTTCAACTAGACTATCTTTGGGAAAGTTTAAATCTATTTTTGAAAATTTTGAGGAAAAAGTACATTGTACATTGCTTTTTCAACTTTACCTTTCATAGTTGGAGCTTAAAATTAGTTAACAGTACGTAATTTGATATTGAATATCATCCTCAATGATTTCAGACTCGGTGAAAAGATGATAGCGCGCAAAAAAAGGAATGCTCTAATTTTGCACGCATATCATAATTTTGTTTTGATGTATTTTGCTACATACATGTGTATAGTAATTAACCTGTATCTAGATTTAAAAGTTTCGAAATTATGTGGCTTTGAGAAACGAACGAAATGACGAATGGTCGAGTATGATGAAGTTATGAGTGTACCTTTCTCCATGAAGTTATCAGTGTATCTTTCCGCCATGGAGCTATAAAACTTGACGTTGTAGAAAACAATGTAATTTATGTCCAGATGCTCTCAACATAACAAGAGCGATGTACTTTCTCAACAAGATAAACTTAACACATTGTTATTACATAACTTTTTATTGTTTATATAATATATTCATTTTTAAGAGACATAACTTTTGTATTGATATTTCTATTAGAGATTATTTCATATATAATAATGTTCGTAAAACTTCAATTTGGCACATTTTATCAAATTTTTAATATCCTAATCACTATTTTTAACTATAATATTTATACAATTGACTCACTTTTACGGAGTTACAAAGTAACCACTTAGAAATGGCCAAAAATATATGCATTACTTGATATTTCTACGAATATTTAAAATAGTTTAAACCGAATCATCGAAGATATATTGTTTCATTACTGTTTTATGAAAAAAATATTCCGAAAGCAACAAGCTAATGTTAACATATAATCCAATGGAATAAATTATACAAAAATCATGTTCCCGCATTCATTAAAACATGAAGAAACAAGAAGAAGCTGCGAATACTACGCAAATATTTCATTGTAATTAATTGTGGTTGATTTTTAGGTTCCATAGACAAATGAAAAAAAAAATTAATTTCTTACAGTTTCGTAATTTCCACCTGTTCATCTACACGTGACAATATCGTTACTTTTCCAGCTCAAAACCGATTGTGATGAAATTTTACAGGGAGACCTAGTTTAAAATTATATAATAGTAAGAAAAATATTGTTACCTAATTTAAAACGAGAAAACAAAGTTTTAAATTAAATAACTTGAAGAAAAAACTTAAACACAAGAACGATTTTCTGACAGGGAAATTCTTTATAATCGATGCAGAGTTTGGGGAAAGCAATCGCGCGTAAACGGCCGACAGATTCTTTCGTAATAATATCAAATTTAACTCGGCTAAAAATCTTCGAGCGCTACTATTTTGATTCCATTTTTATGAGGAAGGATGCATTTTTCTCTGTCAGTGTCTTCGTCATTAATGAAGGATGGAAAGTAAAGTACCTACGCACAAATTAAAGAAATGATAAGCCAACAACTCAAGTTGTTGAATTTCAATACAATATGCAGGATTGACACTTAACAAAAATAACTGCGACGGTGTCCGCAATTGCATTTTCTTTTTTTTCTTCATAGGCGCCATCAAGTCTACTAGGGATTAATAATAATATTCGTTGATCTCCAGTGCCCTGTTCGCAAGATATGAGTCTCGAAACAGTGTGCAATGTAATCCTGCATGTTTAAACACATTTTTGAAAAATTAAATAATTGGTAAATGGCAAATGCTCAATTTAAACCTCGGTAAACTTGTGTTAGTATTTCGTATCTCGGTAAACTTGTGTAAGTTATTTTTCGTATACGATGCTTTAGACAATGTATTTACATAATAAAAATAATCATTAATTTTGAAACACACGCAGTTGAAAACTAATGACAATTTCACTGTTTTTCGTTCTGATTTATTTTAAAAATATTTCTCATATACCGTATGTTTTGGAGTGGACAGCTCGGTTTAACATATTAAACTTTGAACGCGTAAATCCATACACTAATTTATATATTAAGAAAAACAAACTCAAAAAATGGAATGAACAGAAAATATTGCATAGAGATACTAAATATTTCACAGCCGTTTCTTCTTAGAAAGAGCACATATAATATTATTTTTTTGATTAAAATAATCCCGAACGGAAATTTTTTAAAACATTCTGTTTTTTATGGATATCCTTTTGCCTAAAGAAGGAAAAAAATAGAAATTATCTTTGGTGCTAAATTGCATTTATATCATTTAAACTTTTGTAGATATCCGAGTGTAGCGCAA
This sequence comes from Druceiella hillmani, assembly GCA_039881145.1. Taxonomy (NCBI): domain Eukaryota; kingdom Metazoa; phylum Arthropoda; class Insecta; order Lepidoptera; family Hepialidae; genus Druceiella; species Druceiella hillmani. The sequence goes on from JAYKKI010000014.1 coordinate 11,548,416, forward strand.
GTTCTGCTCGTACTTGAGAGTTTTGTTTTTGCTCTTATTGTCTACCAAGTCGTATTTCTATAACTAATCCATCTATTGATTTGATGTCGGTAATTATAGTTTTTGCCTTCAATTGTTATTTACATAGAGCCGACACGAAAACCCGAGTCATAACATTCACCACAAGATGTAAAACACATTCACCATCATTATTTAATTTTAAAGCCATCAATACGCTATAAATATTGTATGACAAACCAAATTGTTACTAACGCCTAAATTTGTTTTACTTCTTACCATTTCAGACGGAAGACGAAACTGAACACTATGACGTAATGATAGATAACAGGATTGCAACCGCCATTTTTTATGTCAGTTCGTTTTATTGTACAAGTCATTTTTGAAAATTTTACAGGTATATGTGATACTTACCATTTATGATGTTATAATAAAATACATATAATTAAGTGTTATAAAACTTTTTTGTGATTATGTCGATATGACGTTTCCTTCCTCAGTAAGTAAATTCACGATTATTTAGGTTGTAATTAAAAAAATTTTTTTAGACGTTTTCCATCTAGTTTTCAAGTATCGTATAAATTATAATACATACCGTTTAATACTTTAATGCACACGTCTCACTTAAATTCATACTAAAAAAATCGAGCTACTTTGGCCGATTTTCACCGATCCCAATTTTACAAGTTTTAATGTACTAACAGAGGCAATAACAGAATCTACAATTGAATACGCGCTGATGGAACCTACATATATTTAGTTGGCGATACGATACACGAAAACTACTCAACTCACCGTCAACTCACCGCCACCTACGAAAGTCGTTTATCGGCGTTGCGCTTTAAGCGTTAAACCAAAATTGCCGTACAGTAAGTCAGTTTATTCAGTTTTATCACAAAAAGTATTATTAAACATCATATAAGTATTAAACTGCTTGGAACATCAAAACGATGGCAGTTAAGTGTAAATCATGGCTAGTTTTAATACGTTGTTCATATAAAATTTTGTTTCAAGTGCAAATAAAATTCAATGGTGGCTATTTAATAAATCGGAGTTTTTGTGCATACATTTTAACTGTAATTAGTTTAAAATTATACTATTTTATGTCAGTCATTGTATATATTGAAAATCCATCTGAATATGAAAATAAACAAAATTTTGTAATAGTAATGTCCCTTTTAACTTGACTTACAATGAGACGTTTAAGTTTTATTTGACTATTAATTACACAGATAACAGAAACCTAGATAATGCATATTATCTAATGATTTTTAAATAATCTGTTAGTATTATTTCATACAAAATAGTTAACGCCCTAAATGTCCAGGACACTGATAACAATTCCAAACGTTAACTGTTTACGTGTAACTTTTACGTGTTAACGTGTAACTTTTAATTTAAAAATTGGTGTAATTATTAAGCAATATTTATAGAAAAGCGAGCAGGTTTGTATTAGAAAAAATATGGTGTATGTTACCGTTTATTGCCAAGTTAACAAAAATAATTATAGTATTAAATGCCCGTAAATATTTTTTTTTTATTTTCTCTTAATCTATGGTTGAATATGATTTCTCGTCCCAATTTTTGGAAATTGTTACTTAAAATAATTGAAAATATTTCGATATACAACTTAAAATATTGTATAGTTTAATAAAATGGCTTATTTGAGAATGAAGGACTGAGAAGATTTGACATTTTTTTGATTAAAAATATCACAAGTTGTACATAATTATTATATAAAATTTCAGTTGGAAGACGTACTTCGGGGCGGAGCTACAGTATTTCCTAAGCTAGGAGTCATAGTTCGTCCCGTGCGAGGAACTGCGATTGTGTGGCGTAACCTCTTGCCCTCCACTGAACCCGACCTACGAACTTTGCATGGTGCTTGTCCTCTTATACAGGGCCATAAATGGAGTAAGTGTAAAGTTAATATGACGAAATTTTTATTTCTTCTCAAATTTTATGTTACCCGTTTGAGATAAATGAGAAAAATTAATTTTGTAAAGACTTCGAAAAAGTTTAGCAAAACTAATAAATCATATCACAATTGTCATAGCAAAAATAAGAGGAAGGAAACAATTTTTATACAGAGGATATTTGAACACAGACATGAATTTATAGGATTTTAAGTAAAGAATTACAAAATATTTTTATGAAATTAATAAAATATATGTTACAAATAAAATATACGATACTAATAAAATACATGATTTACATATATATGTGTATATATATATATATATATATATATATATATATGTGTGCGTGTGTGTGTATTCTTTTGACTACTGACTGAATTTTTGGATTTTAGATTTTTTGAGTATTAAGTTCCTATGTTGTTAAAACACCTTTCTAAATATTTATACCAGATCTTATTATATTCAATTTAATTTGACTCACAGTTTATATATATAGTTTAATACATCTGCTCTTTCCAAAGGTGTGACTTACAATTTAATAAAGGTACATAATTAAATAATTTTATTTTTTCTTTCAGTTGTGACCAAATGGTTTCGCCAGGTCGGTCAAGAATTAAACTCTCCTTGTGACTTAAAGTATCGAACAGAAGAGGATATTTATATTTAAATATCAACATACATATAATTTTACTAAATAATGATTCTATGAAATAATTTTTTTGAAATGGAAGTTTTCAGATTTTTTTACTGACGATGGTTCATTCAAACTCCACCTGACTATTACAAAATAACAGTGTTTCACTATCACTGGCAGTAACATTTCAGAAGAGTAGAGTAACTCCGAAAGTACTTTAAAAATTATAACTAAAAACGACAAATACCATCTACAGATCATTACAACCTTACCTGCAATTAGTTTGGTTCCAATCCATTTAGTTTGCTTTACGTTTGGTACGAAATTATTTTTTAATAATTTTGCTGTAGAACAATTTAAAGGCGAAACGAATTTCAGAGCTCACAAACTTATTTTGCCATTTGTTCCGCTAAGCGCTATTAAATAATAAATCCGTAATCAATTGAATGCTCTATTTGTGTTTTCTAAGCATATGATGTGCATGTGCTTACGCGCATACAGAATCCGATGTATATCCATAATATTTCTTTTGAAAACACTTCTCTCCTTTTGTCTTTATTACCTCCCTCCTAAAGTATTATTTTTAACATTATGTAAATATAAAAATTGTAATTTATCAATGAATTGGTAAAATGGTCATATTTCTTAAAGTTAAAAGTATGATATGTATACATGTACTGATTAATATTGGGATGCCATGGATAAAGAAAAGTATCGGGTTCCCGGTAGACGATCATTCAGTCAGAAGCGTCATCACCCTCGGACAAATCTCGTTATATTAGCCGTTGATGTTATGATTGCGACGCATATATATGGTGTACTGGGCCCAAAAGTAACAAGTTCGAACGATGTCAAGAATGATTTCTGATTCAATTCCAATAACCGAAGTGATCGTCGTTATCGGAGACTACGATATGCGGGTGGGCAAGGATAAAAACCGATGGGAAGAGACCATCAGCCAATTTAACCATACCAAAATTACTGACAGTGGACTGGGCCAACTATCCTTTGCCGCGATTATTTTACCATCGAAAACGCCCTATTTCAACACCACCTAGACATAAACTTACTTAAGGAAACCCAGGTGGGCAGGACTCGGCGACAGTGGACTACGTAAAATAAGTGCTGAAATTAATGGCAGAATAAAATAAAGCCAAGAATTTTGACTTCGAACAATAACGTCAACTCGACAGAGAAATTCTGGAAAAATTAAATTAAATCGCGAAGCGCGTTTGAACCACTTAGCAGCAATGGAGGAAGCGGTGACTAAGGACGAATTTCAGATATTTCACCGAAATATCAAAAGCCAAATACCAAAATATCAAAAGGTATGACAAAACGGCCAAAGGAAACAGAATGTAAAGTAAAGTTGCAGACAGTCTTCCAATTGGAGCCTGCAACAGTGGAAGGAATTATTTCAAGCACCATATAATCACGACCCAAAGGAAGAGCCACTTCCGCAACTACTACCAATCTCTCCGCCAGTACTATCAATCTTTGAGGAGAAATTCATTTTTAATATTATTCCAACGTGTTAACTTTAGTGGGCTAAATTCAAAATCAAAATTCAAATATGCCAAATAATATTCAAAATAATACTTATCTGTAGAAATTACATATACCTATTACATATTTTTAAAAAAATTATATTTTTCTAATATCATGCAGGCAAAAATTGTATAACAATGAAATATGCTTTTAGATAAAAAAAGTTTCATTACATAAGAATCTATAACGTAGATTTCTTGAATTTCTAGCAAAGTAATAAAATATATATATTTATGAAAAACGAGAATAGTTTATGAAAAAATTTAAAAAAGCGATTTTTCAACGTTAAATAAAATTTCTGTCTACTCGTATTTAAGCAATATATGAATATTTATATTAATATTTTGATTTAGCATTAACATTACATAAGTCAGCATAATACATGTTCTTGCAGATCTTGATGATTTTTGCACTAAAATCCCAAATTTAAATGTTGCATTAAAATTTAAATTTTTATAGCTAAATTATTATCCAAGCGTGGACATGGCTAAAAGCAACATTCACAACTTTGATCAGACTTTATACATGCATATGTTTTTTTTTCACATAAATTTAGTTATATTTGACTATGATAATAAAAGTAAATATAATTTTTATGTCGTTATTAATTAATAAACATGTAGTATCGAAAGTCCTTTTTTTAATATAGTAGTAAATTTATGTATCGTACCTATTAAACGTAACAGAAATAAAAACAGACCGATATGAGACGACCGATGTCTACACTTCAACGGCTTTCATTTCAATAAACGCTTAAATTTGTTTGAATTTTTTTTTAGTTTTCCAAAATAGCAGTTTCAAGTGACAAATTTTTGATAAAAATCCAATCGAGTTTTGAGCTCTATGGAAGTTATAGTGTTAGAAACATACATACGTACGTTTCTAACAATATAACTAGACACAAACGTCGGATCGGCCCTGAACAACTCAAAAATAAAACCGTCCTGTTTTTTTCCGTTAGTTTTCCGTCTTTAATACCTAAACATACCAATAAATTCTAATTAAGTTTTGGGTACAAATAATATATAATTAGAACATAAAACATAGGCTGTATGAACACTACAATGAACGAAAACTCTGAGAAAAATCACAGTGCGTGCAAAAAACTGAATATGTCGTTATTTATTTAGTTTTAAAAAAACAGTGAAACATGTTCATTTTAAATTATCCAGTTCGTGGGTTAATTATTGCGTGGCATTTTAATCTACACTACTATCTAATATTTTGCACGACACACCGCACTACCCCAAAACAAATGTTGAAAGTCAGTCATCTTTTAAAAGATAAACCTTTAAAGAAGTATTTTTAAATTTTTATAATATTAAGCAGGTGAGTCGTGAGCAAAAGCTAGTAATAAATTTGTATTTTGAGTCAAAAAATTTTTCATTTTCGAAACATAATAAAAGTAAAATGAAACATGTTATGTTTATTTGACATTTACGTAAACAGAAAAAAACGATAATGTTATGAAGGCTTCGTTTTATGTATATTTTCCTAAAATTAGTCGACAGGCAAAAATTATCATCGGCTCTACAAGTTTATGACATAATTAATAGCTCGATTTCAACCTGTGAAAATATTGAAGGAATTTTTATTTGTGAAAATGATGATAATTAGCTAGATTATTACCCGTGTCCCGAAGTTAACGAACAGAACGTAATTTATGAAAAGGTTAATATATTTGTGTTGTTTTTATTGACACCTAAATTCGAGTATAAAAAACACTTATAACTTTTATTTATTCACGTGTTTTTACCACAACAGAAATGAAAATAAATATAGATGTACAAGATTAATTTTGATTTATACCTTTGTGCTTTTTAAAAGGGTATTACAAAAATTATTCTGAATAATTTTTTTTTTCTGAAGAAAACTAGTATACGAGAAATTTAAAGAAGCGATGGATATCGTTTATCCTCATTACTTATACTCCTATTTTTGTTTTATTCGTTGTAAATTGATCCGTAAAATTTATCTCAATCAGACTATTTATTCTCATACAATTTTATTATTTTGGTTTTCTTCTAATAAAAAGTTTGTAGTTTTACGAATAATCGTAATAAAAAACTTTTACAGTCCCATGCATAATAAGGTATGCGAAATTGATCTTTAAGAAGCCATTAAACAAATAAACGTGTGAAGTTTTCTTGAAAATTATCCAATAATGTCAATATTGGGCAAGTAAACGAAGACACAAAGTGCAAACAGTGACGAGTATATAAAACTTTGCATTTAGATTAAGGATGATTACACTATTCTATTTAACAATGCTCGTTAGATATCTAACTTCTGAATAAATCTACCTAAAAATCTAAAAAGACTTTCCCTGACAAGGAATTTCCTTTCTGAAAATTTCATTTCTGGAATTTAATTTCACTGAAAATATATTTAAAATATTTTTAGAATAACAAAGTTCAAACGACTTTCGTCATATCGATACACATAAAAAATATGAGATTTAGTTTGAAACATAAACAGCTCAAAATAGCATTTCAGAAATATTAAATTACAAAACGAACAACGATTGATTTATAAACCTTAAAATATTTTTCAGAAATAAATATGAATTCAACCACCATGGAAAACTGGTAAATTATATGTATTTATGTTCCAATTATTTTCTGAAAAAAATACTTCATCATTTACTTCACTAATTGGTTATGTTGGGAGGTATCATTTATTATAATATCACTTGCAAACATTTTCAAATGGGCGTTGCTGTTGGTGTTTGAGTAAATCGAGGTTTGTCACAAATAAAAATCTTAAAAGACTATTTTCATAATAAATAATAATTTTGTAACATATTTCGGGAACATATTTTCTTACTATATGTTAAAATTATCACAGTAAAGCGTGTTATTATATTCTCACTCGTCAAGTAATTCAGCAATCCCATTGCTATTTGGACCTCTCTTTATTACTTCACTTCACTCTCCAGATAAACCTATCTTTCCCTCTAGAGATTTGAAATACGATATATATATGTAATTGAATATTGATTGATGTAGGTACCTTAAAAGGATCGATACGATATATGTAATTTAAATTATAAGAACTTCTAATAATTTCAGCGAATAGCTCTAGTTGAAACACGAAGGGGAGCTTCAAAATAATCCATGTTGCTTGAGTTTCATTTTATATAGACAAAGCATATAAATATAAGTGAAATATATTTGTTTTATTTTAAAAAATTAACCCGTAATTTGTTTTTTAATTTTTTTTACATTAACATAAAAACATTTCTCTCATCAACTATGTTTTAAGGACAGAAAATTAAAGTAAAACTTTTATTGGTTAACATTGTTTTCGGGTCTATATTGAATATTTTCGTGACTATGATATATATGAATGCGTTTTTCACAAAAACGTTTTCAAAGGACACTTAAAAATGTTCCTAAATATTATTCTTTGTAAAAAGTAAATAATGAATATAATGATAACTAAATTTCCCAAGTCAGTATTTAAAGTTTTTCAAAAAATACAGCTTCGTTGATCCAAAATATACACACCACCGCTAGATGCGAAATCCCCATAGATAAATAAAAGAAATCTCACTTATTTTGAAATATTAGTGGTATGAGTTATTTATATATATATATATATATATATATATATATATATATATATATATATATATATATATATGTATATATACATATATATATATATATATATATATATATATGTAATATATATATATATATATATATATAATAGTCCCACAAATGAAATATTCAATGAAAATATAATAATATTGGGTCCAATAGTTTTAGCACTTTTGAACATTTCTGACCTCTTTTTAGATCCGTCAAAGAATGAATTTTGAAAATTCCTAATAAGTTTTAAAACGATAGGGGTAAGATAAACCTATATATTTCTAATTATAAATCTTTTATTTAATTATGTTACATTTTGTGTTTTTCAATACTATAAAGTAAATGAAATATGTTTGTTTGCCTTTCTTTTACAATTTCTTCAATACAATTTAACACTTAAATAATATATATTCTACAATAAAATGTAGACTACGCACAATTTATTAATACTTACTAATTATGATACAATTTATAGCAGTAACCAATAAATATAAACACTAAAAAATGCCTGCGAAGGAAAAAGTGTATCAACAGTCCGATATCGGATTCTAGCACAGTCACACGTATTCTAGCATAGCTTTATACTAAGCCAGGTACTCCATATTGCATTCTAGTATAGATATATACTAAATGAGAGGCTTAAGGCTTACTGGTTTAAAGAGATTGCGCCAGAGCAAGCTGGATTTAAAAAGGGAAGGGCACAGGTAAGCACACCCTCATTGTCCGGCGCATACCCTCAGATCATCGAAAAAACCAATGAGTTCAATAAACTAACGTATATTGGCTTTGTTGACTTTTCCAAAGCATTCGACTTTGTGAAATGGTTAGTCCTGTGGAATGCTTTGGCACAAATTATCACAGAAACATCTTATACACCATATGCGGCATCTTTAAAGAAGCAGCATCAGTACGAATCGATAATGAACTGTGTAGAAACTTCCATGCAAGTTCAGGTGTCCGCCAAGGGTACATAACACAACACATTGTGTGTAACTAATCCCTATAGTACGTAGAAACTACTATTAAAGATGAAACACGTCATTACTGATCGTGAAAAAAAAACTTGACGGGAGTGACACGGATTGCCCACTGTGAAGTTATTTAACATGCCTTGGAGCATTAATCTTGAAAAGTGGCGGAGGATATGGAGAAATTAAAATATCATCAAACCACAAAGACCACGGTTGTAACAACCCTTGTTTTCCCCATATTTCTGTATGTTTTAGAGACTTTGACTTTGCGAAAAATCGAGAGATAAGAAAGCAGATGCTCTAGAGTTGACGAAAATAGGGCGAGTTAAGGAAATAAAACTCCCCTATGAGGAAATTTTGAATAAGATAATAAAAAAAAATTAAAAAGCATGAAATGGGAGGATGTTCTATATACACCTTGATTCTCGTTAGAGTAAGGTGTAAACTTCAATTAGTTGAAATTTTCTTTACGCTAGATGACGAAGGAATAAAGTTTATTCCTTAAAGTTCACATGAGGAAAATTCATTTTTTTTTGCTAAATTCCATATGTAATGTTGTATGTTGTGTTGTTTGAAGAGGCTAATTATAAGGATTACAAGAATATTATTTCGTAATTTTAGGTTTTAAAAAAGATTTATCCCATATTTCTGATACTACTCTACTCTTTTTATGTCTATGAATGATACAACATAATATGCAATATATTTAGGTTGTGAAAAATTAATATATTTAAATGTGTATAAGTGCTTAAATGTATACGTAAACCTCGAAATATGCGTTCTGCTCTTCTGACGGCATTATTAATGCAGGTATTCCGAAATAATTTTGCACTAAAGTATGTAAATTGCAGTTATATGATTATTTAGATTCTAGCAATGGTGATTAAACAAAAATAAAACGCATTATACGAAATTTAGGGAAAGATTCGTAGTGCCGTAAAATATCAGCAGAAATTTTTTATTGTATTTTATAGATTTCTTCAAAAACGTTGCGCTCTATGAGGTACTTGAAAAAAAATATCCATTCCCAAGTCTTAAGGAAGGAAGTAAAATTTTTAAAAAATAGAAAAAAAATAGTTTTTTCTTTTTTTAATTTTATCCATGTAATTGTGGTTCATTTTTGTGTAATATGTTATTACAATTGGCCTTAAAACAAGGTTTTTACTTAAAACAAGGTTTAGAATACTATAAAAGCCAAACTCATACTTGGTGTGTGTTTTCGCTATTATAAATATTTTATTTGATTTTTATCTATAAAAACTTAAATTATTTGTAAATAAACACACACATATATTTATATATATATATATATATATATATATATATATATATATATACATATATATATATATATATACATATATATATATATATATATATATATATATATATATATATATATATATATATATACATATATATATCTAGCCCCAAAAAAAACATGACAACGGATAAAATAGCGAGCCTTTAGGGCTAGATATTCTATCCGTTGTATCCACAAGGCAAACGAAATAAAAATCTTAAACTCATGAATGCTAATCCCACATAAATACTCAATTAACAGTGTAATGAGTTCAAAAATTACGACAGTGAACCAAATAAATATTCAAATATAATAAAATTGAATGATATGAAAACTTTTAATGACAATAAAATTTACAATATTTTCAAAATCGTTTCAACAAGTAGATCTCTCCCACACATAAATATCAACACATGAACTCTTACTGGACTTTCTTACTGGACACGGTTCACCAATCTGCATATTAAATAAATCTTCCGTCAATTCAATGTCAATTCTTGAGTATAACTTAATTTAAATTAAGGGGATAAACTCAAATAACGTTTCCATTTAAAGCACAGATCATTTCGTAGTAAAATTACATGCAAATTATTACTCTATCTAAAATCACAAATTGCACATAATAGATCCAATAAACCTTCCCTACGACGGAATTATGGGCAAGGACTTTCTAATTAAATACAGTTTCCGAATTAATTACAGTAATAATGATCTAGAAATATTGTCAAATTCTATCATTTTTTTCCTTTCTTCACAGCACCATCTTGTGCATTAGCGCTGCGAAAAGAAACATTGATAGAGCGTTCATGTAAAAATCCTTAGATCAAAGAAATCTTAATTTCTGACAAAGAGGTTTCCCTATTTCTACATGTAGTAACTGCATTAGAAAGTAAATGATAATAATCACGGAAACATATTTATTTTGAAATCTGATTTCATGCTCAACCCATCTAAAACTCATCGAAATTAATTCAGTTTCTTATGTTCAGAACTCAGACGTTATTGAGAGAACACAAGAAAGTCTAAACCTGCTCAGAATTTCCCTAAGTAACAAAGAAAGTGAGTACTTATGTTGATTATGCTCCAAAATCACTGACTATGTGCCATAAGTAAGAGATGGAATCGCAGATTAATATATTGCTCAGTCAAAACGTAATCACGCCCTCATTATCATCCTGGTCTTCACTCGTATGGGTCATACCGAAAAAAATATATGCTTTCGGCTAAAGTGAATGGCCTATCGTTGTAATTTCTTGGTCTTGTATTCTATTTTCAAGGTGATCTTCTATTTTCTGCACGAGCAAGCTAATTTCTTCTTCAAACATACTTTCGAATTCAAAATCCAGCCCATCATTGGCTTGCTCTCTTTTGTGCGCCGTATCAATTTTATCATCACTGTAACTTCAACTTCACTGTTTCCTTCTTGCAGTATATCTTCCGTTCCTCTGTCCGTAATTATTCTAAATACCATTATGAAACTGTAAAATACAAAAACACCGGATAAAATACAATCATGTTTACTTCATATATCCACTGTGACGAAGCTTACGTTATCAAGTGATCGCCTCACAGGATGAACAGCCGTACTGCATCTGTTAGAAGGCACTTAAAATAACAAATCACTAGACAGCGCCGAAATAAAGATGAGTTTAATTTTAAGGATTCTGTGGTGTTTTTACCCGGTAACTGCGACCCGGTAAATTCGCACACGTAATATTAATATCAGGCACTTTTTTGTGCTTAAAAATATACATACAAGATACTGAAATAAGCGAGAGAAGAAAACACAATGATTTTTAGAATTGTTGATATTTAATATATGAACATTTATCGAATCTCAATGTTTCTATATAAATACAGTAGCACACGCGAGTTACAGGAAGTAAGTTACAGAAAGAAAGCTAGTTGATGACATTTCCTCATGACCTTTTTCAATATATTTTTTCATCTACAGAATGAAAAAAAAATGCCATGCCTCAAATGAATCATTCAGTTTTTTAAATTAATATGTGTATAATTACCTTTACACTTTTTTTATTAATGGTAATAGGTATCTTTTTATGTTGTTGAAAATTTCTTTCCAGTAATTTTTGTGACATGGTTTAGTTTAGTTATTTCGTACGTATAGCTTTCAAGTCTTGTTTGGAGCTTATGGTAAACTTGTAATACTATTCATCTACACTGAACCTGGCTTAAAACCTATGCGGACAAAATAATGTTATTTATTATTATATTCCTGATCATTATGGTCACACAATCTGTTTTGTCACGAGTCTTGAATTGAAATTTCTAACGTTCCTATTTGCACAATGCCTTAGTAAATCCGGCGCCATCTATTATATGCAGTACACATAAAGCATAATCACATCAATTAATATCATCCTTGGTGCCCTTCGGGATCGTCTTATGTTTTCAATTAAAAACCTCAAGTCGCTGCCAATACCAGAAGTACTAAATGGTTTTGAGCAGTCAATCACTCAGTCGTTATCCGTTCATTTATATCTAAGTTTAAATTTTGTTTTTGTTACATTTCTCAACTTGATTTACCTTTTTTCGTCAAAGTGTGGAGAAATTAAAGTGTACGTGAACCTATTATCACAGAGATAGTTTATGTTATAAAATTCAGGCTTTGTTTCGTAATTTCATTATTTACGGTGTAGTAAAGAAATTTATTTTTCTATATATATAAGATATTTAAAATGGAAAAAAACTATCTTATTCAAAACTCTTAATTTATGTTTTATTTTCTTAATGCAAATTCTGCGTAGTTATGTAACATTTTTTCCAGTTTACATCTTTCAAGTTTTAATGAATATTACAATTTATGGTTTGACATTTGAAAATAAACTTATGTAAATATTTACATATATATATATATATATATATATATATATATATATATATATATATATATTTATATATATATATATATATATATATATATATATATATATATATATGTCGTTAAATATTTTCATCTAGTTTGGAAACTAAGTATTTCAGTAGTTGAAGTTTTATGTCGGGGAAAAACTTTCCTATTTATTGACCCATAAAATTATTTTTATTGCTGTTAATATAAGACCTACTTTACGTAGTGAATAAATGATTTCAAAAGTACTAAAAATATAAATGAACCCGAATTCATTTTAAACATAGTTTCTCTCAACAGAACTTCCTACAGAATAAATACAGTTTTACAGGAAAAGTAAATCAGGTAAGTGTCTAGAATAATAGATATTTTGCCGTAAATATATCTAATGTCATGTTATTATTCGAAGTAAAATTGCATCCGGAGAGAAAATATTTCTCAAATGGTATAAAAAGACCTCTTGAGATATCTTTTGTCATAAATTAAAAGTGAAAAAAAATACCAGATGAATGTGGTCATTAAGAAAAATATCACAGCTGGTCGTTGATAATGTTTAATGTTACGAATATTCTACTTCTACATGAAGATTGAATGGCGACTCATATGAAAAATTTAATATTACGTTTTACAAACTATTCCGACCTACTTCCGATCTGCAAGCAAAAATTATACCAGTAATTGTGTATCGTGAATAGCATGAAAAACATATCTTACTAACAAATGAAAAATTGTGTATTTTTAAAATATTAATTTTTAAAAGACAAGAGATTTAAAATTCGGTTGGCCATGTGTCTTTATACAACTTTTATTTAAATTAAATGAAAAGAAGTGGCGGAGAAGTAATCACTTTATTCCCAAATATTTCCTTTTTTCTTATTAGCTAAAAATGTATTTCTGCTAATTTGATTATTTTTTACTAACTTTTTATTTTTATATTTTCCCAAAGCACTCTTTTTCATAATGTGATATGTTGAAATTCAAACCTTGGCACTTAAATCTGGCCTCTTTTGATAAATTAATTTCGGTATCATTCAGTATTTATAGTATAACATCAAATGTTTTTACAAAAGAAACGATGTAATATTTTTAAGTTGAAGTAGTACACCCTTAAAATATTACACGTTTCCACGTGTAATATTTTGAGGGTGTACTTTATTCTGTTACTTGTTGTATTAGATGACTTCATTGGGATTTATTCAAACTGTACGAATGTTAACAAAATATGGTGAATACATTTTTATAACAATAACTGCTGATGTTACATACAATTAAACTAATAAATTTGATAGCCTGATCCTTTGAGATAGCTAGCGTCAAATTTGAATACGTCGCAGCTTATCAGTCAGCTTTGAGAGCCGGAAAGGTGAGGTGGTGTTTACCGTGTCTGTCGCTCATCATGGATTTCGAACAACGTGTGAACAAAAAATTTTGATCCAAGTTACTAAAGAGTACCAAAGAAGCTCATAAAATTTCAAAAGTTGCGTATTGTGATAATGTGGTGACTGTTTATATGTAGAATGAGCGATTTAAAAATGGAAATACGTCGGAATAAGACGACCAAAGGTCGGGACGTCCTTCGATCTCACAAACGGACGAAAACTATTTGAAAAAAGCGTTTTAACTGAAGTTAATAGGTATTATAAGAAAACCAAAAATAATTGTAAATTAATTGTACATGTAAATATCGCCAAAAATTTCTAATTTCGTGATAACTAAATTGTTGACGCACGACGTAAATCTAGGTGTAGGTGCCTAACAATAATTCTATCGATAGAAAAAGCAAATCGCAGCTATTGCTGTTTATTAATTGGAAAATTTATTTCTCAACAGTCTCTCATAGATAGTGGAAATTGGCATACCCACGATGATTTTTTTAAATTTCAGAAAAACATAAACGTAACATACGGTTGTGCTTGAAATTTTCCAAGTATTCTTTATTATTGTTAAGTGCAATTTACTTAGAAGTAATATAAGTACGAGCAATTTTTTAATTTTTTTATATTGAAACTATTTATATTAACCAACCTATCACAATAGCATTTGTTCTTTCTTTTCCTTTCTCATACAATATTTTTGGTTCACCTCTACAAAGTATATTTTTAAATCCTTTGAAATATTACGAAATATGCAATATTTCTTATTTTATTATATATATTATTATATAAATATATTTATTATATAAATAATTCAATTTAAATACAAAACAAAGTTAAATGTTATAAACCTCCTTCTTATTACTACAAATTTAAACAAAATTACAGATAAAGCAAAGAACATATTATATGCAGTTAAGGTTTATATTTTTTTGATGTTAAATCATTCTGCACACACGAAACCTTAAAATTTATTCAAAATAAATAATTTGATAATGTTATTACTGTAAAAAAATATTATGATATATCTATACAATGTTCCTTTTAGATTTTCTTGCGTAATTACAATGTATTTAATATTATACCCTATCAAAACTCTCCCAGAAAATTTCAGTACGAATCCTGCTTACAGGAAGGAGCTTTATTATCATTACTAAACAAGAAATTTAATCGCGCACTCAGCTGCCTCCTGAGTAATAAAAATGTATATTTGCACCGGGTATTATCAACTTTATTTATAATTTATTGTTGGGATTAAAAACTGCATAAAGTTAACCGGTTGTTATTCTTATTTTTTACTGATGTTTAAAGCAAAAAACACGTTTAAAGAAATACAAAATGAATTACTATTATTTTACTACCTCTTTACACGGTACATACTCGTGTCTTGTGAAACTTATACTAATAAACTACTATCGGAAAATTATATTTCGTGAAACAAATTTTAAACGTTCGACCTCCCCCTATGTTCTTTGTAATTGTGCTTGTTGAGTTAAGCCAGTTTGTCACATATATTCAATATAAAAAAGCGCAACGTTACGAGGGGCGGCTGAAAAGTTTTGAGCCTAAGGTATTAAAAATGCTGATAGAAATGCATAAAAAATTTATTTTTCAATATCGTCTCCCTCTATTTCAATACACTTCTTACATTTATTAAAAAGGGCTTTTAACCCGGTCAAAAAATATTCGCCGTTTTTGTCTTCAAAATATTCGTTTACGGTCGTTTTTATTTCTTCGTCACTGGAAAATCTCCGTCCTCGGAGATCTTTCTTCAAATTATGAAAGAGGAAATAATCGCTAGGGGATAGGTCTAGTCTGTAGGGTGAATGGTTGTTTTCTTCAAGTCCTATCTCAGCGAGCGCATCTCAGCGCCTTGCAACTCGCGCAGTGTGGCCGTGCGCATTGTCTTGCAAAAACAGGACCCTTTTGCCAGTTTGCCTTACCTTTTATCGACAACCACTTGACGCATCTTTGTCAACAATGCGGCGTAATTGTTTCCGTTCATTGTAGTATTTTTAAAAAGATAGTCGATGAACCAAATTTCTTCAGAATCCCAAAAAACAGTGGCCGTGAACTTAGACGCCGATATTTCCACTTTGAACTTCCATGGCGGCTTTTCTTCCTTTTATTTTCACTGTATTGACTCCTGTTTTGATTCCGCATCATACTGTCGAATCCATGTTTTATCAACAGTGACAATATGAGAAAAAACATCGTCAGGATCTCCTGCAAAGTTGTGACTTGATGCCGCTTGTCGAGCGGCGCGAAAATTTTAGGCACCAATAGCGCGCACACCTTTTTCATGTGTAAATGCTTATGCAAAATGTAGCCGATTCATTCCTTGATTCGACGATCTTCTAGAACAAGTTTTTTTACTTTTTTTAATGTTTGTTCGATAACGGCTATGTTGGGGCGTCCCGATCTGGGATCATCTTCGAGCGACTCCCTGCTTTGTTTGAACTCTCGGCTCCAACAATTTACGATTGTAAATGAAGATGCAGACTTCCCTTAAATTGCTGATATCTCTTTTAATATTTCCGTCGGCGTTGTTCTTCTTTGTCTGAAATTTTATGACAACTTTTATGTACAAATTTTATGGACAAATTTTATGTACTCCAATTTCGTGCAAAGTGCGGATGACTCGGACATGGTGACGTTTATGGTTCCGTTACTAAAAGCGTAATGATGATAATGAGATGAATCTTGACATTTATATTTCTTAGTGATGTGCTGCGCGAGTCATTAGTAATATTTAAGAGTACTTTGGCTCAAAACTTTTCAGCCGACCCTGGTACTTTAATACAACAATAACCATAACTGTTAGTCCTTAACTAAATAATAACAGTATTTCCTTTCACAGATATGTCCTTCTTGAAGCGTACCACTAAGAACAATAGAACCTCAACCATTCTAGGCGTTGAAGAGAGCGTGCGTTTACAAAAATACCTGTCGCTATACGACTGCTATATGGACATTTCTGTGAATTTGTAAAAGCTAAAATCCGAGTGTGGGACAAATGCACGACACAGTTCATTCCTCAAGTTGTCGACCAACAGGCTATACTACTGGCTTTGAACAAGTATTATTGCGCTGCTTATTGTAACCACGCCTATTTTTTGGTCACTTAAAAATGGATTTTACGGAATAAGAAGAAGAAAAATTGGGAAGTCAGTCCACATGTCAAAAAACACAGGAAAATAAAGCTAATTAAGAATATTTTCTGGAAAGGTATACCAAAAAAAAGAAATGAAGCAGTATATTTTCAGCTTCCTTATTACTTAAATCCTAGTGTTTTTAAAACCTAGTATTTTATCTACAATTATTAATGGATTTCTCTTTGTATGTTATCATACCTCTTATGCTATTGGTACAATAATAATAGGAGAAGAAAACACTCTGAATAGTTGGCCTGATAGATATTTTGTATCTTGTGACAAGGAAGGCAAAATTTCTGGTTGCAAACTTATCATTAATGATCTGTTTTACAATTCCATTGCTATGTGATTTCATTATAAGAAAAAATGTTGAATACTTGCGCATAAAATACTAAAGGAAACTTCATTTCTGATAATATTTCAATTTTGCTTTCGCTTTCCCTGTAACTATTACTAAAGCTATATTGTAAATAACTATTGTATATGATAATAATTTCTCAGATATGTTTTAGCTCAACTCAACATGCCGGGAAATATTCCGTTTAAACTATTTTTAAAGTTTCTTTATATCGGGAAAAATGCAACTAAATTAATTTCAATGGAATATTTTTGTTGTCATTCCATGGAGTCTAAGAATAAATTTCAGATACACTTATTTGTATAGTTAAACAACAAAAAATCAAGTATTACCTTGCGTACATAATTAATTAAGAATATCAACAATTTTAAATGAAAACATCAAGTGGACGAGCTAAATTGGCGTGGTTAACTAATGATATTTGTAATTAGGAGCTTATTAAAAAAGGGTATTCGGATCTGCTAATCCTAATAAAAAAATTAATTTCTAATTTAATTTATATACTTATTATTACAAACTTAAAAATTATCCTTCGTGGCAAACTATTTCTTTTTAGTTAATATTTTAATTATAAAGCACATTTCTTTTCAAGTTTATTTGTATATGATTAATAAAACCACAAATACTTTCATCACAAGAGAGTATAATATTTTTCGGTGACTACCTTTATAGATATTTACACTCAGCAATATGTATGGAATAGCTTTATTGTTATTAATAAAAAGAATTAGTTCATTGCCCAAATATCAGGATTTGTTATTGAAGAAATCGAATGTCATCAGATCCGTCACTCACTTGAAATACGTATTTTTGCGCTATTTTTTAAAAATATTTTTGGTTGCTTTTTTGAATATTTTGATTTCATAGAAAAAGTTTTCAGTGTTCTGTATCTCAGAAAGAAAAACATTACCCTTATGAAACCACTCACGTGTCTATCTGCCCATCCGGTTTTCTCGAAAACTATTCGACGCAGGAACTTGAAACGTATTATAATAATAACAAAAAATATATATAAATCCGTGCATACCTTAATAACTAATACTTGAAAATATTTATATTAAAGTTTTAAAACGGGCAAAGAATTAGGTATACCTACAAAAAATAAAAATTTCGTGTTTCGCATATGGCGTCGTTTAAAAGGCTAGTTATAAGGATCATTTAAATGAATTATACAATCTTAGATAGTAAATGTCTAAAAAAACAACGAAAAGTATCCAATGGTTGCCCTCCTTCTTATTCAATCAAATTTGCTGTAACAAAATTATCATTTGCAAGCTCGCCGATAATCTGTGTGTGTGTGTATATGTATACATACATACATACATATATATATATATATATATATATATATACATATATATATATATATATATATATATATATATGTGTGTGTGTGTGTGTGTGTGCAAATAAAGTATACCTTTATTTGATTTTGGCGCTCTCTAATTATCTGAATGCAGAAAATCATGTCGATCCTTTTTAGAGTACTAATTTTTGGGGTCAATTCCAATACAGTCTACATTTTGTTTAATAAATTCCACATTCCTTTATTTCAGAATTTCAGCGTGGGTTGTTTTTTATGAAGTAGTGTTGTATGATGTACATAACATAAATACCATAAATACCAATTTAATTAAATTAGACTTTTTGAGAGAAATTCCGGATAATAGATTTTTTTTAACGAAATATAATGATTTCTGATATTGCAGAACACTATTTATTTCGGTATGTGTAATATATTTAATTTTTATTTTAGCTTTCAATAGGTTAGTATTCATTTAATATATGAATGTATATTTTGCTTGAATTTGATACTGACGCTGATCATCGTTGAAATAATTTGTTAAATTAAAACCAAGAATATTGATCGTAAATTACGATTGTTTTTTCAACTTTATGATCGAAAAGGATAAAATAAGTGAATAGTAATAGTACTTTATATTACAGCATAGCTTTTCATAAAAAGTTATGTAAGAGAACAATTTAGCTGCAGCCATAGTGGCTGATTTTGAGAAGAACAAAACAGCGAAACAGCGAAACGCCGTCACCACAGTGCACTATTGTGTCATACTGAATTACACCACATCTACGTCAACATGGTTAGTTCCATTTTGTTCGAAGCCTTCAAGCGCGCTCCGTACAATAGAAGAAACCGGTATTTGCATCCAAGTGTGTGGTTGAAAGCGAGTGAAAATTTTACTAGTGCTTTTCATGGATTTACGGGCATGTGTTACATACTATGTACGTTTCGTGAATAGTAATATTTATCAAAAACATTTCATAATCAGTAATATTTGTCAAACATATCAGAGATTTTAATTATTCATAAAAATCATTTCAAGAAATCTTGACACGTCAGCGAAGAGCGTTTCATTATTTATACAAGTAAATATATTTCACAGTTTAATATTAAGTCTCGAAATGAACATATCTTGACTAAATTGAGATATCGCAATATAATAATTTTCCATCAGATTTAATATATTTTCTCAATACCAATAGAATTCACAAAAAACACCGAAATTCAAAAATTATTTCTTTTTGGCAAGTTACAAGCATTGGAATGCAATTTTTTTTTTATAAAGTTAAGTGTGAAATTAACAAAACCTAAATGATTTTGAATATATTCGGCGTTAATTTTGTAGAAATTCATTATCACTTAATTGTTATTCACAACTAAATGAAACTACGTGATGTAGTATTAATTCTAGTTTATCACGGCCTAGGTTTCGTTGTATGACAATATCGTTTGGTGGGCAATTCCTACATATTGAACCTTAGAAACTTCCAACAGCATTTAAATGTTATACAACACAAGAGCAGAAGCGGGGTTTGCGCGGGTTTTCCCATAGTTTACATTAGTTAGTTCATGGCAGGGATGCAGTGTAGTTTTTTATTATATTTTCGAAATTTATACAATATGCAAGTATTTTAGTGAGGGTAATAAATTAAACTGATGTTATTCTATAAGGTTATATAATGCAAATCTTCCGGTGGATGTAACAAATTAAATGAATGTTATTCTTAGTAACATGTTGAAAAATAGCAATGACTTCTGTTGGTTGGAACAAGGTTATACAACTAATTATGCATATCTCCCATTTTTGGTTTTCTTTTGTGACGTGTCTCGTTAGATGTGTGACCGAGCTGAAACAATTTAAAGTGCACTGCAGTATCAATCTTGTCTAACTATATTATGTCTAGAAGATGTTAAGTATGGGTAATGATATTGTATTGAGTTGTTGGTGTTATTTTAAAAAGAGTCATATTAAAAATTGAAGGAGGATTGCATCGAGAGATACGTCATAAGCTGATGAGTAATACAGGTCGTAGCATTATAATATGTTGGGAGTAATATAATTGAACCACACTGTAAATAACAAAGTTGTGTTTCTGATCATACAGCAAGTCTATTCCATCGTGTTTATATTAGATGCGCTGTATGCATAATGTTAACAATTAGAATATTTTAAAACTTTTTTGCGGGATATGTATTATACACCATCTTTTATCATATAATATTTATTACGCCTTCTTGTCACGCATATAACAATACCCTAGTAATATATTTTGCATTCGGTAGTACGCGTGGAAATGAATATCAAATGCAAACGGCCACTAACAAGAGATGTCAAAGCGTATAATTTATGTTTTTGATATTCTGAATATTTTTTTGTAGTTAAATTGCATGGACGTATATTTGGAAGAATTTATGGTATATTATATTTATGAAGATCTAATATATATTTATTTTGCATCACAATTGTTATCCCCCAATTTAATATGGTCATATTAAAAAATCCCAAAACATGTCTATTTCAATATATTAATTATAAAAAAACTACACAAACAATTATTACAATTAATATGTAAACTCATTTAGAATTGGATATACGTGCGTTCGAATTTTGAAATTAAACTACGTATGTACACGAATTTTGAAATGAAAATGCGTACGTTCGAATTTTGACATTAAACTACGTATGTACACGAATTTTGAAATGAAAATGTGTACGTTTGAATTTTGAAATTAAACTTAAAGACGCCAGTATTTTATAATATAACTAATGGGTAAGAGTTCTAAGAGATGAAGAGTAAACGATGATAAAAAAAACTTGACCTTTGCACGAATTATTTTTTCCCCCATTAACAAAATATTCAATTGAAAAATATTCTTGTGCTTGATGTAGTTTTATTTGATATGCCTCATTAAATAAGCAAGTTATCTTATTCATCTCTTAATTTAAACAAAAAACTTGGTTATATGTTATATTTTCCTTATAATAAATTAATTATATTAATTGCTCATATTTTACTTTTAACATGGTCTTAAGACAAATCATAAAAGTTGTCTCCAATGTTCCCTTATGATTCGTAGATAATGTGTTAAATTGCAAGCTAAATTTTCAAACACGTAAAAGAAGTATTACATTTATGTGACTAAAGGTAAAATGCAAATCTTAATTAAGTTACATTTTTTTTTTCAAGTTCATAGCGAGTAACTAATATGTATATATATATATATATATATATATATATGTGTGTGTGTGTGTGTGTGTGTGCAAATAAAGTATACCTTTATTTGATTTTGGCGCTCTCTAATTATCTGAATGCAGAAAATCATGTCGATCCTTTACTCCACCGCAATTTAAAAGAATTAATACACATTTACAGCATAAGTCAGACATTTTTCTATCCATCCTTTACTAACCACAACGTGCTTCCTTTTGCGACAGTATCAATCCTATTTACACAAATACAAGTCTCTAAACAGATTTACAAGTAAATTTCATTATATCTTTAATACTACATTGTATTTCTCGATGAATTTTCACGTTTCTAATTTCTCGATAATTAAAAAAATGAAATGAACCGCGTATTTTATAACGAGTGACATATAAAGTCGTATAAATGTATGGTCCATTACGTGGTATATAGTATTTCCTATTTCTCGTATAAACGTAACAAAAATTTGTTACAGTACAGAAACGAAGACACAGTAAAGTAAAAATCTAACACATGCATTGTTATTTCCATATTATATTACCTTTATTAAAAAAAAATATCTATTTTTGAGGTTTGGTACAAAACTGAATTCATGATTTTTTTAGAATCAAAAGCTTTTAGACAATATATGATTAACGATGTCAAATTGAAAAGCTCTTAAATGAAGTATTATGTATATGAAAATAACGTACCTTTTACCTTTAAACTAAACATAAATCTATTTAAATTACTTAAGGATCCTTCGACATTGAACCATATAAATATCTACACTGTAAATCTATTTTGTTTTCACAATTATTTGTTACATAAGGAAATTGAATTATATTTAAAAAAAACATACCTATAAAAACTCAGATATTTTTTCATAGTTTTGTGGGAATTTTTACCTTTGTGAGTAAAATAAGATAATGGAAAAGCCCAAATATATTTCTTTGAGTATTTCTTTTGCCCAATACTTATTTTAAATTTCTTCTTGTGTTTCCTGGTTTTTCCTTCCTGTTTCTGTGGTCATGCAAGCTTTTTGCTTATTACCTTCATATATTTGCCTTGCGCATAGTCTATTTAAAATATCAATAGTTACTCGCTATGAACTTGAAAAAAAAAATGTAACTTAATTAAGATTTGCATTTTACCTTTAGTCACATAAATGTAATACTTCTTTTACGTGTTTGAAAATTTAGCTTGCAATTTAACACATTATCTACGAATCATAAGGGAACATTGGAGACAACTTTTATGATTTGTCTTAAGACCATGTTAAAAGTAAAATATGAGCAATTAATATAATTAATTTATTATAAGGAAAATATAACATATAACCAAGTTTTTTGTTTAAATTAAGAGATGAATAAGATAACTTGCTTATTTAATGAGGCATATCAAATAAAACTACATCAAGCACAAGAATATTTTTCAATTGAATATTTTGTTAATGGGGGAAAAAATAATTCGTGCAAAGGTCAAGTTTTTTTTATCATCGTTTACTCTTCATCTCTTAGAACTCTTACCCATTAGTTATATTATAAAATACTGGCGTCTTTAAGTTTAATTTCAAAATTCAAACGTACACATTTTCATTTCAAAATTCGTGTACATACGTAGTTTAATGTCAAAATTCGAACGTACGCATTTTCATTTCAAAATTCGTGTACATACGTAGTTTAATTTCAAAATTCGAACGCACGTATATCCAATTCTAAATGAGTTTACATATTAATTGTAATAATTGTTTGTGTAGTTTTTTTATAATTAATATATTGAAATAGACATGTTTTGGGATTTTTTAATATGACCATATTAAATTGGGGGATAACAATTGTGATGCAAAATAAATATATATTAGATCTTCATAAATATAATATACCATAAATTCTTCCAAATATACGTCCATGCAATTTAACTACAAAAAAATATTCAGAATATCAAAAACATAAATTATACGCTTTGACATCTCTTGTTAGTGGCCGTTTGCATTTGATATTCATTTCCACGCGTACTACCGAATGCAAAATATATTACTAGGGTATTGTTATATGCGTGACAAGAAGGCGTAATAAATATTATATGATAAAAGATGGTGTATAATACATATCCCGCAAAAAAGTTTTAAAATATTCTAATTGTTAACATTATGCATACAGCGCATCTAATATAAACACGATGGAATAGACTTGCTGTATGATCAGAAACACAACTTTGTTATTTACAGTGTGGTTCAATTATATTACTCCCAACATATTATAATGCTACGACCTGTATTACTCATCAGCTTATGACGTATCTCTCGATGCAATCCTCCTTCAATTTTTAATATGACTCTTTTTAAAATAACACCAACAACTCAATACAATATCATTACCCATACTTAACATCTTCTAGACATAATATAGTTAGACAAGATTGATACTGCAGTGCACTTTAAATTGTTTCAGCTCGGTCACACATCTAACGAGACACGTCACAAAAGAAAACCAAAAATGGGAGATATGCATAATTAGTTGTATAACCTTGTTCCAACCAACAGAAGTCATTGCTATTTTTCAACATGTTACTAAGAATAACATTCATTTAATTTGTTACATCCACCGGAAGATTTGCATTATATAACCTTATAGAATAACATCAGTTTAATTTATTACCCTCACTAAAATACTTGCATATTGTATAAATTTCGAAAATATAATAAAAAACTACACTGCATCCCTGCCATGAACTAACTAATGTAAACTATGGGAAAACCCGCGCAAACCCCGCTTCTGCTCTTGTGTTGTATAACATTTAAATGCTGTTGGAAGTTTCTAAGGTTCAATATGTAGGAATTGCCCACCAAACGATATTGTCATACAACGAAACCTAGGCCGTGATAAACTAGAATTAATACTACATCACGTAGTTTCATTTAGTTGTGAATAACAATTAAGTGATAATGAATTTCTACAAAATTAACGCCGAATATATTCAAAATCATTTAGGTTTTGTTAATTTCACACTTAACTTTATAAAAAAAAAATTGCATTCCAATGCTTGTAACTTGCCAAAAAGAAATAATTTTTGAATTTCGGTGTTTTTTGTGAATTCTATTGGTATTGAGAAAATATATTAAATCTGATGGAAAATTATTATATTGCGATATCTCAATTTAGTCAAGATATGTTCATTTCGAGACTTAATATTAAACTGTGAAATATATTTACTTGTATAAATAATGAAACGCTCTTCGCTGACGTGTCAAGATTTCTTGAAATGATTTTTATGAATAATTAAAATCTCTGATATGTTTGACAAATATTACTGATTATGAAATGTTTTTGATAAATATTACTATTCACGAAACGTACATAGTATGTAACACATGCCCGTAAATCCATGAAAAGCACTAGTAAAATTTTCACTCGCTTTCAACCACACACTTGGATGCAAATACCGGTTTCTTCTATTGTACGGAGCGCGCTTGAAGGCTTCGAACAAAATGGAACTAACCATGTTGACGTAGATGTGGTGTAATTCAGTATGACACAATAGTGCACTGTGGTGACGGCGTTTCGCTGTTTCGCTGTTTTGTTCTTCTCAAAATCAGCCACTATGGCTGCAGCTAAATTGTTCTCTTACATAACTTTTTATGAAAAGCTATGCTGTAATATAAAGTACTATTACTATTCACTTATTTTATCCTTTTCGATCATAAAGTTGAAAAAACAATCGTAATTTACGATCAATATTCTTGGTTTTAATTTAACAAATTATTTCAACGATGATCAGCGTCAGTATCAAATTCAAGCAAAATATACATTCATATATTAAATGAATACTAACCTATTGAAAGCTAAAATAAAAATTAAATATATTACACATACCGAAATAAATAGTGTTCTGCAATATCAGAAATCATTATATTTCGTTAAAAAAAATCTATTATCCGGAATTTCTCTCAAAAAGTCCAATTTAATTAAATTGGTATTTATGGTATTTATGTTATGTACATCATACAACACTACTTCATAAAAAACAACCCACGTTGAAATTCTGAAATAAAGGAATGTGGAATTTATTAAACAAAATGTAGA
This sequence comes from Druceiella hillmani, assembly GCA_039881145.1. Lineage (NCBI taxonomy): Eukaryota > Metazoa > Arthropoda > Insecta > Lepidoptera > Hepialidae > Druceiella > Druceiella hillmani. The sequence goes on from JAYKKI010000014.1 coordinate 11,574,709, forward strand.
CTGTATTGGAATTGACCCCAAAAATTAGTACTCTAAAACTGTGTGCGAAAAATTAATTTTTTATTTATATTGTTATCCCTTTTTTTTATTCTGGTTAAATCTCGCTATGCAACTGTACCTTTTTTCCTTAGATGGAACCCGAATTTTATGCATAAATCTACTTAGGATTAATTTTCTATGTAACGTGAAATTTTAAACTAAAGGGCTGAAATAAAATAGAATTATAACCCATGCGAATTTCCAAAACCAAAAAAGGAACATTTGTCAATGATTTGGCTAAATTTGTGGATTATGCACTACATATTTCTAAAATCAATCTTTTAGGAGCTCCGTCACTACAAGTTCGATAAAAATATGTAGTATTTTTTGAAATGGCAGCATTGCTTATGTATTGCAAATAAATTAGCAATTACCTTATTTAAATAAACTTCTAGCTTCTAATCACTAAAAGAGACATCAGTACTATTAATATCAGCACTACTATGTAACATTATTTATTCCTTTCTCTTTTAAAATGACCTAACCATAATCTACAGGTGTCGAGTAGAATTTGAACAGCCAATAATAAAATTGAGTCCCGTAATAAAACCACGCACTAGCCGTGCGTCCGACCCACAGTAGTACGAGTTGTTTTAAGCCGCCAACAGTGAAGCACTTCCGTATAGATCGCAACCTGTATTAAATATTGTCGGAAACTCTAGAGCTTAATCCTTGCTTCGCCCGCGTTCATTCACCTCATGTTTTATTTAAAGATGTAATTTCCTGTACTTTGCATTAAGATTACGTGTTTTATTGTAATCGTTTACTGAATGAGTGCGTAAACAAGAATCTTATAATCTGAGTTGCGTTTCGTCGTCGAAATTATGGTAATAAAAATTAAACTGAAATTCTTGGTTTTGTTCCTTATAATTATTTCTTGATTTTATCAAGTGAGTTATACCTTTTTATATGAAGTTAGTTAAAGTTTTTAAATCTAATTTTCTTTTTTAAACGAATGCCCGCAAGATATTCGAAAGCCATTAATATATTAAGACATTATAAGTTTTACACATTAAATCATTTTGCAAAATATGTTGAAAATTAAAAGACTATACTCCAGTGGTTTTGTGCAACTAAGCTATGTCAAGTTTATATGATATATCTGCCCTTGTAATCAAATTCTCCTTTAAGATATATTTATAAAAAAATCGACTTAAAATGACTTAGTACTCAATTTAATTGATTTTATAATATTTTTGTTGAAATTAAGTAAACCCTATTGAACGTTACAGCAGTTAATTTTAAGATTACTCCCTTGTGCTACCTTATTCTACTTTTATTTACCCAACGAATAAGTAAATCAAAATAAAATTGAAAGTTAACCATGTGTAATGAAGCTTACGGATACGTAGAACGTTATTAATTTTAAGGTGGTACAACAACCAAATAATTTAATATAAAATAAAAGATGAAGCATATGTAATGAAGCTTACAAATACACAGAACGTAATTAAATCTAAGATAGTACAAAAACTAAATTAATTAATATAAAATAAAAAATATGACTTGTGTAGCGAAGCTTACGAATACGTCGAAAGAGATTAATTGTATTGTATAATTTTTAAGTGTTAAATGCAAGGTTAATACAAAATTAAAAATATAACGTAAGAAATGAAACTCACAAGTGTGAGAGGTTATATGACGGCACAGTACGTATTCATGTCAGTGTACTGTTTGGTTTTTAATTATCAAGGTAATATTAATTAAATCAAATTTTTATTACCATTCGCGAATTTGCCCTTGGGTAGAATATTTCTTTTAGAAAAGAATGAAGTGTATTCGTATGAAATTATGCTAATATATCCCAAATATATAGATATTTCTATTTCTAACTGGAAGTTTTTAGAATTTTACACCCGGTAAGAGACGAATTCTATATGAAAGAAAAACGAAATAAATAATCTTATAAAATCTAGTAGCACTTCGGTCAAAGAGATTCACGTTCTGATATTGTTATTCGCGATGGTAATGAAAATTCCCAATCAGTCGCTATACCGCAATGCACATACACTCTGAACGGAAACAAGCGCCATGACGTTAATCATATAATAATGCCAACGTTTCTCGTCATTCCGTCGATTGACCGGTGATTTTACCCTTCCCTCATTGGCTTTATTGTACGGTAAACGGATCTCAGGTGAAGTGCATTCACGGCGTTAGTAATTGGTTAGATATGGCCATGGACTTTAATATCATAACAGGTTGGAAATGGAAGTTACCTGTGATTTGTTAATCAAGAAAAACGACGAAAGAATATCACAGAAAACGGATCAAATATTTGAAACATTTTGTTGAATTTCTCCGTGAATAATTCAAAGTAATTCGTCGTTTAGTAATGGTTATTATATCTCAGAAGCGTGAATCAGTCTGGAAATTTTCTGCTCCGTTAACCGCTTCAGAAAAGTCATTTAACAGTCACTTGGTAGTTAATTGATTAGTTACGTGTTAGGGAATGTCAATTTCAATTACTATGATGGTATGCATAGATATTCCTTCATGGCTAGACCTAGATGAGAAAAATAATACTTTAGAAAAATAAAAAATAAAGGTACCTAGGTAGATCATTCGACCGATGAAGAGATCTATGCATATGATTATTTCATATAACAATTTGAGGCCTGAAATTACATTAAGGTATATTTCCTTATTCAATGAGGTGGATTTACAATTACTCCGTATTCTCCACTCATATTTCTGTAAGATTAAATGCACCGAACTCAAATTGATTGTCACTCATAATATTTAGATATAAATGAAATTAAATTTCAGTTCGATATACGTTTTTATTAAATACTTAATCGGTCATGACCTAATCGGTTATAAAATATAATTTTCTTATTTTATTATTATTTGAATATGGTAAATGGGTTATTCAATTTAAGATATTCTCGTGTATTAAGAACCCTTTTGCCTTCTCCAAGTTGTTCCACCACTTTTACCCTTCAGCATTTACCAATAAGCTATCGTTTTGTAATATGATCTGGTTATTTGTATATCTATCTAGCAGTCTTCCTCCTATTCATTTGTCTCTTGAATCTTTTCAAAGCGATTCTTTCCAGGCGGGTAACCCATATTCATTTCAGTTTTTGACAACGACTTAGGCCATCCATAATTTTTGTTTTTTCTTCGATTTCTTTACTCGTTATTTCGTCCAATCGTTTAAAATTTAGCATACATCACTTCGTTGCTCTTTAGTTTATTCCAATTACTGTTTTTGTAAAATTTGAACAATATATTCTTGTTAGCGATCTATAGGAAAGATAAAACAACAGGCGTGAGTCCAGTGCTACTTTTAATTTATAAAAATGAAATCAGAACTCCATAATTTGTTCCACGTAACATATATACGCCCATTTACGTTTTCAATGTATTGAGATTTTTTTATTTTTTCCCTAGATACATATACTCTTATATGTATATAAAACAATTTTTTTTTACTAGTATATGTTTGTTTTGTACTTATTCTGCATGAAATAATTCGGTAAATATGACCGTAATGTCGTCACGATTATTCCAGTAAACGTAATAATTGTAATGAAACTGTGGCTATGTAAACAATGATTCATTTATTTCAATCGCGAATATACGAGAGTATGACCTGATCAGTTGACCAAATGTCAGTTAGAATCTTAATTAGAGAAGATAAATATTATTTTTATTAATGATTTTTAATTTTGATGCAAAGAAAAAAAGAACTAAATAATTCCCTGCTATAGCACAATCGAACGGGTTATTTAAAATAGCGGAAAATTATTTAAACTTTTGAAATGTATATGTAAATTTGTATAATAGATTTTTTCAGAAAAACAATGGGAAAATTTATTAAAAACAAGATGTGCTGAAAATTCCCAAAAAAATCATTGTAAAATTTTGGTTAAAAAATTGCTTTTTGATTAATATTTTACTATTTCTCTCTTACCCTAGTTTACGAATAAACAATCTAATAAAATCATTGATTTATGCGGCAATAATTTATCTTACAGAGAAATATTTTTATAAGTTTTTGTAATTTCCGTGAAGCTATAAAATTATACCTTTCGTGCTTACGTTTAAACCTAACTCAAATTGATTTTCAAAGTAAAAACATAATTAAATACATAAGTAATGCATACGAATTCGAGAATATATAAAAGAAGAACATATATGTCAGTATATTGCCTGAACTTGTCGCACACATATTTAAAATTGATAGAATTTTAATTATATTTCTTAAGAACTCCAGCACTGTGAGTTCAATTAAAATATATAGTGTTTAATGAAATTGGTGGGTATTATTATTTCCAAATTAGCTAAATTTTATAATCTAAACTAGTTTCTAGCCGGAAGTCAAAAGAGACAGACATAATTATTAGTATGGCAATATTTCTTTCGGTATTTAAATTACCTGACTGTCGTTAACGGATGACAAGTAAAACTTGAACAATCGGTAATCTAAATGAATCTCATAAAAAACATATTTAACCCACTCACAATAGCACGAATTGTTTAATAAGGAGCTAACAGTAGCTCTTCCGTGAAGCTCGCGATTTGTATCAAATATTAGGGACGAGAGCTTAATCCTTGCTTCGCCTGCGTTTATTCACCTCACAGATTAATAATATTAAGAAAATTCGCCTCATACTTTATTTAAAAATGTTATTTCCTGCACTTTATTTTGACATCTAATTTAATCGTTTATAAAAGTGTGTGTATGAAAAAGCTTTTAATCTGAATTGCGTTTTATCCTCAAGTATTATGAAAATAATAATGAAATTTGAATCTTTCATAATATACCCAATTATAAAATGAAATTCTTTCCATATATTTATGAAAATAACGAATTAAAGTACCTCGTAATCAATTTAATTGAATATATGACATTTTGGTAGGAGTCATATAAATATATTGAATATTGCAGCGACTAATTTTAAGGTAGTAATTACAACGAATAATTTAGCAATGGAAAATCAAAAACGTAACTCATGAAATGATACTTACGAGTATAAGAGGATATATGTTAGCGCATTGCATAATTTTTTTGTATATATTTGCTTTTTAATTATCAAGGCTTTAATTAAATTTTTACTCCCAGTCGCCGGATTCGGACTTGGTTTTAATTACTCTTTTAATAATAAATAAAATTTACCCGCATAGAAACAGTACGAAAATGTATCATAAACGTTATAGCTATTCCAGACTGTAAATAATAAGTATCCAAATACACATTAAAGAAAAATAAAATAAAAAAATATATAAAATTTAGCAGCATTCGGAGGAAGAATATTCACATTCTAATTTTCATAAAGGCGGTATTAATTAAAATGCCCAGTCAGTCGCTCGCACTACGCTGACGCACTGAACTAACCAAATTCGATAATGCTATTGAGATTTTAACGCCAAAGTTTCTGTACATTCGGCCGCAATTGACCGGTGCTGTTACGATTCCTTCATGGATTTCAGATTAGTTATAGAATAGACGGATCTCAGGTGTGGTGGATGTAGGGTTTTACTAATAGGTTAAATATGGTTTAGATTTAATGTCATTACAGGTTGGAAATCAAAGTTGTGTTTGTTTCACAGATAAATCCAATTAGCTATAATTAAAAAATTCGGTAGAGTATTGAAAATTAAAACTTTTAAATAACAAGAAAATATCAGAAGTAACGATAGTAAATATTTGATCTATTTTTTTTAATATTTTGGTAAATAATCCAGTATTCCATCATTGAGCAATTTTTAATATTCTGAAAGGCTTCACACTGTGGTTTTGTATCTTGAGTAGTTAAATGTGTACACTTAACCGCTAAACCAGTTGTATCTGGTATTATTTAATTTCACTTAATGCAATAGTAGCACCGCAACCGATAATGTTAGATGCCTGAAATATATTCTAAAGAAATGATGCAATTATAACGGATTTATAGTTCATAAGAAAACTGGATTGCTTCCATTTTTGATATACATAAAGTAATAAATAAATTTTTAACGAAAAAAAATATTTTAGTAATGTTTTTAGAGCCCATTTCAATTGCTATTTATTTATTAGCCCACAAGTATTACAATTTTAATAAGGTCCTAGCATGAGAATTATATTCTTATTAAAACATCATCAATAACAATTATTATATGAAATTTTATGACACATAAATTTTATGACATATTCTGCCTTGATTAACGCAGTATTATGTGTTGCGCCCATTCTGGATTATTTTTTCTGCTTCATTGATCAGATCAGGCATACGATTATGGGGTTGGTAAGTAGTTCATTGATTGATCACTAGTTAGAGTAGTGAAAATTAAAATTATTACGTTGTTTACTGTTATCTTTGCTTATTATCAATACATTTTTATCTTTTAACATTTTGTATTTATGATGCATGCACATACTTGTTTAATATTTAGGATTAATTTATAATCTAGCAAGATAAAGGTTTGAAGGCATAATTAATGTATCTTCTTTAGCGAAGTTGAACGCTGACGTTTGGGACTATTGTGTGACGACCAATGTTATTTCCATTAAAAATTGTCATAGCGCCATCTATTGGCCCAGCTTACATATAATACCTACGTCTATACACAAGAACAAAACCTAGAGAAGCGCTATCTATAGAAACTGTCAATAAATATCTTGCTTATAAAAGAATAAATCCTAGTACTATCAGCCCACGTCGTTTTTATCGGTATTCACGGTAATGTAACCCCTATATAAATACTATTAGGCGATAAAGTTACTTGTGCATGCAAATAATCTAATTGTAATAGTAGAAAGCAAATAAAGAACGTAGAAGTATTTTTATTTCCCAAGAAATTATAGTCTAAAGTGAACACATATTTTGTCAATTAAATCATTGCGGTTTGGCGACCTAAAAATGGAGACATTTGTATACAATGATAGTTTTGTAAAGAAATTATGAATGGTTTGAATTTTTGGAGATTAATTTAAAAAAATACACCTAAATTTTACATTAAATATTTTCTCCGTATCACTTATTTATATTGATTTACACGTGAAAAGAACTTTAACGTTAAAAGGAAATCAACGACAATTTGATGTTATCAACTTTCCCCTCTACATAAGAGGATTGATCCCTATTTGTAAGCGGTTCGCAAAGCGAAATATTTGTGCCCATAAACACAATATTATGTAAGAAATATTCTTAAATCTTTTTTTTTTTATTTTTTGATACCTTTTCAACTGTATACCTGCATATGTATATGCACGCAGGTACTAGGTAAATCTATAAAACGGTGTGCGTTTGAAATGAAATGAAACGACTGATTGACCGGAAATGTTAAATTTCGTTGCCGCTGTTACGATATAGTTCAGTACGACACTACAGTGCACTGCGTTTGACTGTACACTCTTTTCAAGAAAAGAATGGCTGCGCCTTAACTGCTCTCCTACATTGTATTTTATGAAAAGCAATTATGTAGAGATATACATAATTATTGTTCACTTGTTTTCTTACTTCAATCCACAAGGATGAAAAATTAAAAATAATATACTTGTTCAATATCAATCTCAATATTAAAGTGAAATATGTTTGTAGAATATGTATAGTAGATATTAAGCTGATGGCATTCCAAACAGAAATAAAGTATATTAAACAAATTGAAAGCAATAATATTTCGAAAAATCATATTTCTTCAAGACAAATAATTTCATGAAAATCATTATATATTTTTAAAAGAAATTTATAGTCCGAACTCTCTTTTGATAAACTTTGATTTAGATAAAGTGAAGTTATAGATATTTACGTAAAATGAGTCTTTAATCCAGATTTCAAAAAAATAGACGTTTTAATAAAAAACAGTGTATAAATTTAAAAAAGGCAACAAATATTAAGACGACTGGCGCCCAAAAATAACTACTGTAAATTGTTTTTGAAAAGTTATTTTCAAAACCATATTTTTACAATCTTTGTGTTGCACTAATTCTATGAAGGTTAACGGCAATTTCCGTTTTTGATCAAGTGTTCTATGTCAATTAACGTGGGAGAGAAAAGTTATTTTAGAAGTTTTTATAATATTCAGGCGGCTAAGAAATTTAAATAAAGAAAAGAAAAATGTAAAACATAATTAAACACATGGATTTGAGAAAATAAAAGAAAAAAATCGTCACTAAATTTGTTTGAACTTGTCGATCATATTCCCTAACTACTTACTATTAAGAACTCCCTGGTTTAAAGTTCAATATATCTATATATTTCCATAGAAATTTGAGCCTATGGCATTGTATATTACATGTAAATTAGCCCCCTTTTGTACGTTTGATTGCAAAGAAAGGGACCTTCATGCAATAATTCGTTCTCTATTCAAACTCTTATGTTTAAAGAGATTAGGGCGGGTAAATCTGGAACAGCTGGTGATTTAAACAATTCACATATCAAAAACACTCACAGTTACCCAACTTACAATACTACTTACTGTTTAAAGCGGCCAAGAGTGTGGTACTTCCATATAGCCCGGGAACTGTATCAATTATCGAGAGAAACTCGAGCGCTTAATCATTACTTCGCCTGCGTTCATTCACCTCATGTTAAGTTTAAATATGTAATTTCCAGCAAATTTGCTTTCTATCAGATTAAAAATTTAGTGTGCATACAACAAAATATTTTCATCTGAATCGCATTTCGCAGTACAACATTACGGTAATAGAAATTAAATTCGAATGACTGTTTTTCGAATGACATTTTTCATTTGAGTTAAATCTTTTAAAACGAGATTAATTAGTTTCTTAAAACCTTAAAAAAGAGCCAGTAGAAACTTTGAAAATAACCATATTATTACGTACACCGTTTCTAGATTTTATTATGACGTCTCATTTAAAGTATTATTTTTCAATACTCAATACTTTTCCTGATATGTGCCCGCGTCTTCGCAAGCACAGACCTAATTAACGTACTGATGTTGTGCAATATAAGCACTATCGTAGCCCAATATAATCCTAGTCAGGCTCAATACGACAAACCTTCCCCTACCCTTCTCGCACCACTTCATTCTTCACCTTTCGCCTTGCCCATTTTGCTAATATTTGTCCTAGTGGGAAACTTAATTTCACGAGTTAAAATACACGTAGCGATATCTATTGATGTACATAATAGATTTATATAATACACTACACATTTGTATAGCGTACTTAACACTATCCATTTGTGTAATTTATTATACTTCGAATAGCTAGTTACTTTTTTGTTGTTGTTGCACTAATGCAACGAAGATTAATTTTTATTTATTTTTAAGATATTAAATTTGTATGTCTTCAGGACTGAGTGCGACCAAATAAAAACTATATTTTACTTCCCATTATTTTTCTTAGAAATCGATTCGAGTCGGGTCAGTAGTTTTTAATTAATCTTTAAACATTTTTTCTCTTAATTTTTATCAACCAATTCATTTTTTGATATATTTTCAATGTATAGGTACACAAAGTTTACACTATTACTATATATACAGTTTTTACTATATGTACGCAAAGTTTACACGATTACTATATATACAGAACAATCGAGTGCAATAAATCGAAGCGAGGATAAAGAAAATAAAGAAAAGTATTTGGCATGGACCCAATATATAAAAAAAATATGTTATTTGATATAAAAAATCCATTATATGATAATATATTTGCAATTGAAAAAGCACATTACAGACTCTTTTAACTTAATACTAATCTATCCTAATCTTATACCTTATATCCTCCGCTGTAAAAAATTCTTCATCGAGGTATTTTTACCAAGGTAATGATTTTACACTGCCTTTAATTACTTTAATTAATTCTATTTTAATAAAAACATTTTGATCTTTTCAAATAACACAGCGAATAAATATTTCAATGGAAAATTAATAATATGATGTACGAAAAGAAGCTTACGAGTATAATAAATTGTATGTCTGTGTGGTATGTATATACCTCAAAGCACTATTTGCTTTTTAATTGTCTAAGCAACTTACAATCTCCAGATTTGGTTTTAATTTGATTGCGTTTAATAATAAATTAAATTTGGGAAAATGCGTACAAAAACTTAAAATTTATGATAACACTTAGATTTACTAACTCTTGTTCTAATATTTCTCCTCTTAATAATAATGAAAATGTCCAATGGGTCGCCGTTGCCGCAATGTACTAACGGAACTAACCGACTGCGTTTACGTGGGCGACACTTGCTTTTACGGTCACTCAACCGCAACTGGCCAAATCCGTTTTACTTCCTTTTCCGGCTTCAGGTGCACTACATAATAGCGTCTATTCGAACAGAATGGATGTGGAAAGTTGATATAGTGGAGAACAATGGGTTAGATTTGATTTGAAGTTTTAACTTAATTTCAAGAAAGAGGTGGATATTTTGTGTAATTCACTAATTCAATCAGTACATAAAAGAGAGTCTTCGACCGTCAGTTCGAATTTATGTTCGTGATATTGTCAGAAAAAATTAAGCAATTTCGAATGAATTGTAGTACGGTTTTCATTAATAGGTAGACTCGTTCTTTGATATTGTTCTGAAATAAGAATTGGTTTTCTTGTATATATATTTATACACAAACACACACACACGCACACACACATATATATATAAATATATATATTTATATATATATATATATATACATATATATATATATACATATATATACATATATATGTATATATATATATATATATATATATATATATATATATATATATATTAACATTTCCATATACCCATAGAAAAAAACGCTATTTGATGGCTTTAAAGAATATTTTGTCTTTGAAATAAAATATAATTCACGGTTTTTTTTCTAGTCGAGTGGGAAAACAAATACCACACATTACTCTTTTTAACAAATCCAATACTTGCCCGGAATGCAGAGTTTACCCAGAGTGGCGATACCTTCGCAGCTGTTCGCGGGTTATTCCCCTGAGAGGCGCTGAACAATATGCGCAAATATCGTTTGTACGAAAAAGATGACAAATAATTATGAATATTATTTTTAATATCCTGAAAAAAAAGTAATATTTTTCAGTACTATTTTTCAGTCAGGGATAACGTCTTTCTTTGTCCGACATTTATTCCCAGACATCTTGAATATAATGAAACAGTTGATACTGCAACAGTTTTATAATTTATATTTACCCACTTTCTTCAAAAGACAACCTAATTTATTCTTCAAAGTTACAGATTTAATATAACTGTTGAAGAACAAATTAACCTTTCCTTGTTCGCTCGTTGGTTCACAGAACATAAGGTCCGTTTAGGATAACGACCTGATTTTTTCACAATTACGTTACCCAAATTAACTATTTCAATAGTAAATTAAAGTTTGGTACTTTGACTTTTGTATTGCATCATTATAATTATTCTTTTTATTTGTATAATATATTTCGCTTCAAATCCATGACAATTACAATGATAAAATTGTTTTCTGACGATTAAATAATTCATGTACATTTCGTTAAATAAAATAGTCGAGATAATTATATTTACATTGATTAAAGTAAAGACCCTAAGCAAAGAGTCAAGATTGTAAACATAAAATGGCAAGATTTGCTGAGTTTTTTACAAGGGTATTTAAGGCCATGTACATTCTAAAGCAAGGATATTTAAGGGCTTATATTAACGGTTTGTTTTGCTATTTGTAGATTAAATTATCACTTTCAAATAGTAATATTTAATACTCATACTGTATTGCAACTTTCCCATATTTTAAACGTGAGATGATGAAACGCCTTAAGTTTTTCTAGGTATTTCTCTTATAAGGATTTCCAAGGGCATGTAGCATCTAAGACAATTATATCTGAGGACGTACATTAATAGTTTCTTCTGTTATAAGTGACTTAATCTATTTTCTAGACCACATCTTTCGTAGCGTAATATTTTAATATTGGTGATTTTTATACGCCCAGTTTGGAGTTATGGAATAGAGCTGTGGGGTTGCCCCTGGAGTCTAATATCCAAGTGACACAAAGATTCCATAACAATATGCTTCAGTGACGACTCAAAAAAATATTATTAGACGACTCAAAAGAATAAAACTTTTTGAGTTTGCTGGACATTAGATAAGTGATTCAAAGGGAAAATCTTAGACTAGACCGAATATAGTATATTAATTTAGAAACAAATTAATCGTTAGTTATGTTAGTTACATTTAAGAAAAATTGTAAATTAAAAAAAATTATTAGAAATAAAAACGGAGAAGTGTGAGTATCGTTCAGTCTTCAATGCTTCCTTATCTCTTTGAAGGAAAATTTTATCATAAGTCATCACTAATATGGACTTCCCAGAGCTGAAAGTATAAAACTATATATATATATATATATATATATATATATATATATATATATATATACAATTAATTAGGTAATACAACATATATATATAGATATATATATATATATATATATATATATATATATATATATATATATACATATGTGTATATATATGTGTGTGTGTGTGTGTGTGTGTATCAAAAAGTATGACATCTAATATCCCGTTTATAGTTTTGCTACAATCTTTGGATTTATTTCAAAACATATGATTTTCTCATAATTTTAGATTTAGCAGTTATGCAAGCTAAAATGATCATATAATTCTGAAAATCTCGTAACCAACCAGTTCTTTCAAACGATGCCACACAATACATGGAAATTGAAAGTTTAAATTTTTCTTCGAGTACGTAATTAGCCCAAACTGACATTTTCAGATATACTTTTGAATGTAAGCTCAATAATACACGCTGATGAATTTGCTTTATTACTCTGCCAAATTTCTCTGTCAAAGGATTTGTCGAAAAAAAAACGGCCGTGAAACACGGACCGACGTATACGTGACTTTCATTTTGAGGTACCCTATAAGTAATTAAGGTAAAAACATTTAAATTATTTTCGTCCATGTATATCTTTGAGTAGGCGATAAAAAGCGGATCTCAATTCACATTAGCACGCACATGCACATCAGATCGCCACAATTTACGCATACCGTACAATATTAAATGAAAAATATATAAACACTGGCTATGTGGATTTCACTATTATAATAACATCATATTAATTATAATCCATGCAAAGGACGAATATGTGCTGCGTTCACGTATTCTCCAGAATTACGCGCTGACTTCGCTCGCCGACTTAATTTATCTTTTTGTCGCTTTAATGACGTTATATTTATCTCATACATACTCGTTGAAATGTAAAATATGATAATCATGATGTCAGCTACGCTGTATTAAAAGGTATTTCACTCAAAAAACAGAAGATGTTTGTTTTTTTTTTAAATTAAGGGAGATTATATACAATGCGACGTAAAGAATAATTTTATAAGATGAAAAATTATAGTGCTGCTCATGAAACTGGCGATTACATGTGTGTGTATGTGTTAATTTATCTCGTGCTTCCGCATATAATCACGGATAATTATTGTAATTAATCACAATTAAATGCAACTACGTTATGTAGTAGTATTTCTAATTTCTTTAGTTTCTTTACCACGACCTAGGTTTCGTTGTATTACAACATCTTCAGGTGGGATATTAGCAAGAATCTTTGCTAATATCCCACCTGAAGATGTTGTAATACAACGAAACCTAGGTCTTGGTAAAGAAATTAAAGAAAGTAGAAATAATACTACATCACGTAGTTTCATTTAATTGTGAAAAATGAATTTCTACAAAATTAACGCCAAATATATTCAATATTGTAATTAAATTCAAAATATTAGTCACTATAAACGCAACAGGTACAAACTTATTTTTCATTGTCTATACACATTTCACATTGAAGTATTTAATTCATACCTTCAATTGTTACTGCCTCTAACTAAAAACATATTATTTATTTTTCTCTTTTTAATATACGCGATTTTACAGATATAGTTAAGACCGAATTATACATCGCCAATAAGTATTATGTACTTATAACTATTATGGAACATTTTTCAAAAATATAAAATTATCTAGGTTCACGTGGCAGTATATTTCCTGATCTGCACCATCTGCATGCAATCCTCATCTTGTCGTGTTCGAGGAATAAGCGTGCACTTGCAATGGAGAACGTACTCTTTATACTAACTTACGAGATATCGCTCTCTCGTATACGCAACCCATGTTAATTAGAATAAATAAATTAAAATAAATTTTAATGTGCCAAAATAATTTATATACTCTTTCACTGTGTATTATAAAGCGGTTGTCTCTGAGTTGTGAACAGAGTTTTGCAAAGTTATACAATTTCAGTATTCGCCTCTGCAAGAAGACATTAACATTTTATTAATCAACAAAATCATACCACCAAATTATATGTCGCATATAGAGGTTACTAAAAAGTCGTACCTTTTTATTTGCAACTACTCTGATATATAATTTAAATGGTACGGTTGAAAAATATCACATGAAAATTATCGCATCGCTTATGCTGAAAAAAATTCACTATAATTCATTTACACGACAAATTATGCATTAACGTATTTTATTTGTGCATTCAAACCACTTTAAATTCACCTTTTAGACCAAACAAATTCGATCTTTTAATTATTTCGTTTACTCACGGTGAATTCTTTTATCTATGTATTTATTTTTTTTTAAATATCGCATTCGACTTCAAACCGAGTAACACTACTGTTCTTTAAACCATATTTAAATTTAAATTGTCTGATATTATATGCTAGATTCACATGTTGTCACTCAATACTAATGGCAGTGAAGTACTGGATAGTGTGAAAGTGCGATCTTAGCTGCAAAAGAATGATAAATAGCATATTCATGTGGCCTATTCTACCACGTACCCACACAAACCAGATGGAAACCGAATTGGAGAGGAATTAAAAACTATCTGATCGGAATTATGGAATAGAGCTGTGGGGTTGCGTCGAATCAAAATTAAAAACTAAAAACGTATTCAGAATTTTTCGTCTGTTGTTAAACTTTTCGATACCTATCATACAGATAAATAAAACGAAAATGTCTGTCTGTGATTTTTAATTATCACCATTTAAATATTTTCCGTTTACACATTCTTTCACTAAAACAAATATAATTTTGAAGGAATATTGTCTTGTTGTCTGTCTATAGGTCTGTTTGGATGAATCGATTCAATTAAAAAATCACTTGAGGTACTGACAGAATGTTTACAGGATTTATGCCTTAAAACAGACTAGTTTCAGTTTCATATGTCAAATGGTTCCTAAGTTAAAGTTATTAAAATATTAGGTAGAAAATTAAACAAACATAGGTAATGAAAGGTGGTAGAAAGAAGGGGAGGGAAGCGTAAGTCGATCCGAGTGCGATTTAAACTAATTACTTATGTCAAATATAGGAGCATGAAATAAATATATTAAAACACTGTACTTACACTTAAGAACTGCGTGGGGATGAATTTGCAAGGTACCGCTAATATCTGCACAGTCTTATATCTCCCAGCTCTAAAGTATCTCCATTACTTGGAATGATAGTTCCAAGGACATTAAATAAGTAACTGAACAGGATATTGAGATTCCGATCATCATGTTGTAAATAGTAATAAAAATAACATCTTTTCAATTATTACTTTTGCTTGTATTTGACTTCTTGCGTTTTCAACATTTTGTTTTATTTTAATAACTACAAATTCGTAACAAAATTTCACTGATTAGCAACTTACACTTCTATGAGTATCGACCTATTACATAAACGTAGAATGAAATTTAAATTAAAAATTACTATGTTATGGTTATAACACAGAAGAAAAAAAATTTCAAGAACTAAACACAACGTAAGTTTAATTTAATCGAAGTGAAGTATTTCATACTTCCCTTATTGATTTAATTACGTGCTTTATGTCAATAGCACAGAAGCTTTTGCCACGCTCTACAAAAATTAAATTCAAATGAGAAAATAGGACTTCTTACCAGCAAGTGTACATAATGTGGTGTTATATCATCGCTTCTTATTTTTATGGCTTGGCGAGAAATTAAAAAAATATGGAATAATATAAAAATACAGAATGATCTTTTGATTCTTAAAAATGATGAAACTATCATTAATCTAAGTAAAGAAACAATGATTTTTCATCTTTTTAAAAGTAGTTTTCAAATAATCAGTCACTACTTCATACATCTTTTCGTGCAAGCATAACTCTACTCCATTATTTCTTAGAAGAACGAAAATAGCCCTGAATCAATTTTGCTGATATCTTGATTCAGTATTATGGAGAATAAAAATATATTCCACATTATAGTTTTAAAGAGCTCAATGTTTTATAAAATCTCATAAACAATTTTTCCAGTTCCTTTTTTAAAAATATATTATTTTTCTTGTTTTTCTTTAATATATCTTCAAGCTTACGTTAGATTTCTTCTATTAATAATATTTCCTTTTAATAAATGCTTGACTAAATAATGTCTAATGGTATTAAATAATTTAACCACCAAAACAACAAAAATTTTTAAATGATCCTATATATCGAGATTATTCCAGCTAATGGACATTTAAGCAAACCTCAAAAAGAAGTTTACAAAGGCAAATTTATAAAAATAAAGCCTTAATGTCAAAACAGTAAAAAGCAATTAGTCTCGTATAGTTCCACTATTGCATACAGCAATACCCTTACAGCAATCCACCGAAACTTTCTCAATACCCAGACAAAACTTTTTGGTAATCCTAATAATATTTAATCAGTCTCCTTTTCGATAATCCTAATAATGACAAAATCAGTCTCCGCGTTATTGTTTTTTATCACAATTAGCTTCGTGAATTAATTCGTGTATACCCGCTGCATTAATTATAAGCTACAGCAAACCTGAAGGGAATGATAATCATGTTGTCGAGGCGTATCAAAAGCGTTGAGTCCTTCCATTATTTGAAATAAATTTAGGGAGGTGAGTTGTTAGCGCGTCTGAGTGACAACATTTATTTAATCAGACTAATTTGGACTTATAAAATATTACTGCTTGAATTTAGCACGATAAGTGGAGTGACTTTTTGTGATGAAAAGTGTGAATCCATGCAGCTAATGGACATAAGAAGAAATAGTTATATAGGAAAAAAATGTAGAATTATCTATTTGTTTTTTTTATAACTTTTAAAGCTAATTTTCTAATTGCCATGGTTTTAATGAAATGACACAATAAGTATGATACGGCAGAATAAGAGGATTGGTTTTAAATATAAAAAAAACAAGTATTCATTCGTTTTATGAATTCACACACCGTCATCAATTAATTCCAATTCTTTGAAAAAGGATGTTCATTTACCCCATCGTCTCCTTTTCTAAAAATAATTTATCGATGGAAATTATTTTCTGAAATTTAATCGTAATTTTTAGAATGATCAACTCATTCTTATCATTTTCGAAATTTATTCAAAATTAAATTGAAATCACTCCATGTATAATCTTTGATTTTATTAATGATGTATTTCTTTTTCAGAATACATTTTTAATGAAATGAAATAATTTAAATAACTGAGATTATGATAACGAAGAGTGGTAACATTTTCATTTTATAATTCGTTATAGTAATCAATTATCCAGGAGCAACAAACGAACAATTATTTGCCATTACAAATATTTACCAAGTGATATAAACTATTTCAAAGAAAATATATATATAAAACAGCAAGTGATTATTGTAAAGTTCACCAACGCACACTTTCATTGTAAGGATTTTCTTTACTTTTCCATTCTTGTATTATCGAAATAAAATTGTTTTCATTAAATTTCCGGGATATAAAATTATCTTACTGAGTGTTAATTTGTTTGTTATCGCGTTAAACTTTATTGCCTTTTGTTTTTCTTGAGTGTGATGTTTGCGCTGTTGTTTAGATAATAGGAGAACGTTTTGGATAAAAAAAGATTTCATACAATATTTAAGAGAACTAGAATTCATCTGAAACAGAAATACTTTGGAAAGGTAACTACTGTTTAACAGTTTGAAGTGCGAACAATGTGTGGAAAACAGTAAATTATTATAATACGTTTTGTACTTGTTAA
Organism: Druceiella hillmani; assembly: GCA_039881145.1. Taxonomy (NCBI): domain Eukaryota; kingdom Metazoa; phylum Arthropoda; class Insecta; order Lepidoptera; family Hepialidae; genus Druceiella; species Druceiella hillmani. The sequence goes on from JAYKKI010000014.1 coordinate 11,592,668, forward strand.
CTTGTAAAGGCAGCTTTATCACTGCCACTAGAACTTTTTCAGCAACGCCTATATTCCATAATAAAGTGTTTAATTTTTATCGAGCCACTTGATATGTATAAATAGGAGAGAAAATCTTCAAAATTCTGAGTTAATAACAGCGCAAACATCGCACTGAAGAGAAAAATTCTGAGTATCTATATTCTTCAAAATTATATATATATATATGTATATATATATATATAGTGTGCTCCGTTATTTTTGCGCAAAGAATTAATAATATGCCTTACTGTGCAATTGCATCGTGTAAAAATTAAAGCCGTATACAAAACCTTACTAGAGGAGATATTTTTTAAGAAAGATAGGACGATTTTTCAAATGTATTTCGATGTGTGCAAATTAACCTGACATTTATTCTTATGCCGCCGATGTTCAACGACGATATATTGTAAGGCTGCACCACGTCATCTTAGATACGCTTATCGACGTTTTTGCAACAATATTAATGTACATCAATGTAAATATTTTGTATATTTCTTAGAGATTATCAGTACGTAATGTTAAAATATAAGAAACGTTTAAATATAAGAAACGTTTAAACGTTTTCTAAACGTATGCACTGTGTTTTATTCTTTAGATGAGACATAGTCACTTTCCTTATTTCATATTTGTAATTATTTAATTGTATTTATTCGAACTAGTGGCCATTTTTATTTTTATTTCATAAAATATTTTTTTGAAATTTCCCAAAGAAGGTGCTGTTAACGAAAAATGGATTGAAGCTACGGGTCGCATAAATTGATGTTCTACAAAGTGAAGTGCAATTTGTTGGAAACATTTTAAAGATTATAAAATAATTTAAGAAAAAAACCGCAGAAGAGGTTTATATATCCAACAAAATATTTAGATATTATTTAGGCGAGTGAGTTCAGAAAGTAGATGCTAAATCCAAAAGGAGTGACCTTAATTATGAAATGAAACATATTTTGTTCGAGCATGTTTTTAGGAATTCGTGTTAAAAATATTTATCCATCATAAACATTTCGACGATTTATTAACGTTTTTGTTTTACATAAGTATAATCCCTTTTTTGTTTTAAAGTATTTTCCAATTCACTTGTATTAAATATCAATAGTAGTAGATATATATATATGTAAAAAAATATTTTTTTATTTTTAGTTTGAAGTGATTTTAAATCAACCATCACCTCAGAGAAGCGTTAGACAATTTTGAAAAAAATTAAGAGTTTTGAAGAAGTAATTGAAACAGAAATCATCAATGACTATTCAGAATTCGCTTATATCTATGGATTTTTTGTGCATATTTTAATGAGGAATATTCATTGCAAGACTTGCGTATTAGCTCGGGAATAAACTCAAGAACAAAGTTTTATCGTATCAAAAGATAAAGGTGGCTCATTGTATCCATCTTAAGATATTATTTATATATGTAAATACAGAGGAAAATCAATAAAAGAAAGATAAACATTTTCCACCAAAGAAAAGTCATTCCAGAAGCTTCAAGATATTTTGCAGGTACGAACATAATGCATGGTATTCAATCCCATCAATAATTCCCAACAGCGACTCATGTTACTTAATAATTATTACATTTCTAATAAATGAATATTTGTATGAACACTGAATTTTCAAAGATAATGTAATATTTTATGTATTTTTCAAGCATGATCTAGGGAAACAATAATCATAATGTCTAAATGTGTCTTAGTATCTTGAAAATAGAGATTTGTTCAAAACTACCTTCTTAATTTCGTCCGGAACGGAACATTGATAGTCATTATGAATTGAAATTATCCTAATAAATTTGTTTTTTCGGCTTTAGATATTGTAGTTATCATAATACCTTTTTTTTAATTTAGTCATTTAGCAATTGTAATAAATTATGTTATTATACTTTCATTTCATTAATTTTTATCTTTGTCGCTATATTCACACTTTGTATCGTGCGTGTCTCTTGACGTCATCCTATGATTTTATTAAACAGCATGGTTTCATTATTCACCATGACCATCGCGCGTTTTATTTCCTATCTTCCATGCAAAAAACTCAACTCAAGTAATTGTTTGCACTTTAGAGAAATATAGATCAGGCCAGTATTAATAGGGAGCGCAAAGGTTTTATAAAATAAATAGTGAAACATTTAATTATGATGCTCTGAAAGTGACGAAACCCTTCGCAATTTCTTGTGTTTCCATTAGTCAGTTGAGCGTATTGCATTTAGACAGTAATTTAATAAATTTTAAGGACGTACCTAAACGTCACAGTTTCGTACAATTTATATTTCGTTAAAAATATGTAATATATGTATTTAAATATAATAATATTGAATATAGCGTCGAATTTGTATTGTCGATTTATGTCGATATCGCGGTGTGAACAACACTATAAATTTAGAATTTTTGTTGGAAGCAGGATAAAAGTATGCGACATAGCATGTGGAAATGAGAACGAATTTCAAACTCCATGATGGTAATGAACACGGGGTGGGGGCGTGCGCCGTGTTGTAATTTGCGCGTTTAATTTTCATCTGTTTCAAATTGGCGAAACAGGTTTTCAAACAGTTCAGCGAGTATACCACTTCCATTTATTTTATTTTCTGTGATTTGGACTTTAAAAAATATAAGTATTTTGTGAATATTTTATATATTAGATCAACATTTATGCATGTATTCTGAAATCACAAAAATTATGTGGCGGCACAATATCAAAAACGATGGTGCATGATAACGCAAGCAAAGCCCCGATTAAAATAAATCTAGCCATTCATGAGTCTCATTATTATTAATGTAACTCACTTTTTATGTAAACAAGTCCCTAGATCATATTTTCTAGTAAATAGATTTAGAATTTGTAGAATTTCGATCGTCCTTTTTCTGAAACCTATTCTAATACATACCAAAAAAAGGAGGGCAACAAAAGGTGCATTCATTCTTTATGTTATAGATACAAAAAAGTTAGTTTTTTCTAATATTTAGTCTAAGCTGCAAGAATATAACACCAGTTTTAATGCAAATATATTTAACATAGTTCATCACAGCGAGCTATCAAATATAATCAATTAAGCAAAATTATTTTATAAAATCCATTCAACCAACCATAGAAAATGTTTTTCTTCATGACAAATTACATCAAATATTGCGCGTCCCCATAGCAAATAAAGCAACTTTCTATTATAAACCCCCAATACACAAACTGTTAATCACAAATGGAACACAAAACATCCGCTCAAACTACAGCGGCTAACGCAGAACTTTCCATTGTTTTCATTTCATTCTATTGTTTAGTGCTGAAGACACACCACACATCATCTGACCCTATAACTTTAAGTGCCGCAATATAACTAAGGTCTTGTGAGACAAAGCAATACACTCATTAATTAACTCGATACATCAGGGCAGGTGTGCGCGTTACTCATTGCAAACATCTCCTATTACAACCCTTACACTGATTTCGTATACGTGTCACTTAATTAAAGGCAGCCAGGTAATAGATTCTAGCTATGTAAACCTCGTCGCTTGGAAAGGTTTTGCGATACTTGTGAATAGGTAATAAAAGAGTTACTAAGTTGGACCGATCCAATAATTAAACTATAGTTAATTTATTATTACATAAACGTACAAACAAAAAAACAACTGCGTTCAGACGTAATTGGAGCATTTTTAGAAATTGTGTTACAAATGAGCATATTTACATGGAAATAATAGCTGTACAAGGAAAATGAAAAACTATTATTTTCACGTCTGTTGGTTGTACATTTCTCGTAATTTGAAAAATAAATAAATCGATATTAACGTGACTTATTGACAGGAAATAACTCTCATAGAAATTAGTTCTCATAACAGAAGTTTTACCACTGGGACATGCCTCAACAACATGGTCAATGAAAAGAAAATTTAGTAATTATAAATAGAAAATAGAAATTAAGTGCAAATCTTAATTTTCTTTATCGCAAATAATACATTATGGCGAGTGGCGAGATATACATTGCCGTAAATTGTTTCGTGCTTATAGATTGATTGGTACTTATTTTCGTGGTTACGAAGCTGAAGTGAACTTTCAAGTAGACTATAAATTATATTTTTTCTTTTTCATTATTCTCATAGTAAATCATTTCAAAATCAATAATTTATATTGAATTTCTTTTCAATAAGTAATTTTATTAAAATTCTTTGTTGTTTCACCTTTTTAAGTAATAAATCCTTGATTTGCCATAATGTCGAATCTTGTTGTTTTACTAAAAATATTCAATAATAATTTTATTAATTCACTTATCATGCACATGCTATCTGTGTTGCCAACTTGAATCAATACGCTTAATGTAGTATAAAAAAAAACTTCGAAATTAAATTTTTTTATATTTTGAAAGATATGATGAGTTGAAAACTACTTATTAAATGTTAAAGAGTAAACTACAAAAAAACAGTAATCTACTTTAAAAATGTGTAACCGTTCTTTTCCTACTGGACTACTGTAAATATTACATTTTAAATTAAATTAAACTAAGTAACTAAAAAGTGATCTTCATAACTTAATAGTTATAAAAAATTAAGTATTTAATAATACGTTATTTTTATGAGAATTATTTGATTAAAAAATAGTAAAATCGAATTATAATGAACAAGCAACTCATCGGATGGGGTAGTATGAGGACCTGAACATGGAAGTTCTTATATAATCGATATAGCTGCAGGTACCTGATTGTAATTATCAAATATATAAATAAACGCAAAAAAATTGTTATCAGTCTTCTTAATTATGTCATAACCATGAGTCAGTCAACACGTTAACAAACAATCAGGCTAATAATTCTCCGGAGGAAAGAAAAAATAGTAAACAAACTTCTATTGAGTTAGTAACAACCATTATAGTAATTAGAGGAAAAACAAAACAAAAAAATCTTGTAAAAGTGGCCAGATATTATTGGTCCGCTAAATGGAACTAAATAATCGATATGGTATCTATGGCGGCATTACACGGTACGCCCCATTTGCAGCGATCCAAAAAAATTTTAGGTACAGAAATGATGCCGGTCACCGCTTTAACATTGTTAATGAAGTGCTTCACCGCTTTAACAACATAATATTTAGTGACGACTTTCATTTTAACGGCCACATTAACAAACAAAACTCTCAATTCTGGTCTGAAACTAATCCCCGACGACTTCATATACGTCCACTGCACAGCCCTAAGCTTGTTGTTTGGGCTGAAATATTGGCAAACGGTATTATCGGGCCATATTTTTTCGAAGACAAAAGAGATCGCGCGGTGACGGTAAGAGACCACAATTATTGCGATATGATAAGAGAGTTCTTGATTCCGGCTTTGTAAGCACATCAAGGGAATACGTTCAGGATATGGTTCCAACAAGATGGTGCCACATGCCATACTGCCAGGATCTCCATAGCCCTTTTGAATTAAATTTTTCCGGGAAAACTCATTTCACAAAGGGGGAATATTGAATGGCCCCCACGTAGCCCAGATCTCACTCCATGTGATTATTTTTTATGGAGCTACCTTAAATCTGTAGTGTACGTAAACAGTTCAATAACTTTACAACTCAAGACAAACATTATCAGGGAAATTAACAATATTCTGAGGACAACGTTTCGCCGGTTATTCCAGAATATGCAACTTTGATTTCAAGAATGTCAAGAATCTGAGGGGCGTCATTTAAACAACATTATTTTTAGGTCATGAAAATTCCATTAATTCTATTTTGTAAAAATACAAATAAAAATGTTGTACGAATTTTAGTTGTTTTAAACTCTCCTTTAAAACCCCCAACACCCTTTTGGCCCACCTGTATAAAAAAGCATCCCATGGGCGATTTTTGTGTTTATTCCTAACATCTCCAATTGTTTGAAACATTATGTTGATTATTTTCTGTTTTCAAAAGAAAAACGTTAATCCAATAAAGGCACTGTTATTCATTGAATGCTCGGCAGAGTAGTCACTCTAGTTCTACACCAAATTTCATGGAATTTGGAGTAGTTTTCGATTAATTTTTGGGATTGGAGTAAAGATTTTTCAAAAAAAACATAAAAAATCGTAACTTCTAAACTATTGATTTTACCAGAACTAATGTTCATCTTCAATGACTTATCAAGATGTTCTCTATCAAAAAAAAATTAGTTCCGCTATGAATTTGCCAGCTATATCTGAGTAAAAGTCACTTTTTGTCAACCCGCAAAGAGAGCCATGGGAAATACTATTACTATATGACGACGAAATATTATCGTGACATGTCATAAGTTCCATTAGTTAAGAAAATTTAGTTAATAAATAACAATATATGTGTGTATATATATATATATATATATATGTATATATATGTGTGTGTGGGTGTGTGTGTGTGTCTATACACACATGTTTATGATATTTTATTAATTTTTAGCTTTCAAAGTGCATAAACTGAGTCTTCGTTAAATATGAAATAATAATCTTGCATTTTTATATTTTTTTGGTATACGAATGAATTCATGTTCTAGTTTGATGGTCTATTTAGGATATAAATCATGAAGGATAAGTTTTTAAACTATCTAAGTACTAAAATAAATAAACTAGTAAGAGGTGTCCGATTACCAACAATTTTGCTTATATATTTATTTTTGCCAAAATTACGGTGTCAGTTAAATAATAAATGACTTCACAAAACTACAAAGGGCATTTGCAGATAACGTAAAACAATTAATTAAAACCTGTAACATCATATTTCCTAACGAATTCGCGAAACATAAAGTTATAGAAATGAACCCTAGACCCTCAATACTATATGAACAACCTAAAATTCATAAACCAAATATACCCATACGACCTGTTGTCTCATACACAAACGCACCCACAAAAAAATTAGCTTTTCACCTGAATAAGATCTTCCGTAATAAAACCGGATTTGCGCCTAAACATACCATTAAAAACTCTGTTGATCTCTGTAATAAAATTAAAAATATACATCTAACACCCAAGTGTAAATTAGTATCACTCGACGTAGTAAACTTATTTTCTAATATACTACCAAGAGATTGCCTAAATATCATTTCAGATATCCTAGAAAGGAAAAAATTAAATCCCATTGAAGCATCGGAAATTAGAGATCTCTTTAAACTATGCACAGACCAAAATTATTTTCTATTGGATAAATTTTTTTTTCAACAAGATAATGGCCTTGCAATGGGCTCCCCCCTCAGTCCCCTTTTAGCCGAGTTATTTATGAACCATCTGGAAACCAGCCTCTTAAACAGTAAATTAGCGACCAATATATTATACTATTATAGATACGTTGATGACATCCTTATCTGCTGGAAAGGTACACAGCGACAGTTAGACCAGTTTGTTAACTTTGCTAACTCCTTACATAATAATATCAAATTCACTTTAGAAGTAGAGTCCGATAATAAACTTAATTTTTTAGATATAAAAATAGAACGCAAAAATAATAAACATAAATTTAGTATATTTAGAAAAGACACATTTACAGACTCCATAATTAATGGTCAATCTCAACACCCTTGGTCCCATAAGTTAGCAGCCTTCCATTCCATGATTCACAGAGCTTTAACCATCCCTCTTGAAAAACCTAACCTACGTAAAGAAATAAAAATTATAAAACAAATCGCAACAAATAATAATTATGACCCATCAATTGTCACAAAACTGTACCATAATAAATTAAGAAAAAGACTAATACAAGAAATATACCCGGTCGCACCAAATAAGAATAATATATACTATAAATCAATCCCATTCATAGGTAATGTATCACTCAAATTAGGAAAACTCTTAACTAATAATAAAAATATAAATAATATAACATGTACGTATAGTACCTTAAATAACTTGGGTAAAACCCTTATTAATAATAAAGAAAAAATAGATAATCATAAAAAGAGTGGTATCTATAAACTTAAATGTAACGATTGTAATAGTGTATACATAGGTCAAACAGGAAGAGATTTTAATACAAGATATAAAGAACACATCGCCAGCTGGCGTAATAATAAACCAGACACATCTCACTTTGCTAAACATCTCATTGAAAATAACCATCACCCCATACTGGTAATGCCCCCTATATATTACAAATAAATACAAAAGGCAATAAACTTAATATCCTAGAAACATTAGAAATAAACAGACATATAAAAGATATCAAGGTCAATACATTAAATGAACAACTAAATATAATATCATCACCCATTCTTAATATATTCTAGATATAATATAAACATAAAACATTGATACTACAGTACCCTGGAAATTGTTTCAGCACTAATACACATATAAATACAAGTATAAATAATAAAAACAAAAAAATAAAAGAAATAAATAAATAAATATATCAATACACAAAACCGGAGATATGTAGAATTAGTGTATTACCTTGTACTTACTTTCAAATACCCTTGCCTTTGTATAAATATATTACCGATAATAAGATATATAGAATTAGTATATTACCTTGGCCTTACTTTCAAATACCCTTGCCTTTGTACAAATATATTACCGACAATAACTTCCATTTAATTTTATTACATACACCCTAAAGTTTGCATTGTATAACTTCACATAATAAAAACAATTGAATTTATTACCCCAACTAGAATACTGGTATATTGTATAACTCTCTGTAATATAATAAAACCTAGTCTGCGCCTCTGCAATAAACTCACTAACATAAACAATGGAAAAATCCGCACAAAGCAGTCTTCCGCTATTTTGTTTGAAACATATAAATGCTGTTGGTTGTTCCTAAGAGTTAATCTTTGCTAATATCCCACCTGAAGATGTTGTAATACAACGAAACCTAGGTCGTGGTAAAGAAATTAAAGATAGTAGAAATAATACTACATCACGCAGTTTCATTTAATTGTTAAATAATAATGTTAACATTTGAATATAGATATTTTTTATATATCCTTTTCATATATTTGAAGTTTTTGTTCTTGCATCTCCTTGACTCTAGTCGAAGTCGAATGTATATCTGCTAAATTTGGTAATTTCGTCACATCATGCCTAAGCCTGGCAAAAATAAAAGAAGGTATTCGTCCTGGTGCTGAAGAAAAAATAGGCGAAACAAATCGAGAAAAGTCAAAGAAAACAACAGCTCGATCTTACATAAGAGGAACAAGAATCAAATACCGTAAAAATTGGGAGAATAATTCCAAATTTATTAGATCTAAGAGTACTTACAGTAACGTAATGGCTTCGAAGTTAGCCTCAACTAGATGATACCCGCAAATCTAACAAGACTAAATTTATATTTGATTGTTTGCCATTCCTTTTTTTACAAATGCCAAATATTCAATATGTCGATTATTTGGTAGCTTCAAGTAAATTAACTAAGTTGTGGAATATTCGGTAAAATAACTGTTCTCTCGAACAAGTTTAGACTTATCCCTTTTAAGTAAATAATTTAGCTTGTAACCAGTTAAATTTCAATTTTGCACGTCCTTTCTATCCTTAATAATATTTCAAATATATTAAATAATCTTTTCGACCGTTTTAAAAAATTTAGAACTTAATTTCTCCGTTATCTAGTTACATGTTCAAAAAAACTATATGGACAATTTTGCTTGTCATTTTTATGAAAAATTATGTTTTCATTAATATTAGTCGTTAAATCCCATGTCTTTCTGTATCGTTAAATCCTGAGATAATTTACATTACCACTATTCATACAATTCTTCAAAAATATTTCCTATTGAAATATTCAGTCTATTAGTTTGCACGATTTCCCGAAATATTTCTCCACTGAATAAAGGAAAATTTGGATTTTTACAGAAGATGATGATCACAATGAGAAAAAAAGAAGTAATTGTATTTGAGAATTCTTTTAACTTCGTAAATTTTCCCTTGACACAGTGTGACATTTCAGATAAAAAGATTTATTTCATTGCTCTCGTGGTTTTTGAGAATTAATGGATTTATTCCAAATATCTTTTTTTTTTGCCTTTTCGTTCTCCAATATATTACGCAATTATTTCTTTATGCTTTTGGAAAATTTTTAATAATTTATACTCTTGAGAGGCAGGAAAAATTAACACCTTTTTTATAATTATACTATATTAGAGAAAGTAATTTCCACACAAAGAAAGAATATTAACTCGTGGATAATAGATTATATGCCTCAACTTCTAAGTAAAACTTATTAAAATCTAGACTCTTGCTGCTAATAAAATGAAGCACTTAAAATTAGAGACTTTGTTTCTGCATCAGTGATGCATGTATCTGCACTGCATGACTGTTTTGAATATCTCTGGATTTATCTGGAGGCACTAGGGTAAAATCATTTTAGAGTTTACTAGATAGTAAGATTTACAAGATAGTATGATTTTTTTCCAGATGTACATTTTTGTCTTATTTATAATTACATTTTTAATTTCAATAAAGCTTTTTGAGCATGAAGTAAAAGATGCATGACAAACTACTATTATATGTAGACTTAAAAATGATAGATAAAAAGTTTTTAAATATATAAACAGAATTAAGGGGACAAAGTTCCTTATTCATAGTCATCTAAAATATTACTCATTTTCAATAACACCACAAAGTCCTGTGTTTCAGGTCTTAATAGATGTTAGCTCTTTATTAATTCTTTTAATTTTCTTGGACTTAATTTAATAATTTACTACTTGACTAATATTTTTACACTTATTTATATCAGTTGTCATAGTTCATATTTTTTGGATCTCTCCCTCAGATTTTATACCACATCAGCAGAAAAACTGTATTGCTTTTTTATTCTTTCTCATTTTCTAAATCCAGACTCTGCATTTTTTTTTTAAAAATTAAAACCCAAGAAATAACGTATGAGAATGGATTGGAATATTGGCGACCTGACAGGAACAATTATAATAATTTGAATGTACTTATTTGATTATATCCTTTATTCGTTAGCACGCACTTCTCAAAATTTAATTGTTTTGCTACTTTTGTTTTCGCGTTTATACGATTTAATTGATGAAAAGTGATGGTATTTTTTAGATATGGTTATAATTAAACAATACGATTTTATTATGTATGCGTTGAGGAAAAGGTTAAAAACAAAGTAGTTAAATCTAAACAAAATGCAACAAATACGTTTAACGTTATCATCCACCTAGTTTAACAAATGTTCACGAAACCACTACACAGAACGCAAATCATAATCTTGGTTACGAATTAAATAAGGAAATGAAAAGATGATTTTTTTTTGGGATAAAGTTATACAAATAAAAATAACGAATAAGAATACGGCGAACTTTTCCTCAAGTTTAAATAAAGCAGCCGAGTGTTTCGCCGGATACGGCGGTGGTACAATTATCATCGCGATCACTGTTAATCGGAAATCATATAGTGTTATCAGCTTTTAGCTTTTCAATGCTATTTTTTGTGTACTATATAATAGCTCGCATTTTATGTTACATAGTAAAGAGCTCAATTATATATAATTCCAAGATGTGTTTTTTCATGTCATTGCAAATTCTTCTGTAGAATTTGGCCATAAGTTTAATAACCTCCTCTCAGGATAGATACAATTAGAATTTACAAGGATTTCAATAAAATTGTCCCACTTTTTATGCAAGATTTTGGTAGCAACTATAAACAAAGTGATTTAGAAAATCGTTAATTAGTCTTGTAATTGTATTTTTACACACAGCTCTGATAAGATTTGCAAAGTAAAAATAAGGAGAAATAAAATTATATGTCAAAATACAAACACGGCAAATAAAAATAGGATTCAAAATATGGGACCAATAATATTAGCCTACGTATCTATATTATGACGACATATACTCCTAGGTTACTACAAGGAAGACATGGTTTTTGAGGTCCTGAAGCATTTTGAGTAATGTCAACAGATTTTGGTGTTGACAGGCCTTATTATCAAAATATTTATTTTAAGTTTTATCAGATTTTCAAAGCTACTTTTGCTAGTGCAGTACAATTGAATAAATTAAAGTTTCCGCATAGATTTATTTAACATCTATATCTTAGAAATTAGCGGCGTTGAATTGTTTTCAGAATAAATTTGTCACCTTAACAAACGAGTTAAAGGGAAATTTAATTAAGTACTTTTATAGATATCATCATATAAAAAAGCCTTAGAGATATAAGTATTTATACAAACCAACGAATATATAAATGATTTGACAAAGATATTATTTTTTCTTTATTTTTCTTTTTAGCTGCCAAATTCTTACACAAAATTTGAAATTAGTTAGGATATTGAAAATCAAAAGCAATTTTAAAATTTTACAATTTTTTTCTTAATCTATAAATTTTCATATTTCTATTGAAAATATATCACAAAGTTTCATAACCTATTCGAAACTGTTCATTGCGTTAAACGCAGGTTTTATTTGAAAAATCTTACTTCGACAAATATCGTTACGTATTTCAAAAAAATAGTCTTTATTGATTTTAAAGCCACTAATTTTAACAGAGTTTAGTATGTCGTAAGAAACTAAGAAGCAGTCGGATATTTGATGGCTCAATACCGATCAGATTACTTATGACCGAGAGATTTCTGTCCAAGATAGATTAGTATAATAAAGGTCATTCTGCATATTTCCGCAGTAAGGGACATCCAATACCATTCAGACGTAATGTAGAAATATCACTTAGAGAGCTACCCTGATCGCGGGCACTGACTACTATCCACAAACGTCCTCCTTATTATTAGCTCTCTAAATTACTCTGTTCAAAATAAAGGACTGGTTATGATTATATAATAAAATTTTTATACAACAAAATATGCATTTTTCTGGAGCTTCATATGTAAAATGGAAAATCTTTACATGATCAGTAGCATATTGGCCCATGAATGAATCATGAATCAGTCGATTAAAATAGTTTTCCTCAGAAATCGCTTGATGTAGAAACTTGAAATTTTGAGATAATTATAAAACATATGAACTTGCATTCAAAATAGTCATATGGAAATTTTATATATTTAACAAATGAATTAACTGATTTTTTATATATTTTTGGAAAAAATCAAGATTTTTAGAAGCCTACGCAAATGTCATAGGAAAACTGTAACGATAATTCTAGATGTCATAGATTTCAGATATATGAGATAATATACGTGTCTCCCCTACTTAACAATATTAGGTATTATTAAATATTTTTTGGGCTAGGCAATACATATTTCACTTTAAACAAGGTACGGGATACTCAATGCGTGGCCTGAACCACTTTTATAACGACTCTTATTTTCTTAACAATACGATCATATTAGAGTATGATTTCAAAATTACCAATCAACACTATTCTTATTCTTATTGGATCATTGTTTGATTAACTCAAAGCATATTTATTGTAAGTTGATGACTTAGACCAATAGATTGAAAATTTAATTTGAGTTATAAGGGATAACTTACTTTGAGTGACTTGAATAGACGACATATATAGGGAAAGAGGATCCAATAACTTAATCAGATTCACTTGGATTAAAGACAGGATCAGAAAAATAGTATTCTTAAAATTACTTAACAAGTGGTATTTAATTTTTCTTGCCCGAAAATGGAGCAAAAGAAAAAAAATACATCAGTATTATAGCTTCCCGATAATGAATATTTTGAATGAAATGAAACTACGTGATGTTGTATTATTTCTACCTTCTTTAAGTTTTTTACCATGACTAGGTTTCGTTGTATTACAACATTTTCAGGTGGGTTATTAGACACCTGCAGATGTTTTAATACAACGAAACCTAGGCCGTGAATAGAAATAATACTACATCACGTGGTTTTATTTAATTGTAAATAATGAATTTCAACAAAATTAACGACAAATATATTCAACATATTTTGAAAATTAAAAAGCCTTACGATAACAGACCGAATCCTTATATCAGATACATTTAGGTGATATCTTTGTATTAGTTACTAATTATAAATATACAACATATGGTAACACAAACGGCCAAAATTTACGTAGAGAAAGCTCTAAAGTATTTTATGACTGTGTGGAAAAAAAATTATGTGAAATGATGTACGAGATAAGAATTTCTTAGTTTCTTATATTGTCTTTGAAAACGATCACAAATTATGGCCCACTCTTTTTTCAAAACTGCTGAAATCTAAATTAAGAAAAGAAAGCGTCACTACAAATTTTCCAAAATTTTCCCGGAAAGCAATAGCAATGATTCCATATTTAATAGCCTTTAAGGTATTTACTATATTTTTCGTTTTATACATATATAATACAGGAGATATTAACAAAGTGAAAAATGAAATAAATATTTATAGAGTTTAATGAAAATACTATTCACATTTTTTATTTGATTTGAATCGGGTTTTTTCGCGGTAATTATCTATTTAATGAGTAAACCTAGATATTATAAACTAAGTACTCACTATGTCCCGACGTTTCAGACTGGTTGCACAGCCTGTGGTCACGGGAAGACTGAAGATGTATAGAAGTCACCGCTGCGACGCGGGAGTGTTTTTCAAAACTACCCCCACTTGGTTGAATGTAGAAATCTAAGGCGCTTCCACACTAGACCTACACACTACACTGACGGTGTCATGACACTTGGATTTATGTACACATCGCGAACACCTAGTTGCAATCACTGAATTCCAAGCCGCCGAGAGTTTGAATCCGTCTTCACGATTGAAATTTGGATGTTTTTTAATTTCAATCGCTTCCCGTATAATCCTCTTGAAATAATGAGGCTCAGAAGAAATAACCTTGGGGTCATGAAGTTCGATCCAGTGATTGGGCCCCGAATCAACTAAGTGTTCTGCTATAGCAGACTTATTTATCTGGCGGTTCTTCACAGCTGCTATGTCTTCCTTCATGCGTTCGGCGATTGTCCTTTTTGCCTGACCTATGTAGGAAAGACCGCAGCTACAGTCGATTTTATAGACACCTGGCTTCTACAATGGAATAACGTCTTTTGGTGTCCGCAGCTGCTTGGCCATTGTTGTAAGAGGGGTGTATATCGGTTTTATTGAAAACCGTCTGAGTAGGTTTCCAATCTTATCCGTCACCCCTTTTACATAAGGTAGAAAAGCCGGTTGTCTGATCGCCTCGGCGTGTTTAATTCCAGTGTGCTTAGCATGCAATCTCCGTGTTCTGTAGCCATTCATATTTAGTACCTCCTGGACAGGCTGTAGCTCATTCTGTAGATGTTCAGGGTCACAAAGGTCATGAGCTCTGCGCGTTAGTGTGGAGACTACTGATTGAAGATGAGATTAAGTTCACCTATGAGCTGGAGGAGAACAGGACGTTGGCATTTTTGGACTTAAAGGTAATGACGAGACCTAATGGAACGTTGGCTCACACTGTATACCGGAAACCGACTCACACAGACATATACTTAAACGCTGCATCACATCACCATCCTGCTCATCTTCAGTCAGTAGTCTCCACACTAACGCGCAGAGCTCATGACCTCTGTGACTCTGAACATCTACAGAATGAGCTACAGCCTGTCCAGGAGGTACTAAATATGAATGGCTACAGAACACGGAGATTGCATGCTAAGCACACTGGAATTAAACACGCCGAGGCGATCAGACAACCGGCTTTTCTACCTTATGTAAAAGGGGTGACGGATAAGATAGGAAACCTACTCAGACGGTTTTCAATAAAACCGATATACACCCCTCTTACAACAATGGCCAAGCAGCTGCGGACACCAAAAGACGTTATTCCATTGTAGAAGCCAGGTGTCTATAAAATCGACTGTAGCTGCGGTCTTTCCTACATAGGTCAGGCAAAAAGGACAATCGCCGAACGCATGAAGGAAGACATAGCAGCTGTGAAGAACCGCCAGATAAATAAGTCTGCTATAGCAGAACACTTAGTTGATTCGGGGCCCAATCACTGGATCGAACTTCATGACCCCAAGGTTATTTCTTCTGAGCCTCATTATTTCAAGAGGATTATACGGGAAGCGATTGAAATTAAAAAACATCCAAATTTCAATCGTGAAGACGGATTCAAACTCTCGGCGGCTTGGAATTCAGTGATTGCAACTAGGTGTTCGCGATGTGTACATAAATCCAAGTGTCATGACACCGTCAGTGTAGTGTGTAGGTCTAGTGTGGAAGCGCCTTAGATTTCTACATTCAACCAAGTGGGGGTAGTTTTGAAAAACACTCCCGCGTCGCAGCGGTGACTCCTATACATCTTCAGTCTTCCCGTGACCACAGGCTGTGCAACCAGTCTGAAACGTCGGGACATAGTGAGTACTTAGTTTATAATATCTAGGTTTACTCATTAAATAGATAATTACCGCGAAAAAACCCGATTCAAATCAAATAAAATATGTGTTTGAATCGCGATAGTTTAAAAAAGTCCAATACTATTCACATTTAAATGTTTATACGTGTCCACGTATTTAGAGAATCTCCGTATTACGAGTTATTTCAGATTAACTAGTCCTTTTGTACGAGTATTTCGTCCTCAGTCAGGATCGTCTGAGAATTTAATCTGACAACAATAACCATAATCCGCGGTGGATGAAAAACTTTGTCAACTGGCTAAATGGTAGGGGATGTCTTAATGTTCTAATACTGGAATCTTTAGTATGTCACCCCCATATATCAATATATGTAACCACATCCAACCTAATTAATTCTGGTAAATACATAATCTTCATTTTAAAATTTGAGGAATTATTTTTAACATAAAAAAGAACAAAAAACATGAACTTCATAATATCTTCAGTTAAGAAAAAAATATAGGACTTATATTAGGTGAAAATATGGTTCTTTCTTCTCAATTGATCTTAATTAACTTGTAGTTTTTTTATGCTAATAATTCTTCATGTGTTATAAACAGAAAATTTCAATTTTGTGTTTGACACATCTGTCACCATAATTGCTTACCTAATAAAAACCTTGTCATAGTATAACTCTCGGACGTAATTACTTTACGTATGCACTTTTTTTTAATTGAAATTAATTTCTTGTAGACTTAAGAGTTATAGTTAAAATCAGCAAGCTTTATTGTAAAACTTTCCTTTAATGTTAGGCAAATATAACACTTAAATGATAAAATCTTTCTCTTTGACATTTATGTGAAGTTAAAAGTGATAATATGATGGAGGTTTCGATGAAAGTTCACCCTCATATTATTAACTTTTCGCAAATCAGTTGACGGGTAAAAGTTATCACGCTCCAGACGAGTTTATAACGTCATTAATTAGTTTCCTTTGAAAGTGTTAAACCAAACAAGTTTAAATTTTCAGTCATGTCTGCAAGGTTGCTGAAGTTTATTTTGCGAATGGATGAATTTACGGAGACCGCGTGTAGTTTGCACGAGTCGTTTTCGTGAACGAAATTTGTGTCTAAGTCTAAGATATTATTTACATATTCAGAATTTGTACATAAATTAAATGCGTGTACAGCACATTTCGTATTGTTTATGTTTTTCTTTCGTATTGTTATGGCCTAATGATTTATGCCTACGAAATTGTGAAAATGCGTTCATAAAGGACCTATTTGAATATCTCAAAATCCATTCATGCATATAAAAAGTTATAAGTAATAATATAGTCATAATTTAATATAATAGTATATTCATAACTTTTAGGTATAAAGATTAATTTTCTGCACACAAATTAAATTTTATTTCTTTTATATTAAACTTTTCCAATTTAAAAAAGTTTCTGCAATGGTAAAGTTCAATGCAGCTATTTCGATTTTTCTAGTAAGTAAATATATAAAGATGCGTTATATTAATTTTTAAATAAAAACTCAAATGGCTAGAAAAAGGCTTATTTAACTCTATATAGTTTTGTCATAAGTTCATTCTTTTTGTAAATGAGCCAACTTGTACAATTATTTAAGTTTAAAATCAACTAACTACTTTAAAATTACTTAGAATAAAACAAAACGAAAACTTTACAGAACTCCTTCATTGTCCGCCTGATTATCTATCAACCTTTTGCTCAGTAATGCCCAGAGGTGTTACTAGATGTGATCCTATAATTAACTAAAACTCAATGCAATAACAATTTAACTCTTTCCAATTTCATATACAGGCTAACTGATCCAAAATGTTTACTCGCTCATCAATCTACTTCCGTTAGATCTAGAATTTCGAAATTTGATACAAAATATGTACTCGCGGTACTAATTAAAATTCCCAATTAATTGTTTTCCCTGCAATGTACAAGCCGCGATAACGCTAACTACATTTTATAGCCAACGCTTTTAATCATTCGGCTTCAACTAGCTTTTACGATTCCTTCATCGGTATCAGGTTCATTTTAATCTGAATCTTAGGGGCATTGGACGTACGGTTTTATTAAAAGGCTATAATTGGTTTGATTTTAATACCATTAGAGGTTGTGAATCAAATTTAAATGCGATTCAGAGAACCTCATAAAAAATTATGTTTGAAAAATGTGCTAGAGTATTGAAGGTGAAAAATTAGGAAAAGAAAAAATATCCGTAGAAATGAAGACAAATCTTTGAAATGTTTTGTTGAATATTTTGATATCTAATTCAAAGTTTCCCATGGTTCAGTAAATTATATTATTTCTGAGTAGGGTTAATACCGCAGTAATGTTAAATATATATACCCGTTAGCCGCTAAAACAGTTATGTTTGATGTGATCTATTATCGCCTGATGCGATAACGTGATAAAACCAATTGAGCAATTGACGATGTTATGTCTTTGAAATATTTTCTAAAAAATTACTTTATTATAACAATTTTACAGTTTATAGACAAAACAATATAACGGCAATATTTCTATTAATTATAACGGTTTATAATTTATCAAGAAAAAATTCCGAAAGTGAAGTTTTAGTTATTATAGAGTCCAGATTACTAATTATTCAGTAATCCACAAGTATTCAGGATGTAAATAATACTTAAGATTTTAGTAATACTGGTGCATGGGAAGTCTAGTCCGGTTAATTGAAATAATCATCAGTTATAAATGGTAATATGAAATTTTGTAGTAATATATCCTGCAAAATTGTATTAATATTTCTAGTCATCTCTTTGGTATTGATTAACATACTATTTCGAGATGCGCCCAATCTGGGTAGTTTTTCTCTCCATCGACCAACATCAGGAAAACAACTATGGATGTGGTAAGTATTTCACTGATTGGTCACTAGTTATGGTAGTGTCAATTGAAGTTATTATTTTATTTGCCGCCTTCTTTGCTTATTATTTTTATTATGTTTTTTCTTTAAATATTTCGTATTTATGACACATGTCCAATATTTTAGATTAACCTTTAAGTTTATCATGAAGATTACGAATATATATATATATATATATATATATATATATATATATATATATATATATGTGTGTGTGTGTGTGTGTGTGTGTGTGTATATATATATATACATGCGTGCGTGTGTGTGTGTGTATATGTACGTATAGGTGTGCGTACATATACACTTCCCTATGTGAGGAAACGTGAACAGGGGGAACAGTAATTTGATAAGGCGATAAGCTGTGCAACTTCATGCAAAGTACACTTATTTATCATTTAATTAAGCTAGTAAGAAAAAAATTTAAACACGTAATTAATTGGTAATTCACTTTTATAATGTAACTTCTTTAGAAGAGGTGAACCGTAATGCTGGGAGAGCCGTGTGAAGACCAATGTTATTTTCTTACTAAAAGGATTCTAGCGCTAGCTACTGACCCCTCCAACAAATAATACACAGAGATAACGGACAATAAATAAGCGTCATCTATTGGACCCACTGATAAATATACACATTAAAAATATTAAACCCTAAAGGAGTTACACTTCCAACAGATTCACAGTACTGCCCCACATCATTGTCATTATCAGCATTCTAGATAACATTTGATAATAAAGTAACCTTCGCATATACGTAATCTGATCAGAACAGTAAAAAGTAAATAGCAAAACCTATAATTTTATTATTACCCAAAAAATACAGTCGATATTAAAAAAATATAAAACGACTTGTTCTTATGAACCGACAACAGAAAAAACGAACAAAATAGTTTTGAAAAGAAATTTCGAATGATGTGAATTTTTGAAAAATAATGTAAACAATTTGCTTTCTTTTTAAGATTTCTTGTTATTAATTATTTGCACAAGAAAACATTTTAACTTTAAAAAAAATCAATTTTCATTTCATATTAACAACTTTTGCCCCTTCCATACTAAACGGATTAACCTCCCTTCAAAAGGCCCGAAAAAGCGGAATATTTGTGTTATACAAACTGAACCTTGACTCCTATTCAACATACATGTAAATACGGATACGTGTACTAGGTATGTTGATAGTGCGGCACGCGCTTGAAAGTGTCAAACGAAACGGAACTACCGAGTGACCGGAAGCGTCACAAGCGTCGTTGCCGTTGTTACGGTGTAATTCAATATGATACAACAGTGCAATGCATTTCGCTATCCGCTCTTTTCAGGAAATGAGTGGCTGCAACAAAATTTTTCCCTTACATAATGTTTAACAAAAAGCCATCCCGTAGGGAGGACCATGAATATCGTTATATTCAGTCCAGTATAATTAATATTTCAGTCCACGAGTAAAAAAGAATAACCGTAATTTATTGCTCAATATAAGTCTGTATACTTAAAGCAAAATGCATTTTAAAGTAAAATTTGTCCTTGAAAGCAAAATGTATCTGTACAATATATCAAGTAGTAGTAAGCTAATAACAGCTGAAATACAAATAAAACATAGTACACAAGTTGAAGGCAATAATGCGTCCGTAAATAAAATTTCGTCAAGAAAAATTATTTCAAGGAAATCATTATACTTTTTTACAACGAATTTATAAGCCGAACACCGTTTTGAAGAAATGGGATTCAATTAAGATGAAATTAAAAATATTTCTAGAAAATGAGCCACTAATCTAGATATTTTCGAAAAAAGAGTATATAAATAAAAAAAAACAATCAATGTCAATCAATGTCAAGGAAGAATACTATTTTAAAAGTTTTTATAATGTTCACACGGCTTCGAAATTATTTATTTTCACATTCAGTAAATCTTTACAACCTTACACTAAATTTTCAAATAAGAGGTTAAGCTAAAAACACTAATATAAATATATACTATGGATATGAGTTTGAGAAAATGCTAAAAAAAATTTCCTCTGTTTGTCGTCTAAACCTGTTGATCGTATATTCTAAAAACGTGTCTTTTAGTGACTCTCTCATCAAAAATTGCATAAAATTATGTAGCTGTATTGAAATTTGAGCCATTGCATTGTATATTATATGTAAATAAGCTTTTTTTTTTATACGAATGAACTTCGAACTTCTGGTCCCAAAAGAAAGGTGTCATCAATGCAATGTATCGTTCTCTATTCAAATTACCTAAATATGGTACATAGATGTCGAGTAAAACTCGAAGATTCTATTATCTAAATCAGTTATATAATAAAAGCGTTGTTTAAATGGACCCTTAGTATGGCACTTCCGTATGAACAACAACCTGCATAAAATATTGACATATACTTCATAGCTTAATCCTTACTTCGCTCGCATTCATTCAACCTGTATTATATATATAGAGGTATTTTCCTGTACTTTGCTTTGAGATTAAAAGATTTAATGTAATCGTTTCCAAAAAGAGTGGCTACAAAAAATCTTGTAATCTTAATTGTGTTTCCTCGTCAAACATTACGGTAATTAATTTAAAACTCAAATGACTGTTTTATTCATCATTACTTTGTTTCTTAAAACCCAGTGTTATTATTGAAAAAAGTACATGGAAACTTTGAAAACCTATATAATTTCTTATCATCGGCGGCTAACGTTTATATTCTTATCAAGTCGACCCGTTCCGAATTTTATTATAATATCTTATTTAGAGTATTATTTTTTAATATATAATTTATTGTTTTCCTAACATGCTGTGCCCGCGACTTAATAAGCATGTACCACAAAAAACGTATTTATATCGTTGGTTATAAATAAAATCTTAACCTCTTGTAATCCTGGTGAGATTCACTCAAAACATCTTTTAACTTTTCCACACCGCTTCACAGTTCTCTCGCACATATTTCGCCATCCGGCTTCGTATATCCGGGTGAACAACTTAATTGCGCGATTAAAAATACTTGTAGCTGCCTCTATCGATGTACATTATAGATTTGAGTGATATAAGTACACTATAGATTTGTTTAATTACTACGCTTCGTATAAATAGATACTTAGTTTTTATTCTACCAAAACAATAAAAATGGATTATTGAGAATATTACATATGTTTGTGTTCAGAATTGACAGTGACCAAAAAAATTTATATTTTACTTCAAGATATTCCCTTAATATTTTTTTTTCAATTGATTTAAGTTGGTCACTAGCGTTTATCTGATCTTAATACATTTAGTCACTTATCCTTTATCACACAATTTTTTTGTGCAATGTGCAGATACACAAAGTTTGCAGTTTTATTATGGGAAAATGCAAGTGCAAGAGAAAGGAGCGATGCCAACGGTAATAAAGCAAATCTGTAAGTGGCACACATTCAATAAATTAGAAAAAGCGATTGTGTCGGTGAATAGAAGCATGACAAAAGCGAAGCATCTTACGCTTTTCTATAGAAAAATGTAATGGAAATATCTCTCTCTCTCTCACTTCCTCTATCTCCCACCCAGTCTCTCTCTGTATCTCTCTTTCTTGCACTCTCTCCTCCCTCTTACTCTCTCTTCCTCTCTCTCTATCCGATTTTGCCCTCCGATCGCGCTTCCCATTAATCATTTACTTATTTTCGTTTAACTCCCATTCCAAACATGCTTTAAGAGGCTTCCCTTCAAAAACATGTTAAGTTCTATAAATTTTTCTTTAAACGATTTTATAAATTTTGCTCTATATTTAAAAAAATAATAACTTGAAACAGTCTTGAATTAATTTAAATGAATAAATTTTAATAATTGTTATATGAAAGTTAAATTACAATAACTACTAAATATGTCAATGGAAAATAAATAATAAGATATATGAAATGAAATTTGCGGGTGCAAAAGACTGTACGTCAGCGCAGTGCGTACATGTCTAACATTAATATTCACCTCTTAATTACCTAGGCAATATATATATATTTATATATATTATATATATATATATATATATATATATATATATATATATATATAAATCAGCAAAATTAATACGTACGAGGACATTCGCCAGGTTTAGGCTCAATATGAATTTATTTAATACCAAATAAGACATGTCAAAATAGCACACATAATTATTTGTTAAAAGTTATGCACATATATCTAAATGTATCTAAAATTTTTAAAAAATACAATATTAGCAATAACACTCACTTTATACAAACCCATATTTCTAATATACTCGTGATACTAACGAAAATGTCAAATGAGTCGCCGTTGCCGCAGTGCACTGTCGCACTGAACTAACAAGCTGCGTTAAGGTACATTTGCACTTGAGGTTTCTCAGCCGCAACTGGCCGATTCTGTGTTATTCCCCTCGCCAGTTTCAGGTGCACTACTTAATGGACGCTCTGGAACGAAATGGATGTGGATGGTTAGTGTAAGGGCGAATGATGTTAATGGCTAGATGTGACCTGAGGTTTTAATATAATTTCAAAATGGAAGTGGATGGTTCGCATGATCCAGTGAGTTATGCGAAGCATACACTTCGCATGACGCAATCAATACAAAATTATAAAAGAAAGTCTTCCGCTGTCCGTTTGCGTGTTGGTATACGATTTCCTCAGAAAAAATCAAATTACTGAATGGATCTTATTATGGTTTTCACTAATAGATAGATCGGTTCACGGGATAGGAATTTTATGGATATTATCGGACCTATAGGGATAAAGTCGCAAAAAAATAATAAGCTAGGAAGTTTGTTGATATGCACTGCGTTAACCATTAGAGATACATGAATACAAAATAAAGCAAAATTATTCTCCCTAAAAGGTTCTACAGTAAAGTCTGCGGCAAAATATATGCATATATTACACAAAATCCATAATAAACATTTTACTGTTTAAAAAGAACAATTTTTCTACTTAATTTTCCAAAGCTTATTGAGCAAATTATTTAATTTTTACAGATTTACAAATATTTATGCACAATGTTCTTTTATAACAAAAATTAATATTTCATAATTTTTTTCCTAAAATCTAGAGTAACTATTCCTTAATTCAGGGGACATAAATAATATTTAAGTTGAAAGAAAACATCTGCTGGCCGAGCAATATCTTACAGTCAATCAAATCATGATCAATATATTATACACTGTTATGAAAGATTACAATATATAGTACTAAAACTTAATATAAACATTTCACCTTAGCTGTTTGATACACTTGTATAATGCAACAAATATTTATTTGAATCTGTATTTATATACATATCAAACTTTACGATTACTAATATAATGAAACTACTAGTTTGTTTGTGGTTCTTTCAATCTTAAATGATTCACCGGACTTTAGTGAAATTATGCATAAAAATAAAATATATTATAAGTTATAATATAAGCTATACGTGTAACGTAAACTAGGTCAGTGTAAGTAGATAGGAACACAGTAAATGTAGTGAAATGGAAAATGAAAAGCGATGTATTAAAAACGGTACACCGTGCAACTTTGTATAAAATACTTGCTTTTATTAAAATATTACAAAGTTAGACAATAATGCAACATTGTGAAACGGTGGTATCTGATGGTAATAAATAAAATGAATTAAATAAATAAAAAAAAACTTAAGCATTATGGTTGCCAAATAAATAGAATCTAAACAATGCTACTAATTTTCATCTTATGAGGGCAACTAATGCATTAGATTTGGTAAACATAAAATCTCTCACTCCGAGTTCCGTACACATTTGTGTACTTAGAAACATATGAGGGTACAGACTCTTATATTAATTTTTAGGTATGTACTTCTATAATTTCTATTTATTTTTCTTTCGGGAAATCGGATATTTTTCAATGATATTGGGAACTTTGTTCATTATGGGACTTTATAATTATAATAAGCTTCGATTAACCTTCATACCACTAATCATAAGTGAAAAAATAGTCTTGTAAGAATTGGTGTAATGCGCGATGGCTTAGGATGGAGTAAATTACTTAAGACTAAGAGATTACCTACAGATTATTCTGGCACAGGTCGTTGCGCGTAGTTTCGCAGTAAGTAATGTTAACAACCAAACCAAGATTCCCTTAGAAAGCTACTCTGATAATGGATACTGACTACTATGTGAAAAACATCCTCCTCATCATTATATCTCTAAACTACGCTATTAAAAATGACTGATTACAGTTTTATAACGATTTTATTATTTTCACACCACAGAATATGCATATTTTTAGAGTTCCACACGTCAAAAGGAAAATAGAATCCTTTTAAGATCTCTCACGTATCCGTCTACATATCGATCGTATTTTTTTTAGAAACTGCTTAATGTAGAAACTTAAAATTTGGCAAGGTAATAAGGCATTACCACGCACATATCTTGCTAGCTAATACTCAAATACATTTATATGGAAATTTTAGGCAGATAGCGAATTACACAATGATTTTTTTTCGTATGCAATGTGGACGTTATTTGAAAGAGTTAGTCATATAGATCTAAAATTTTTAATGACATTATGTGTTATATCTTTAGAGAGGTACTGAAAAATATGCAAAGAACATGTTTCTTTACCCTCAAATTCCGAAATTACTGTACCCACAATTATGAAGAAATCAAGATTTTTAGAAAACTACGCAAAAGTTGTAGTAAAAATTTAACCATTCTCTATATTTTTGAGATAATCTCGATAATATATATGTTTTAACACTTAGTTTTATTTGGGATTATTAAAATTATTTTTGCGATTGCAGTCCATATTTCACTTCAAACAGGGTGCAGAATCCTCGAAGCGCGGTCCTGACTTGGACTTGGCCGTTATTTTTGAGACTTCTACATTTATTTAACGAAACGATCATATTTTAGTGAGATTTTATTCTTACCTATCACAAATTTTGGCAATGGGGTTTTATATCCATTGGATACTCCTTACACGTTATGTCAGTTTTGATTAAATAAAAATCAATTGCATGTTGACAACCTAGACCAGACAATTAAAATGCCAATTTGCTGATTAAGTTACTGAATTAAATAGGCAATATATTTGGTGGAAGAGGTTGTGATAACTTTGGTGGATTCGCTTGGCTAAAGACGAGGCAGGAAAAATAGTATTCTTGAGTTTGACTAATAAGTAATACTTAAATTTTCTTGTCAAAAAGGAAAAGTATATCAAACAATATGACAGTTACTCGTCAATATATATTTTGAAAACAATTAAACCGAAGAATTATATGCATAAGCTGTATCTGGTATAATCAGATGATACCTCCTTATTAGCTACGACTCTAAATCTATAATATTTAGTAACATAAATGCCCAATATAAGTCCAGAGAAAGCTCAGCGTATTTTGTTGTGGCGTTGAAAAAGATTGATGTAAAATGGTGTTTGAAAGGATTTCTAAATTTGCTTTATCGCGTGGACTACAAGAAATTAAAAAAATATACGTTTGCATATTTTTGTATCGCATCATTTAAAAAAAGACTTAGAAAGATTAAATGAAACTACGTGATGTAGTATTATTTCTACTATCTTTAATTTCTTTACCACGACCTAGGTTTCGTTGTATTACAACATCTTCAGGTGGGATATTAGCAAAGAATCTTTGCTAATATCCCACCTGAAGATGTTGTAATACAACGAAACCTAGGTCGTGGTAAAGAAATTAAAGATAGTAGAAATAATACTACATCACGTAGTTGCATTTAATTGCGAATAATGAATTTCTACAAAATTAACGCCAAATATATTCAATACTTAGAAAGATGCTAAAATTAATTATATTAGGATATGAAATCCTCAAAGTAATCGGTGAAAAAGTTTGTAATATCTTCGTTCAAAAAGGAAAAATGCAAGACACACACTAGTAAAAATAAGGCGTCTTATGTAAATTTTCTGCTATTTACTTGTACTTTTTTTCATACCAACAATTCTTCCTCTATTATAAAGAGCAAATTTCTTTGTTTTTAAAATGATCATATATTCTACCTAATAAAAAGTCACCATCGATATACATCTAATATATTTTATTGATATATCATTACTAGGATACGGTGTTGTGTTCGTTTGAATCCATGTATTTGAACTAATTAGAATTTCTTTACTTTTTCAGATAAATCGAATTTTAAAATATTGTCTATGTATAACATTCGGACCTTATTAAAACTTTTTTTTAATTAATATAATTTTCTGGAAAGCTTAAGAGTCGTAGCTAAAGTCAGTATGCTTTATTCTAAAATTTTCTCATAATTTTGAGTTTAAAACTTTAATTATTTTAATTGACATTTATATGAATAGTAAAAATTATAATATATTTAGGCTTCTATCAAAGTTCACCTTTACATTTTTAACTTTTCCCCAAGTTAGTCGATCTCTAAAAGTTGTTACGCTCTAGACGAGTTTATAACATCATTACTTAGTTTGCTTTGAAAGTGTTAAACCAAACAAATTTAAATAGATTTAATTTTCCAGTCATGTCTGCAAAGTTTATGAACAATATTTTGTAAAAGGTGAATTTACGGACACCGCGTGAAGTGTGGTGAGTTATTATCGTGAACTTAATTTGTGTTTACATTTACATATTATTTAAATATTGAGAATTTATACATGAATTAAATGTACGTATTATTTATTTCGCATTGTGTATATATAATATACC
Source organism: Druceiella hillmani (assembly GCA_039881145.1). NCBI lineage: Eukaryota > Metazoa > Arthropoda > Insecta > Lepidoptera > Hepialidae > Druceiella > Druceiella hillmani. The sequence goes on from JAYKKI010000014.1 coordinate 11,620,350, forward strand.
TTCATTAGACGTCTGCCTGTCTATCTGTAAACCTTTTCTCAATAACAAATAAGGGTATTTTAAAATTAACTTTGAATACCAACCCACATTAATTAACTAACACTCAATGCAATATAAGATACGCCTTTCCAATGACACGTATTTTGATAAAGACTCACTGATCAAAAATAATCATCCACTAATCAAACTACTTCCGTTAGATTTAGAATCTTGAAATTTGATACGAATGTAAGTAATTTATAAATATATGCATAATTTCTACGTGGTACACTAAATATTGTGGTTTTTGATTTTTCTTTTTTATGAAATACTTTCAATAATTTCCGGGAAACAAGCAGCATGCATGCGAGAACCACAACAATGCGTTAATTCTTGAGTTAAGTTGTCGCTAATTTATTAAGATATATCGACATTTAATGATGGTATCAATTAATAATGAGTAATTTCAGCAATAACTCTGTATATTTGAACAAGGGCACACAATTGTAGGCGAAATTATTGATGATGGTACACCACACGTTATAATCTCTCATGTGACAGTAATCGGTGATATTGCAGATAATTAGATAGAGAGAAACATATCTCATTCTTTGTGCTATTTATTCAAGAAAAACTATTTAGGGGGTTATTCTGTGCATCAGACTGAATATATTTGAAGCATGCTTCTGAAAAATATATTTTCTTAAACATTTGACAATATTTAAAGGTTAGTTGTGATGAGGACGCGCTAGTGACCAAAAATATAGATCTATACTCTTTTTGGTTGTCTGTTATAAAGTTTATATTTAATTTTAATTATATTCTTAAATGTTTTTACTTTATTTAGGCTGGAAATATTGGGATGCCTAAAAGTAATTACTAACAACATATATCGAAAAGTCAACTGACCTTAAAGACTCTGCCTCTAATATGGTGAACAGATATAAAAGAAAGACATAATAAGCCTACAGGATGAAAGTACCACAAAGAAAGCGGCACAAGAGATCATAGGATAAAAGATAACAATAAAATTGCGGCAACCAAATATGAAATTCCACGGCAACTTTACAAAGGCACCTTAGATAAGGATCTTGCAAGAAGAAACTTAGATGATTCACTGCTGTTTTCCCGACAGAACAGTTACTTATTGAAGTAAGTATTTCGGAAGTAAAATATGGTTTATGTATTCAGGAAAGGAGGTTTCCTCACAATTTTCTTTTAGTAGGTTGATGAAGCCCCTTCCTCCACCCGTTTAAAAAAAATACTGCCAAAAGGGATTAAAATCGGGCGTGTCATTTATCAAAAAAGTCTTATATCTTTGTATTAATTTATTAGAATTTATATTTTTTTGGAAAACGCGCTAAGTGGCGGGACACAAAATTTCCTTTCATTTAATTTAATCAATGCCGTTTTTATACAATCAATGCGGACTGTAGCAACAATATATAGAATGTCATGAAAGCGCTGATTAGTCAAGCTATTCAAGTTGGTGACAATAAGATGAAATTAAAATATGTTTTATTATCAAAAAAATTAATTATTTCTCCTTAACTAAGGCCGAAAACAAAAAGTTACAGGTTATTTGGAGACGTTTTCAAAAATAGATTTATGCTGTAAAAGCATTTGTACCTAACCAATATGCTCTATATTTTATACTGACAGTTTATTATGCTCGGGCAACGCGAGCCAGTGATAAAATATATTTACACTCTTAAATTGCAATAAAAGTCTAGCAAGCGATATGACATGATATAAGTTCCAATATTTGCGTCAAAAATAACAGGTATATTTAAAATCTCAGCACACAGATTTAAAAATTAGAAGCATATTATTAAATCTTTTTTCTACTAAAACTATACTTCTAAATCTACAAACTTTAATGATAACTATATGAAGATGTAGTTAGAAATTCACCAAAAAATGATGTACACGAACAAGAAGAAGAAAAAGCTTCTTTATATTCGGACAGTTACAAAAAAATATATATATAAAATAAAAATATATTATTTCATATTTTCCTATCCAAACTGTTCCATTTCTATTCTCGGAATTTATGAGGGTTTTAACATGTTCATAAAATCTAAGGGAAATTTAATTGAATTAACATTCAGCAGACTTGTGGTCTATTGAGCGAGTTACCTATGAGAATGTTTTGAACGGCCATATTTAAATCGATATAAACTTATCATTTTGTCTGCAAAGTTGTTTGAGTATAATCTCAACAACTAATTGAGTAAATAAAATGTAAAATGGTAAATTTATCTAAAGTGAGTTACAAACCAAACATTTTGTCTCGAACCCAAACAATTAATATCACATATTTCCCTGTTAAACTTTTCTTATAATTTTTAATATTTTCTTTACATCCCAATTTTGTTTTAGGATTATTTTTCCTTTTTTTTGTATGTAACGTTATGTTATATACGATGCATTAAATGAATTTTTTAAATAACATTTCAGTGGCATCACTAATATTTCTTCTTGAAAGAAAGATTAAATGAAAATTTTCAAAGTAAAATTTTCATTATCAATAGTTCCCTTTATTTTATTTTCGAATATTTTAGTTTTAGAAAACCCTATTTAAATACAAAAATTCATTCAATATTTTAAAATTTATGTGATTGGCGTTCAAAGACTGATAAAAAAATTTCTTATCTTTCGACACAACAACAAAATCAACTTTATTTCATTTTCTTTAAGCTATCGGCATTGATTCGTAATATTTTCTAATATTTCATAGACTATATATATAATAAAATAATAACAGAGTAAAATCTATTAGTAGAAGCCAGAAAACTTGCTTTAAGAAATTTTGTCTGTCTATGTGTTAATTTGTTCTTCATTTATGCGAAATCTACTTCACGGATTTATTTTCGGGTCACATATAGAATATTTTTATATCTCGATGTTACAGATATCTCTTTATGCCGAAATCCAGGCGAACGAAGTCGCGTTGGCATAACTAGTGTTTTGTCAAACGATAAAGTTGCATTCGTTCATTGCAGGTCTCAGAAAGAAATTAGGATACAAAACTTTCATAGCGAAATTTTTTTTTAAATAGTGTGAGAATTTTATCTTTAGGTCGACTTACATCACCAACATATATATATATATATATATATATATATATATATATATATATAAAGTTACTCTATGTCATAATTCAAAATTTATAATACACCTGTTTATAATGGTCGGTATTCGAGATGAGTCAGAGGCTAATAAAAATGTTATACGTGGTAGTTTTTGTGTTGTAAAAACTTTTATAAGTCAGCAAGTAAATTATGAATAAAGTTTACACTTAGTTACGTGTCAAGTCACGTAATAACATATTTTCTCTTCCGGCATTAATATATTTTTAAACGTTTGTAATTGATATTTGCACTGTCACAAAAAGTTAAAAATATATACATTTTGAGGAAACAAATACAAAAAGGAACTCTGATTTCTAGATTATAAACATCAATAGTACTTTTGGGCGGTTTAGAATACAACTTAGAAGGTATTAGGTATTCCTGAATAAAATTTCTTTCATAATATGAATGCATGAGTAATAAATGATTAGAAATAAAATTCCATTCAATTACGATTCCTGCCTACCTACGTACAATATTCACAATTTTATATTAACGTTTACTTAATTCATTTTTAGACTTGTTACAAATATTGATTTCAAAAATTAATTTTAAAATATAAAGAATTATCACTATCTTCGAAATAATAAATTTTAGAAGTAAGTAACAACCGATGGCAGTAAATTACAAAATTACGGTTCATCGTCGCTATGCAAGTGAATTGCCATTTCCTACTGACAAAGCGAGCTGTGCATATATAGGTTTCAGTAATATACATTGGTGGGTCCACTTATTTGATTACTTTATTATTAATTAAAGATTACGTAAAGATTACAAAAGAACATAGGTCCTTTGAGCTAAAATCAAGAACTTCAAAAATTTACATTACAAAGAAAACCGAACAAATTAAAACTTCCGCTAATTTATCTATATTTTATGTTTTAATTTTATATTTCACTTATCACTGAAGAAGTAAATATTTAAATAAAAAATATTGACTGCATAAATCTCTAAATCTATAAATGTGTATAAATCTGCTATTCAAATTACCACATACACAAGTTTCCGCAAAATGTCCAAGTTTACAATAATTCAATTACTGAAAAGAGCCATATTCTGACAATTCCACACGTCACAATCAACGACTTTATTTTTGATTACGTTTATATTGTTGATTGAAAGTTGTGACTATATGGGATAATATAATTGAGAATTTGAAAATAATACATAAAATGTTTCTATAATTACCGTACCTAACTTTCATTCTAAGTATATCCGCCAAATAAATCATGCGCTGCTCCGGTTGTTCCAAACCCATCGGAATGCTGACGTGGTAAAATGCACTAAATATACATTGAAATGCCTACTCCGAAAAGGCTCAAAAAATTTTTTTTTAAAATTTCTAATCAATGTGGTGAATGGAAATTTCCAGTATGTAAAAGGCAATAAAGCACGAAAACATTAGGCTCTCTTTCATCGTCTCTTGACCCATAAATATTTCAAGTTAACTTTGGTCACGACATGAGTCCTGATAAAATAAAAATAAAAAATTTGCGATTAAACAATAACCTAATTATTATTGCTTCAATTAAAACCAAGTTAAATGCCATGTAACACAAAAGGACGTCAGTTGAAGAATTCTAGAAACTTTTAGAATTTGATACCGCTGAACAAGATCGTCCGAAGACAATAACGGCAGACAATAGTAAATGCTAGAAAATCTTGTATCCTCCAAAGATTTGTCGCGTAAAGGATAGGAAATACTGTGAAATAAATTCTGAGAAATTAAAAAAATCAGTCAACAAGGTAATATCATTGTAACCCAGCAACAGACCTAAACTTAAAAAATATGAACTGTTTTATAATTGTTCATCGCAGGTATGATAATATTATACATTCTATGGGATAAATTAATTTCCATGAGGAAAGTCACAAATTGAAAGATTTCAAGCATTTTAGGAGATTTATTAATAGTTGCTTACAAATACAGCGACTCACGATTTTGCTTTTTAAAGAACAGTCAAGGTCTGCTACGAGACAGAATTATTTTTAAATGAATCTTATGAAATGCTTAATATCCCGGATTTTCTATCCCACACGAGATCTCATAAATTTAAAATGTTAAACATTTTTAGCTGTTTCATTGTCTCCATATATAAAAATTTTAATTAGAACATCGTAAGAAAAAACTAGCACCTTACTTTTATGGGGAATATTTGTATTGTAATAAGAGATACATTACATGAAATTTGTAGAATAGCTATTCTTGGTTTTATAAAATCTGCATTTAAAGCCAGAAAGGAATAAATATCAGGAAAATGGGGGAATTCAAAAATGAAAAGACATTAAAACAATGAAAGGAATCCTAGCACTAAATCATAATCAAGTAACTCAAGTTTTCGAGATATAAAAGAAATGTTTAAACTGAGCAGAATTTTTCTGCGTGATTCATGGTAACACTTAAACGGATTTTATATACGTTTATATAATTTACATGTTATTTAAATATTACTCAGTACAATTATCTATATTGACTCTCAGTTCTTACCTGAAGTGGAATAGTAGATAACGATCGGATGTCATATATCATTTACTAGTTTAACTGAAATACGAAATGGTACACACTCCGTTTGTCATCAGAGTTTTGACTTTAACACGTTTAGTAAATCCTAGTGTAACTCAGCCATATTTCAAAAGTTATCCATAAATATTTATCAACTAATTTTATTCCTGTGAAATATTAAACACTTATTTTTTAGGGTTCCGTATCCCAAAGAGAAACTGCTAGAAATAAAGACTTGAAATTTGCCATAGTGAAAAGTATATTATTAGTACGCATAAATCTTAACACTGAGGTAGATGCATGGTTAAGGATGAAGAAGAAAATGAATAAATTAATGCCACTAAAATATTTACATAGAAATTTATAGGTAGATATTGAATTTTTATATCAGATTTTATGCTGTGCATGGGATATTGTTTGAAGATGCCAGCTTTAAGACATACAAAGAAATTACTCGTCATGCTACTGAGCCTAAAATTACAAAAATTACTACAATTTTAGAAGTGTACTAATATTACACCTGAAAACTATGGCGATGATTATAAGCTTAATAATTTTTGAGTAAGTCACGATATTTGAAACCTGTGAAATATATACTAGGCAATATACTTACACGCTTAAAAATAATATTAATAATTTAATAGTTTAATGGAAATGTTATTTGCCCTTAAATATTTAAACTTTATTTATATTTTAGTATGTGTGTAAACTCACATTATAATAATCCCACATACAATTTAACAAATGTTAACTTTTAAGAGTACAAATGTATGTAACGTATAAGATTAGATGATTTACAGAATGGAAATATAAGCTTGAAGTGTCATTTATTGGCGTAGAATATTTTGAATTATTAAGAAAACATGTGATTTTAAATCATTGCTAAAAATTTCCTAAAATATTTAGATAAACTTCTAGTAACATAGCTTTCCCTTTTCGTAGTTTTAACTTAAAGACCTTAGGAGATTAAGGTAAAAGGTATGGTTTTACTGAAATTTTTAGAAATATCTCCAGAACTTATGTCAACGTAGTTTCGAAATATTTTGAAGATTTTTTTGATAATCCATCGTGTGGAAACCTGAAACTATTAAAAAATTTCATATCTTATAAATCCTCTCTAAAATTTACATACGAATATTTTACATTATCTATTTATAAATCAGCGAATAGATATGCTTTATTGTTATACCAAATTCCAAGTTCCTACATCAAAGGGTGTCTGAGTAAAAAGGGAAAAAAATATATACGAATGGACGTGCTGTTCCTTTTTTCATCTTCTTTATCTTGTTAAAAATCATGCACTTTTTTCTTGATAATTTTTTACAGTACGAGACACTACTCATATTTTTAAATTGTTTAATGTATATTTTTTTTCGAAATTTTTCGATAAAATTTTTACATAATTTTTTTTTAAATTTTGCCTCTGTTAATACGTAGTTACTTGAATACATTACCCAGATTTACTTCACATTTAGATATATATATATATATATATATATATATATATATATATATATATATATGTGTGTATATAAAATGTTAATTTTAGTTTGTTGCGTATTACTTGAGGATCTCTTCGTACAAAAAATTTATGGTGCGGTTTTTAGGTACCTATTAGAGTTATTAAGAAAACTGGCACTTAATTGCGAATGAGCCACCTAAAATTGTTATTGGCACAAGCAGTCCTTTCTTAGGTTTACACCTGCCGTTTTGAATGTTTGTCCTTGTCACCTGTTCAAGATAATGGCAAATAAGACTTTAAGGGGGAACTACATTCATATGAACTCAAAGAGATATTCTGCTAGCATAAAAGGTATTTGTAGTACAAAAACTGTATCCACATCCACATCTAGTGATAACTGTAGCCCACACAGTATTTCAATGAAGATCCGTTATTTCCAAATTGGTCCTATTAGGTAATTTTGGGGATTCACTTTTCTTAACAGCAGAAAATTTGCGACAATCTTGAAAATGATATCATGAGGAAAAAGTCAGTCAGCTTAATTGTGTTTAAAAATTCGGCAAATAATTTACATGACTCGTTAATTTATATTACCGAATCCACAGATTTATACTGAATCTCCTCCTCGTTCCAGACTTCGAGGTCTAAAGATCTTACCGTAAACTCTAGAGTGGTCTTCATTTTATATTATATCTCTGAATTAATGTGTAATGAAAAATAAGTAGGCAAAATTATAATTTTACCACTTATTTATTTCAAACGAAATCCACAAACACGGGTTTTTTTAATTGAAAATAGATAATTTACAAGTAGAAAGTTGATATATTGAAATGGGTTATTCATACTTATATGACGCCTATTTACGTCAGCTGGTCCAAGTTTTATGATTCCCGCCATGAAAATCTTATAAAAGTACTTCTTATAATTTTTCATAAAATGCTATCTTGTTCTATTGCCCACGTCGGGCCAGAAATGTAATCGCAATGAAGAAAATTTACAAAACCCTAAGTGAGTCATAATTTACTTGTTTCAAAATTATACCATAATTCACTTGTATCAATTTATCAATAGACTTTAGAATATTACGCATTTGTTTCTTTTAGATATATTTCCTTGGTTTCTGTTCAAATAGTGACGATTATCCTATATTTTATTATAATTTCTTTTAATTTTAATAAAATAACAGTGAGACTATTTTTTTTATTCTTATTGTCATGAAAAAATGGTGCTAACGAAGAAAGAAAACCATTGATTACATGTTATGCATTAACATGTAATCAACTGTTACTTAAAGCTGTTACTTAAAGTCAGGGTAAAATTTATATTTTAATGTATTTTTCTTACCGCAAATAAACATAGAATAATACATAGAGTGATTTTAGGGTAACGAGAACGTTACTAATCATAAAGAAGAATCGTAAGATATAAAATACAATTGAAGTTATAGTACCTTACAATAGATAGCATCTTAAGATAGTTCCTGTATCTGAAGATTAAACTTCGAAGTGCAATCGGAGTATATATGTCTTTAAAATGACCGATATAAAATGATCCTTTTAAAGACGTTTCTTGATTATCCATACATGCATAACTTCTGGATGAGCTTGGATTACCAAAAAGTGCCATACTTTTTTTAAATATACATATATTAGTTAAAACTAAAAATTTTTGTAATTCATCTTTGACTGATTATGTAAAATTGTGAAAAAACATGGACCATGGTACTTTGATATTTACGGAAGGCAGCTTGAGACCTGTCTATTATTTTCCGGAAGTTGACATGTTGGTTTAATCGATTGGCTCCATAAAAAAATGGTTTATTAAAAGTATTACTTCATTTTGGGTTTAAAAATGTTATGATTTTATGAAAACAATTTTTGTCCAAAAATTAAGTATTAGTTTACAGAAACTTAAAAGTTTTTAGTTACAGAAACTTTCAATACAATAATTTATTAAATAATTCAATGTAAGCAAATGGTATTTACTTAAAAACTTTTGTTTAATTTTTTCCTCGATTATAAAAACTTAAGTTTCTGGCCTACGAAATCATTATTAGAAAGAAATGGAATTTATATATTAGTTTAATTGAAGTAAGAAAAAAGAAACATAAATAAACTAGAAGCGGTATTTTTTTCTAATACCTACCATAATTATTGTCAATATAAAAAAAATATCTTCCAATAGATGACTAAAAAGAAACTGTTCTTATCTAGATGAAAAAATAACTCCGCGAAATAAAAATTGCCTTCTAATACATACAAAACTGTACGAGATTTTGTTTTTTTTTACCGTATTGTATGGATGTAACATTAATAACACGATATAATCCTAACATCTCGGACAATCTAAAATATAAAAAAACCATTACATAATATTTTACAGCAGTGATAAAGTGGAAAAATATTATGAATATTAACATTTTATTTATTAGGATTAACCTAAAGTAGAAATGACTAAAACAATTTTAAAAAATATTTACAATAATTATTACAAATGAAGTTAAGTAAACGATAAGCCGGAGACTTGACATATATATATATATATATATATATATATATATATATATATATATATATATATATATATATGTATATATATATATATATATATATATATATATATATATGTGTGTGTGTGTGTGCGTGTGTACACATACCTTTTTTTACTGTTTTTAATACTAACCGATGCCACGACAGTTGTTGAGTCAAAAAAATTATCGTAAAACCACAAAACGTAATTTAAATAAATTTACAGCAAAAGTATATGTATATCTTTAGAACTTTTAAAGTTCTTTGTCCCGCAAAAACTTACCTCTTAGAGTATGGTTACATTTTTGAAAGATAATTTTTTTTAATATCCTTTAGTGCGCTATAAACCTATCTCATATCATTGACTATTTTTATAAGTCGTAATAAAAAGTTACTTTTCAAACAAATTTCTGAATAACAATATAAATATAAATATTATGATCTCCTCATGATCGGAGCAATATTCCTCGATTTCCGTTCCTCTTAATAATTAACAAGAACAATCGAGCAACATCAAATACAGATTTCAGATCAAAGGGTGACCATCCATTGTCCGGCTATCTCGCTTATAGCGTAATTACTGGTTATGGAAACAATATAATCGTTTGTGGACACACAATGAATATTTAATAGATATTTGACCTCTGACAAATGCTGATGACGGCCATTGAAATTCTCGATATACTTTTGATTTATGGCAGAGTAGAAATTTATGGCAGAGTAGATATTCAATTTACCAATATTCACAGTGTTTAACTGTGATTATTGACAAATATAGGCTAGACGCCGCGACGTTGATCATTTTATTACATTTTTTATTTCTTGACCGTTTTGTGGTGTTAAATGTGAACGTGTTTGTATGATAATACATGGGCATTTAATAAATTACGAACATAAATTCTATTGTTTTGTTATGGCGCTATTACATTTGAACATTTACAATAAGGAACTTTTTTTAGATTCAGGGATAATAATTTCATTTGCCGAACTTTCTATGAATAAAAAGTTCAGCTTGTTAGTAGCTAAAATGAAATTGTTGGCATTTTGTATTATAAATTGTATAATGTGTAAAAGAAAATAAGTATGCGTGATGCGTCACTCTATTGAAATCATTATATGTGTTTAGTTTCTGTGTGAACTACCCTATATTATAATTATCAATTTACGTAAGGTTCGAATGTTTTTAAAATATAATTTAAAATGGTGAAGCTATATCACGTACACGTTATTTAAAATTGCGTGGAAAGAAAAATTTTCCGTAACTACACTGTTAAACGCATTTGTGTACTATTCGACCGTGATAATTTCAGTTTTGAATATGGATTTTAACTAGCATCTCATTACTTGGGCAGTTCGATTCACACAACATGATTGCTCTATGCAAATCAGCTGCTTTTTACTAATTAATTTATTAATTTCCAAACTTTAATGTAAATAATTGATACAAAACACTATAAAAAGCATGCACGCATGCACACGCAATCGCACGTTCATGTATAAGTACACACTCATAAAATAATCATCAGGAACGGAGCCGTTCATAGGGGGAAAAAGAAGGTAGATAATATAATAAATTACGGAAGTTATAAATGTTTGAGACGATGTTTCAATGAATATACAGAGGGAGCATTTCATGAACCTGCATGCAACTTATTCCACAACTTGACAGCTTATATTTTTAATGAACTTTCATAGATGTAATATGATGCTTGGGAATGAAGATAAAGGCAATTTGCTGTAATGGAACTTACTTTCTGAATTTAGACGTGAAAAATTTGTTTATCTTCTTTTATTGAAAAGATGTTTTCCTTACTATCCGATAACTTCCTTAATTCATATAATGGTCAATTTTTGTAATACAATCTCAATAATTAGTCAAAGTTAGACTATATTTATTCGCCGTATTCAAATGATTTACAACGTAAATACTTTCACGTCCCATTAAAATTACGGTTTTTGTAAGTATCATTATTATTTGTAATAAATAATTTCTAATCCATCTATAATTTTTTTAAATACAAAAATACTAAGCTGACTTCCATAAATATATACGTTATCACATACATCAATAATAACTGAAATGAATGAACTAAACAGATATTTAATGGATTGAATATCAAATAAATTTTCTACTAATAAAGTAATGCAGTAATAATGTGTGAAAATAATGAAATTAATATTTTTGACACCCAAAGGGTTTTTTAACCCTTTTTTACTTTTAAGATAATATGTTGATCTTCAAATAAAATTAAAGAAAAGAAGGCACTATTTAAAAAAATATATTGGTCTAAACTAATCTTTGCTTTTATCTCATTCGCATCTGCAATTTTAAAAGATGAAGACAACTACGGATCTCTGCTTTATGTATATTCCAAAATACCCTTAATCCATTTGTTTCTTCCTTTAATTTGATTATCTAAATAAATTGGATAACACTCAGTGTGAACTCCTATTTTGCGCCTCTGTGGAATGATATTCATTTGTACCACAATTATCGATGTGTAACATTGTAAATAACTTGCCGTTAACAAAATTTATTTAACAAAGATATAACTATTGATACAAAATTCCGAAGAGAAATGAAACGTGCGCTCTATTCAATTATTCCTCCTGTAGAACAATAAAACCACATCCTCTCTACTTTGACTTGGCTTCACCCTTGCTTACTCTGAATAGATCTATTGTTGGCAACATGTGAATGCGATACCGAGAACGGGTATGCACGAGAAGCGGCCAGTGTCCGGAATCGTGTGGCCTGTGAAGGCACTACGTCATTATGTCTTTTAGTAAGACCGTTTATGAATATGTTCTCAATTATTATCATTTTTGATTCCAAACAAATTCATAGGAGATTTTTTATGAATGGCGCTGCGCAGGATGCAACAAAACCTTTAACCTTTTTGCATTTCAACACGTAGTAGACAAATGATATTATCTTTTCTTCAAAGTACGCACTTCTTTCTAAACTGATAAAAGATGAAAAAAGTTGCTGGGCCATTCAGCATGAGCGTGCAGAGTGAGAAAAAGTAATAAAATTTTGATAGTAAAATTAATACGCGTATTAATAATAATAGGTTAGTTTTAAAAGATAAAAATAATTTGCTTACACAATAGTAACCAATACCTACATCTTACTTTCTTCTCGCCGGTTCGTTTAAGGTTATGAAATTCACTGCAAGGTATTCCAAAAACTACACGGATACTTTTGACATCGTGACGCTTTCCACGCATTCGTTAACATGGTCATATAGTCTCCTTACGATGATAATATTGATGTTGGGATTTTAGAGTGAACATGATTAGGGGTAATTTTCAATCAGTATAACGGTGACCGACGATATATGGACGACGATATATGGACATGACGAAGGTTCCGTTTTTTACTACGAAATCCCAAGAAATAGAAAAGTACATAAAATGTCCACAAGTATTAACTTTTTAGTAAATATATCTCACACAGTATACTCATCTGATTTTTTGGCGAAACCTTAGAGAAATATATAATATTTTATATCTAATAACTCATGGTTACAATCAGTATTGATGTGCAACTAATTTAGTCTTCATTGTGATCGGTTAAGAATTCACAATCATATTTAAAATTGTTAAGATAATAATATGTTCTGCCATTGACTGCTTTATAGCTGTTGTGTAAATAAGTTTAGCTATAATTGGTATACTATGTAATTTGGCCAATTGTTTAGTATTTTTATTAAGTTTTATTTATTATCACATTGCTAGAATTACTATTTTCCATGTGGAAAACTATAATACGTTCTACCGCTATTTTTTGTAATTTCCTCTAAAAGTATCCGGCATATAAAAGCTTGCGTTACGTTTTTTTCATAAATATGAAATCAATTTTCTAAACATTTGCAGACTCTGAATCACAGTTTAACAAGTTCTGTAAATATCCTTCTCTATATTGTCTCTAAATTATTTCTTCTATTTTTCGCGGAATTTCAATAAATCTAAAGCATCGTACATCACATTTACTCTATACTACAGGTTATACAGAGGACTGAAAATTATAACTACTCTGTGTCTAGATATTGTTGACTACGCAAAAGCCTTCCCTTAATGATTTACGGAGATGTGGACAATTACGGTCGGCTTGATTTACATATTTAAAGTCGTTGATAGAGCAATAAATATAAATATGATCGAACTATGTATGAAAAATAAAATTCAAATAGAAAAAAATCTATGGAAAACCAAAGTTTTCGGCAAGCGCTTAACACTAGCAAATTGAAATAACTGATGACCGATGATATGTGCGACTTTCGAGTCGAGTCGAAATTTTGAGAGACCACGAAACAAAGTAGCTTGAAGTATGAGATAACCGCATAGTGAGATGGAATGACCAACTAAAAACTATGCGGGAAGTAGGAAAATCAGAAGGATGAGGATTATGTGGATAGATACTTACGATGAAAATCTCCTACATATAAAAGTTTACTAACATAAAAAGGTGGCCGATTTTTTTTCTGCGTATAAATATCAAGTATAATTCCAAAGTGCCCTCTGCGTAAAATCTGTTTTTATATTTTTGATTATTTTTTTAACTAGAGAACAATTTAGTGGACCATAAAAATGACCTCTTTCAGACCAGTTTCATTATCAAGTCTATCTTAAGAAAGACGTTAAGTAGGAAGCTATAATTTGATTCTAGTATTTTTTTGTATTTAAACAACAAATACTAAAGTGAGTAAAGTGATAAACGAGGAAAAAGTTATAAGTAATAAAACTAGAATGTTTTTGAGAAATCTATGATATTTTTACACCAGCGAAATTTATACTAGGTAACGTATTTACATAGTAAAAAGAAAATTAATATTTTCCAATAGTTTATTTGTTTAATAGAATATCCTTAAAAGCTGAAATTTTTATTTATTATTATTATATAATTAAGTGTGTATAGAAGTATGAATTCTACTCGCGAATTTAATATTTATTTGTTATTTACTCTTATTTCTGTAACAACTGCATCCAAAAATATATGAATTTTTAGGTATTCTTTACGCATCAAGCGAATAAAATTTAATTTGAAATTTTATGATATACACTATTCTAAAAAATTAACATTATTCTTATTCCGGATATTCTACTCTGGTGTAAATAAAGTGGATTTGGACAACGGAAACTATTTTATTTCCCAGTACTTCGTTTCGCCCAATAGTTTTTCCCTTTCTAAGAAAATTGGAAAAAGTTTACGCAAAAATTTCATCTGGAATGGATATTTCAAAGCTTACTCGTATTAAATAGAACAACAACTCAGTAATATAATGACCGGCCAGCGCCGAGGGTAGATACAAATTTAATATCCTTCGAATAATTGACAAAAAATTTAATTCGAAATGACTTAGAGTTATCGTCTTGCTGTTGCTTTATTTTGAGTGTGACGAAAGAAGCTTCGCTCTGAATTAAGGACATATTTTTTATTTAAAAAGTTATATTATATTTTATGTTTCAGGATAATTTTTCAAAATTATTTGTTTAATATTTTGATAATTATTAAATGATTTTGCATTGAGCAGTATGGCCGATGTATGACCGCTAATATTGAAGACAAACGCCGTAATTAATTATAATTATGTGGTGCTTGTTATGATATGTGATGTGTTTATACTAATATTCCCTGTTTACTATTAATTTTCCGTACTCTAGCTGAGGTTATTAAGAAGTACCACGGTATCACGTGTGATACTTTGGCAATGAAAGCCTTTGTTGGTTTCATTAATGTTCTTTGCCAATATAATATTTCGTTCATGCTATGAATTAAAAAAATTTAATATGTGTAAATATATATATATGTGTATATATATATATATATATATATATATATATATATATATATGTATATATCGTATTTTATACTTAGTATCGTATTTTAAGTGGAACATTAAAAATGTCAGCTAAAGGTAAACTAAATATAAAATTAGGCACAAAAATATAACGGAGAAAAATAATGAATATATAAATTAAATTACGTTAAATAACAAAATTAATATACTGATAACTTAAAATAAGGCATTGAAATGTATGGATAAAAGATAAAAACTAAGAAACGTATACAATTATCTCATATTTCTAAAAGGGCGCACGAAATGCGCACGCACGTCTACTGTCGCATATGTACACAGTGCTTATCATTCTCTGATGAAATATCTCTTTTACTTAACTTAATTTTTTTCCTTATTATGTGACAATTAAGTTAGTCTAACATACTTAATGTACCAAGAATCTAATTAAAACTTGATCTGCATTGTTGATACAATTTAACATACTTAAATTTTAAATCCAGATCGAGTCGCACACCAAATATTTCATTGAAAATTAACGAAATAGACTATCACTTTTCCCATGAGGCCTGCTGTACTAAGCGCCAAGATCGATACGCTTAATTCGATTGATTTAGATTGATACGCTCAAATGAAAAACAATAATTTATTTAAGGACTCTCCCTCAATGCAGTGCCGCAATCGTTGCTTGGAATAACGGAAAATATAAATACATAAATGAAAATTGATATGACGGTAGCGAGGAAATTCTTTCAGGATGCGGTATGAAAATGTAACTTCATTTATAGAATATTAGTTTAGGTAATAATATAAAACTGATTAACAGACCATTGGGCTTATAAAGCCTAGAATAAAAGAGTAATAATGATAATTTTGAAAAGATGTTAAAAAAAATTAATTTTAGTTTGCTTTTATTTCATTTGCCTTATTTTGAACTGATACTGGGAATTAATTATAGCTAATTTATGATATATCAATTTACAAGTGTACTGAAATAAAGCACCAGATGTAAATATATAACGAAGAGACGCGAGAAGAGTTTTAGAGTTCTTTCAAAAGAAGTGAGTATTTTCTGGAAGCGGGGATCAATATCTGTGGCAAATCGAATGCGAGATATTATATTGGCTAAACAATGGGCGATTATTTTTTAATCCGGACTAAAAAATAGAAACAGATTTATTTTCAATTAAAACCGACTATTCTTAAAGCCATTTTAATATTACCTTTTGATGTGAAAATCAATTTAATGGTATTAGTTGGAAAGTTTAACCGCGCTGAAATACTTTTTTAATTATTATTTATCAAGTCAGACAATAAATTAAAGAGACGCTTGACCGTTGATTTCTATTACCGATAATATATGTTAACTTTCTAGGAAAATATGCTAATACTGAAAACAATTGAAATTCGGTTTTTTTTAAATGATTAAATTTTTCCTAAGTAAATGCTTATTTAAACTAACAAAATATTTTAGTTTAACACATGAAAATTAGAAAAAAACTTTCGAAATGAGTTCATCCACTATACGAATATCAAAATATTAAATTGTTACATATACACGATCTACTCTGCAAGCAAATTAAACTCCACTAAATGGAATTCATATTGTGTTTGCTAAATTAATTTTACAAATCAAAATTTCTTCACAGATTTCTCTACAGATTTTTTTCCACATAACTCCACAGTCAACATTTTAGTGAACATTTTTTTAACGATATTGTTTAATTTTCATATTCGTTTACAATTAACTGATCAGTTATGTATATTCACATATTTTTACACGGATTAAATAAATACGTCCAAAAGTTGGATTTACATCAAGCAACCTACATACGCCAATGCTTTAAATTCAATCCAATCCATAATGATTAAAAGTAACATTATTTATAACATGAGTCTTGTACATTACGTAAGTACATGAATATTGTTACATACCCCTTCTGGAGCCCACGGTACATATATCTCTTCAAGCGGTACACATAGGGAAAATATGATATTTTTAATGAATATCGTATAAGGTTCTCTGAAACAACGGGCGAGTAGTGTAGTATATATCATTTGTAGGTATGAATATTTAATCGAGCAAGGGGAACATATGAGGGAGGAAATTGTTATTTTTCTTCTCGTAATAAGACAAAGTGTAAGCGTGTGAAGTAATGTAACATTATTGACACAAATTTGTGGTCAGTCATTCGGGAAGATTACTTTTTAATACTATTTATTAGTCATAGTGAAAACTATGTCTATATTAACTCTGCAGATTTTTCCTCAACATAGTACATATTCAGTGAAATCTTTTCCTGTATATATTTAAACGTTAAGAAAATCTAATGCGATGTCATTTATAAGGAGTTGTAGCAACGGAAAAAAGCAAAATGTGACTGAAAGAATTGTTTTCTATAATAAATCTTTCTTTTTTGTAATTTTTTGCGCTTATTTCATTAATGATATACTTTGAATTTATCTTGTATCGAAATAAGATTAACAGCAATGTTCAACAACTTTACTTACCTGATCGTGACGTTCCTACTAACACAAATGTGTCAAATAGCAGAAAGTTCAATAACATAAAGTCTATGCCAAAAATATGTCACCGACACATAAAGCTGGCACTAATATTTGATTGGTCATATTTTTTTATCTCCTGAATATATCACACTTTTATAAACCATCATTGCTGACCAATATTGGTATTCGAGTCTGCATACAAGTCATCACAAATGAGTTTTACGTGTATATATAAGGCACTATAAAAGTTTATTTGCATTCTTTGATTTTATTACATGTTTTTGTAATGTTTCTTATTCCAACCCATTTAATATTTTTGATAGATGATGTTTGTTTTACTTAATATATTCTGTAGTAACTTTTCGCATCACAGAACATTAATGAGGTAACTTCTTGCATTTTTATGCTTTCCATAAAGGGAAATTAATTTTATTTTTACTCTTTGTAGTAAAAATATGGGTTTGGAGCCTAATACAATTGAGAGTAATAGTATCACAGAAAAAACTAAGCTTTACTGGATAGAAAAAGAGATAAAGTGCATATGATACGTTAGTGTGAATATACATCATTATATATAATTAGGTTATTGATACCTATTATTTGAACAAATTGAAAAAAATTAATACAATGCGTGCGTGAAAATACTTTTATCTCTTTTATGAATAAAACACTCAGCGGAAATTTTATACAGTTCCATAACATGTGATTCTGTGAATTATAAAATTAATTTCCGATTATCGTCTTGTATTCATAGCAATATATGTATTCTGAAACAATATGGCCGAAAGCAAAATATATCCATATGTTTTAAACAAAAATTTTCTTGTATAAAGTAGCTCTAGGTCTGTTTTAAGAATTATGCCTGTTTTGAATTTGTTTTTTGTCCGTTTCACCATGTAACACCTAAAATTACTGTAAAGAACAACTGAAAAAAAATTAATGTGGGCTTACTCTCGCTTTCCTTGGAGCTTGGGCAACGCTTTGGGTATATTTTAAAAACTTTTGTCTATCGGTCCGCGGTATGATTTTTTGTTATACTGTCATCACTTATATTTTATTTATACTGGCATCGTTTCCCATTACGTAAAGTTAAACTTCATTTCATTGCTTCAGTGGGCACGCGGACGCTCCGAGACCTGCTGTGTATGCGTCGCTACCAGTTCAGCGATGACATGACGACTGTCGCTGGTCTGATTTTGAACATAATAGCGACTGATAGACTCCGTTAGAGGACAATGAAGGAAGTCATTACTCAAAAATAGGTACCCAAATATCATTAATTTAAAGTAAAATGGTTTTATTCACGTCAAATTTAATTGCGAATTTTATATAAAGTTAGATGGTATTTATATAGATAATAGTGAGCTCAATTAAGAATTCAGTTTTTATAACATTTATGAAATTAATGTTTGAATGTTTTTTTTACTTAAGCTATAAATCAAATTGTTTAATTATGTAAATATATATTTCTTGAATTATTTTTCAACAGTAACATAATAAATGTGAACTTCTATCTTATTGTATATTACGCTTTCATGTTTTTAAGCTGTAAAATTATATTATCAAGTTGATCAAAGCGTATCTAAAATGAAGAGTCACTTTCAATTAAAACGAATAATTTTCACATAATTTCACAATAATTTCACAATTAATTGAATCACAATAATTTTTGGACAGTCAGCCTCTCAACTCTATTTACTACTGCACTCTTTTACGTTGTTTGCAGGAAAAATGCCTGGAATATAATTTTCACCTCATATTTTCGAGGGGTCACCGAAAAATATACTGGGTAGAGTAATTAACCAACAATCTTTATATATTAAGATATCATAAACAATTTGTAATTATTCTGGAAATCCGTAACTTGTAATATTACAATATAATTGTTCTCAATTTCGAAACATCTTGTATAAATCTTTACTCCTAATTTTCAACTTCAACGAATTAAATTTTATAGATCAGACAAAATCTACAATGATTCCAGAGGACTTTAGTTTCTAAAGTTCTACCATCTATATTATACCATTTTCGACACATTTGTTCATAAATAAATATCATGGATTCCGTCTTCAATTTTGTCATCCCCTTTCACTTCAATCGCAAATCTAGACTAGATACTATTTGAATAAAACAAAAATTATTTTCATGCCTGTAGAATTTTCATTATGGGAATTCCATGTATAGTTGTACGATGCATGGAACTTTGTTACGCTACAATTTAAGATGACCATTTTCAAAAAATTCAAATATATATTATTTTATTTAATTATTTCCTCTTAACTGTATCTTCAGATGATTAGCGTATAACAAAATAATTAAACATTCAAAGAAAATAATATGCATTTTCAAATTCCAAGAATATATTCTAAAACATTAGATTTGGTCTAATCCAAAAAGAACAATGATTTCCCTAGATAGCTGAGAATTTTACTGATATTAATGCAAAACAAGTGCTCCCTGACTGTCACCATATTTATATATTGGAGGTCTCCATTAACATTTTGCATGAAGAAGACATGATATTTTTCATGGATATTGCATAAAGCCTTTCGAAAAAAAGTATGTGCAGTGAGGTATAAATTATTCTCAGTTATGAATATTTTATCGAGAGAGTGAAGAGAGGGAAGCTGGAGAGTTACAATTTTCTCATCGCAGTAATATAGAATATAAATTGATGACGTAGTATTGCGTTAACACTTATTAATACCAATTTCATATTCATCAATTATCGTGAATTAATCAATCGGTTATTCTCCTGGTTTTTGGTTTATTTTGATATATAGAAAGTATATAATTTTTGAAATTATTTTAGTTTATTTGTGAAAACAAAGGTATAAAATGTTTATTCATTTATATTTTTAAAACTTCATACTAAATTTAGACATTTACCCAAAATGACAAATTAAATGATTACAAAATGACACAAAAACAGGTTGTAATAAAAAGTAGCACGAATAATAATGGAAAACATAAAGCTATTCCATAAGCGTCACTCTAATCAAGGGTTAATCGTAAACTACCGAGTAGCTCCATGACCCTACTCCGAAAGAGGTCAATGGAGCAGAAAAAATATAAAGGCTGAAAGATGGAAAAATATAAATTTTGATTAAAATAAACAAATATGAATGCAAAAAATAATCAATTTTTTGTATTCTCTTAAAATATACGAAAAACAATGTTTAAGTTTTGAGATTTTTAGTGTAAAGCAGCTTTTCTAATTAAAATTACTAAAATTGGATAAAAAAACTTATATATCACAGCCTTCAAAATTATGTTTAACATCGTAATGACTAGAATATAGCTTATAAATTTAAGCTATATAATAATGAACAGCTAACATAAACATAACTCAAATTTCAGAGAACATATTTAAGTAAAATGAAACATTAGTTAAATGGCAAAGATATTTACAAAGCGTGTGGTTGAAGTCAGCCAAATATTACTGTGTAACTTAGTTTATCCCTTTGCATCATTTTTATTAAACATTGTTCACTATTCTTACTCTTTACCAGACAACGAAAACAAATGTAAAGAACCAGAGTAATTATGAAAAAAGATAAAGCCTTAATATACATATTATCATACGTTATATATTAGGAGGATAACTTGAACAGAGTAGCTCGTTGCTACAGACCTGCCTAAGCCACAAGCCATATACAGATAAAATGTTTATTCACCGTAATGTCAACTCAGCATATGTACGTGTTACGTAGGGTACGCCTATAAGTGGCGAGCGGAACGGAAAAGCAGCAGGTTAAGTGACCGGAAAGATTTGTATTAAATGATCGCGCGCATTGCAAAGAAATAGTTTAGAGGGATTCCAGGAACTATGAGATCTTGGTTAAGTTATTTTGACCATCCTCTACCCTATGTAGCGCACTGTTGCTTTAGCCAAGAAAACCCAGTGGACGAAACATAGTTTTTGATGTGAAACACAGAATGGCGCGTTTGGATAGGAGTTAGAACGTTCTGATTGTACATAGCAATTTGCCATTCCGTTAGTGCATTGCATTAACCTACATTAAAACGTTTAAAAGCGTAATTGAAGTTGTCCGGGAATTGAACTCAGGACCTCTCACGTTCTATGCTAAAAATCATACCTATAAACCAACAACCACATCGTTGGCATTTTTATATGTAAAATATTTTTGGGAAATTTTATTTAAAATTTTATGATATTATTAAATATTTTACTAACCAAAATATATAAATGTTATAGTTCACATGATATTTCGATAGATGGCGCTATACTGATTGAATAGTTAAAATTTGTTTTTTTTTTATTTATTCAGTGGATCTGGGTCTGAGGAATATTTATTTATATTAGGAATGTGGAGCATATTTTCGAGTAATATAACTATCTTTAGAATTTTGAAGTGAGATGTAACACATCTAACGGCGCGTTTGGATGGGAGTTAAAACTTTCTAATTGTACGTTGCATCCTACTCTTCTGCAGGAAAATATTCAGATGTTTCAAATCTGCCAGGCGTCTCATGATGGCTCAATTTTTTTTTATTTCTGAAAAGAATTTTTACTTCATCCTTTTTGGAATCACTTTTTCCCCTGTTTCATTATTTGCGCTCGCGTATATCCGCATGGAGGAGATTTCGTTTAATTTTTTGGGTAAACTTTCATCACCATAATTTCGGAATCGTTTGAGATATCTCTATGATATAAAAACTAAATTTATTACAAGATTAATATTTATGATTTTCATGTAAAATTCATGGCGAAGGCTCGAATAAGTTTTAAATTAAATCCATTTTCAGAGAGAGAAAAACATACATACAGATAAAAATGCTTCTTTGTATATTATTTAAGAACCGAATTTAATTATCGCTAACGGACACTTCAAATATATTTATCATATTAACCATTGTCATTAAAATATAACAGATTATATCTATTGAATGAATAAACTAGAAAAAGGTGTTTTTCATCTTTTTTCAGCGCACCTTTAAAACCTTATCTTCTACAGTAGCTAGGAATATTTTTTAAACTTTTCGAAGGATCTTCCCAAATCTTTGAATTGGTTTTGGGTTTTTACGTTTTTAGATTAAAACTTGGTATGAAAATGTAAATATAAATACAATCCACAATTAAATGATACTGCGTGATTTATTATTAATCCACATATAATACTACGTGGGTATTATTTCTACTTTCTTTAAATTATTTACCACGACCTAGGTTACGTTGTATTACGACATATTCAGGTGGGCTATTAGCAAAAATTCATTACGAATACAATATTATTTAGAATAAAATATTTACACAGTGGTCGTTGAAGTTAAATAGGCTATAAATATCACAGCTAATACTGAACAAAAAATTTATTTATTTATGTTACGCACAACGTATTTGGGAAAATTTTGTATTCTCAATTTATTGAAGCGAAACCTTCCCTCACGCATTATAAACTTTAGTTAAAAATCGTAAAGTAACTCAGCCAAGAGATTCTTTACGATTTTCAGAAATCAAACAGCCTCTGAAGTAGTCTTCAATGGGTGATTGATAAAAATAAAAAAGTCGGTTTCAATCATTCACAATGAAGTTCTTTCGATTTTGCTTTTCTAGTAATATGTTTCATTTGAGTTCGTTTTGATTTGAAGTATGTAAAATTTTAGTTGCCTTCAAATTGAATTTCATTTAATTGTTACAGATACAAAATTAATTTAAGGTGCTTTTTTATTATTTCAGTTGATTTGGAATTCTTTAAATTTGATTTCATTTTCATTCAACAGTTCAAATGTAGTCTGTAATGAAATGTAGTAAAATCGATTTGTATTGAATTAGGCTTGTTTTTTTTTCTAACACAAGCTTAGGTCTTCATATATAATAGGTAACTTTGAAATATGTTTATGCTTGCGTTTGTTTTATATCAGTTGAATTGGTTTATATTCGCGTTGACTTTTATTTAGATTGGGATGAATTGTTGGAATAAGTATAGAACGAGCTGTACTTTATTTGAATTGTTTACTTGATTTATATTTAATTTTTTCATGTTTTTTACTTGAGTTATTTTTGGTTTGACTCCATCATAAGTAAGATTTTAGTTATATGGAATTTTTATTCATTTTCATTGGATCGGAACACAAATTTCATAGAGGGAAAACGTAATTTGTCTTCAGGTGATATAATGGCGACGGCAATATTTTAAAAGAATAAAAGCGCCTAAGGTATTCACCACTTTCTGTAAAGCCACAATAGTCTAAACCGTATCTAACCTCCAAGCCTACCGAGCGCGCCCCGGAAAGCGGCTCTTGAAATGGAAAGGAATCCACCACGATAAAGCAGACGGAAGCTGCCGCGTTAAATTTTAGCCAACGAAGTCTGTAAGAGGCAAGCTTCTACGTTGTCAGTCTGACTGTATTTAAGTTATTTGATTTAAAAAATTGACACCTAATGATTTTACTGCATAATGTTAAACACGGGAACACTTGATGGCACAATCAGATGGGTATCGACTGGCCGACTGATTATATCAATAGTATGTTCGTGCTCGAATAGTTTTGTGTCGTTTAAATTCATTCTGTATCAACGTGTGTTTATATGATAATTATATGTATATTTTATAAGAGAAAAATTAAGAAGGAGGATCTAAATGGGATGTAAATTTGTTTCCGTGATTTTTATTTAATAAAAGGTTTTTAAATTAAATAAGTTCATCAATTCAACATGAATGCCGCATCGATTTCAATATCTTTCATATTCGCCAAGCATATTAACAGGAGCTTATGATCGCATTCGTGCCCGACTTTCCCTTCGTTCACGTGACGACGGGACGCTCGGACCAGTATGTGAATTCAGTCTGACAGTTCGGCTGCGTAAGTTAACAATTGCTTATGAGAAAAACAGGCTCATGGGTTAATTGTTAATTGCGAGGATCAATAACCAAATGTTTCTCTTCAATTACAAATTGCCTACGTCATTTAACTGGATTTGTCTCATAATATCTCAGAAGGTCCATCATGCACTCAAAACCAAAGTCCATTATCAATGAAGCACTTTATTCTTGTATAATTTACGGCATGTTTTTGATAAATAATTGAAATAGTTCAGAAATTAGGGATTAAGCAATAACAATAAGTACTCAGGCTCATTATGTCTATTTACAAAATTCGATCTTGCTTACTTTATTGTTACTATTCACATACGTTACAGCGCGATAAATGAAGTAAATACGTATAGTTTTAACGTTCATTGAGCACCGAGAATTTTATTAGCAAATAGATACGTTTC
Organism: Druceiella hillmani; assembly: GCA_039881145.1. Classification (NCBI taxonomy): domain Eukaryota; kingdom Metazoa; phylum Arthropoda; class Insecta; order Lepidoptera; family Hepialidae; genus Druceiella; species Druceiella hillmani. The sequence continues at coordinate 11,645,508 of JAYKKI010000014.1, forward strand.
CCAAAACAGGACAATGAATAGATATATATGAATAGAACCCTCTCTATAAAGTTTCCGTTCTTATATATTTATCAAAGTTTAAGCAATAAAGGGTGCAGTACTTTTAGTAAACTGTTAGACGTTTAATAAAATGTATATATCATATTAAATATGTTAATACACAGCCGTACGGTTAGTACATATTTCACACGGGGTAGCCGAAATAACTTGATTGAGTGATTACATTGATACACTGATGTAACAAAAATTATTTCCTATTAACTATATTTAATAGATACCTTAAAATATTTACTAAATGCCGCTAACGGGATTTTCTTCTTACTTTTTACGTACTTAGATGAGAAGCTAGTGAGGAAGTGCACACTATTGGTCATGTGAGATACTCATATTTTGAGATAAATACACCGGATCAAATTAATGTGAACCATTTTCATAGTCATCATTTTAAAATACTTTTTCGTTGGCTTTATAAGTTCCGCAAAAAATAGTATAATTCTAAAACTTCATATACGGGAGAATAGTCAAAAAGAAATGAAAATTCTGGTTTCTTTTCGTTTGTGTACTGATGTAATTTATCTAGGTCTTTATGCAATATTTTATTACGCTCTGTTTTAAATTAAAATTAGGGTGGAATGATATACGGACAGCTATAGAGAAGAAAAGTGACGAAATCCTTATAACGGAGGCTTATTGTTTCCGTTTTTCTCCATTTAGTTACGGAACTTTAAAAACTGCAGACGTACTTCGATGCGATACTTAAAAAGTTTTCTCTTTTCCTTTATTTTTTTATGTATCGCCGCAAAAACTAGCTCATTTACTCTCACGGACTCTGGCTAAAACATCTCAACTATTTTGTCACGTGACACCTCTCTTTCGCAATTTTTAAAAATTGAAGTCTACTCAGGTCTTTTTTAACCTTTTACCGGTAAATTTTTGCTAAAAACGATTTTACCAAAACAATGATAAAAAATCACGTTGACTAAATTGTTTCCGTTAATAATTGAATAAATATTTTCAATTCAAAATTTTTCTCATGAAATTGACAAATTTGGAACTGACTGCCGTAAATGAAAAATAGTGAATGCGATTTATATGTATGTGTGTGTATGCATAAATTCATGCATACGTGTATATCTATAATAAATATACAATGCTGCAAACATATGTGCCGTTTGAAAAAAAATTAAATATTACTGATATTGAATATAATGTAAGTTCATGACATTTTTGGCAAACATAATATATCATAGAAGCTAAATATTAAAAAATAAAACTTTAAAAAAAACCGCCTTTACATAAACACCTAATAAGAAACGGTGCAGAAATATATAAAATAATGAAAATACGAGAAATTAGTTGGAACTTTGGTTCCTTAACTAATATAAATAAATTTGCAAAATAAGGATTTTTAGAGTGAATGCTAAGTGGAAAGTAGCATCATCTGTGTTTGAGTGGGTGTGCCTGTACTTGAGAGAGGAGAGAAGGGGCAATTTGGCACTGATACCAAAAATCTCAAGGATTAGCAGTACTTTGCAAATATATTAGAATGTCTATGAATATTAAATCAAGTGTATCCCAAAAAATGTTGATATCGCATTTGTGTTTTTGAATGACACAACTTTTTTATAAAAGATCGGAAGAAGTTGAAGACATGAAATATCCTGAATAAACTTAAGCGCCCTTATTAGAGGAAAATATCAGTAAAATTAGGAAAAACGCCTAAACATAATATTTATTATGTAATAGCTTCGTACGTGATGTCATACGGGGGGGGGGGGGGCCATCGAAGATAGTACGGATGTAATTTTTTTATGTAAACTTCACCACGTTACTTTTACATGCAAATACATTTTTTGAAAATGTTAGATTAGAATATTTCCAGCTTGACTAAATAGATTGCAAATAAAATTATATATTACTTATTATATATTAATTATTACTGTTACGAGCATTTTTTTCCTTATTAGACATTGCTTCAACAATTGGATGGCAAATATTTTCAACATATTATTATCTTTACACCTAAAAATAGTTATTGAAATTATAGATGCGAAAAAAAAAAAGATTTAATGAAAAAGACCATCATGCAATCTATATGGTAATTTGTATATGTATAACTTTTGTGCAACGATTAGATAAAAATATTTTTCTGCTATCTGATTACTGAGGTATTGGAAGGTAAGTTATTGCGGAGCGTTGACGACGCTATGCGATGAAGAACAGACGATACACCGGGGAGTTGTTTGTAGAAAGAGTTCGAGAGAAACAATGACCCGAAAGTTCTAGTACGGTGTCATATTATTTGTCAAGAAGTTTAACTGTTCTAAAAATTAAATGGAAATGTTCTAATAAAGTAAATAAACTATATTGAAAATAGATGGAAACTTCCAAAGTGATATTGTTATTAAATTGGAGCTTGCCGTTAAAATAATAGAAGCCGGGTCAAATAACCACTAGCCGTAAAATCGGTCAAATAATCAGTAGAAAAATGGGCTGTGGCCAATGTGGTACATGAATGTGTGGTATACCAAGAAAAATAAATTGAAACTATCGCAAAAAATTAGTTCGAAAAATTACGAGCTTTGGTGGCTATCACCAAGAGGGAAGCTATCCGATTGCCGAACCATAGACATTCGATGTAATAGAAATTTATTTGTACAGTTCCGTTGAGTTTGAAAATAAATCATGAGATTAATATCGCTAATGGTTAGTGATTTATTTGGAATTGTCGAATTTTTAGTAAAGTTCTTCTTAACTGCAATGCGGAGACGCATTGCAGTTTTCACGATTAGTAATTCTCAATTGAACCCACATCACTTTTTTAGATTTTAATATACGTTATCACACAAAATTCGAATTGAATTATATCATATACCAGTTTTGTTGTTTTCTAATAAAAAATATTTTTCTGCATGTTTACTTTCGTATTCTTCACAAACAAAGCTAAGGATTAACACTTAGAAATTATAAATTTTTGCCAATTTTAATATGACGTACTTGAGCAGTAATAAAAAATTGGCTAAAGAATAGTCTTTTAATCAGCAATTAATAAAAAAAAGATGCAGTGAACTTTAGTTATATCATTTATTCTAATAGCCAATCAACTCTTAATAAATATAAAATACTCTATCTGTCCATTTGATTAAGCATTGGATATTTCTTCACTGTCATAAATATAAACATATATATGTATATATATATATATATATATATATATTTATATATATATATATATATATATATTTATATATATATATATATATATATATATATATATATATAAATATATATATTTATATATATATATATATATATATATATATATATACATATATATATATATATATATATATATATATATTTATATATATAATCTTCAAAATCATGTATTTCTTATAATAAAACATATATCAATATTCATGTACCAAACTTAAGTCATGATACAACAAGTTATTTCGTAAAGTTGCAATCCATACTTGGTCAAAGCGGCCATTCCCATACGTTGTCGTTTCACTCCATAATATATTGAATAATATAAAGCTAAATCAGATCAATTTCCAGACCCCATAAATCTTTAACCCATCGGGAGCATATAACAAAGAAAACTGCTACACTTTTATGTGCAGTAGCAAACCTCTCTATTGGTGCTTGCCGAGAATGCAGTATTGTGTGCCACAAAACGTATGCATGGACTCTGCGATCGTTGCTGCTAGTATGTTACAGGGTCGCTTCCTTTTGTATATTGAGTTGAAATTTAAAATAAATATTTTAAATGGTTAAACAAGTAAAACACATAATTTTTTTAAGCAGCAATGTCATTTTTCTCATAATCTAAGCCCATCTGAACATTTTTTTATACGTAGTTGCTTCTTATCAAAGATCCATAAGTCTTTCGCATTATATTTTAAAGGAATGATGGTATTTTATTGAAAAATTGGCTGTGCTTAAAATGCAATTTTACGATGATTAATTTAAAAAAATATATATTATTATCAGAATTACGAAGTCAAATAGTTTTTCCCTCTCTCCAAAAAATTAAACAACGTGATAAAAAAGTGACACATTTAAAATAATACAGTCCTAACTAATCTAACTGCTGTACTAATATCATGCTTATTATTTAATTCTATAATTTCGCGTGTCAGTATTTCAGAAACCGAATCAACTAATTCAGATCCAGATAGATGAGCGACATTCATCAATGATGTGCTTTCACCAACTTTCATCAATATTCAAGAATATAATCATGTTTTTACTACAAATAAGTGAGAAAAGGCCAGAAAAAAATTGATGGTCTAAAACATTTCAGCAAATTACAAACATTTATTGAAATCACTCGCATTGTAAAACACTTATCAGTATTGATCTGAATTATTGTAAATACTCCTCAAAAATTGATCTTCGCAAAATGTATGGTATAATATCATATACTTCGATATAAAATTTCAGTTTCGGCGATGTTCTTTTAGTTTATTTCTGGTTAAACTAGCTACAGAGTCAGCAATCGACCAAGAGATTAACCTAGGCTATTATGAACTGGCTCTTTTTATATAAATATTAATTCACCTTAAAATTAAAAATTAGAAAATAATTGCTTATATCAGATTACCATTAAATATAGTCTTTTGGAAAGTCAAACCAATTTCAAGAACAGAAAATATTTTAATCCGAAATATACTCTCTGATGGGACAAATTCTACATTAATATGATCATCTTGTCGCGGTGTCATAAACATGCTATTAAATAAATGTATTTGATTGTACGAATATGTATCCGTTAGAGAAGGTAATTTTTACATTATTTTATTCTTGTGTGTATTTATATAAAATTTCTAGGAAATGTATGAAAATAAACATAATATTCGATTTGACTTAATGACAAAAAGGGAAAAAGTGTGAAAGTAGTAATTATTTTCGCAAATCGCAATGTAAGCAAGAAATATTAAAAGTGTTTGTTATAATAACACTTTTATTTACATGCTATTATATAATATTGTAATATAACTCAATAGCGATTAACAGCGATTTCTTTATTGTTACGTGAAATTTAATATAAAGGTGATTTTCAAATCAATTTATTAATAAAACGCAATTTTAGGAGTTAGAGGACATTAAATTTTCATTGCCGTGGTGTGTTGGATTGAGTACAAGCCATAGAGCCTTTGATGGCATGTGGTTCGATCTGGGTTCAAATCCTGAGCGAATTCGGATCGAACCCCGTCGTTGAGCCCATCGTAATCGTCGAGCAGGGCTAGACTAATGTTCTGGTTGGATGTAAGAGATTACTCTCGTAGCAATAAGTCCGCCATATATATCAACTGTATACATTGAAGTACGTAAATAAATATATAAATAAAATAAAAAGTAAATAATAAATAACTATAGCAATCTCGAGCAATTATACCTTACTCAATCAATTATTATTTTCCCTACTCGGTATATACTAAAATAGGCCATATACATCAAGTCCTACTTGTTAGGAACTATTCGTATGTACTTTTATTTTTTTTTTTTTTTAACTAAACTGCAAAAGAAATCTATAACATTTTTGCTATATTTTGATCATATAGAAATGACACTTCTGTATAAACATTTGTATGTTAATATGTATATAATTCAGTATATTGACATACTGCATCTTATTTTAAAATATAAAAAAAAAACAGAAATTTCACATGTGTCTATTCTTGAAAGCACTGCGTCAATGAAATTAGAAAAATCATGTGAAAAATACATTTATTTTCAAGTATTGCGAATTTGTTTTTGGAAATACTCATTAAATAAGAACAACAGGAATACTTTCGCAAATAAAAATTAATTGCTGCCTGTTCTGAGTAAGTATTTACGATAATTCCCGTTATGAAAAGGAGTATAAACTGCTCCAACAAATCCTTTGATAGGATAAACATTTTGTTTTTGAAAAGCAATATAAAACACAATTTTTTTTATATGCAATATAAATACATTGATATACTACATTGAAAATATAAATATTTTAATAGAGCCAGACCAAATACAGAATACGGTAAACATGAATGTCGCTTTCTGTATATTGGAACCCTTTTATGCAGTGTTTCAGTTTACACAGCCGCCATCATAAAGACAGTTATTGCACATATCTTACGTTGCGCTGTAAATACGTGATGGGATCACGTAACTCGCTTCAAGTGACAACATTCTCTTATATAGTGTGTCGTTACATGAACACGGTAGCTTACGTGTTGTGATTACGACCTCCTTATAAAAATATTCAGTATTATATGCAAATAATAAATAGCCCTTAATTAATCAGTAACCAAATTCAGAAATATAAATAAAAGAAAATTTAATGACAATTTTTAAAGAAGTCTACATTCATATTCTTTGATTAAAAAAATTATTTTCTCCTTTTAGCTGAAACATTCTTTAGAAAATAATGTTATATTTTAAATACATATTATTAGCAGTGCCCAAAAGACGAGGTAATTGTCTCATCTTATATACAAATATTACTTTTATATCCTTGCTTTCTTGATCATATCTATCTCGTTGTGCTTGATTTACTTGTGTTCTAATGCAACATCGTCTTAAAATATTTTGATGAAATAATCTTAGTGAACTAAATTGTAAATAATCTCATAATTGAAATTGGGTTGACCACATATACGTTAATATTACGTAGAAACATTACTAACAATAGTAGATACTTTCTATTTTAAATAAAATATATGAACGTGAAGTTTACTCGTAAAGTTGGCTCATAAAAGTCAATAGTTGAAAGTGTGGTAAAAAGAAAGTTTAAAATTATTAAAGGGCATAGTGTGAAGAAAAATATTATTGTAGTACAAAACAATATAAATTGAAATAAAAAAGTAAAAAAAGGAATATAATATCAAAGGAAAACAATAAAATAACGGGTTGCATCACAGGCGCATTTGCTAATAAAAATTTAATTAAGCTAAAAGATGTTTTGAATGCAAAATCAATATAAATGACACAATCATAACTATTCCAATCACAAAAACTATGTTAAACTGTAGTATGACAATAAATAAAATAAAAGTATAACTTCCATATATATATATATATATATATACATATATATATATATATATATATATATATATATATATATATATATATATACATATATATATACATATATATATATATATATATATATGTATATATATATATATATATATATATATATATATAAATGTGTATTTCTTCATAGTATCTTCATAGTTATAAATATTTTTAATGAAGAAGCTATGAGCACATTATTGGTACCACTCAGGCTTCCATCACGTAATGCTCCGATGCCGCTACATTTTAAAGAATTCTTTATCAGAGCGAGATCGAACTTGTCGTGACGCTTGGTTCTATTTCGTTGAGTATCATCTCAAATATGCCAGAATCCATTTGAAAATACCTCATAATCGTTTCTTCATAGTTAATTAAATGGTCATACAAGTTAGTCTTGCATACTCGTGAACTTGAATATGTCCACATCTTCTATTCTCTTATTTTTCTTCACTTTTCTATGTTTTTTGCGCGATATGTTCATTCGAAACGTTAAATGGTTATTATATGCAATTTTTGACCTTATTTGCTTTAATATCTTTTCATCAACTTGTAGCGTTGATGAAAATAGATTGAAGCTTTATCAGAGCCTGAACAATAATGAGAATATGAGTACATTTTATAGAACTGAGAGTAAACTGAGGCTCTATCGAGAGTCTCGTTTTACTATAACATAGTTTTTGTTTATCGAAACCGGAGTTACAGTTTGGACCAAACCTAAATTCGCAAAAGCAACAAAGTTTCATATGAAAATAAAAATTGACTATAAATAAGAAATGGAATGAAATAACAATATTTAATGTCATAATAATGAAAAATAACTTCATAATATTGATAATTATAAAAGAAATCGTTTTTCAGCTAAAAATATATAAATTTTCTCTATAAGTATATTTCTCAATTCTACACTTCCTCGGTTTACGAATCTAAGCAGTGAGTGCTTGATTATATTTATATATATCTATTGTCATCATTAAGCATCCACTTACTTGAATTTACCATTATTCTACTTTCCATACGTAAATAAAGTAAAATGTATTCATATACATTATTAAGTTTTTATTAAACTAATAACAGGGAAAAAAATTACAGTGAAGATTTTGAAAAGTGAAAATGTAAAACAAAGCGATACTTTAATACATAAAACAATAAATTGCTTTACATTCTTGCCAATAAATAGAAACGAATGAACGTAATTAATTCTTAAAGATATTCAAAACATTCAACATCTCGACAAAAGTTTTTTCCAAATCGTAAATCGTTTGTTCTATTTGAGTCAAAAACATTTTAATGTTTTTCAACCAAATAGAGCAAAGGGTTTAGGATTGCGTTTGTTATTCTCGATAAAACTGAAATTTCTAAAAGGTCCATAAAGCGTCAATACGTCATCGGCAATGAATGGAATCTTGCTCTTATGCCTGTTTGACGATTTAAACATTCTCGATGGATGCCGCAGTGGTGTTTATTTGACGTGAATATATAAAAAATTTCCTACGTAAATATATATATATATATATATATATATATATATATATATATATATATATATATATATATATATATATAACTTTAAAGTAAAATAATAAAAAAAACAATTATTGCATTATTAATATTTTAATTACAATAAACCAAAGTATCTATCGAGATGGCTCTGACTTCTTTTGTTATCTTAGCCTTCAGCTGCCTAAAATTCATAAGAGGGGTATCAAAAATTGAGATAACCACATAGAAAAAAGTCATCTGGGGTTAAGTCGGGCGATTTGGATGACCAAATTATGTATCCGACTCGGCTTATGACTTTTCTCGAAAATATTGCTCTAATTGTATCTATGGAGACTCTAGCTGTGTATACAGCAGCCCCATCTTGCTGTAACCATACATTTCACACTTCTCACCTTGTAACTATGATGCAAAAAATATTAATCATTTCGACATACCGCTCGAGTAAACGTTAAGTTTTAATTCGTCGCTGAGATACCTTTATAATTGTTTGTACCGTATTTCATTGCAAACTACTTTACAAAGTAGATTACTGAATACGAAACATGTTACGTTAAATAAGTTTTATATAATATTTTGCGGCTGGAACTTTGAATTTATTTTTGATCTCTCTAATGATGTTGTAAAATTAATAGTACAACTCTGAATTTAATATAGTCGAAGGAGCGTTCTGTTTATTTATTTAAAGCTCAAATTTCCAATAGTTATTTTGTCAGGTAAACCGTATAATTAAATTTTTTTGATGAAGTTTTTGAAGTTTAATAGAGTTGCGGTTTAACATCAAACAACTCGTAAGCAGATAGCTACAACCACCAACCTACTAAGTTTCTAATATACACCTGATGAAATCTCCATCAATTATATAAAATTTGAGACTGATTTAAATGCGAATCATTTAGAATATGCACAAAAAAACATTTCGAAAACGACATTTTTTTTAATATACATCATAAGTTCCTTATTTTATTTTTCATTGCACCTAAATGGGTTAGAATCTGGTTTCTCAATCAAGAAAGAAATTAAATCAAGAAGTGTTAAGATATTATTATTCAATACCCTACAAGCTCTCCTGAAAAAATCTCTATCTGAAAATTAGCTTTTCTACTTCCAAATTAAAAATTTTTATGAAATAAAAACAAATCATCTGCCTTTGCGCAACAGTAATTAACTGACGATGCTTTCTGTTATAAACAAAACAAAATAATTTTGTTGCAAAATGGACCAAAGTGAGCGACGGTCGCTGCATATTTCGATAAAAAGTATTTGTATATATTTAGATACAAAATTTTAATATTTATATTATATTATATTGACATGTTTTCAATGAACTGAACATATGTGCAGAAAATACTGTGGCGTAAGTATGAAATAATATAGTAAAAAAATAAAGTGGGAAAGTCCAAGAAAAGAACAGGTCCAAAGACACTAAAGAAAATTTAAAAGATAACGATATGAGGAGCCATTGGAAAATGAAAGTTTATATGAAAACATTTGAGCGAATAAATGAAGAGAATTAGATTCATATAGACGAAAACAATATTCTGAAGTCTCCCCTCACTCTACTTAAGTAAGAAAAAGAGCAATATTGCACATAAATATACAAAATAATATTTGAAAAATTTTAGTTTTTTACATTTACATGTAAGGTAGGAGAATAAGTGGTAAATATAATTTAAAACGCAGTCCGTAGACAGGATATACTTTTCTATTTCCGTTCGATTTAACTTTCAAATGGACTACGGCTCTTTTGAGGCGACGACATTTTTCACCTCTACGCCGTTGTACTCTTTCTCTGACGATACTATTGGCTCATACGAAACACGATGCAGTGCTGCCGTCCACTATATTTTAAATGCATCCATACCAATATATGAAAAATATGGATAGAAAGTAGATAGGAATGTCACTTGTTTTTAAAATGAAGCTTTATATTTTGTTAAAGGAACACTTTTTAAATTTGGTTTGTAGGTTTGCTTGAATATAATTGAATATAATTGCTTGAATATAATAATAAGCATATAAAGCAATGATTCCCAAAATGGGACCACTTTGGGAATCACTACTTTATATGCTTATTGGTTTGGAGGTGGACCCCCAGGGGCACACGGGTGACTCGACGGGGGTCTACGTTAGCGTGAAAAAAAGTTTGGGTTTGGGAATATGGTAGAAATGTAGCAGCAGGGGGATCCGCTGAAAACAGTAAAATTTTGAGAGTTGTCTACGGGAAAAAAAGTTTGGGAGCCTCTGATATAAAGCTCAATAATAGCAGTACCTTGCGACTTGGTCCGCATAGAATTTCGAAACTAGACACAAATAATTAATTTATTTTAAATTCAACGCGGGTCGACTTTGTTTCACATCTATTATATGACATTATCAGTCGTCATACAATATACTTTTTATTCACAAGTAATAATGTTTTCCCCCTCAATGAAAAATTATTAAAACCTATGAATCATGCTGCATTTGTTTGTTAATTACATGCTATTTTTATACATTTTCACAGAAAGGAAAGAAAAGACGTCGCTAAATTGAAGAGGTAAGAATATGTAAGAAACAAGGAATGTCTTCGGATGGATTGCTGACATTTTCTTGAATTATACGGATTAAAGCTATTTAAATATTAAGTAAAGCACCGTTATTTTAACCTTTTTATTTGACTCAAAGTAATTTTTTTATTATAAAGTATTGTCAAAAAATAATGGATGAAATATTATTTTTAATTATAAATTCGATGCAAATATTTCCTCCCATCAACTAGAAATCATAAAATATATATTTTAGTGATGTATAGTAAGAAGTTTTATCTGCAAAAATGTCAGTTTGATTTTTTATAATGTCGTAATAAACATTTATTTGTTTATTTTATTGTTGAACTTAAAATAAAATTATATTATCGGGATTGTTCTAACCCTGCTGTATGATTGCAAGCAATATAGTTTTATTGTTAGAGAAAGGCAATCAGTTTTTTCAGGATAAATGAGCTTAAAATATTATCAAAAATTAATATTTACGAATAAACAAAAATAATAGTCATTTCGTAACACATTGTTACTGCAGTGAATTTCATGAAATTCGTTAGGTTAATTTTTGAGAAAAATAATTTGTTTCTGAGTTAGGTACATTAAATTGCAGGATTAGAACAAAATGAAATATGAATGGAAATATTTATAAAACGCTGCCAGATCTAAATGCCATTTATATTGGTCTACAATACTGTAATATGGATACATATACTGGTACTGCAATATGGATACATATACACATACACTTATACGAGAATACAAATTATAATTTAGGGTTTTTTAGACTGACAATATTTCGGATATATTTTCTTTCCTTACATAAAGCCACGAAAGAAAATAAAATCGAAAAATTGGACTAGTACAATATTTTTTTAATCTTTAGGTTGCACGTAAATTGAACAGTAACAAAATAAGTATCTGAACACGTAAACTAGATTTCCACAGTTGTCTGTATCTATTTAAATTGTTGATGCAAGTTAACCGAAATAATTTGAGTAAAAAATTGTAATTGAATAGTAAGAATACTATTACAATTTTTTGATTATTACAATATTTTGGACTATTGCAATAATTTTAATTTATTAAAATACAATACTTTAATTTTAAATTATTACAATAATTTTTTCACTCTTTATGTTGCTCGCAAGTATTATAATATATGATTAAGATTCCATGGCGGAACATGTGAATTAGAATTCCGCAGTTGTATATATTTGTTTCAATTATTGATTCAACGTAAATAAAATCATTTTAATAAAAAATGTTAACTAGAAATAATAATAAAAATATTGTACCCTAGCAATATTTTATCCACTACGCGGATTGCTCAAAAATGAAAAATTAACTAATTACGTATCGGAATATATCAAATAGAGTCCCACAGTTTGTATATCACTTTAAATTGTTGATGCAACTTAACCGAAAAAATTTTAAAAGAAAATTTTATTCACTCCGTACCTTGCTCGGAAGTAAAAAATCAACTAAGTACGTATGGAAATATATGAAGTAGAGTTCCATTGTTATGCATATATTGTTGATATAACGTAACCGAACTAATTTTAATTAAAAATTCTAACTAAATATTGCGCTTATAAAATATTTTCAGATTCCCCAAACCAACGATTGAAAAATTAGAGGGAACGATTTGCTTGTCAATCTGAAGCCCAATGTTTCGCAATGAAGGCTTTTCTGTTGAAAATAAATAGAAACACCAAAAATTATATTTTAAAAGATTTTTCATTGATACTTTTTTGTCGGAATTAATGAAAAATATTGTTTCGAACACCAAATCACTTTTATTAAATGTGTATGTTATAAGAAATTCAAAAATATTTATTTTTCGTATAGGACTTGTAACTGATATGTAGTCAATTGCAATTCCTATTCGAAACACATATTCGCAATATTTAAAAAAAATTGTATTTCTAAAATTTTAAAAACAGTGAGAGACGAACATGATGAAATAATAAAAGTTCATTTTCCACTTAACGAAAAGTTACTGCATTATATCCCCATTCCCAAATTTAACTTATCTCCCATCCTAAGGAAAACGAATCTTCAGTCAACCAGAGGAATATACCCTCTAATATCAGATACAAATTTATCAATGAGTTAGCCGGCGAATACTGACAATCGTTACCGTACACTTTGCGCCTTGACAGTGTTGATAGATGAATTTACTCATAAATCCGCCCGAAGAAATATGGGGTAATTTCCTGAAACCGTCTTGAGTATATTTTAATTAATAACCGGCCTTCTTCCTGTCTCTTATGATTTTGCAATAAATCTCTTTTGTGTTGTGTAATAAATCACCTTTGTGTCAGCCGCGCTTTTATTGAAGGTGGGAAGCCGCAGAGGGAAATAATAGTGACTTGAAAGATCGCTACGACTGCAACTGACTGGATAGTACGTATATTTTTTTATTATATATTTTTGGCGCGATGTATGCACTTAATTATTATTGTATTTTATTTTAATTTAAATTTAATTTAATTATGACAATTACGAATGTAAAGGAGTGCTAAAACGCAAAAATGTTGAAGTCGGCAATTTTGTTAGTGAAAAGAAGGGAAGTAATGACAATAGGATAAACAAGATTATACATACACACACACACACACACACACACACACATATATATATATATATATATATATATATATATATATATATGTATATGTACACAAAACGAACCAAAACTTAAAATATGGAACCATTTGTTTTCGAACTAATTTTTAATTTTTTTTCTATGTTTATATGCAAATCATACATATTTGTCTTTAATTTAAACATACATATTTTTTTTTAATAATAGGCGGAATAGTGTACATAAATAGGTTTTAACTGGAGAAATTTAAGAATTAATAAATAAATAGTACATAAAATATCAAAAATATTACGTTACAATCTAGTTTAAATACCGCTATCAATCGTATAATTACTGCATTGAACCCTTGACGCAGCGTTTATAACTTAATCCCGAACAGAAACGTAAACTAAATAACTACACGGCATTTCATCGAATAACGGGCAAGAGTGACCGCCAAAATTACAGCCCAGACATTATCAAATATTAATAGCGAACTGACTATAACGCCTCCAAATCTCTAATTGATGCGGGTACACGCTAAGAACATCTATTCCTACCTGCGGACAATTATTTAAGTTTAAAGGTATGAACAATCAATTATTTAGTTTAATAACTTATTATCAAACTTGCTGTGTCTATCATAAGGTCACTAATTGTGGGAGGCAGAAGATAAGCTTGGAGTTTGGTAAGCTTTTAACCCTTGCCCGCTCGAAGGTTCAACGGTGGAGGAATATCGTTGAGAATTGTTTTCTGAATTTTGCACGGCAAAAAGACAAAAAAAATGTATTCATTCATAATCAAACTTTGTTCGATTACCTGACTGTTATGCTACATCGGCTCCTAAAATTCGAAACTTTAGCCGTAAATTTACTAAATTAGGTACAGAAGGTTATTTTCAGCAACGCTCATTAAATTATTACCATTGCTTTTTGGAAAAATCAGAGGAAAGATAAATGATAGGAAAATCATTCCTCGATAATGAAAATATTTGTTTGCTTTAATTTAAGTTAAATAAAAATTTATAACAGAAATTTTAGCTTTTCTGGTTTTAACATTAAGGAAAATTTTTTAAACTTTCATCTAGTTCTAAATTTACGAAAACCGCGAACTTTTTATTTTCTTTTCCTGTTTTATGTATATATGTTGATTCGTACTTCTTTCACCAGTGTAGGAATGGCATGTCAAAAATAACGACGATTATAATTATTGCTGTTGTGTTCTAATAAATTGCAGGTAAACTTATAATAATGTTATATTTCACAATTTTGACTCTATCACTACACTCAATATATCTAGCACTATCTCACATAAAACTCTAATATATGTATATACATATTTATATATATTTATATATATATATATACATATATATATATATATATATATATATATATGTGTATATATATATATATATATATATATATATTTGTGTATATATATATATATATACAAAGCATATATATTTTTCTGGAAATTGTTACATACACACAGCTTGTAAATATTGTTTAATATTTCTATTGAGACACATGCAAGTTAATTTGCTTTATCATTACTCAGATAAAATCGGATGATACACGAAAAGTTGGACAGACAGGTAATTCTTCTTTCAAGGATACCTTTTCTTTTATTTTGAAGGACAGAACCTGGAAATTATTAAATTTTGTATTACATTCCAGCATCACATGCTGTCCTAAGCTACTGAAATTTATAATTAATATTAATTCAGTATCTGAGTACGGATTCCGTATTAAGTTACTGAATTAATCTTGTTGGTAAAATAAGAGCTTAGGCAAAATATTCAACAATAATTATAACGGTGTCGCCACAGATATTGGCCAGTTCCTTTTAATTCTTTGTTTCAGCAAATTCTTCTACTCTACCTTTTCTACTCCTACTTCGAAGAGAAAGACAAAAAGAAATACACACACAGACACACATATATTTACACACATATGCAGTTTTGTACACATGTTATTTTTAATTATGAAACTACCATTCACAAGTGGTAACATACAACCCAATTAACTGTTGTAAATGTCTTGCAAATGGATTTAATTATTTCAACATAAAACAGATGTGTCAGATATCCAGACCCATCGATTTAAACGTGTAATCTTTCTGGATTGAAAACTTCTTTAGGCGTACTATGCTCTCGTTTTCTTAGCAGTGAACGGGACTGAGCTATCACGCTCGGGAGGGTGACGCTGAATCGGATAAACTCAGCTCCGTTTGGCACCGGCCGAGTGAGTTCTCTGTCTAAAACGGAGTGCATCGTTTCAAGAATTACGTTTTATTCCTGATTAATTTTTGTTTGAATATGATTCAATATAATACGTGAATATTATTTAATTTAATCAATGTTATATGTCAAGTATACCCAGTAATAATTTAATATTTTATTTGAGAGTATTTTTATGTAATACGCATATGTTATTTTAATTTTATTTAGTTTTTACTTCTATCGTGTGGTCAAAAGCCCACGCCAGGGTTACTTTTATTCTGCTATTTTTATACTGATCCCGTAATATTTCTTTGCAAATGTAATATTTCTTTGCTTTGCACTCAATAAATAAACTCATCCGAAAAGAATAATTTGATAGCGTCAGTTATTTTGTAAATGAATGGCTTTTAAAGTCGCCTAATTAAATTATTTTGTATATAAATAATGCAATAAGTAAATTACTCTGAAATTAAGTATTGCATAATCTACAATTGAATGGGTAAAGGTAACAAAAAGAGTCGAACTAAAAAAATTAATATATAGCTTTTTAGTTTCAAAATATGCTAATTCATTCTTTTTCTTTTTTCACTCTGCCTTTCCTCTCCATTCATGCATTTAAACAATGTAATTTTTTTAATTCTAAATAATTATATTATATTAGGACGAATATATGAAAACAATTCTAAGCATCTTCACATCCACTAACGATCTTCCTCTCACACTAAGTTGCATTAGAAGTCACCGTGCTCAAATATTCTTTATATTATTGATAACAGCTATTTTGTAATTAATTCCGTTTCAACACATTTAATTTTAAAGAAAAGCAAAGACAAAGAAAATACATTTTGTTTACGTTTATAATAATTTGAAACATCTTTCAGCGCCGTATTTCGGCGAATAACGGAGAATGATACCCTATATTTCTACTTCAAAACTTTATTTCTGAACACAACAATTAGCATAAGTACACATTTCCGTATTACTCTTGACTTTTTCTTTTTACAACAACCGCTATAATCGTTATTCATATTTATTACCTCAAACACTTCTTACAAACTATCTCACATTTTCATCTCAAAATAGAGAAAACACTCTTTCTACATAAGCAAAATTATTCCAGCAAATGTTTTACTAAAAGAACGCGTGAGCTCAAATGGGTTAAGAGATCTTTCTCTCGAGACTGTTTTGTTAATTAATGGTTTATCTCATCGCGGAGGAGAATATTGAAATAAAAGAAAAAAGGATTAGAACTATTCGACTCGGGACTGAGTCGTCTGACCGGCACTGACCTCTACGTCGGGGAACAAATAATCTGTCCACAGGTTGTTAGTGATCATTCACGGCTTGTTATAGGAGCCTTGTTTGCGTTGTTTTTAGGTTTCTCTGGATTAAAGTAAGTTGAGTTCTTGGAAAGGCATTTGTTAAACCAGGCTGGCTTTTTGTTTTTGCGTTCAATTTAAAATTACTTATGGGATTTCAAATGGAGTCAAATTAGGGTGACAATAGGTGGGTAGTCTGTTAGACGCCTCTAGCTTGCGAACGGGATGAGCTGCAGATTTCAAATTTCCATAACACACCTACACATTTACTAATATAAATTCTTGAACTTAAGTTATACTACTGTTATTCTGATTACTTATTCCGTTCATAAAGTTAGTACAACGAAAGTATTAATTACCACTAATAAACTCATCAAAACAATAGAATAACTATTCCGAAGTTTTATAAAAAATCCAACATGGCACGGCGCGTTTCATAAGCAAAAAGATAAAAAACAAAGTTGTGTCTATGACAGTGAATACGAAATAAATAAATATTATAGCAAAGGAATATTAATATAATTAGTATGTAATCTAAGAGTTACATGAATAAATATGAATTGCATTTGAAGTAAGGAATTGAGTTTGAATCGCAGTTAAATCGTAATCAAACGACAGATAGAAAAAAAACACTCGTAACTTTTTAATTCGCCTTTTATAATACAGGGTATTGCTAACTTGTATTGTCGCTATGGATATTTAATATGAAGTATGTAGAAGAAGGAAATCCTATAAAGCCTCAACGAAACCACTTACAGGTGGATAATTAAACTTAACCAAATAAAATGAATGTGCTAATTCGAACGTCTTCAAAAGAAATAATATAATTTGCTTTATTTTATATTTACTATGATTTTTTTATCAACTTTGTCTTTTTTCACAAGAATCATGTCTTGGCAGAGAAACTTTTTATATGAATTTTGGTTCAACTATTGCCTCTTACTTGCCATGAAGCTAAAATATATGCATTAATTAATTTAGAGTCAATTAAAAGCCAATGGCTCTCTTCATATTTTTATACACTTAGATAGCCTAATAGCCTAAAAGACTTTTTAACATCTAATAGTAAAATTTATTTACGTACAAAGAATAAACCTAAATAACTAAATATTCAACTCATGAAATTCTTTATTGATATGCACCTACCATTTGCCTTGTTGTAAACATTTTTGGTAATATTAAAGCACTTATACAGAATATTATAATTATTTAATGAACAGGTGTTTGACTAGAAGTACGTTTTAGAAACTTGACTCATAATAGGTGTGTGACTCAAAGTACAAATATTTTTAGAAGACATTGCTATTTCAGCAACAATTTATACTTAACGTTATTTTCTCTTACGAACTCTGATGTTCCATATCACTTTATAAATTTATTTGATAATTATGGCAGCAGCACAATCTTTGCATTTCATTAGTAATACGTGCTGTGTAAAAGCAAAGCAGTTAATTTATAGAGAAATTTTTGCATGATTTTATTACTATTTTATCTTTAGAAATATATATAAACCTATATCATATATATATATATATATATATATATATATATATATATATATATATATATATATATATATATATATATATAAGATATAGGAAATAGTATTTTCAATTCTGGTAGTTCCCTAAGTTTGTGGAGTATGATAGAAAATTCTATTCCTCTAATGCACTTTAATAATTCAAGTAATTGTAAATCAATGGAAAAAGTTTCTCTTTTTTTCTAATTCTAATTCTAGTATTCAGAAAAGAAGACAGTTATTGAAAGATTTAACATTTACTATTTCTTTAAGTTCTGACAAGCGCGCCGAAATAATATTGCCACGTCCCATATATGGCTAAGAATTCGATAAGTAGTTATTTCTTGCACCAATATTTCATCTCACTTATGCGTCAGTTAAAATCATCAGATTAATAATGGAACCTTAACAAGAGATATAAGCTTATCTGTTTCAAATCTAAATACGGGAACTTATTTATTTGTTAAATACTTTTTTTAATGGATATATCAAATATATACTTACCCATCAAGATGTAACTGGAAATCAATGAAATAAAATTTTTTAGCTGCAAATTATAGAAAACATTTGAAAATACTTATGATGATCATATTTACCTACTAAGAATTTTTCATGCTGAATCTTAATAATAACTGAGGAAGTGTTGATTTATCACATCTCATTGAGATGTATTACATCTCATATAATGTAAGGAATTATTATGGAAAATTATGAAAAACAAGCTTAAAAGTTTAAGCAAAACTAACTTAAGATAAACGCAAAGGTGATGAATAAATTAAAGGTAAAATTAGAAAAAAAAATAGAGCAACAAGAAGTTAGCGTGAAATTTATTGGAAAACTATTTTACCCATTTCAGGTCCACCAGTATACCAAAATTCACGATAATTTACTCCTGTGAAATATTTACTAGTTAACACAAAAACTCGAATGATACATGAATAATATGAATTATTTGATGATGAACTATATAAGTAACAACATTAGTTATTCGAGTTGATTGTATAGTTATATAATCAACTTGAATAATTACTACTAGGCAACATAACCTATTTTGATTTGTAGAAGACATTAATTTTAAAACTGAGATTACGTGGTATTAAATGAAATAAATTATTTCTTGTCTAGTCCTCTTACATAGTTACAGATTAGAAAGTAAAATTTGAAGACTGTAATTCTTTTTAATTTTTTTTATTTTTGGTACGCAATAAAATATATTTTTCTTATATAATCCACCATTTGCAAGATGCAAAAATATTTCTTATAAAATGATTTATGTAAGGAATATTTCCTTTAATTAGTTTTTTTCATTAATTATACTACAATTATTAATTTTAATTTGTCATAAATTGCAAACAAATGATATGATAAAAATATATGGAGATAACTTCAATTACTTGAGTTTTATCGCAATGCCCATTTTAAAATTATATCTAAATTACCTTGTTCAATTTTTTTTTAAACCTCCTCAATTATATTACAAAATAACTAACAGTTCGTATGTTTTTCCACATGTTCAAATCCCCGATATCGCGTAAAAATTAAAATGTAATCGCAATTTTGTTAAAATATTGCAAAACTAGCGGCACTCGCGACTTCATTCAGGGGAACTTCACTGATGATTATTGTTTCGAATTATATATGATACATAATTATTGACAATGGATGAAATATGGATGAATAAATATCGCACAACACAGATTTGTTTAAAAAATCAACACATGCGACTAAGGAAATAAAACCATACCAATATACTTTCATCAGATCTTTTCTTTATATTAGAAAATTTAACAAATAATTATGGAATTATTAATGAAAAAATCAAATATCAGGCACACAGATGTAAAAACGAACGAAGGTATAGATAACGTTTCCACTATAATATGATTCCTTGCGGTTCATAAGGAACAATGTTAAAAAATTAACAAAGACTATAAACTCCCGCAATAAAATAATTACTATATTACCTACTTGATTAACTGCGTCGTTATCTTACGGTTGAAAGAAAAAATAAACCAAATTACAAGTCGATTTAAATACGCTTTATGAAAGTAAAAACATATACATATTATCTTGAAACCATGTATCAATAAAACTTAGATTAACAATAATTAAAACTTACGTTATATTCAAGCTCATTATATATCGAGTGAATATATCAGTGGCATTTCAAGTTACAACTTTTCAAGCTTATAACTAATATGATAGAGGTTACAGTTTAATAGAGGCGGTAACATCTGTTGCAAGGACTTCGTAGCAGGAGCTTTTTGTTTGAATGTGTCGCCGAGATCGCCCTAAATTGTTCTCAGTACTGCCTCGCTGTGTTACAAACACATTGGCATTGTCAATTTTAAAGGTGGCATTTTTTATAAACAACAGCCACTGCGGGAATCTGTAAGAGGAAATGTTATATTATTCCATCACTTGAACGCTGATTTCAATTAATTTTCTTTTCGCCTATAAGTTTTTATTTGTATGCCAAGGAATTATTTTCGTCAAAATATTGTACGGTTTACAGTGAGTTTATATATAAAATCGCGTTATTTAAATTAACGTAAGCTCCTATAATCTATACAATATATTAAAAACTTAAAAACATAATTAGGGTTTAAAATTTGTAGTTGTTATTTTTTTATGCTTTTAATACATAGGCCGTTATAACCTGACGATAATAGAAACGAAACGAGATTCCGAGCCAATTTAAGAGAAGGATTTTGTTGCAAAAATTTAATGGGCAAGTCAAATATTTAACACTCTAATATAAATCCAGTTTTTTCAATTAATAAATAAAGGTGCTAAGAAAACAGACACTTAACAGGAAGGAAGATCAAAATGAAATTTTGAAACGATTTTATGCCCTTTTTCCGTATTATGAGTATCTAATTATTAATGTCATAAACATAATAAACTAAATAAATAGGTAAACACTTGATATATTATAAAATTTAATTGACTTTAGCCAAGTACTCGGAAGATAGTACATATTTACAATTAACGTTATGAAAATTTTCTTAAATTTAATTAAAAACATTATGAACAAATATATTTATGGCTTTATATGAGTTATTATTAGACATCGGATTATATGCATTTGCATATGCATATATTTCTATTTTTATAGCATTATTGCATATTTTGGTACATTTTCATTAACAGTGCTTATTTCAGTAGTTATACGTGTTGTATTATGCCGTCGACGCCACAGGTCGACGCGTTCGCCTCGCACACACTCAGCGAGTGCACTGAATCCAATCTACTGGCTCGCAGCGATCAGCGCTCGATAGGCGTTGGCGGGATGCGGCGTGCGGGTGGGGAAGGGCGTACGGCACTCGCTACTTCACTCACGCGCGTAACGCGATTCATTTGTTTTTGTCTCGCTGTATTTGTTTATCTATCTATGAAAATCTTATTTTATTTTAAAATAATGCCGCCAGTGAAAAAAAATACCCAGACTTTACTGGAATCTAGGATAAAAAATTACCCAGACCAATTTACGACTGATGACATTGTGATTGTCTGCAAGGTTTGTGAAAAGCGTATACCTTCATTAAAAAAATATCAAATCGATCAACATATGAATACTGCTTTCCATTTAGCTGCAAAACAGAAACCTACAAGAAGTCGACAACAACTGCTGACTCATATTTCGTCTTCTAATTCGGATACTACAAACAAAATACAATTCAACAAAGATATACGTGAGTTTTTTGTTGCTTGCAATATACCTTTCCACTAATTAAATAACGAAGTATGCAGAAAATTTCTTAAGAAGTATTGCACTAATCAGATAATTCCTGAAGAATCCACAATTCGAAAAAAACTACCTGTCAACTATCTACGAAGAAGTACTTAGTGAAATACGCGCCGATCTCTCAAACGATTTGATATAGATATCGGCTGATGAAACGACAGATTCATGTGGACGATATATAACGAATCTAATTGTTGGAAAATCTAAAGAGCCCTCTATTCCCCTTTGGTTGCTTGCAAGGTCCTAGAAAAAGCAAACCATTCAACTATCGCCTGGTTCATAAATTATTCCATCAAATTACTATTTCTCGATTCCTCTATGGATGAGAGAATATGTGTTTCTGTTTCTGACGGTGCGCCATATATGGTAAAAGTTGGTCAAGCTCTAAAAGTATTCTACCCAAAATTGCTGTACATGACCTGCCTAGCCCACGGATTACATCGACTGGTGGAAGAAATCAGAAATGAGTTCGGCATAGTAAATAAATTGATTTCTTCTACAAAAAAAGTCTTTTTAAAATCACCATCCCGAGTACAAGCATATAAAGAGAAACTACCAAATGTTGCACTACCCCCAGAACCAATATTAACACGGTGGGGAACTTGGTTAAAAGCTGTATTGTTTTATGCTGACAATTTTGATGCCATAAAAGAAGTAGTTGGAACATTTGACAGATCAGATGCCATTGCAATCAATTCAAGCCAGCTGGCATTTGAGGATCCTTCATAAAAAAAATATTGCTCTTATTGCAACACATTTCAGCAATATACCCGATGCAATCGAAAAATTAGAAACTAAAAACCTTCCTCTGTGTAAGTCCTTGGAAATATTAGAAAAAATGATTGAACAGAGTAACGCCCTTCCGAGTTCAATATCGCAAAAGGTTCGGGGCAAATTAAATGCAGTTTTGTATAAAAACCCCGGTCTTGACGGAATAAAGAAAATTGACGCATTTATCAACGGCACCGGTCAAACTCTTCCTGAAGAGGTCTCTGCTGGAATCGCGCCAAATTTCAAGTTCTTTCTGGTAACGTCAGTTGACGTCGAAATGCCATTTTTAGCCTATAAATTGATATTAAGTGACAAACGTCACAAGTTTGCTGTAGAAGACCTGGAAAAATATATTATTGTTTATTGTCACAAAAATTATAATAAATAAGTTATATTATTCTAGGTTTTCTGCAACATTTATAACTTATAATTATAACTAATAAATTATAAATAAACGTAAATTCTAATTATAAATGGTTTTTTACTGTGCATATTTCACCCTTTTTTAGAGATAATTGTTCCAAAAATTACATTTGCATGCATATTTTGGCATTTTGATAGTGCATATAATCCGATGTCTAGTTATTATATTGTAATTACTGGTAGTACATATTATTCATTCTAATATCATTTTCATCCAATATCATAATTATAAATGCAAGTTTAATTTGCTTTTATTTACCTGTATTCGACATCGATATTCATTTCACAATCGGCGCAAGGTTGACCAATGAGCGACGAGACTAGTTTTATTCATCTGCATTATTCCAATATAAATTTTCATATAATACAACAATATTATGATCATTTCGGCTCCAAAGTGATTTGGTTTCATACGAATTATGAACAGAAATGAATGAATGTCCACTTTATTTAACCCTCAAATGTAATAGAAAGAAAGATGTAATTTTTGGAACAATAATCTCTAAAATTATATCTTATTACATATTCATTACCAATTTTTGGGATTTTCTAATCCCAAAATGTACGTCTATTAATTTCACATACATATGCTGATCTGTATCTTTATTTACCTGTATAGAGGTGCACCCTATTCAAAGATAATCTTTAAAATTTTCTTACACAGATACTTAGACTTGGTTATGTAATAAAATCTACCATTCCTATGTCAAGTAGGAAAAATAAAAAACAGAGCTCTTATGAGATTATAATATTTTCATCAATTTGCCCATTTGTCTTTTCTATCTTTTTTGTTCAGAAACCGTTTGACATACAAATTTGGTGTAATGAGAAATTATATTAACCGGCACATATATTAAAAAAACTGAGCCCTTATGAGACCACAACATTTTTATCAATTTGTCCATTTGTGTTTTCAATCTTTTTTGTTCAGAAACCGTTTGACATACAAATTTGGTGTATTGAGAATTCATATTAACCGGCACATATATCAATAAATAACATTAAACAAAAAGACAAATTAAAAATTTAAAAAAACCCGCGTCAGACGCATTTGTTGCCATTGAAAAATTATTAAATAATTTTTTTAAAAACCCCTCGACTAAAAGAAAGTATGATCCTGTTAATATAATTACAGACCCAAGAAAATCCATTGGAGCTGCCATTGCTATTTCCATTCGCAATACCAATTACGTTGTAGCAGCATAGAAAAGCTATTTGCGTACCTCAGAGAATATCAATTAGCCACGATTTGCTAAAACTGAAAAAAATTTGGCATAGGCCGGGCATGGCGGCCCCAACCAATTTTTTTGGGTTTGTAATTTTGTTAACAGGTTCATAATTTCTTTTAGTTGGGAAAAAAAATGGGAGCATTCTCTTACAACAAAATGTCAACAAAAACAACATTTTGAACCATCGCCGATTAGTCCCAAATATTTTGCAGAAAACCGTGTCTAAATCGATCAAACCATTTTGCAAGTAAATAGAAACATTCCTTTGCAAAAAAATATTGCAGAGCCCCCTGATGAGCTAACGCCATAACACTTATCTGAAAACTATCGCTAATTAGTCTCAAATATTTTGCAGAAAACCCTATATAAATCGGTCGAACAATTTTGGAGATGAATGGAAACATTATTTTGCAACAAAATGTTGCAGCACCCCTGGTAATCTAATACCATACCACCTATCTAAGAATAAACCATAACACCTTTGTAATGAGCATCGCCGATTAGTCCCAAATATTTTGCAAAAAACGGTATCTGAATCGGTCAAACTATTTGGGAGATAAATGAGGATATTCGTTTGCAACAAAATATTTATTGCGGCAGCCCCTGGTAATTAATCACCGTAACAGCTATCTAAGAACCATTTCAAATTAATCACAAACTTTTTACAGTAAACCGTATATAAATAGGTCGAGCCATTTTGGACAAACAAACAAACAACCTCTCACCCTAAACGCATATACTTCATCCCTTCCGTCGTGGGTAAAAATATTCATGTAGTAACTCTTGATGCATAAATATATTCCTCAATAACTTTTTTTTCTTTTCTACACCATTTTCACTGATTTCTTGTCATTTCATGAACCATTTGAACTAACAGAGTGACTCGTAAAAATTCTAAACTTCTTTTTTTAAATAATTCCAACGATACTGTTGAAAACATTCACGAAAAATAGAATCTTTCCACTGATCTTTAAAACTGGTAAAACATCGTTATTATAAGTTTACCTAAAATTTAATGAAAAACTACAGCAATAAATTTAAATTTCATAGAGTTTGAGATATTTTTAATATTTTACCGCCTGGGAAATATATTTATAATGCATACATTTTTTTTCATTTTTATTTATAAATTTAAAATATATTTATTAATATATTATTTATTTTTACTTGAGTAATGTATAATTTTTTTTAATAAATGTTCATAAATTACTCTATTTAACTCATGTTTATGTGTTGGTCGTAGTATTAGTCCTATAAGTATTACTATATGTATTATTGTTTTGGCACTTTAAACCTGAATATGAAATTTAAAAATATACATGTCTTCGGAAACAAGGTTTTTTAACTAAAAACATATTGAATTTGGTACGAAAGTACTTTCATCAAAATATTTACGTTAACACCCAGGAAAGGATCAGTGAAAATAAAAGAAGAAAAAAAATTAAAAATGGTGTTAGTGAGTAAACCCGAGCCACATCGGATTCTGTGGATATCTACGCACATACATACGTACGAAGGTATGTGGGCTTTCAAAGGCTTATAAAATCATGTTTTTGGTTAAAATCCGTAGAGATAGAGCAAAAAAAATTTTTTTTCCGTAAACCAGAAAATCCATTGCAAGCCACGTGCGTACAGTGTAAAAGATGACTATCATTTGATGCTGTTGCTATAGTTATATTGTTTAACAGCTCATATTGTAGAGGCTACTTACATAGATAAAATTATTCTTTTGCTATTTTAACTCGGGTAAGTCTACTACTTTCGAAACAAAATGGACTATGTTTAAACATAATGCGAACTTGACAGATGTAGTATTCAATTGTAATGTTGTAATTTCTTTATTAGTGTTATTACGCATTAGCTCACTTTAAGAAAGTTTCGTCTGGTTTTACTCCGAAGCGCGTGCTATGGGATACATTAAACAAATTAAGAAAAATAAAGGACGTTGTATTTACTTATAAATAAGATGATAATGACTCGTTGAGTTTATATATGGTTCAGCTCACTTTACATAATTTAAATGTTTTAGTGATTATAATTATATTTAATAAATGAATATATTTTGATTTATTAATATTTTGATAAAAGACATGATGGATGACATGCGGATACAGCAAGTGATTAACAAGACATTTTACTACTGATGCGTTTATCTACCAAATGCATGAACATAAATGCAGTTTTCGGTTTATTTATCATTTCAGAATATATATCAAAACTTTTTTTTAAAAAACTTTGCCGAATAAAAATCTTGACTAAAGTCACAATAAATAATGAATTATTACAAAATATTAATGTTTTTATTTATTGTCAGAAGAAAACATCAAAAGGAAATAAGAACTAACGTATATGAAGTCTTACTAATATTAGAAAAATATAACTTCCCCTCTCACAAGTCACCCACAACATCTGTTGTTTAATAAAAGTAGCACCTTTACAATTTACAATGCCAGTTACTAGCCAGCAACACAGTCGATAGTTGCAAACAAAAAGCAGACGACACAATGTTTGCCGCAGATGTCGCCACCCTTATTATGTTGTAGTCATTGTTGTGCGAATCGTATTATATCTGGTTATAATATTAGGAATTATAAGTTAAGAAAATCCGGTTATAAAACTTTCAACATTCTTGAATAAAATAAAATATTTCTTGAATTGCGCTGTCTTCTCCTGTTAAATAGAAAAAAGCCTAACCTAATAAACTTTTAAGCATTCCCCACCATAATAAGGATAAAAACAATACCTTTACAAGGTCGCTCGAGTATGTATGTATCTGTCTACCGGTAACAGTTACCTTTTTGAGTTCAGTAGCTAAATGGCATAAACGGAATCCTATATGGATTCCGTTTCATCCTGTCCATATATCTGTCGGTCCGTCTGTCTCTCCGTATGTCTCAGCCATTTTACTAGGAGACTATTGGTACTATAGATGGAATGTATAGATGAAATGTGGTTGATAGGTGTTTTCTATGAATCGATATACAGTGAAAAAGTTTGAATTATGAAAAAAATAATATTACAGGTAGCACTCCGTACACGTAATTGAGGGACGAAACAATTCTAAAGTCTTAAAAGGTGCCCCATCCTCTAACTTATCAGCAAGTGTGTCTAAAGTTCCAAAAAAAATTAAGATAGTATAACATAAAATAGACCTTCAACAAAAATTAGTATGAATAAGACATGTTGTATAGTTTTTTGAGATATGGAATTTTTTCGGTATCGATCATAGAAAAAACTTTGTTTTCATAGCGTCTTAGAAAAGTACAAACTTATAAGTTTAATATTGTTTGGTGCCACGGGACCCGTCGTTCACATGTCTGACTCTCACTTGGCCAGTTTTTCTCAAACCGTTTGCCAAAAATCTGAAATTTAGCATAGGGCGAAAGCATTTTTTGAAATGATGAGTTATGGATATGGATGTTGCCTTTGAAGGTGAAGAAGATATAATTATCATTTTTATCTTGAAGATAAATTAATCGAGATTATCGCTGAAATTAACCAAAGTAACATAAACTCTAACGGGCAATACAGAAACACAGATATATAGAATAATAGAAGATAATAATCGGACCGACTATAATCAAAGAATATTTGATATTAAATAGTTTAAAGCTTCCTATAATATAGGTCTGAAAGAAATTTGGAACGTCTCTAGCCGACTTCCGCCGATCCGAACGTTACGGGTTACCACGCGTTAAGGGCCTGGCATGAGTTTGTCCTAATTAAGTACGGGAAAAATTTTTATATTTTTTTTAGTCCTTTCCAACGTCGCACCGACTATCTAAATCTATATTTCAATAAATATAACAAAATTTTCTAAACTTTGGTTAGTAGAAATTATTGTTTCATTAATGACTTTACGTGCGAGTCTCCATATTTTAGTCGAAAAAAGTTATGAGGTTATGAGGATGAGGTTACGAGGTGTATATAGGTCGTGAAGGAGCGATAACGGAGAAAAAGTTCCCTGTTTCACATATTTAATAACATTAATTTCAAATTGTCGGTTAACCAGATAGCAGTAAATTAATTAGTAAACCAATTACTAAAAAAAATATTTAAACGCTTTATGAAATGATGACAACTTCAAAGCGTTGAAACGTTATTTATGTTCAATATTAATTGATTGAAAATAAAACTTATTTAAATAATATTCTAAAATACATAACCGAAATATAATATTTTTTAAATTTCTGTTCCAAATTTTATATTATTCGCTGAAATTTAATTTTCAGTATAACATGATGAGAAAATGTTTCAAAAAATCGCTAAGCATTCAGAGTTCTATTATTAAAAAACATTAAACTAAATTTAATTCATACCTACTTTGTATTTTTTTACTTAAAATCATTTTGCAATATTTGCCAAAAAGAATAAATAATATGTTAAAATAATTATCAATATATTGAACTTTTGCTAAGCCTACATTTGTCTTCAGAAACACATCCAAAGAAATATTCGATAAAGACTGCAACAATTCTCAACCTGAAAATATTGCACTCATGCTTTTTTCCCACTAAGATTATAAACAGAAAAGTTTTGAAACCTAATATTTAAGTTAGAAAAGTGACTTGTACAATAAAATTTGGTCGAATATTAATCCATTTTTAAATAAATACCATAAAATATTATTTACAATTTGGTGCAGTAGTTTAAGTGAAATTAAGATATTATAAAGTGGGAAAAGGGCGCCTTTACCGTGGGAATATCACGAATGCTGGACTACGTCACTTTCCTCAAATAAACTTTACAAGCCGAGTATTAAAATTGACTACAACGTTACTCAAATAAAAAACGAACTTTTGTAGCAATGTGAAGAAAAACTATGAAAATGTAAGTTAGGAAAAACCCACTCTTTTTTTATTAACGTTAATTTTTTATGAATCAATTTATTCCTTTCTCAGATAATATTTTTAATAACATGTTAGGTTATAAATTGTGTAACATATTTATTTCATTTCGAAAATTTGTACTTAGGAAATTATGTAAATAATTAAAATGCAGTAGTTATTGAGTTAAAACCAAAAACAAGCAAGAAAAATATAAAATATAATTTTATGTAATCATTACCTCCAATTTCGTCAGTTTATTAGATTCGTATATGTTTAGGTTTAATTTATTTCACATCTTAGCTTTTATTGCTGCGCGGTTACTTTTTTTAATTTTCAAAAACTAATACGAAATTAAACATAAAATTATAAAATATCCGTAGTCTAAAAACCATGAATACATGGCCAGCATGAAAATTCACTCGGAAACATCGAAATTTTTCCCTTGTATCAAAAATGAAGAAAAAAATAAATTTATGTAAAAAAAAATTATTTATGGGTATAGGAAAATTATGTACTAAACTTAATATACATTTATTTTTTATGGACTATATAAACGATTTTAAATATAATCTTAATTTAATAATATATAATTTTAATTTAATTTTTTTTTAAATGTAGTGTTCACATCAAAAGGTAAATTTTATTACGTTAGTGTTTTGGTACAAAATATATAAAAAAAGTTTTATCACCAAATATTGCAAAGACCAAGATCGTGTGTTTTCGATAAAAGGAATCGTGTACAATGTGTCGGTTATGAAAGTTTAAAAAATTTCAGATGGTCCGGAATGAAACTCTTTACTCGACTGTTGACGATCGATTGATTGCCTACGTATTTCGGGGTTTGCTTTATATACATTTCGTTTAATCTTTTTATATATTCTTATTTAAATTTCATTGCATCATTTTACGTCATTATACAAAATCTTCCTAAATTTAAAGTTAACTATGCTCTTCAAATATTGAATATAAATTGCAATATATATTGACAAAATTTTTAACATTAACCGTCAGAAAGTACGCCTACTTTACGATTTTTTTCCACACAGAAAACTCAAAACTATAGTAACAGACTTGCCTTTTCTTATAATCTTTTCTTTTGTAACTCCTGACCATGAACATAATAAGTGTGTCTTTGTAATGATGTATTATTTATAAACAAGTATCGTATATTTCTGTAAATTTATCATCTCATTTTACGCTTGTAACAGTATAATTTGCAAAACGGCCCTTAGCACAAAATAAAATTGAACCCGTGCTAATGGAGACTAGAAAAATTTAGTGAACAGAAATTGGTTGCGGGTTCACTATGTGTAAAAATCATTCTTCTGCATTGCGCGTCATATGAACTAAAGTAAAACAAATTATCGAAAATTATTAATGTTTCGATTTAAAACTAGATTACAAATTTCGCGCTTTCTCACTTGGTGCAGCTGATATTTTGACATGAAAAAAAAAATTTGTTACCTTAAAATGTAATTAAAAAATTTCTTAATATTTACATATCAATGATCATAAGATTTATTAGATATACATGAAAAATAATTATTGTTATCATTTTCGCAAATATATTAAAAATCCTTCAAATTGGCGCTGTGCTTTAAATGATACTATTAGAATGACAATTGACTTTTATTAATAGTTGTATTAATAGTATAATTATTCATTTATAAAACAGATTAAACAGGTCGTAGAAAAAGTAATGTGATAGACGTAGAGATAAATTTAAATCAATTTTCATGGGAAAGGGGAGAGAACAGATGTTTAGTGCTGAATTAGTTACTTGTTTTTAAATACCTTACACAAGATGGCAAAAGACGAGCAAAATTGTATTCTAATTCTAGCGAGGTGAGAATAAAAACTAAATGTTGCCAATTATACTTAAAGTATTCTTTAAAAAAATTTGTAAGAGAATGAATGAGATGTAAATTAATTATCTTAATAGAATTCAATTTTCTTTACAAATATTTCTACGTACAATGTTATCAAAATCAAGATCTAAAAATCACTATGTTGTCTAGAACAATAATCTACTTTTTTATTGACACCTAGAAAAAAACACTTTCTTATATATACAATTAATGCTCGTGGAATGAAGTAAAGTAAAGGAAATCTCTCTAGAAATAATCATCTCATAACTCAATTGCTGACAGAACAGAAGGTTGAACATCTTCATATAGCATATTAGAGATTTTTAAAACGTTTCCATAATATCCTAGAAGTGGTAAGGAGAAAGCGATTGGCGTATATATTGTCAATCTTATATATTAAAATTACGCCAACACGGGAAGGAAATGAAAGAGATGTTCAATTACAAAAAGATTAGTCATTAGACAAAATTATTCCAAAAAAATGGACCCATAAGGTAATATTATATTATATATATATATATATATATATATATATATATATATATATATATATATATATATATATATATATATATAAAGATTAAAATGTACTATAAGTTTAAACTTTACATCAATCTATCAATTTCTGGGATGTCATTCAAGTTTTATGATTTCAGACGGAAAAATCATATTGAAATAGTAAACTTGTTATAAACATTTATCCGAACAAAATATCTGGGTAGCCAGTAGTGCCGGCTGTGACCATTGTGTGTAAAGTTTGAATAAAGTAAATCGTTCGTTGATAAAAAGTGAATACACGTTTTATTTAAGTTATGGCCCCAGTCCCGTGCTGTTCAAGATATTGGTGAATTATCTATTTACTTTTTAGTATTATCAGTTTGATGGACAATATATTTGTATTTCACGATTGGACAATTGCAGTGAAATAATAAAACAGTGCGTGACTTTGTATAACTCTGGCATCTGACATGCCTGGTCGAGTTATTTTACCATTTCAAATTCATGAAAACATTAGGCATTTAATCCATGACTTCATTAATACTTATCAGTCATCACCTCTATGGTGTGATTACTGATATGTATTTGATAATGCTAATCTTTTGCCTATATTTTAAACGTTCACTTTATATATTGCATTCCTTTTCTATTTCTCGATTATATATAGCGCCACGGAGCTTACTAACATATGATCGTATTATGAAATTGGGATGTGTCGAAGTAAATGTAAAGCGTTTCGGATAAAAGATGCCGTGTTTAGTATTATGGCTCGAAGCTTCATGGTGCACTATTGTGCACTTAGATGAACAGCAGCGGTAGCAATAGGTAATAGCGGTATCTATCTACTCATATAATCAATATAATAAGATATATGAATTCTTCTTACCTAAAAATTCTCAAAGTTTTACTACAATTTGTAATATGATATTCAGATTAATTTAAATATTAATACTTATGTGCATTATTTCTAAAAATTAAGTAAAATACTTAAATTATCGTTGAAACTGTCGTTGAATATTTATTCAAGTCAATTCAAATGCCAATAAAAATTAAAATAAATATTTATATACAAAACGCAATAAATATACATGGCATAAACAGTCAAAAATATATAAATTGATATCTTTTTAATTAAGTAGTAGATTTGGTAGGTGATTGGAAATAATTTAAATAGCCTCGATATAAAAAATTAACGTACTCCAAAACCGTTAAACTGATTTAAGACAATTTTTTTTGAGTCTCTATTCTTATCATGATTGGTAATATTTTTTTTGTAAATTATAAACTTTTCGTAATTTATATTTATATAAGCACTTTCACCACTATATCTATAATCAATTTATATAATATTATGAAAAAAAATAGTTTTGAAATGCTTCCTAATTGTTCCTTCAATTAATATCCACAATAACACCTGAAATAAGTAAATTTTACCCCCTCGATAATTCCCATAGAAACGTTTTTGGAGTGTTAGTAATTGTGATATATGTGAAATAATGTGCTTTAATAATCTTTGCTAATAGCTCAAGTATGTGGATTATAAAATTTCAAAATTATTATTTGTACAAATATGAATATACAACTCGGCCTTTATCTCTACAATACATATGTAGTAAAATATAATAATATCGTGCAAGCACCGGTCCACCTAAGGCACGTTGTGTTCTGATTTGAATAAACACAAATTATGATTGAATCTTGCTAGCTAGGGTGTAGTATATCAGAGGTAGGGTGTAATGGTTTTATGCATAATTTATTATGGATCATCTCTAAACAGACTCTCCTCCAAGTTTTCTTAAGGTTAATTTATCTGCGCATTTACATTTCTTTGACCTCGAAAACCGGTGAAAATTTTATTTATTAGCTTAAATAAATATGAAAAATGGTGGGATGTTACAAACAAAATCTTACAAAACTCCGATCTTAACGGAACTGAAAAATATAGTCAATGAAATCTATTCATAATTTTTCTCCTACAATATGAAAATATTAATAAAACATATGAAATTTGAATGTTGAGAGATTGTTACTTATCTAAAAAAAACATATGCTTTTTAGTGTTCAATCTAAGAAAAGCTTAAGGAGATTGTCCATATTTGATTTCAGAATTTGCCCTATGTTGCAATTTTTTAATCAAGACTTTTAAAAAAATAGCCTCCACGACGACAGAAAAGTGACTTGAAATAAGTTAGTGGAAGCAAATTGTCATTGTTACAAAGATTTGTACAAAACAAAAAACCGCGTACACTACTTTTTTTTAGAGTTGACTGCTTTGTCAATTTTCAAATCAACCAAATGTTTGTCGGAACACATACAGAGCTGTGTCCCGTGATTGAAATACATATCTCTTATTATAATTACGAATTGACACGAGTTCATCGAAATAATTTCATTTAAACGTTTTGACAAAACACTAGTGGCCTGATAGTTTTTTGATTTTTCAAACCAAAAAAATTTCTATTAATGAAAAATTTGATAAAATGTATCCCATATTAAAAATTTAAAAATAAAAGTGGTAAATAAAACCAAGATCTAATTTTAAAAAAACTTATATAATATTTTAAGGGGGAAAAAAATTATATTTAGCGTGAGGGAAAAAAAATTTACCCTCACGCTAAATGGATGAGGAAAACAACTGGTTAACATATTTGCTAAATCCGTTCAAATAAGTTTAGAGTTTCAGAAAATATTACACTGTGAGAGACAGATAAATAACCATGACTATTACAATTGTTATATCCATAAGTAGCACAATTGTTGACGCATAATTATCACAACTGTTGAATCACTCACCTGGAAAATTTTAATAATAAAAACCAAATAAAATTAAATTAATTGTCACGGAAAAATTTATTTAAAGGCGTTTTTAAAAATATGCGAACTACTTATAATTAGATCAAATACTATATTTAAAAAGGTTCTATTTACTTTTTTCAAACAGTTGAATCAGAATTGAAGAGGGAAAATGATTCTGTTAACTTATCAGTGTATTCAACACATCTGGTGGAACTTCGAAAGACCTTAAATTCAAAATTAGGAAAGCTTAAATCGTTTTTATTTGCCTTTACCCTCGCAAAGCCACAGGATCTCACAGAAAACTAAGATCGAAAAATTCAATATTGACTTGAAAATTTACAAAACGTCTCATTTTACATTGCGAACATTCATTAACTTATGTATTACGTCGAATTCCCATCATCAGACGGCCGACGGGAATTATCAATGATAAGCTGTAGGCTATTAACAAGGAACGATTGACAGGTGAACAGGTCTTGCAAAAGAAGTGAGGATGGGTTAAATATAGTCTGACGCAAAGACATAGAGCAATCTGGAAGAATGTTCTGGTATGGAACCCTTAAGGTTAAAGAAATCGAGATGAATTTTAAAAATGAGGTGGAGATCTATTGGCGGAAAAGCGAAGATATGCTGAGTCAATGACTGTTCTAACAATGCATAGTTCTACAATCAATTAGAGTGTTCCCTCCTCAAGATGTCTTTGGTAAAATATTTAGTTCTAGAGAGCAATTTATCTTTTTAGACACTTTCACGAGAAGTTTTTATTTCTTTGACTTGTTTAACCTAGGTTAGCAAGGGAGCAACAAATTAGTAGGTAAATATACACAAGTGCACGCAAAGGTATGAAACAACAAAGATATTAATAGGTAGGCACAAAGTTTTAAAAAGATAAAATAAAACATGAAGTATTACTCATTTACAATGCTGTCTTTTATAAATGATTGTATGGGTTAGGTTGTTAAGTAATTAATAATTGTCAGTCGGTAGTAAGTTTATCAACGCAATGTAAACTTTATCAACGGCAATATAAACGTTTTACCTTTACAACTATTGCATGTACATCATATTAATCATTATGCTTGAGAATCATTACGCTCGTAACAGAGTTTTATTAGGTTTAAATAAATTTAACCAATTTAAATTAAATTACCAACACATAGTTAGTGACAAAAGTAAAGACCTATAAATGTGCTTTCGCCAATAACTATATATAATTCAGATCTTCCTTTTTCATATCTTCCTTAGTATGAAACGTATACATTTTCACCAAACAGATGATATGGTATTTAGCCCACTCGTTTGAAAGCCATCTCTACAGGTAAATTGATCTAAACAGATGATTTACATCTCAATTGCCTGTGTTATGTTTCATACCACACAAAGCTGTAAGAGTGGTGAACTCTAGTGTGACAGTAGTTAAAACCGGAATGTTAAGAGTTCCATTGCAGAACGGGCCGAAGAGAATCCCATTATTATGACAACATGATCTGCATTTCCGCTCGTCCAACCATGTGCTTAAATGAAATAAAACATAAATTTGCAGTTCACACATAATATTATTATCTAGTTCCTTAACCAAATATTAGAAATACTGTTTAACACGATTTAAAAAATTGTATTTCTTGTTCTCGCGAAAATATGAGAAATAACCGAAAAAGTACCTTGATTGAAGCACAAATCTGTTCCTTAATTTTTTTAATGGACCATAAGAATTTAATATACTATCCAAATTGCTAACACTTTTTACCAAGTCTTATTCAAAAACGCCATATCGAAAATATACCACAATTCGTGGTCATCGTATTAAATCTCTCTCCAATTCTCTTCATTTTTGAAACAATAAGTTTATGTTTTATAAAAAAAAATTTTGTTTATGGGCATTGATATATATAATCATATTTAAAAAATGAATATTACTTACATCGAAATGATCTTAACACATAAAAACATTTGAGTGAGCTATAATGCTGTTCGGATTTCTTCGGGCTAATTGCAGCGACTTTTTTCGTCTTATGATTCGTTAGTACTGAAACGAATACTTTGTGTGAACTTTTATAGACGTATTTGTACATTGTGGTACTGCACACCATTTATGCACCATATTAATATGAAAATAAATAATATTCCTGTTCAGCGGGTAGGACGGTTTATGTTTACATTATGTGTGACGTCACGCTAGCCGTCATTACAGAAATTGTGTTTTAGTGCGAGTTCGAAAATTTTAACTTTAAAAGTGATTTATGTAAAAAATACGGCATACAAGTATATCCTAGAAATACAAAACAGAAAAATTTAAAACAATATCAAAAATCAAATCAAAGTCTATTTGGCTCTATTATTTCTCATACCCGGTACCTGAAAAATAAATACGAAAGAAATCTAACCAAAAAATAATAAAAAAAGTGTGAATGTCAAAACTTTAATATTTTATAAAAAATCACATAATGTGATATATATATATATATATATATATATATATATATATATATATATATATGTATATATATGACCAATGAAAGATACATACTATGTACCTCAAATGTTTAAACTGATATGTACTTATATATACACAGTGTAAGGAACTCTCGTCGTATAAGTTCTATTTGTACTTGACAATTTTTTTCATAAGGCATGTATACAGGCTTACGCTCAATATTATTATTTTTCCAGTTTTTCAACAAAGTCGCCTTTCAAGACAAACAACTTACCTCTATGCAAAAAAATTATTTAAGTCGAGTGACGATCATCTAAAGCTAGATGTTACACTAGTGACAATAAATTTTATCTTCATAATTATTTCATTACAACATATTTATGAAAATAAAAAATTCATTTTTAACAATTTCATCACTTTTTGTTTAATTTCCCTTAACAACTTTAAATAACATGAAAACCTCCTAATAATAAAAATTAATAAACCTTAAGTTTCTATTTATTCTAAGACTAAGAAATCTAAGATAAAATTATATGTCGATGACCACGAATAAGAATTATTGTAATTTCACATAATCGATTTAAATAAAGAAGAAAATTGCAAATTTCGCAACGGCCATTATTTTTGCTATTACATAGTTTGTAAAAGTTATTTCGGTAAAGTAAGAGTATAGGCATAAATATATTTAAACTACTACTGGGTTTAACACCAAATGTAATAAAATTAAGCAAAATGAGAAAATAATAAAGATCCTTATTTATCTACGTTATACAACTTTTATATTTCTTTTATCGACAGAGTCCAATTAGAGTTAATATTGATTATTATTACGTAGTTAGACTAAAGTTGATATTTACGTATTATGCAGGATTAGTAGGTCCAGCTATCACCCCTAAGTGTCTTCATGAAGTTCTCAATGATTATTTAAACTGTGCACAGTTAGCAAGAATTAACAATCAATTAAATCCACAGCTAAATATTATTTTACCTTATACTTTGTTGGGTTTAAATTAATAAATTAATTAAAATAATTGTTGTTAATTTACTGAAGGTTTATATTAGTCGAAAATGGGTAGTGACTAAATTAAAGACGCATAAATTACCTAATATTTAACACAAATATTTGACCAGAAAATATGTGATATAAATCACATCACTAATTTTCTGTGTCTCATTTGACCACCTTGCTTTAAGAGTATTGAATTTTAGTGTGAAAGTGAATAAATTCAAAAGTTTTAAGGTTGCATTCGGAAAAGGGTTGAACGGAACCCCATTGTTGCAAAAACGTTTCAAATACTACGTCCTCAAAACCCATGGTTTAAGCAGGCGGCGCCCCTGCAGCATTAGGACTAAGGAGTTGCGACCATCAATTCAATGGTATAGTCTCTCCTTGAGTCCCAAAATTATTATTTAAAAACGGCGAATTCTCAATTCTCATAATCTAGGCTGGCAATATCTCTGCAACATCAGGATTTATAGGTAAAAGGTTGAAAAGAGAAAAGTATGACTTCACTTTTTATAGTCAGATTATTACTAAATTTTCAAGGAACCAATTGAAAAGAATATACTCTGTCAAGTAAATAATCTGAATTGGTTGATAAAAGCCGGGGATATAGGGCAACGTACACCGGAAAAATTCAGTCGATTCGAGAACTTGTTCTATCGTTTTCATTGAGGAATATTGACCATCAACCATTCTTTGTATGATACTACGGTCCATAATGAAATTAAATTGTGAGTTACGAAATGCGTTTTTCCTAGGCGCATTCGAAAGTCTTGAAAATTACTTTCGCTCCTTTTACATTCTCTTTCCTCATTTCGTCATTTATCAAATTCCGTACAAAGTATTGTATATTTAAAAATTTACTACTTGAATAGATTAGAAGAAATTAACTTTATAAAATTAAATATATTTTTATATTATATAATTCAGATTAGTAAATGAACTTCATCACATTGTGTTGAAAATTTTCACGATAAGAAGATTACTAATGCTTCAGTAGATTTCTGAGTTTTTCCATAGTAAACGTATTTTACAAGGTCATTTAGCGCACAGTTGTTTAATAACTGTTAAAAAAGAAAATTTTACAAATCGACTTCATACTCTTTTCTGAACCAATTAATTTAATAGTTTGATACTGGTAAGTAGATCGGGTAATTCTGTCAAGAGGGAATGGCTCATTAATTATGCTTTTAATTTTTGTCAACACTTCCACAGTGGATGAAGAAGTATTTATTTTAAAGGCTTCACAAACTTAATTTCCATTTCCATTACACAAACTTCCATTCAATATCCATCAAATTCACTCAGCAGCGGCGCTAAGTTTTTATTGCGCGAAACGTGATATTGTTTTGAAATGTTCCTTGCGCTTCGTTCAAAACTAAGTTCATTTCTTTTTATTTCAATGTCCTACTTTATTGATGAGAATGCTTGCAATAAATGTAATGCGATCTCACTTGTACTAATTGAACTGCATAGGGTTAAATAATACTTTAAGGGTATATGGATAATGAAGGGAGTTATTATTGTTTAGGTACAAGCTATATAAACTCTATTTATTCTGAGGTATTAACTACTGATGGAAAATATACTAAGGTAATATATGAGAACCATGGTCACACATACTCTTTTTTATTTGAATTATTCCTAAATGTATCTCTACATTTTGTGAAAAATCATTTTCGTCCAAAAAAAAATTGCAATCAAATGGATTCTGACATTAGGAAAATATCCTTTCCTTCCCTCCTTCCTTTTCTTCTTCCATTTTAACTCATGTCGGTACTTGTATTAAATTTTTGTAACTTATTTAAATGTAACCTACTCACTATTTATTGAGCTTTTCTTCTTATATTATCTTCTTAGACATTTTATTTTGAATTGTAACTTATCTTACACTGTACCAACAACAAATTTTTTAGAAGTTATTGTTATGTTATGGTTGACCGGACGAAAGGCTATTAAAGCTATTGTAGCAAAAAGTCTTCCATATAAACAACGTATTAAAGCCGTTAAATAAATAAAACTAGTTATCTTTCTTGTATCGCCTTGAAATGCAAACTGACTATAAAGTTTCGCTCCTGTGAAAAATGTTTTTATTTAACGATACGCGATGCATATGTATGAATCAGATTATGCTGTTTTTTTTAGTTTATACCGTCATATTTCAGGTTTTCTTATGGTTTATCGTTAATCCAACCAATATTTTCTGATTTTCAAAAATAAATAATAGATAGTCACGAATAAGAGTTACATTGTCTTGAAAAGTTGGTAAAATATTTTCTTTCTTTTTAAGATAATGTTTTTGAATAGTAGTGTGAAAATAATTTGAGACAATAATTATTCCAATATTATAAAAAAAATATGTGAATTTTTGGACTTAGCATTTGGAACTTAGGGTGGTAAGTAACTGATGTCGTACTACATGTAGCGAATGGGAACAACTGATTTTTAAAAATATGTATCGATTTACAGGACTAATATATAAGAGTTATATACTCTAAGTAATATATATATATGTATATATATATATATATATATATATATATATATATATATATATATATATATATAATATGTTAGAGTAGTTTTCGAAATTGCATATTTTAGTGCTGTAAATATTTTCAATACAAATATATTACCGATGATGTAATTATTTAATTTAATAATTGTATAGAAAAGACAGCAAAACTGTGCAGACTTGCTCGCTGCATATCGATAGCACATAGAAGAAGTTACAAAAAGACGAGAAAAGTGAAAACGACACCTCGGAAATATTCTGTAGATATTATATTTTTATTTAAGATATTATTGATGTAATCAATTAAAGATTATAGATAATACCAAAAAGATCTCTGTTTTAAATCGCGGCAGCGATACTTTTTCATTTAAATTTTGCTTAAAACATTTTTTTAAAATTCGATAAGCAAATAGTTTAAAAATTTACCTGATAAATTTCTTTAAACTTCTGAATATATCGTGTTAATAGTAGTCTTTCGTACAAAATATTTTGTTTTCTAAAATATGTCATACATTTAACATGAACACTACATTTTTATTTTCCAGGACAAGAAAAGAAAATTATTTCCATATTACTGTTATTTACACATCTATTCTAATTTATTAACTGTGCTACATGCAAAATATTAAATTGCTACATATTAAATACGAGACTCAAATAATACTCTTATAAAAACTTTCACGATGCAATTCCAACCTTTATACGCGTCACAGCGAGGATAGTTTACGGGACACGAGACATGACTCCGCCATTATGCAAGATTTTTTAATGATATTTTTAAGTGTATTCACCATTGTATTTTGTAAATAGTTTGCATGTTTAACGGTCGTATAAAAATGTTTCACCAGGACCGGACAGGGCGATTAATCTTGTTAATAGATTTTTTGACGCTTATAATTTTGTTCAAAATATTTTCTCAGCGTAGATCACAATAAAAAATGTTAATTGACTTGAGGAGATGGTGATAAATATGAAACACGTGTGGAATACAAAATGGAAAGAGCGATTTACAAGGA
Organism: Druceiella hillmani; assembly: GCA_039881145.1. Taxonomy (NCBI): domain Eukaryota; kingdom Metazoa; phylum Arthropoda; class Insecta; order Lepidoptera; family Hepialidae; genus Druceiella; species Druceiella hillmani. The sequence goes on from JAYKKI010000014.1 coordinate 11,687,377, forward strand.
TTTCAAAATGTATTTTTTGAGAATTTTGTTTGGTATAGATATTGCTGAATATTTCCATAAAACTCGCGTCTTCGAAACTATTAAATTCAATTATGGCGAAGCCTAATTATATAAAAATCTATTCCCATCTACTCTAGGTTCAAAATAAAAACTTTTTTGTAGTTTTTAATATTTTTCACAGTATAATTTCTATAACATAGACAACCCTATAGTTTAACTTCTTAACTCAAAGCTTCAGAATCGACGCGGTAGACGACTGAAGGATAAACAAAAGATTTCAGCTTTAAACGAAGCACAGGGGAACATTGCAAATTAGTCTCGTATTATGAGGAGTAATGAGTTGGTAATATGACAGCCGCTGTGAGAGGGTTGTGTAAATTGATCGGACGTTTTAATAATTAAAATAGAAATGGAGTTTATGAAGTTTTGAGCGAATCTTTCCTTTTCAGTTGTCAATAAATAGCTCAAAATAAAATGGTTAATTGGAAAATATTTTCCTTAGAAAGGAACTCTCCTTTTGTCTTACTACTTGCTCCAATTAACGGACAAATGAGAGCTATATGCTAATATTTTCCTAGTAAAACTTACAAATATCATTCCATATTTAATATTTATTGCATATCTGCTGTAGAATGAGCTGTATCAATTATAAGATAAAGATTGAAAATTGTTTATATCTGTGTAATACAGAAGAGAATACAAAGTTGGTAATGTCATAGTAAAAGATTAAAGTTCTTTAAAATTTTATTAATCTAGCTAATGTTTCTGATATCCTTTTAGTCAATATAAAGGTATACACATTCTTTGAAGTTCATCATTTGTTCTATGTCTTTAATATGTCGAAGTTGTTCTGTGTCTTTAATATGTTTAAGATGTTGATGGTAATGACATTAGCAGCCAAAAGTTGTTCCAAGTTTTTTATTCTTGGCTAATAAAGCTTTTTCAACCAGTATGAACTATAATGTCTGATGTTTTAGTTAGTATTACATCTCTTTTCTTCTAATATAATAAGTTATTTAGTATCTGTAGTACTTAATTATCGTTGAAGATATGAAAAAAAAAATTAAACACATTAGTATAACTGATTTATTATCTGATGAAAAATCGGTAAAACCATATAATTTACTATTATTATGTAAGAATTATAAATATGATTATATGCAGAGCTTGTCTGACGCTGACTTAACACTTTAGAAAACTACCATCATATTAGTTAAATACTTATAAAACATACACACACACTTATATGTATATATACATATATACACACATACACATACATATATATGTGTATATATACATATATATATATATATATATATATATATATATATATATATTGAGATCAAATTTCTTGGGCTGTTATTATAACGCTGTTCTTCAAATAATTTAATCTAATCTGATCTGAACTAAGTTAACCAGCACTGAAGCTTATTTTAAAACAGTTTTCTCTTCGTCTTCTCTTCTACTGAAGTAAATAATAAACTGGGTCATATCCCACTCATTCAATATAATACTTTTCCCTGTGTTAGCTCGTTTGAATGTGATTTAATATAAAGAAACAATAAGCTCCAATGTATAGATTCCTCTTTCCTTTCCGCGATACGTTTAATAGCTATTCATGACCAGAGATCGATACGTGAAACGCTTTCCTTGGAAGGGCTTAATGAGACTATAAGGAGGAACTCTCAGTAAGTTGTTTCTATTGTTTAATATTAGTTTTCTGGCAATATCAAATATATATGGAGTACATTCAGAACTCCATGAAACAAATGTTGAATTATATTTAATTCAATTCAGTAGATGATGTAAATGTTATCGGGGTATTTTAAAAATCGTGTTATCTAAAATTACTGCTATAGTTTTCCTGCAACCTTGGTGTTGTTTTCTTAAACATAAGTTTTGATTTTCAATAGTTTCGAAAATAAGGTAGGGAAAACAAATATTTTCCGTACATTTCTGAATATATATTACCTAAAATTACAAAAATATTTTTAGACCCTTGTAATTATCCCTTTCAACAAATTTGTAGATAGTATGAAAAATTTCTTTTCAAGGATTTAATTGGCCCCATATTTCCAATACAAATATTTTTGAATGTTGATAGGCCTAATTCTTGTGCAAATATTTAAAATTTCCATGTTAGGTGATTTCTCAGAAAAATAGTACTGACCAACGTGAAGATACACACGAGTGTGGTTTTATAAGGGTTTAGTTTTTCCTTTTAATGTACGAAACCCTGAAAATTACTCCAAAAATTGCATCAATAACAGAAGTTAACAAATATAAAAATGGCTTAATTTTTAATTTTTTTAACGTAATGCAAAGCGTATTAACTAATTTATTAATGAGTAAGTGATTTTTTTGAGAAGCTATGTGTCGGTGTGTAAGCGATATTAGGTTATATAAAAAACTCTCTGAATAAACATTTTCTTAATTATTCTAAAAAAACTGTTTATTTGTTTTGAAAGCCTGAAGTCTAAAAGTTTAAATAATTTTTTTTAACTAGACTAGCACTAGAGTGTCGACATAAAAGTCAAACGAGTTAGATGGTGCATCAATAAATATTGTAACGAACGAAAAATATTTGACGAATTGGATATTGCACATGAATTTTTAGTAAGAGAAATTATTATTAAATATTATTCGGAACTTTTATTTGAAGTCGTAAATACATGCAATCACAACACATAATCTGCCCTTTGATCTGGTAAATTACTTTTTAAGTAAATCTATTTCATGACCTCAAAAATAAATGTAAGTGAACAAAGAAATTAAAAGAAATTGTACTTTTCAAAAATACCCACAAAAATATACGAGCGATGGGGAAAAGCAATTTTCTTATCTATCCTCCTGCAGTCATTATATTTTTAATGTATCAGATTTTTATCAACTGTCATAAAGCGGTTAAAAGTCTTGCTTGCCTTCTCCTTAACTCGATTCATTCATTCCATAGAACTTATTTTTTATTACTAATTAATTTTTTTTATAAATACCTACTTAGAAAAGGTTACATTAATGATTTTTATTAAAGCCCGCATTTTATTTCGAACTTTATAATAAAAAATAATTTAATTTTACTGCTATGTGTCCACATAAAGTCTGATAAAATTGCTAACTTTTTATAATTTTAAATAACTATTCTCTCCATCACATTGTACAATGCACATTGTATAAAATCTAATATAACTATAATACTAACGTAGAAGTACAAAATTTCACTTATTGTGTTGCTACATTTGTACTGCCAAGATTTTCCCTCATGATGATTTCGTTTGCAGTTGCACTGTGACACTGCCAATTTTATGCCAATTGTTTAATGGATCTACCCGTGCAGAAGCACCGTACTATTAGTGCTAGTTATTTTGAAAACTTCTTATACATTTATATGTTGTTACTTAATATAAAGTACTTTTCGATCACGTAATAGACTCTCGAATAAAAATTCATCACTATTAATTTCCATCGCTCTCGAAAATGTATGATGAAAACAATGTACGTCATTTTTATAATGCCATTTATTACGGAGATTCAATTTCTTTTCCAAAAAGATAATTTTTTTTATTTTTAACATTTTCTCAAATTAAATAATATTTAAACATTTCATTATACATGAAAAAAAAGATTTATGTGTACTCTTATTTAATTGAATGTATGTCGACTTTATTATAATGAAATGGATTAGACCTGTATATAGAATTGAATTTGCTAATCAGCTGGAAATTTTATAAAAACAAAAATAAGTCGGGTGAATGAATCACAGTAAATATTTACGTTATAACAAATTACATTGTATTTCATATCATATGGAGCTTACAAATTTGATATAAAAAAAATAAAATAGTAAAGTAAAAAAAATAAAATAGCAGTTAAAATTAAAAAGTAGTTAAAATCAATAAAAGTAAATTAATAACAGTAAAAAAATAAAATAGTAGTTAAAATTAACAAATTACAATTAATTGCCGGCATATTCATTTATTTTCATTGTTAATCAAATTTTATTTAGATTGCTTGACGAAATAAATAAAGTAAATTTTCAGAATAATAAAATTGTACGTTAAAGTTTAAATTTAATTGAATTAAAAATTAAATTTAAAAATTTTAAAAATTTACACGAATGTAATAAATTGTTATATTTACTAAAATAATATAAATACAGTTTAATTTATTAATGAAAATAAATTAATATGCTGATCATTTATTGTAATTTGTTAATTTACCTATAAAATAAATAAAAAAGTAATAATGAAAATAAATGAATTAGCCGAAATTTTTTTGGAATTTATAAATTTTTCATATTTAGTAAATTATATATCAATGATTTATAATTTATATTGCAAATAATAACACAACGAATTGGAAATAGTCTGGCAGGTCATTGGCTTAAAATAGGAAGCGAGTAGAATAAAAAAATAACTTTAAATAATATTTAGACATGTTTATAATTCAAGTTATACAGCTAACCGCGCACAATGCTTTCAGCTCGAATGTCGATACTCGCATGAACACACACACATACAACCGTATATAACAGAAAAAGACAGAGAAAAAGAGAGGGAAAGGTCGCCTTGAGGGGGCATAACTTCTGCCAGTTCGCTCTACTGTAACTGAACTTCGTTCTAAAATGTCGTGAGCAATTTTGAAAAATTGGCTAGTTTGGTAGCAGTTTCTAAAAAAATCGCGATATTGAACATCGTTTTGATTTCATTACATTTTGTGTTTTAAAAATTTTTATTTAACCGAAGTAAATCGGGTAATGATAAGAGCATGTTCGCTTAATCTTTGATAATATCAATGACTAGAGCATCTTTCAAATTTTAGTTCTTTTCGAATTGTTCGAGTTTGCATGCAGTGTCAAAAAATAAAAATGCCCAAATTACTTCTCCAAAATTGATCATTTCATTTCTTTTTTTCAATCCAAAGAGTAGTTATTTAATTTAAGAAACGAATATTTATTAAAATATATGAATAATATATTATGATGAACGGATAATATGAAAAGAGTTGAAACTATAACAGAATTAAACATAAATTAAAAGTACTGAAAAGTTTATTTTCACCTTGTAAATAACCATTGTTTATATTCTAAGCTCGATATGATATGAAACAAAATTTAATTTGTTATAACGTAAATATTTAGTTATTAAATAATTAATTAACATTAAACAAGATGAAAAGACTAGCGCATCCTACGTACATTTAATCTGTAATTCATTCACCCGAATCACTTGTTTTTATAAAATTTTCAGCTGATTAAGATACTCAATTCTAAATACATGTCAACTTTTTCTTACATCGTACTTTTCCTTACATACATGCATTTCCAAAAATATAAATATATATAAATTTTAATTTTTTATATAAATATATATATACATATATATATAATTTATGGAAAGTATTTTATTTATAACTGAAACTTATATTCAATTTAATATTGTAAAAATATGAGCAAAACAAGGCTCTTAAAGGAGAACTGTACGTTCTAGGTAGCTATAAATTTTTATTAAAATTATACCTGTACATTAAGGATACTTTTGAAATAAGTAATTTAATATACTATTTAATATTCCTTTAATTCAAAATGCCTTTTTAAAATAGATTCACGTTAAAATCTGACGCACGTTTTTTGTCAAATATTTCTTAAAAAACTTCAAAGTTAATTAATAGAACTCAGGCGATAAGTAAAGAACTGATGAAAGAATATTGAAGAATTGTTAACAGAAATTATCAAACGAAGTAAAATATAAAATAATTTTTTCTTCGCTAAGGGTAATTTTAAGATGCAAACTTCATTAAATTAGGATATAAGCTATATTTATTATGACGAAGAGTGCTTTTGAGGTAAAAGCATAATTCATCAAGAAAAATATATCAGCGAAGACGTAGGCAAACAATAATTGCTACAATGAAACTTTGACTACGAGTACATGTACCTTATCATGTAACTTATGTACATAGAAATTTTTTTTATTTTTATTAAACTGTCTAAATATCGATGTTATTTTTCGCTATGTAAATATATTGGCTAATACATTTTTGCAGACGTAACAGAAATAATTTAGTTTCCTATATTTTTTTAATTTATGAACACAAAATTTACCGAAATAATTCTTCATCGATGGCTATCTTCATTTTTTTCAGATTTCAAACATACACAGTTTTAAAATTATAGATACGAATACTACTTATTAGTTTTGGAACAAAATTTCATGAAAGAGATGCTATACAAAAACATTATTATCCTTTTTCGTAAACATTTTAAAATACCTGTTCAATGACATCTATGTCTGTGTAACTCAAGAAAAAAGTTTATTCGTTTTGTAAATATCTTAATGTAGTTTAAATATATCTAGAAGTAATTTATTAATGTCTTCATGTAATTCTACTATTATTTGATCTAATTCAACAAGGTCTTTCACATCATTTAATTAAGCCTTGATGTAATTCACGAAGGTTTTCATATAATGTAATTAAGCCTCGAGGAAATTAAATTACGACTTGATGTAAATTATCTAAGTATACATTGAAAATTTCAGTTAATATCAAAACGAAAAACTATGATATTTTGGCCTCAGTACAGAGATATGGCGAAATTTAAAAGGTTTTATGTTCTTGCTGCATTCGACTGTAAAATCCTAAATATAAATAAAAAAAGATAATAATTGGCGAAGTTTATAATAAATTACCAGTTCTTTTCCAAACTATCATTGCTCAGAACAATGAAGTCAACTTAATGTAATTTGGCAAGAAATCCATTTCTATATATTTAGCAAGAATATATTTTGCAAGAAATCCATACAATTTTTGTTTAATTATAAACACAATTAAATGAAACTACGTTATGTAGTATTATTTCTACTATATTTAAGTTCTTTACCACGACCTAGGTTTCGTTGTATTACAACATCTTCAGGTGGGCTATTAGCAAAGATCTTTGCTAATCTTGCTACCTGAATATGCTGTAATACAACGAAACCTAGGTCGTGGTAAAGAACGTAAAGAATGTAGAACTAATACTACATCACATAATTTCATTTAATTGTGAATAATGAATTTCTACAAAATTAACGCCAAATATATTCAATACTTAATTATAAAGGTAACTTCATTCTACAATATAAATATATGTACCTGTAAATAAAAAACTGCATTTTTCTTCACATCAGACTCTTTCATTATTTTTTTCTTAAAATGGTGAAGTTCTTTAATTGATATTGGAGTTCGTTTCCATTAATGAGTCTTTATAGATTACACTACAGTATTAGCAAAAAATAACAAAACAACTTAATTTTTTTATAAAATTCAAATCCTCTTTGAGTTCTCAGTTAGATCACGACATCAATAATACAGTAAATTTTTCTCAACGGTCCATGTTAATAATACTTTTGAATAATTTAAAACCATAATACAAATGATAGTGTAAATGGTGCTATGGCATCGTGAAAAATATTAAATCCATTTACTGTAGATAAATTAAAAAATTAAGGTGAAATACATTTCAACCTTAAACTAACAAATTTATAAGAAAAATAACATTTAGGTCATTCTCAAAAGTATTTATCATTAGTACCAATTACAAATTGACTGAATGGAAATAGGAAACTGACTTAATCTACTTTTTTTAGGTTTTTCATTTCACAACCTTCAATAAGAAACACGTATTAAACAACACATTTAAATAAGTTCTTATAACACTAACACTCTTATAATCTCTGGGCATAGAGTATAATTCAGCGTATATGTCCAAAATGCTAAATCATATTATTTTTTAGAATCGAAATCCCTTCGTATTATCCTTAGGTTTTTATCCTAACTCTGTTTTTGATGTATGTATTTGTAAAGATTTATTATATTTAAAGTAAACTTAGTTAATAATTTTCGTTATTTTCCAATGTGCATACTAAATTGACTTGTATAATCGAAATTACTAGTAGCCTGGCATGACATCATAAATATAACCTATTACGACGTTTTATGTTTAAAAGACTGCTGTTAAAGTGAGAAAATCTATTTACGATGTAGTTACCCAACTTAAAAGAAAACAAAGCAAAGACTATTTATAACGTATAATTTGAAAACGTAATGCTACTCATAGCTTTTTAAAATCAATGACCACGAGTAAGGTGTTTCGTGATGGTTTTACAGTTGCTTTTCCCTTTCTCTAATATTTTTGAAAATTTAAAGCACAAGTTTACTGTCTTTAAATTAAACTTTCAACGTAAATGTATTCAATACATGCTTTCTAGACCTAGGCATACGAATTTAATGAAATTGATTGAAATGAGTTGAGAAATATTTACCGTTAAACGGCAAATTACTCGGCCTCGTTATATATTTATTTAAGCTCATATATATATATATATATATATATATATATATATATATATATCTTGGGCAATAACTCCAAGAAGTGCATTTTTGTTATGCATATGATCAAAAATACATTACTTCAAAAATATATTTATTTTAAAGAGTAAAAGCATTTCGAAAAATGTACTTTGAGAACTGTATTTTAAAATTTCCTACAATAAAGTGGCTAATAATATGTATGCGAAGTTATACGAATATTACACGATCAAAAATAACGCTCGATTATTTAATAAATTCCCTAATTAGAGTTATAAGTAGAAGGTTAAGTTATACAGAATAATTTAGGTAAGTTTTTAGTGCTATTATACTTTATTATAAAGTAATACTTGTTACATATTTTATTATTCTATGAAATGATTCTGTAGTCTAACACGACTAATGTATCAATACATCAGTTGGTGAGAAAATTAGTTGAGCGGGCAAAAAGAAATATTTACTTCTACAAATAGATAAAAGTAATTTGGCTTCCATTGTATTTGCGAATATTTCGAAAAAACTTTTGCCAATATTATGAATGTTTCCTTTCTGTGTTTGGAAGCTGTTGCTTTTAGCTTATTTTAAAACCATATAATGCGTGATTTTCTTTGCAGCTGTGAGTCTAAGTTCAATTTTAATATAAAGTGCAAAAATGAAAACCGGAATGAATAACCGTAACGTAAAATTGGTTTTAAAAATTCTGTTCTGTTAAGTCGATCTATTAAGGTTGATAAGGCCCAAATCAAAACTGTAATTCAGTATAATCATGCAAAAGTTTACATAAAGGTTAAATGTATCAAATACAATAATTTAAAATCACTTGCAATGTCTTGGCCTTTCAAATGCAGTAAAATCACTGCTGATGAAAATGGATCACTTACAATAACAACTTTAGAAAAAAATCATGGTCCAAGCCTAATGAATAAGTACAAAGTACATCGAAAGCCGAATTTTGTTCAAAAAATACTATACTATCAATTTGTTTCAAAATGTTTACTGTCAGTAACTAATGAAACTCTAGGAAGCAATCAAAGGAATACCATCAGAATTGGCAATTCGAAAGTACTAAAATTATGTTTATATCAATACAATATGTATTTCAATACAATATATACCGTTTAATCTTAAGACATGTGAAGTACGACACTAAAAGAAAGAAGATTCAAAATTATCTATTATTGATTTATTACGATATTAAACTTGTTATTAATTTGTCACGAATACGTAGCAGTAAATTCTTACGAAATCAATGAATAAAAGCAAACAAAAATAAAAAATGCTTATTATATTTTGTTAGAGGGAATGTGACATGAGAATATACCTCCTCTCTCCATATCATTAACTTAAAAATCTCATAATGCCTTTAACTTTTTTATGAATTTTTATTCTTTTTTTACATTGGTTTTTAGTTATCTTATATTTTCACGATATTTTACAAACATAGCAAATTTAGTGTAGGCTGCCCATAATGAAACTATTCAAAATTAATAATACCAGAGCAAAAGCACCAAAACACGAAATAAATGAAAAAAATTTATGACACGAATAAGTTAATACTTTGAAAGCAAATGGTTTATCGTTAATTTATATTGAAAATAATATTATTTATCTTTTAGATTAAATAATTATTATTTCACAAGATATGAAATTTATTTTCTTTTTGATTATAGAAAAAGACTATTTTTTGTTACTTCTTTTTTTTCTCACACTCATTTCTAAATCTATTGATATTACTAATAAACCCTTTGAACAACTGTCTCCTTTGCAATCTAAACATGCTGCGGAACAAAGAAAGTCATCTACGAGTAAAAGAACACCTAGTGTTACATGAACAAAAATCATGTGTCATAAGTTGGACCCTGGAGCTGGTGATTCGTTCATGAGATTAGTAAGTAATTTTTTTACTTCCATCCTTATTCTTTAGGCAACTTGTCATGTCCAATCGAAAACTGTACTTGTAAATACATTCGTTTTATTACATAGTATATGTATATACTCTACACAATCATTGATCGTAGGTACCAGTAAAGATAAGTTGGCACGGCTATTTTTGCCCGATGCTTTTAAGAATGATTGGTATCGGAAAATATTTATATTTTTATCATTTCAAGGAACACAATATAATTCCATAATGCATGCAATGCCTGAATCCAAACATGAATGATGTCGGCATTTTAATGTTTGAAGATCGTAACATTGTCTCACAAATCGCTATGATTGTCGAATAATTTTGGAAATCTATCTTTACCATTTCTATATAACGTTGAGGTGGCATCACAGCTAATTAATGCACATAGAAACACAATATGATTTTTACACATCGGTAATGTTTATCCGAGGCTTTTGTTATTATAACCTATGGTGGATAGCGCATATTTAGCTGGTTTCAAAAAATATATATAATATATGTGTGAAGGCAGTTAATAGAACTAAAATATAAATATATTCTGCAATTACATTTGTAGATTCTACTTTAATTTTTATATACCAGTTTTCTCGTTATTATCCCAATGAATCTGCTTTTGTTGTTGACATTTGCAAGATATTTTTCTTTGTAAATGTTTAGATTCACATTTTCGTCAAAAATTAAATCTTTTATGTCATTTTTCAATAATCCACGATGTCTTTCAGTTGATATAGTGCAATTAAAGCTGATATATCCTTAAAAATGAAGGACATATTATTACCATAATTATTTTTAAATATCAGATGTGATGTATCTTCTCAAATATTTTATTCAATTGCTATTTGCAGGGATATAATGAGATTACGGTATCAACGACTAATGAAAATGTATTAAAATCGTTAACACTAATATTCTAATATTGTCGTCGCCGTGGTGTGTTGGGTTGATCACAACGCATACGGTCTTTGACGATGTGACGCACCGCGGCGACCCGGGTTCGATTCCCGGCCGTTCGTCGAACGGGGCTGGACTGGTGTTGTGGTTGGCTGTAAGAGATTGCTCTTGTAGCAATAAGTCCGCCATATGTATTAATTAGATACATTAAAGTAGATAAATAAATATTGAAATCTATAAACAAATTATAAAAAATAATTTATTTATTTTCGGCATCCAACTTTGATCGAACAGAGTTACAAGATAAAAAGCTCACTAAGATCTCGTATATTTTTGAAGTTTTTCGTATGATTTTTCTAACGCAAATTCAACGAAATAGCAACAAAGCATTTATTTTGATGGTTTCACCATGAAGTTTAATTTTGTTCTTAGCAGTCAGTAACGAAAGGAACTTATCTTTTCTTCTTAATTTTAAATCCATACCGTTTAGTCCATCAATTTTCTCCATAGATGACAAATAAAGCATGATGGGAATTGATTTTTCATCCTGGTTATGTAAATTGCTATTAACATAATAGTATCGACGTCATTAAATGGACTATGTGGTAAAAATAATTTTTCGATATTATACATCAACGTCCCGCTTAATCCGAACATCAGAATAATCTACGTGTTGGTGACTTTTTTAAAAGATATTTTACATAAAATTTTAATTCCTTGAACTACGTCTTAGTTATAAACAATTCCTTTTATCAATTTATACACAACACTCTTGATAATACCACGATCAAATTATACTTCTTCAAGACTCACACACTTCAGCGACCTTTGATCTTATAGACTTCATCAACTCATATTAGATAGAATAAATCAGTCAGCCTTTCATATCACATCAAAAAAAATATTAAAATATAATTAGTTCTGAAATGCACTCACACCAAAAACATTAAGTAAATAAAAATGTATAAATAATAAATAGCAGTTACTGAGAAAGAAAAGTAATTCCTCAAACTAAAATTTAATTTTATTACTGTGGTGATGTGCACTGTTTCTATTAAATTGAATGTTAACTATAATTTTGAAAAATACTCCAAAAATAATATTCAAAATAATATTCAAAATAACATTTTTCGCAGACACATAGCCGAAAGTAATCTGTTTTCGAAGCAGAGAAACATCTACCACTCGGCCGTTACCTGCGCCGCGTCACGCTCCTCTGACCCTTTTCTACATCTGAAGTAGTTCAACACCTACACTGTCTTTTTCAAGAACGTTTGCTATACGCGTTACGTAGTCTAGCTAAATATTAAACAATTTTCTAGTAGTAAATGTGCGCTATTTATTGAAAAACACAATATACTTTAAAAACGTAATTTGCATAGGAGTATGCAAAAAATGAAGGAAAATAAAAGCTGAAATTTTAGTGATTAATCTTTTTACTTTTTATGATAAGAAGATTATTTAAAAAAAATAATAATATAAATCCATGTAGTGTTTCTGAATTTCCACATATAAGTTTAAGCGCACATGGCTAGAAGGGTTTAGAAGATGAACACACTTATTTTTCAACTGAAATATACAGTATGTAATTCTGTCAGAATTGTAAGTGTAGTTAATGGTTCAAAATTTATATATTGAACGACGACTAACACATCCCTCAAGTAGAGAAGAACAGAAATATAAAATTTACATTTCCTTCATAACACGTTGCTAATTTTATGCTCGATTATCTCATTAAAAACCAATCGCGTGAATGCGGAATAAAACAATGGATTAGAGCATTAAATAATTGCAGCCAATGATTATTTGGTAAATGAATATCTACGAGAATACCTATATTTAAAATATTTTCTTTCACCGTAGCCTACGAAGAAAGCGACACATTTTCCTCTGGGTGGTGTTTATTATCATGTAATTTTTAATACGCATATCCCACAGTTAAGCAGCTACTTATTACTCATTAATTTCTTATTGAGAAAAAAGAAGTGTTTCATTTTATTTCCAGTCCCATTATGGTTCGCTAATGAATTGATATATTTAAGCCACCATATTATATTTACATTTATGAAAACTAAAAACGGCGAATATACTTTTTTTGTTAAGATTATCATCACTTTTAAACAATTCATTAAACGTTTGAATATTTTAATTTATGGAAGCTAAAATGACGATTATAATTAGTGGTTAAACCTATTATCTTGTTTAAACACTTTGATTAAAATATCATCAAGCATTCGCAATTATTTATTCATTGTTTATATGATTTTTCGTACAAAGGTGTTAGATAACTTTACCTTTTTCACAGTAATTTTATACGATTACTGAATATATAATCTTAAAGGTTATTTTGTGTAGGTAAATCAATACTAGTATAATTAAAGTTCTACATTTTCTATAATGTTTTATGTGCTTTGTATTTAATTTTTAAATATCTCAATGTAAAAATCTTTTAAATTTTAACTGTTGGCTGGAGGTGATTAATATCATGAAATCATCGATTGTGCTCTGTGAATCGCCCAACAGGTTATAAACACACGTTTACATTACAAGCTGAAAAATTTGGGAATAATATGGATTCCGAAAAATTAAATAAACTTTTTGTACGCGTTTTATATTTTACAAAGTTTCGTAGGAAGCAAAGGTATTGCTTCCTTTCTTTTCTCACTTTCCCCCTCCTAGCCCATTCATCTAACTCCTTCCGTCAAATATATACATATGTATTTTAAAGATAAATAAAACAAATATTCAAATTTAAAAAATATACATATCCCCTTTCCAATCAAACTATCGACCACAGCTTGCCATGTCATGATATATTTTAAATATTTCGGTGATTAAGGCAATAAATTTTAGTAGCAATATTTGACAAATTTCTTTATATTCGGAAACGCTCTCGTGCTACAAAAGTTTCAATTCAGTACACGTAATGCCTTGTTCGGGCAGTTCTTTGAATTTGCTTATTATATTTGAAATGTCCTATTTTACTCACAAAGAAATTAGTAATACCTCATTTATTGAAATCGAAACAGTATTTGCGGCATTCAATGAACCTGAACGCATTCATAAACACAAGCGATATTAAAATAACCTTACAATACATTCCGATACAACTTTAGAAGATATAGATGTCGAAATAGGTAATTTGATCGTTCCACGGCCCTTTTTATTCTATAAATTCCTGATCTTCTCAGTATAAACAACTTGCTGAGAGAAATAAGCGGGTGCATAATTTGTCGTCACTCACTTTGTTAAAAACATACTGGAGTATCTATAATTGTATATATTTGAGAGAATAATCAGCAATGGGTACAAAAGTACCTATCGCTGATTATTCCGCCAACAAATCATGAATTACCTTACATAGGTGTAAATGACAAATAAATCTATCACGTGTCTAGTTCGTGATTGACACCGTACGGACATTTATCTCATCGTCGATCACATATGGTCAACACGAAAGTGTTGAAACTTTTAATTAAGCGAAATTTTCAAAATTTTGGTTAATTCAGTTATACGACGGGCAAACTTTATAAATTACCCTAAAACCTTTTTTTTGAAGCTGTACATAATAACTGTAACTTTGCGAAATGGATCACTGTCCAAGAAAACCGAATGAGGAAGAAATAAAGCTTGGAATATTGAAGGTTCATGTAATTTTACTTCCCTTTAAATAATATTTTATATTCCAAAATTACTATCAAGAAACTTAGAAATAATTTAAATTTATATCAATAAAATCTGTTCTTCTCTTGTATTTAATTTATTTATTTGATAATTTCAATTGAAATTTGATTAAAGCGAGCAACTTCCTGGTAGCAATTAATTCTACTGTTGGAAATATTTCAATTAATAAAATGTTTTTGCTATCTCACTAGTATTTCCGGTTAAAATGGGCCTGCTCGTAGCAGATCCTCCTAACTAATTACCTTTGAAGTAACATAGAATCAATTTTAAGGAATCTTTTTAAACAATATTTGGAGCGTGTAAAATGGAAATGATTAATTTTCAGTGCTTCCATTGAAGAGTATTTCTTAGAAAAGGAAATAATTGTCTTAATGTTTATTTTGGTGGGCCGAGTATATTTAAAATAAAGTGATTGTATTTCCCTCAATGTATTTAAACGTATTTTAAATTTGCAGTGCACTGATATGTGGAGTACACTGTTAAAACGCCCATGAAATATGGAAAAGTAGTAAAAATTGTACTTACAAACTAAATGAAATAAATTTATTGCTTTTAATTAAATTCTTACTTCTCTCTCTGTGGGTAGATTTCTAAAGAAAAACATTTCCGCATAGCTAGAATTTTTTTCTATTGTTCAAACCTACATTGGATTAATTAGAAAAGGGATCATGCTCGTATGCAGGTCGATTTAATGCTTAATATTCTGCAATCTGATCTTCTGAGGAGATGATGGTAAATTAGTATTTTTTTCCAATTTTCTCTTTCTAAGGAGACGAATGGACATCAATTTTCCTTTTTAATCCTCTATTAAATTACAGCCTATTCATTGGAGAATGAATGAAAGGAACTTTTTGGTAGATATACATGTTTAAACGAAAATAAATAAACTTATACGATAAGAATGTGTTTGTATGTAGAGTATATATGTATATGGATTGTTTACGAATATATGTAGTGTAATAAGTCGTTATTTTTCTATTCAACCATTGTTGTTATTTTTTGTTATTTTATTTAATTTTTCATGATTGGTCATGATTATATTACTCATTCCAAAAATTATTGTTATTAAATATTTTTGAAAATACGCACAAAATACATAAAAGCTTAACAAAAAATATTAATTTTTCAGAGATATTAAAACCCTAGAGCTTTTTTAAAATTAAATTCCCACAACTGTATAAAGTTTCCAAAAAATGTTTACATATTCCAGCAATTGTAAACTTTAATTACTTGTCACTACAACTCTTTAAAACAAAAGTGGATTCCGTAGTTAAAAACTATCTTTACACACTAAATAAAAGAAATTTATTTCTTTCAATTAGATTCTTATTTGTCGCTCTCTGTGAGTATATTTCTGAAGAGGGAATATTTGAGCAGATTTCTCGTATAACTAGGATTTTTAAAAACATTTCAAAACCACCATTTATTAATTAGAGAAGAAGACATACTCGTTTTGCTGATCACTTTAATATTTAATGTTTTACAATGTGGTCTTCTGAGGAAATAATGGTAATTAGGATTTTTTCAAGTAACGCCGGATGCCATTTTCACTGTTAAGTGTCATTAAACTTTGCTATTCCTATTTCACTATTAAGTATCAATTTATCTTCCCGTAGTCTCACAGTGACCCACTTTTTATGGGCAAAGAGGATGACACTCGTACGCTTACAATCCATTAAATATATCTTGCATGCATATTAGTATATATATATATATATATATATATATATATACATATATATATATATATATATATATATATATATATATATATATACATATATATATATATATATATATATATATATATATATATACATATATATATATATCACTGAAACAAGTTAAAACTGAAAATAAGTATAAATTAGAGCTGCTATTATATGATCTTGGAAAAAAATTCAAACGTTTAACACGTTTCGTAACTTTTACATCGAAAATAGGTCTGTATCATAATAGGATTTAATTACAATAACAAACGAATTAAGTTTTTCAGAAACAACCGTCAATAATTAATTAAATAATTCATTTCTATCACGATAATTTACTGACGCAATATTCAAATTATTACGAGAGAAGTTTAAAAGCTAAGCTACCCCTCCCAACTCCGCGATCTTGACTTCACATTCAAATGGTCTCACAGCGAGCGACCTCTTCCATCTCTCGATTCACAGTCTATTATTAAGTCATTCGGCTCGACATGAGCAATTTGTCGCCACCGCGCAGCCCTCGCTCGATATTAACTCTTCCTTATTGATACTGAATGGATTTTAATTAATTTCCAGCACCATTCATTACGCCACCCACGAGCGAGAGAGCAGTTGGCGTTGCGCGTAGTTCGATAAGAAAAGATATTTTACTACCATGATTAAATGTGACAAATCAGACATTTTTATTTGAATTTAACTTTCGACATATTTGCAGGCTATGGTTGTCATATATGTAAATGTTGCAAATACACAACATTTTTTTTTAAATTTTCCATGATCTATGAATGAAATTTCTACTTATTATATGTTTTGTTTTATTAAACCATTGTTTCAAAACTTTATTAATAATTCAGGTATTCTACGTTAAATTAAAATTAAGCAAGGCTGTGTAATAACTCGAAGTATCGCTTATTTATACACTTTTTCTTTCATTGTTAAGAAGGTCAAAAAATTGAAGACAATTATTTCTACGCTAATACAACAGCGTTTAAAACTGGAAAGTAAAAAAAAATAACTTTCACGTATTCTTTTAAAAAAATTCGTTATATATATCGGTATAAGTAAGTAATAACGATAATGAAATTTCCCTACCGAGATTTTTCCACATTAAATTTTTGATAACTGAGGTGTATACGAAGACGCCAATATTAAAATAATTAATGGCTGTGTTAAAAGGTTTTCATGTTATATTAAATATACTCCCATTCAGATTATAAACAAGGCTCTTCGATATGAACGTATTTTATTAACAGTCAAGAATCGCTTTCCCCATTTAAGAAATGTGGTTCTCAAGTTTTGTGTAAAGAAACAAAAATAGTTTTTATGCAACTTTCTTTAAGCAACGGGACAGTAAATAGCTGATAATAACTATGGCACATAATACAACGCACAAAAAGAAACAGCATCACAATTTATTCAGGGGTGTGGAAATACGAAGCAGTCAAAATACTTAAAATATGTTTCTGGTCGAATCTACTTCGCTATTTAAAAACTACAGTATAGTACAATATAGGCAATTAGATCGTAACTCATTTTTACATATTCAGTGACACTCTTAACAGCTAATTTACAGTCTTTGAGAAATATAACTTATTTCTTCGTTAATTTTGTAGAAATTCATTATTCACAATTAAATGAAACTACGTGATGTAGTATTATTTCTACTTTCTTTAAGTTCTTTACCACGACCTAGGTTTCGTTGTATTACAACATCTCCAGGTGGGATATTAGCAAAGATTGCTATCTAATCTATCTTTCTATCTATCTATCTAATCTTTGCTAATATCCCACCTGAAGATGTTGTAATACAACGAAACCTAGGTCGTGGTAAAGAAATTAAAGAAAGTAGAAATAATACTACATCACGTAGTTTCATTTAATTGTGTAGATACAATAGTTAAAATTGTGAAAAAATATTTTTTATAATTTTATGACAAACTTTTTCAAACTAAACCACGACAATATAAGGTATTTACCTTTTTTTCAATTACTTCTTTTACTCCCATAAAGTTACCATATTAAAAAATTGTGCCAGGTAACATGCTTTAGAACTATACTAAATTTTCTACATCAAGCGGTTTTTGAGAAAAACGGTGTGAAATATAGTGACAGTCGGCTAGACGGAAGCAAGGGCTCGTTTTCCCTTTTAAGTTTTGAAACCACAAAAATAAAATGTCAATCTACAAATAAAAGTATTCATTGTATTTATAGATGCATCCAAATTCTAATACATAAATTAGATGAGATAAATATATAAAGTAATTTTATCTCTATTGAATTTCAACACAATAAGAAGAGAATGAAGAGAACCCAACTTCTCACTCACTTTCGGCAACACAAAATCCTACTCCCTTCCTTGTGTGGTTTAACCCCAAGAGATGCCAATACCCCTTCGATGGCGGGCGGAGTAGCAAATAGCGCTGGAAATAAATTCAACTCCGTTCAATAAATCAATAAGGAAGGCTTCATAGCGGGCAAAGGTCGCGCGGCTGCTACGAATTGCTCCATCAGAATAGTCGAGTGATTCGATAATAAAGTGCTAACCGGGAGATGACGGGCGTCGCCGCTCCCATTTGAATGTCAAATCTTCACGCCGCGTAGAAAAGCCGGCAATCCCGACTGTCTGTCAAATAAACACACAAGATAATTATTTATTTTTTTATTGCTTTAATTTTTAAACTATAGTTAAAATAAATTGCTATGAAAAATTAAAATAAATTGACTAAGCTAATCCGACTACTAATACGATCGAAGAAATATTTTCGATCCCTGTTATTTTATTTTTCTTTTTTTCCTATAAAACCGATTTTGAAAAAAATACAACTGTAAATATGGCCAAGATTACGCTATGTTACAAGATAATTTATTTACTATCGAAATATCAGACAAATCTCCTGAAAATTAGCATTACTCTTTGTAAGTGGATCACGGTTGGCAAAATATGAGAACCGGACATTGTAATAATTGCTCCGTCAAATAACTTCTATAAATACATAAATAAATCTTCACATTATTGCCCTGAAATGAAGCACGTATTTCTAAATAGGAGATAATAGGAGACCGCACCACTAAAATATCTTGTAATTACCTACTTCATTATATACATTACATCAGAGCAAGGAGTAATAAAACAAGGTGTCTGCGTTGAATAACACGTAAAGGCGGAAACACGTCTGCCACGGTGGCTTTGTACAATAAGACTATAAATACACTAAACTACGGATGAATGAAATATATTGTTGCTCATTTGCTGTCGTCTTGGTTCGTTTTGCTTGCAAGGTTAAAATATGAATTATGTGAATTGAAACCTAGAAAAATAATTAGAATCTGAATTTTAAGTGAAATAATTAATTGAGTAAATACTTTGCATATCGTTAAACGGTCTAGTGATATCTATTACCAATTGAAATATCCAACTTACCATTAGCGTTACTATAACGATGTATACTATAAGGGTTCGAGATTCAAAACATAATTACGCAATTCAACCAAAATTCTTTCGTCAGAACTAAAGGGACTAAAGTAAATATAAGAAATTACTTAATCGGTAGCTCTAAATATGAACTTCTCAAATTGTTCATTTAAAATAAATATACCATAGAGACTCCTGAAATTTATGACTGTTATTCAAGATTAGGTGTAACCAAAAAAGTTTGCCCTAGTGTGAAGCATTTACAAAATAAATCCAGTATCATTTCGAAGTAATAAATATGCACGTTACTAAGGGAATAATTCCTACCAAAGGACTAGAGAGGATATATATATATATATATATATATATATATATATATATATATATATATATATATATTATCTTAAGGAATAGCAGGTTAATTTTATAAAGTATCTTGAAAAATAAAAAACAAAAATATTTAGGAGATTAAATAATAACTCAGAAAGTAACGCAAAGCCATATTTAATTTATTCATCGTTCAATTTGAAAGCGAATTAATACAAATGCATACTAAAGTGAGATACATTCATTATATATTTTTGGAGATTAATTAGTTCGTACAAAGATGTTTTTGGAAATTTTTTTTTCTGATATCCTCATAACTCTCCTTTTCGAACAATGTGTGGGATACACAATACGAAAAATTTGAAAATTCCATGTATTCAATTTCCGATATAATTATACAAGGTTATTGTTGGTCACAATTTTACTATTTTATACGAACTGTCACTATTTTATACGAACCAAAAGGGACACATTGTTTCATTCATCGACATACCAATAATCGATAGCGATTCGGATACTTCGCATCCTGACTTTACTTCCAGTACTGAAAGGATTTAGTATTGGATAATATGTACCATTTTAATTTGTTCACTTGTTCGATTTACGAGTTTAGAATCAAGATCGTAAGGCATTATAACATTCCTTTTTTTTAATAATTTCTAGTTACTTTCTTTGTTATTTGTATTTATTCCCACAATTGTTTTTGTTTACCTATTTGTTCTGCACTAATATGCCCAACTATGACTAAAGCGAACATATAATTAAAAAAAAAATATCACAACAAAACAACTAAGATGTAGTTATGAAATATTAATGCTATTAACTAATAGTGTTTGATATGCATTATTATCTGGTTTGCTTTTTAGTTACGGTAAGCTACAATAAAAGCTGACAAATTCTTCTCTAAGGAAATAGTTTTCTAATTAACCATTCAATTTACAGTAATGCCTCGATAATTAAAATGCAAAGTTTCGCCCAAAAGCTTCGCAAACACCATTTCCATTTTAATTAGTCAAACGATTGTTCGATGTGTCATATCGTCACCACTCCACGTAATGTGAGTAATTTTAATTATTCTCCTACGCGCCGTTTAAGATAAATATTTTGTCTATCTTTCAGTCACCTGCCGCGCGAATATTTTCACTCTGAGGAAAGTGTATTTAAAGTAACGCTTTGCATTACATTAATTAAAGGATAAACGTTTCAAAGATGATTTCTCATGTGAATTGAGAATGATGACAAAATAAAAGACGAAATACGAGAAGAAACAGGGATTATTTTTTAAACATTAACCTAGATTGAGACTCTGTTGTGAGGATTCAGGTTATTTTAAACCGGAGCCAAATTATTTTAAACTTACAAATTGAGAACACTAGTTCAAATAGAAAATACTCTTAGTAAGAAACTTGGAAATATTTGGAAATAAAAAGAATACTTAACCGTCAAAAAGTAATCTTATCTATAAATTACATGAATAGATTTTGGATGTTTTATTAAAAATACTCGAAACCAAAACCTGCTAAATACGAAAATTTCATATGTACTTCAGCATATATAAATGTTTAAAGGTTCGTTGTTTACGTAATTCGAATTCGATTAAACTTAAGAAGGTATTTAAAAGCCGCACACACATTTTTTATCGATTTGAAAGAAATATTTCTTTCCTCTTTTCAAAGCACGGAAATCATTTAAAATATTTGAATCGACATGAGTTCATTCAAAAAGAGTTCTCATAATAAAACGATCAAAATTGTTAATCTCTATTCTAACACAAACATTATACACAGTGTGTCCATAAATTATAATATATATCTACCACAAATGGTCAGAATTCCACAACACCTGGTATTTCAAGCCGAAAAAAAAAATTCGTCTGAAATTGTTTATTTAATTAACAAAATAAATACACAGTAAACATAGAGATCTTATAGCTAATGGAGTGATGTTTTTCAGTTAACCATAACAAAACAAAATATAAAAACAAAACCTTCATAAAAGAAGATAACAGTAGGTTGCACTTAAAAAAATTAAAAATTGGAATTCAAATAATGATATGAGTAGGAAAAAAGGAAAGATAAAAGAGAGAGGATATTTTACTGATGCTAATATCATTTATTAGAGGAATCGATATAATTTATACATTTAAAAACATACAAGTACATTCAAGGATACTTAGTATTTCTATAAAAGCATTAAATTTTGTAAATCTTGGTATTATTTTTACTGCATAAATATATTACACACACCTTTCGCAATTACGAAAAAATTATTTGGGTTATTGAAAGGTTTTTGAGAAGAAAAAACATTTATTCAAATAATAATTCACATCAAATTAAAAAAAAATCGATTATTTCAGTTACTTCCTCTAAAATTCCCTCAAGAATATTTTTAACCTCAACATTTAAAGAATATGAGCAGAACTCATATCTCATCGATAGACCAAATTGCACAAACATAAATGTACATTTTTAAAAAAAAATTATAACTCCTTGTACAGAATCCCTATGAACTTTTTATAAACCCAACTATAAGATTTAAGAGGAGTAATACTCGTCAACTAGTAAAGCCTACAGAGCTGTTATAATTTTTTTTTAATATATAAAACTTTCACAACATATTTAGAATATGCATATATGTTTACTATATATACCGGGTAAAGGTATTAAAACGTAGCTATTTATTGGTAAGAAACGAGGACACGTGACTATAAAAAAATTAGCACTTTCAAACTTAATATTTCGTGAACAGATTCCTGTATCGAATAAATGTTCATGACCAACCATCAATATTTTTCAACGATATCCAACACGAGAGCGCAGGCTAATAACAAAACACCGCTACTATACAAGTTGGATTATTAGACTAAAATAATATTTTTGGATGGTTTTAACCTTATAAGCGTTACAAATATATGTAACTGTAAAAATTTAAATTTTCTAGTACTTGTAATCTAAGAGTAAAACGGCGGCGACATATACTATACTTTCTGATGTTTATCAGTGGCTATTTATATTATATACAATCAAAATTTACAATGTAACACAATGAAATATGTTTGAAAATTACAAATATTTAATGTGAAAATCTATTTGGTTTTTTAAAATCAATATCTTTTAACTGATTGCAGCAACATGTTTTAAAATGTATAGTGTACATGGTACAAGGCTGCAATAAATCAAAGAAATAGAAGGAAATCAATATACAGGACAATTTTGTATGCATCTATAACATCGCATTTCGTATCACATAGCTTGATTTCTTGTAAATTATAAAAATTATTTAGCAAACTAGCATTAACCTACTAGCCCTATCAGGGATACTAGATTTCAGAATGAAAAAAATTAGATGTTTGAAAACGAAACCTTTCTTGCTAAAAGCTAAAAATCTAAACCTAATATTATTTAAACGAAGATATGGCAAATTAAAAAATAGGTTACAAATAGGTTACAAACAGAATAAGTTAAAATTGTATGAAATTAAAGAAAATAATCTAAACTATAAATAAATATATGGCTAAGAAAATTTACTTATACTTAAATTTCTAATTTTACTACTGATTTAATACTTGTATGCTCTAGTTTTATTCCGCTCCCGCACTTAAATTTAAACAAAATCAAAATAAATAAAAAAAAGTCAAATTGATATCAAAATATGCGTAAACGGAATTTTGAATTAGTCCGCAAAACAAACCGCAAGTAACATAACCTAAATAAGTTTAAGTGATGAAGTATTACTGTAAATAATTTTTTATCCTATTCAAAATTTATAGAAACCAAGTTCTGTTTATGAAAATGACTAAAAAAACTTAAATCAATTTTAGAAAATCTACTCAATGTTAACTTGCACAAAAGAGATTCATTTAGATATAAAAACTTTATTTTCAGAAGTTGAAACTAGGTCTGTTGAAGAACTTATTTAAGTAGTATGTTTACCCAGGTACGATAATGTGACCATTCATTCTCAGCAGATTTGAAATGAAATTCAATATACATACATTAATATGATATGACAAAAACCACTTTTTGTTCAGCACAAAATGTAATTGTTAATTAATTCTTTTAATAATGATTACCTTCGTCAAAAACAAAGAATCCAAACAAAAATCCTGTGAATTTTATTTCAAGAAATAAAACAATGTGTTACTCTAAACCTTACTTTTATTTGATATATGTTGTGAAATATATATTTTTTTTTAATTTCATTGTTTGATTTACCAAATATATTATTATGGTTAATGGTCTACAGGAAATATTAAGAAATTAATAAACTCTCAATCTAGAAAACATAAGTGACATGTAAGGAAAACCTTAAATAGTATTAGAACATAACCTAGCCTGATACGAAGAAATTTATGTAGGTAGGATGTGACTTACATTTTAATTTTAATACTACTGCATCTTTAATTACAATTCGTTCATTTATAAACAAGGTTTCGATATAAAAGCAATAGATGATATGGAAGCATTGTCTATTTTAGAGTGGAGAATACTTATGAATTTATTTATAATAAGTATTACACAAACTTTAAATAGCACCTTATTTGTTTAGTGAGCGAAAGTATCTCGAATTGGCGCCTTCTAAAAACACAATATATATCATTGGAAAAGATACAAAAACGCAACAATGAATACAAGAATTGAACTAGAGAATTATAACGAATATACTTCGAAATTAAACAAAATACAGGAATTTTTTCCAATCAATATCGCATTACCAAAAATAATTACTCCGTGGAAATAATATCGATAAATAACGAAAACATTAAATTCCAGAAGACGTAGAACTAAATCCTTTTTTTAATTTATTATGTGAATAACAAACTCTACTTTGTATTCTTTCCCAAGTTTCATAGAAATAAAACAAACTTTAACACACACAGTAATCTTTATCGTCTTACCTAATGGTACTGCAATCGATAAAATGCACAATGCGTGCAAGATGCTCCAGAACTCCATTGAATAAAAAAAAACAATTATTTGTCAAAAAATATTTTGATAATTTTCTATATACTTTTCACCGTTCTCTTTATATTTCAGGAAATATTCATATAATCGCTGGAAGATTTCGTCATTTATGAAATTTGCTTTGAAACTGCAGTCACATTCTTTCGGATGGTCTCTGCATTATCAAATTGTTGATCTGTAGTGTAATTTACATTTGAAAAAAAGATAATAAATCGGCCCAAACTCTACTAGCATTACAATACTGAATATACCTGATATAATAAAGTAAAAAAGAAGCCGATTTTTTCGTTACAGCTTTTGTTTCGGTGTCAATCTATTCAGCATAAATTTTGCGCACGGTTTCCTTTCATCAAGAATATTGTGTGCGATGGTGGGAACACTGTCCACATCTAATTCCTGTTATCTCTAAACCTAAAACTAACTAAATATACAATTGCGTCAAATTTTCAAATATGGAAATAGGATGGAACTGAGGAATTTCATTCAGAACAGTTGAATATTGGATCTTGCATTTTTTATATCTACAGTTCCGAAAATTTTAAATATAAGCTTTACGTACTATTTTAGTTTTTTATCTTTAGATGTAAAAGATAAAATTTGTTCTAAATTCCATAACAGAAAAGCGTAAATGAAAATTTATTTAGCGGTTAGGAAAATTGTAACTGTATCAGGGATATAACAAGTAAATATAATTTTTAATTATTAAAATTTTGCATATGAAATAAATGTTCGAAAATTTAAAACCGGATCTAGTAAAGATTGTTTGTACTATGGCTCATAACATTCTTTTAGATTATGTCCTTCTCCTAATTTGGTGAACTAGAATATAGAATATATGCAATTTTTTTATCATAATATTATACCACCATAATAATATATACGCAAATTTGTTTTATAGTCGAACATAAACTATGAAATCCGTCATTGATAGCTATATCACGCCAAGTTATAAATAATAAAGCTTTTAACTCTAGTTTTGTAAGCATTTCAGCAAACTTTGCGATACCAGAAACATAGATGGATTCGAAGTAATTTTGTAATAACTTTCTCGGCATTGACATCCATGTAAATTAATTGTTTCAATACTGGAGTAAATTCTCCTACATACCTACTTTGTTATGCAAAAAAAAGTATTACTTTAATATTTTGTTACCTTTTTACCCGTTTCATTATTAATTACCAAGTTTTACGTAAAAATTTACAATAACGATATTTAATCTATATAAAGTTAGCCACCACTTTTCGCGCTCTTAGGGGTTGAATTTCGAAAAATGCTTAAATATATATATATATATATATATTTTAAAAAAATTTTAGAAATTACAATAAACATTTTTTTTCTACAAAAATTTAGCACCATTTTTAATCTCCTCAGGGGTCGAATCTCGGAAAATGCTAAAATACATGTTTCATTACTTGTATTGAAGGGTATTAATACCAAGTTTTTCATAAAAATTTCCAACGGAAAGGTTTTCCACACACAAAGATGGCCACCACTTTAGGGGTTGAAGTTTGAAAAAGGCTTAAATATTTGTTTCAGTATTTCTTTTGAAGAGCATTAATTAATGTGTACAACTGGTTAAATTTTGTTTAGTTTCTAAAGTGTTATACTCTTAAGCCCCTTATCATTGTGCGTAAAAATTGAATAGCGCTAACTTTAAACCACGTTAGCAGTAACACACAAAATTTTCTGAGAAAACAATTTCAAGGTAATTAAAGTTCTTATATCTTTACAAACTATTGAGACTTATTTGTTGAAAAAAAAAACATATTTTGATATTTAACTGATTTATAATTTTTATTTCCATTCATATCAGAAATTTTCAAAATCGGTAGGATGATAGACGTAATTAAAAATAAATAAAACTTTATTGTTCCAATTGACATATAATTGGGACCAATTAAAGCATTTTGACATAATTTCTTTACTCCAAATATAAAATATATGTTGCGGATATATAATTTAAAATTTCACCTTAATTATTTCAAAAAGGACGAAGTATTTCATTGATAATGTTCCATTTAATTTCTTCAAATACGTGTGGACGTATTTACATTTAATATTATTTTATAAACCTGTTTTAAATGTTTTTACTTTAATTACTTACCACCTTTTACAAAAAAAATTGCCGGCGCAACGTCACAAGGCTTAAAATAATTAACTGATGAAGCTTGAAAGAGATATTAATCTCTAATCGTGAATCTCGCGCTTTAAGATTACGAAAAGTGTAATAGCCTGATAGGGTTCATCGCTAATACGTCTCGGAAAAGTTCGCAAACTTACCTGAATTAAACTTATTGACTAATGGTTTCGGACCCCGGCAAGGATTACCACGTCATTATTACTCTATCTGCGAATAGGTTCAACTAGGTGAACCGTTTTAGGATGGGTGAAATGTCAGTTCTAAAGTTATTCGTAATCGTTAGAGCTATGAATAAGTCGAATGACCTTTAGGATAACAAAATTAATAATGGTCTTTGTTCAGGTATCCGTGAGACAGTTGCTTTAATATTGTTGCATTTTATTTAAAGTGCAAATGAACTGTACGTAATATGATAAATTATTCCACTTACATTTGAATTAAACACGCATATTGTAGCTAAATATTATAACATGGGAACTGACAGAAATAAAAAAAAATAATGAGAAAATGTATTAACAACTGCTTGTAGAAAAAATATGTCTTCGTTATTTGTTGTATTTGTTAATACGACAATTTTTCTTAATAACGTTAACAACTAATATTCCAATCAAAATACTTGGAGACAGTTTTTCTCAAATCTTTTACAGTTTCATAATATTTGAAATAAAAAGGTTTAGTTACCTTATGCAATTTTTCAATATTGGAAGTCATATTTTTAATCAGATCAGGTAAGATCGGTTAAAATTTACCGAATGTAGGTAAAAACTTATTGGATGTGGTTTAACCGCAGGCTATAGAATATAAGTATTCAGATGTTTGCTGAATTTTACAATTTGCGATATGAAAACGACTTTTTTTATTTTTTAATTCATATTATTATAACAGAAATAAAATTTAATTCATGCATACAAAACGGTTGCACATATGTTTTCATTCTTTTTTGGTAATTCCTTGTGTGTATCATTTTAATACGAAATTCATAAAAATCTTTTACATTATATACATGTTTTTTACAACAATAGTTGTAAAAAACTTCAGTAGTTTTTTACAACTATTGCATAAGGCCCCTTAATAAAACATTCCAACGTTTTTGAAGTGATTTGATTTTCTCATGACAGTGAAATTTTATATATGGAGGAATGATACCGTAACCATAACCAATGGATGGAGTTTCCCCCTACCCAGTCAGTTACTCAATGTGTCAATGAATAATAAAGTAAATCTTGTTTGTTTCAGTTTTCTTTATGCCTTCAATCCTTTTAAAGCATATATTAATTTTTTTTATATTACTATTATTGCGACAGTTAATTTTAGAGGAATAATACGTATTTTTTATCAATATCTATATTTAATTTGATTGTAAAATTATCCAGTTTCTCTGTTCCATTTCGAATAATACATAATGATTATTCCGTTATATTGCATGGAGTGACAAAACTTCTTTCGTATAGTTCCATAACCAAATGACAAAAACGAAACTGCAAGATCCGGTAGTGAAACCTGACGATTTTGAATATGGGCGGTGGGTTATGGAGTGATCTTAGGTGCTTTTCTCTGTCAAAACGTCCTTCATAAATAACAATCTGTTACCTTGATAGCAGTAATTTCGTTTATATTTTAATTTTGCCCTTCCTGGGAAAATTCAGTCTCGGAACACTATTTGAAATTTCTGAACCTACACTATTTTGTTGGTTCAGAACTTTCAAAATGCAGCTTTTGGAACAATAAGAAAAAGAGCGGGGTATTCCACAAGACCGCAAGGTCACCTACAAACATTAAGGCTGTACGAGTTGCTTTTTAATGGATTTCCCAGTTTTTAGCTATTCATAATGCTCAGCAATAAGGATGTCCGATAAGACTGGTCGACAGAGTCTTTACAAAAAATTAAAATTTTACCCTTACGAAATAGTTGTAGTTCAATAATTACAGCACTAAAATTTCGTAATAAGGTTAGCTTTTCCAGAAGTTTTGTTAGGGATGACCGATGAAGCCCTGCAATTATTGAACCCGTAACGTGGTTTTAATGAAAAAAAATATGTTATTGGGCCACACGTAACCTACAAATCTTCATCAACGACCTTTTCACAGCCTTAAGGTAAAGGTCTGGGCTCCAGGGTGGATAGCTGTAACAGGGCCCTAATTTTTATGTACAACAGTTGTACTGTAACGGTTAATTCCGAGCGCTACATAAAAATGATCAGTGACTTCCTCCTCTCTGAGGCGCGTCACCGACGGATTCCTCTTGGGAGGGTTTGGTTTCAGCAGGACTAAGCAACCACAATATTTGAATTACGACAGAATATTTAGCGAGAAATGCATGCACATCAACGCCAAACCTTAAAAAGAGTGATAACAAACTTTGCTGAGAGATTTGAACAGTGCAGAAAAAATCGGGGTCATCATTTAAGTTATGTTATTTTTACTTCATAAAGCTTTATGAACTTCTTTACAAATATTTATATATATATATATATATATATATATATATATATATATATACACATATATATTTAACCTTCACAGTTCCTTCTTTTCATAATAATTAATATCTCGAAAATTAATTGAGATATCCCATTTCAAAAACCATCAGGTTTGCAACGGAACTATAACAGTTTCGTAGTGTCTGCCCGTTTGTCTGTCCATCACACTTTTGTAGCTTTTGAAATTTTAGACCTAGGTGTAAGAAATTTTGCAAATGGATATTTGATACTGAAATCTCAATTAATAGGTTGAATATATCAGCAAAATTTTAGAAAAAACCACCAAATACATGTCACCAAATACTAGTGGGACCAAAAAAATTCCTCCCACCCCCGTTCCCCCATTTCTCCCATTTTAAGTCAAGTTTTAACTGTTTTTAATTTTGTCCCAAGAAATTATATATTAGATGTGATGCTCAAGTTTCTGCCTTATTTCGTTTAATAGTTAACCGCCTCAGACAGACTGAAGATGAACGGGCAGAGAGACAACGTTGTCACAAAAATGGAATACCTTTCGGATCCTTCGCTTTAAGAGCTTTAAACAAATTTTCGAAGT
Organism: Druceiella hillmani; assembly: GCA_039881145.1. Lineage (NCBI taxonomy): Eukaryota > Metazoa > Arthropoda > Insecta > Lepidoptera > Hepialidae > Druceiella > Druceiella hillmani. The sequence goes on from JAYKKI010000014.1 coordinate 11,717,802, forward strand.
ATAGAACCATATAAATTAATATTTTTCTGGCGCATATTAAAAATGTTATTACTAAATGCTACATATAAATAATAAAAGAGATTTCCTTTATGGGTACAGATTAGCATGTAACAGGCACTTCCTTACATTGTCCCAAATTGGCTTAATTGTTTCCTCTTTTTCTAAAATGGCATTTAAGTATAAATTTATAAATATTTCAATATTAATTGTTTAGCTCCAGGTTTATGTATCTCTTGTAATTATTAATTGAAGTAAAAAAAATAAATTTAACCAAAAATTGTAATCAAATGCTCAAATTTAGAATATTTTCAAAATTGTTAAACCTGTATTTTAAAATTTTGCAGTTGATACTAGGACACTATTAATCTGAAGCTTAATATTTAGCAAATAATGCCTTAAAATTATAAATGTTGAAGTAGAATCCCAAAATGTTATTTGAAAATATTTTCTGTTCGATGGGATAAGTGGAAATTTTTTCTTCGTCCCAACGTTGCATATATTGTTTAAGTATGTTTAAAAAAATTCTACTACATATTCATTGAAATGTCCATAAAAAGTACATATTTACAATATTTCATGCACAAAAAATAAAACTGGAGAAGGCACGTAACGAAATTACAATAGTTCTTTTATTTAAATACGGATCAAGATCGGTTCACCTGTTATACACATTGTAAATAACTGTAAATAACATTGTAATAAATATTATACGACAACATACAACATGCAATAATAAAGTGCACAATTAATAAAATAATAAATTAATTACTTAATATTGCTTTCTAAATATAGAAATTTCATTTGAATTGTATATATTCCCACGCATATAATATGCATAAAAACAGATTTTATTGCTTCTTATTAAAAAAATATGGAACTCTATTTTCCAGCCGTGTAATCAACTTTTTCCTATAGATGGTGTTTACGATATACTCGTGACGAGTTCAATTAAGTCTTTTTAAATACGTGGTATTGATTTTTAAATAAAATGTCTTTAAATATGTATTTTAGTTTTATATATTCCTTTTCCTTTTTTATCGAATCTATTCTTTGTTTCAGAACGCTACCCACATTATACTTAAAAACTTTAGTGTCAAATCAAAAAAGGAACTCATTTAATGCACAAAAACCCACTGATGTGATATTGTCGCAAAAACCCACTTACGTGAAATTTTATAGATTTCGTTATAGATGTTACTGTAACAGTTGTTCATCACAACAATCATTGGACATATAAACATAATACATCTAATAACGACAAAGCGTATTAACCAACATATATTTCAATACTTGCGTAAATACTTATTGCTAATGCTCAAAAATATTTGCAAGGAAATTTTAGAGCAATGAATTAAACACTTGAATTCTTTGTAAATTTTATGTATCGTATTAACCGACAAATAATAACAATCGTTACCGTACACTTTGCGCTTGACAGTGTTGATTGATGAATTGACTCATAAATCCACCCAAGGAAATATGAGGTAATTTCCTGACTACCGTCTTGAGTATATTTTAATTCATAACGCGCTTTGTTCCTGTTTCATATCATTTTGCAATAAATCTATTCCATGTTGTGTGATAAATCACCTTTGGTGTCGGCCGCGCCTTTGTCCAATGTGGCGAGGCGAGGGTAAAAATGAAGACTCAGAAGCTCGCTCCTGCTGCAACTGATATATTAGTATTCAGTATTGTACGTATATTTGTTTTAAGGTTTCTATTCGAAGCAATACACGCCTTTAACCTTTGTTGTACATTATTTTGATTCAAATTGTTTATATATTCGAAAAAAAAGTATCGAGGCGTAGGCTATATTTTGGACTAAAGCCGCCAGGGGCTTATTTAAAGAATTTCAATTGCACTCAACGGTAATGTTGTGTATGAAGTAAAAAAATAATTTAACAATAATTTATATGTATTTACACAATTCTGTTTCAACTTCGATAAACACTGTCCATCGTTACATTGCTGAGACTCCATTTCTACATCAAATTCGTCGAATGAAATTTATTCAGTATTTACAAAACGTTATCACTTTTCGCCACGTAGATGGCTAAGGATTGTTCTAATACAATTTTTGTACTTTTTTGGGGCTCACTTTGTCTCACCGGACGGTTTTTATCGATGCCTACGTCTGCATTTTGCCTTTTTCCGGACAACTTTATTATTTTGTTATTTTTTTTCAACATTACCCTTTTTTCGAGGCGTTTTTAAATGCTTAGTTATAAAAAAAATATTTTTAATTATTTCACTATTACATCAAATTAAAATTATTCTTATATCGACTCATCATTATATGAGGTATAAAAAAATAAATTAATCTACTCTTTTCAAAGTTACAATTGATTTCTTCAGTCTTTCAAGTTTAGGGCGGACGATCTGACAAATTTGTCAAAGTCCTAAGTCCCAAAGATCTGATTTGAAAGAAGAATTTGTCAAAGTGACAAATTTGGCACGTGTAACGGAGATAAGAAAGACATTCGTTTCAAGTATATAGTCACACCCAGGAAGAAACGAAAAATTTATGACAATTAGTACAGTACAAACTATCAGAAATTTTAGATATAATGAAAAAATCAATGATGAGATGATCAATTAGCTCAAATTTGAGAGGGTTAAACAAATAACAGACAGATGTCGGGTTACATTGTGTCACTGTGAAGTTTCATTGACAATCTTCCAACTTCATTATCAGACCTTGGGAACAACAGAGAACCAGAGAACCCATCGTAATAAATATGACTAACTCAAACTCGAAGGTCTGGCATCGTGTTGTAGGAAGTGTTGGAATTCTTTTGAATAATCTTCTGGCTTCAGCATTAGACCAGTTCAATCGTATCCATAATATTAAATTGTAATGAGTATGCAAAATTGTTGCTCAATTTTTCGTTATGAAGTGGATCAAAATCGACTTGCAAGATTTCGTTACGGAAGGACAGATAGATGATGTTAAATAAAGCCTTACAATGTGGGTAATCATTCATAGATATTTTTATCCACAAAGGCAAATGAACTAAAACGATACATTCGGCATGTCCGTATAAGGAAATGTATAAAATGCAATGGGATATTGTCTAGCATGATATAAATAAAACCGTGTTTTGAGGCAACTTTTAAAAAAAAAAATTTTGGGCACATTAAGTGCATGTGAATATATAATTTGTTCCTTCTATAGCGTGACTACATGAACGACAAACGATTTACAGTAATTTTCTATATCAAGACATTAGGAGAACATTCTCATCATTGAAATACAATTCAAGGCAAAATGTTGATAAATATTGTAATTAGAACTGCAAACGTGATGAAGTGCGGGGATCGTTAAGGATATTAAGTAAACGAAAAATCAAATTGCAAACCCGCCAACACATTATAAAGGATATTTATCCCTCCATTACCTCTGTACATTGACTGCACCAAGAATTTTTACGCTAATCGTAAATGGTACTGAAGTTTCATTTCCTAATCATTTTAGGACAGAATATTTAAACGCTATTCGTAGAAAAGAAAAGAAGAAGACCATAATTGTGGTAAACATTTAAGAATTTCTTTAATTGTTTTATACATGTATACTTATAACTTACATATACTTGGTAATAACTTAAGGTTCCTATTTAGAACTGGAAACGCGTTACAAAATCATATGTATTAAACTTGTTAACTACGTTGCATTTCCTATTTACTTGCACATTTCGCCTCCATGCCTCGCTCTCATTGCGTGAACACGCGTAATTTAGTTTATTCCTTTATGGGAGATACTTTTCCCCTCAAATCATTCTGTGGAAAAGATCATCAATTTTAAAACAATTATCGAGTATGACAACAGAATAGATAAGTGACATAATGTACATATATCCTAATATATATAAATTGCGTACATTATCATTTCATATATTTTATAGCATGGAAGAGGTTACCCGTGTAGTAATATGTTTATGTGAAATCTTAAATAAATAACTATTTTGATTACCAATTTAACAAGTCGAGTATTGACGTAATAACTTCCACTCGCCTTAATAAGGCCTTGGGAATGATAGTATTTCGTGTATGATTTCGATTGTGGTGAATATGTTCTCTAATAATTCTAAATAAATAAAAAGTAAATATGCATTTTCCGTCCGGTAACATTAATGTATTTAAGAAAATGTCAAGTCACAAATAATTATAAAAATAATATTGAAAAATAATCCAGACACATAGCGATAACGGACCATCGATCAATAAATATACTCTACATAAATTCTAAAGAACAATAAGAAAGGAAAGGAATAAAACAATGTTTTCATAAGCTAAAATTAAATTTATTATTAAATTTAAAAAATATATTACAAATTTGAAACAAGTTTTTTTTCATTCTTTTTTCTTCTAAGTATTTCAGATTGCATTGAAACTTCCTGATTATAGATAAAGAAAATGTTATTTTTTAATTTAAATAAAATTACTTTATCAATTAAACTTAGAGGAAACAACGTAGAATAATTTAAATAAATATTGAGAGAACATTCTGACCGTTTTTGGAATTGAAAAATAAATAAATAGCATATACGAATTCAGTGAAATTATAATAAATTATAAACCAGATTAATTTAATAAAGTCTCTAAATCGCTAATTTCAGCATCCAATATTAGCTTTCATAATTTAATCCCACACAGTAATGTCAACCAAGTTACTACACTTCATTGAATATCGGGTCACCCACAAAATTAAACTGCAGACATTATCAAACATTAGCAGCCAACTAAGTGCAAAGCTTTCAAATCTCTAATTTATACAGGGACCCGTTAAGAACAGCCATTCATACCTGGGGATAATAATTTGAGCCACAATGTTCGCACAATTAGTTACTTTCACAACTTATTATCAAACTTCCTGTGTCTATCATAACGTCGCTAACTGTGGGAGTTATAAGATAAACTTAAAGTTTGATGGACTTTTAACCCTTGCCGGGTTGAAGGCTGGGTGGTAGAGAAATATCGTTATTAAACTTTTTGTTTAGGATTCTGCATAGCAATAAGCAAGAAAATATAGTCTTACAAAATCAATCTTTGTTTGTTTATTTGATTGTCATATCACTTTCAATTCGAAAGTCCTAAACCAACAAGATGATTTTCAGTAGCGCTCGTTGCGTTATTACCATTGTCTTTAAATTAAAATTGTAACAGACAAACCTTAACACAAGTTATTCGGTTGTTTAAATTTATGTAAAATTATAATAAGTAAGCTGGAAAATATATCAAAATTGCGATATGTGATTTTATAAAAAGCTAAAAACCATATGAAATTTACATCTTTCCTTCCTTATTTCATATTAAATTTACTTTAACATTTAATTTATTATATTAAATTTACTCGAATCTGAAAAATACGAATGGGTCAAAAAACTGACATTACACTGTCATCTAAGAAACACATTTTCAATAATAAAAACGCGTAGGGTATGAATAAAGCACAACGATTCCATATACACCTACGTATAAATAAGTATATAAGGGTCTGTAGTAATTCTACTAAACGATTTACAATGTTAATATTATTTTTCAAGATTTAAAAATGTTGTGTATAATATCTTTCGATGGTATAAAAACATTGTAAACTTCTCAAAAAGTATGAAAATCATTGTTACAGAATTCCAGTAAATTTTGGATAAACATCTGGCAGTAGCAATTGCACGTAGCTTGACTTGAACGTATTCATGAAAATTTAAACATGTTTAATTTGTGGTTTCTAGCACAACCCACACTTCAATATATGATTTGCAGATCGCACGCACAAAGCGAACGTGACATGCTATTTTTGACAAAAAGTATAAACTTCATTCCTTTCGAAACGCAAAACTCCTTGACTGCGAGTTGATAGATACGAAAATAAAATTAATGACTACTTCAGGCCATCAGTTCATAGTCTTAAGGCAAGCTGGAATTTGCGAGATTACTTCGTCTATATTCGGCTTGAAACAATAACGTGTTTATGACATTTGCATACAAACAAAAAATCATTGTGTTATTAGAACGAACTCTGTTGTCAGTTAAGTCATTACCTAGTCCAAATATAATTTTACACATAATTTGAATAGTTTTCCGGTTTTATATTATACGTATTGTATTTTGTCAGTGAATTCCTTAGTGCATTACCCGTTTATTTAGTGCGTTTTTTTAAATGCATTAAAATTAATATTTTATTAGTTAATTTTTTATGGAAGTTTTGTCGTCTAAGTAAACAAAACATCTTGTCGTGAAAATGTTAAAGGGAAGCCAATTTTTAAACCAAATATTTGTGTTAAATCTAATATATATATATATATATATATATATATATATATATATATATATATATAATACATATACACATATATGTGTATGTCATGCATAACCAGGAACATAATGAAAAGGTAGATGGAAATAGAAACTTGGAATTTATTAACATATTTAAAATAGAAACGTTTTAAATAGGTTAATAAATTCCAATGTATTTTTAGGGAAGCAAACATTTGCTTTTCCTGGTCACAATGAAAGTAGTAGTTCCGTAAATTGGGGTAATTACGTCGAGAATTTATATTTTTAATGCCTACGATTCGATTATTGAGACACATTTTCAATCTATTACAACTTCAATGCCGTTTTGAGGGCTATCAGGCCGAATCCAAAATGACTTTATTTCTTCCTTGGCTGACAGTATACTTGATGAAATTAGTTAAGAAATTGCTCACACCAAATTTATTTCAATAACGATAGACGAAATGTCCATCGTTGGTTGTAGGGAACACCTCACAACTATAGTGAGTTACGTATCATATAATGTTATTGAAGAGCATTTTCTTCTTGGTTTTCTAAATGTTAGTTGCAAGGAAATGTATTAGTAGGAGTATTAAATGAACACAATTTTCGTGTAATATACATGTATGACCATAGTAATAAATAAGTAGCGGAGTGTTATGATGGCGCATCGGTTATGTTATGGCGGATTAATGGTGTTCAAAGAAAAGTACGTGATAAATATACTTTAGCAATATTTATGCCCCGTTATGCCCATATTCTTAATTTAGTTTATCAAAATATGCAGATAATATTGCGGAGCGTAAAACGTTTTTTGTTCATCTCAACAAATTAGTCTTCTTTTTTAGTATATCAAAAGAAACGAATTTTTAGCAGAACTTTTAGCCGTAATTGTGAATCGATGGATTCTTTCAGTTCCATTATAAGGTGGCAGTATAATTCTTGTATATTAAACACCATTCACAATATAGAATAGATTTTAAATATTAATATTTGGACACAAAATAAAACCCTGAGAATCGGGGTGAAAAGCCTTTCTCCTCCACTGATTTATGTTATTCATGTGATATATTTTATACAGAAACTCTTAATTTATGCAAATCAATTTTAACCATCCCTTCATATACTCGCTGTTAAAAGATAATTTTCAACAATAAAATGTATTCGTACTAATTTCAGAAATACGCAAAACTAACAAAAACTCTGGGGATTAAGTATAATAACTATTGAAAAGAAGTTAATCACGGATTCGAAGAGAAAATCTTTATTTTATGACGATGTTTTAAAATAAATATGTTATAAATATATATATATATATATATATATATATATATATATATATATATATATATATATATATATATATATATATATATATATATATATATATATATATATATATATATATATATGTATATACACATAAAAATATTAAATTATAAATATCGTAAATCACTGAATTAAAATTTGGTATGTATTTTTTTTAAGTATGTATTGGGATTTTTAAATTGACGGGGATTTTAAATGTACGGGGATTTTTATATCAATAGGCTTTTTTCAAAGCCACCTAGATGCATATTATAGTGTAGATATAGTGATCCTCAATGTGTTTGCTTCGTTCACAATTTAATTCCCTTTGTATTAATATATGCGATTTTGTTTTAGCCTTTAATCATCAGAAATGGTAAGAAATTAAAAATGAGCAAAATTATGTTAAAAATAATTTGAATAAAAATAATTTTGACAAGAATAAAATAAAGAATTTTAAATAAAAACTTTTATAATATGTGTGTATGAGCGTGCGCATGCGAAGGCAAGGGCGTGAGCGAGGGCGCAGAGGAAGGTCGCAAACGCGGGCGCTAGCGCGCATGTTTTTATATCTATATATTTCCCTTTATTGCTTGCCCTACCCAAAAAGCCTTGCATGCCCTTTTGACTTCGAATAAGGATTTTTTTCCTTATTTTTACTTTAACAGTTACGGAGAAGGGTGGAAGGAACAGAGAAGTGGTTGTAAACATTTTCATAAATATCTCTAGAAATATTTCATACAAAATCATAAAACATGGTTTTAGAATTCTTGCATCCATCTCAATGTATACCCTATGCGGAATTATATTACAAAAGAAACATTTATCCCCTCTTTAATTTCCATATAAATATTTTTATGTATTTACTATTGAGATGTATGCCGGTTAATATATTTTACCAATCTTGAGTAAAATAACTGTAACTGTCAGACACTTGAGTTCTTTCACGTGGATTCCGTTTAATGAGCAATTACTAAGTAGACTCAAAGAAGGATTCCATATTAAAATTTTGAATTAATTTAAATGATACAGATGACAAGATAATAGTTTAAGCAAAATTGTTATTATTACTTATTTAGCCGATAATTTCGACCTTGCCATAAGTACTATTTTTTTTTTCATTCCTTGATTCAGGGACGTAACAAGAAGTGATAAAGGACTCTTCGATTTCTTGCAGTTAACTTCTTGGAAGAAGAAGAAAAACAAAGCACACAGATAACTGCATGGGCATACGTAGTTAAAGAAACATTTTCTTAAAATTTTAATTTAATTAACGTAACTCATGCATCTCAATAGATTTAATTCTGGAAAAAAAGAAAGATACTCCATTATCTTCCCCGTGAAAATGAATTATCTCATCTCAGCATTGCATTCTTTTCGAATAACAACGAATGATCCCATATCATTTTTCGGTCTCAAACCTTAATTTTGTATCCAAACATTGGCGTCTTCCCATCAAGTGTGCTGTTCATTTTTCCAACCACAAGCACTTCTTAAGAACTTTTTGGTGGTAAGAAGTGTTTGATAAGATAAAAGTGTAAAAAAACTTTTATTTTAAAATATAGAAAAACACTCTTTCTAAATAAGCAGAATTATTAAAAGAGATAATTTACTAAGAGCATACACAAGCTCAAAGTGGTTAAAGATCATACTCCTAAGAACTACTCTATTAAATGATCATTTTTCTCTTCGGGGTGGAGAATGTCGAAATAAAAACGGGGTTGAAACTACTTGACTCGGAGACCGATTCGTTAGACCGGCACTAACTTGTACACCGGGGAACGGATTATATGTCTGCCGTCGATAGTAAGGTGATTATTCATGCCCTATTTGCTGTGCTTTGTTTACTTTGTTTTTACATTGTCCTGGATTGAACAAGGTGGAATTGTTGGAAAGGCATATTTGTGAAAAACAGGTTAATTTATTTACAAAATATTATTAATAAACTGGGACATATTGTAGATGTAAAGTGTTTATAAATTTCTAATTAGCATATATTGCTGTGACAATAAAGGGACAGTCCATCGGAGGCTTACTAAGAGGATAAGGTACAGATTTAAAATTTAAAAAAATACATAAAACTTTCGTTCAAAATAACAGTCATGTTGGAAAATACGTGTCATTTATTTCGTAGGAATGTCTTACCGATTATGATCAACCGTGTACTAACAAGCTACTCATAATCGCAATCTTGAAGCGATTAGTGGAACATAAAAAATATTTAAGCTGAATGCATCTCATAATAGAACATCGATTTATGCATCGAAGGGATAGGTAAAATGATCTCGGACTCTGTACATATGAAACACATAAACACGCATGTATTCACATATTTTGGGATTATGAAAATCTTAAGGTTTTTGACAAACATGTAGCTACGTACAATTATTTATTGGGATTATGAATAACAATCTTCGTTCCTTACGATCGGTACAAACAGTAAAAGAGAGCCTGATATATCAGCTTCACATAGTACATGTTAATATGTATCTATATCCAAGAAATAACCGAGGAGAACTGTGAGTTCGTTCAATAGCGCGCGCATTCTAATGGTGCAAATATGTTTAATCTAGCGTTAATACAAGGTATCTTGAATCTAACTTTCTCATTATCACCATCCTTGTCTTTTTGTTAGTAGTATAAAGCCAGTATTAAGCCTTAACTGAAAGTAAATTCCGACTTATCCCTTGTCGCTAATTCACCATATTATTGAAATATTTTCATTAAATAAATTTAATTACAATCAATTAAAAATTGATATTTTTAAATCTCTTCAAATTTTAATTTAAGTAGATAACTTAAAACTTGGTAGGGAAATTGACTGATATACAAAAATAAGACGAAATAAGTAAATGTTCACCTCATGATTTCCTCTAATAATACACAAGAATATAAATACCATTACTAATACATAATATATATGTTATTTAGAAATATTGTTATAAAAACTATTAGTAATATTAATTCAAACGGAGTATTATAACTCTTTACGGAACAGCTGTGTGATTCAACGTAAAGATACACTTTTGGATGATTTTTCAATTAGTACCGTTTGTGATTTCACATTTTGTTGTTAACAAATTTATGTTATTTTGTCTTACAAAATTATATATTCTATTTCATTTTACATATTTATTTAATTATTAGAGTAATAGTACATGCTCCGAATTTTATTTATAATACATGTTTTGTAAAAGGAAAATACCTAACTTATGGAGAAAACTTCGGCAGTGTTTTATTTAGGTAGAGAAAGTGTCGCATGGCTTTATTTCTTTTACATTAGGTAGAGCAAGAGTCGCGTGCTTATATTTATATTACATTAGGTAGAAAAAGATGTGACATTACTTCCATTACATTTGATAGAAGAACTGTCGTATATTTTTATATCTATTACTTTATGTAGAGAAAGTGTCGTATTGTTTATTTATTATACATTAAGTAGAGAAAACGTCGCAAGGTTTAATTCTATTAGATGAGGTAGAAAAAGAGTCGCATGACTTTATTTCTATTACATTCAGTATCTTTGAAGAGTGGTTAATTAAATATTCCTTGCTTTGAATTTCATATTTTAACTAATTATGGAAACACGACGAAGGAATGTCATAAAGTTCCATTAATAACCAAGAATTCAATGGGAATTTGTTGTTTGTTTCAGTATTTTTCCTCACTGGCGAGAACTTGGAGTTTATAAATTCTCAAAATATAAGCTACTGACATTTTTCCAATTTTCTAAGTGATTTTTAATGGACTTCCTTAATTTATTGTTATTTTATATCGAATCCTGTAAATTAAAACTTTATTTGCGATGAAAAATTTTACTCGCTTATTATGAAAATCAATGAATAATTAGTAAAATGGCAAAAAAACGTAGAGCCAAATAGCAGAAAATCTCGATTATAACAAGAAAGATATTACTTGATTTATGTCGTATAAATGTAAATTATTACAATGAAAAATAGAAAGCCTTAATAATTCAATTTAGTCCAACCTTAAGGTGGACCCTGCGATGAAGACCATAAAGAGGCATTTTTTTTATATTCTTCAAGAAAATACCAACTAAAACCAAATTTAATTTTTTGGAATTTCAACAAAGATGGAATATTTCTAGTAGGAGTGAGTACAGCGATTAAATTCCATATTATGTTATGGATGCACATCGCAGCAAACAAACCCATAACTTCTGGTGCTCGGATAACTTTTGTATAAATCTTTTAACATATTTGTCAAATATTTTAACTATCTAGAAATCTTTATTTCTTTTATTTAAACCGATACTTTTTGATTGAATGCGATAGATATCTTTTCCGTGATTTGGTCGCTAAGAGTTATTCAATGTATTAAAATTCCTTAATTAACAAATATCACGTACTAATATCTTCCACCTCCAAAGCCAAAGACAAAGTTAAAAAATAATAGAGTATTTGGAAGTAAACGTGAAATTTACTAGAAAATAATAACAAACATTCCAGATCTTAGAATAAGTTAAAACAATCACGACAGGTTTACGCCTGGTAAATATATATTAGGTAACTAAACTACTCAAAAATATGAATTAAAATTTCCGATGATAGTTTTAAAAATTTGCAGGTGCGTTTTAAATATCATGAAATTTCACGTAAAATAATTAGCTATGAAACAGAATTTTCGTACCGTTTATTAAATTAAGTAATATTTTATCTATTCCCGCAGTCATAGATTAAACCATTTTAAAAAGATCCTCTTTTTTTCTTTTAGAACAATGTATGCAATAAAATAACGGTTTCTCATAAAACACATTAATTACATATTCTTTTGCAAGATATTACCTTTAATTGGACTTTTTATCAATTTGTACGAAACTATTTATTTTAATTGCTCATAACTACACAACAAGTGATCTCATAACAAAATAACTCAAGCATGAGTAGAACGTGCACTATTAGTGTTCCGTACACCTTTAAGCACTTACAAATACTTAAGGGTACATAGTATTTCCATTAAACCATTTACAAATTTAATTTCTCACGACGTAAATATATTGCCTACAATTATTTTCACAGGCGTAAAACAAGTTACAAAGTCTAGAATAATCGCTAGAGTTTCTCTGATTTATTTCGTGATTTTTGGCTTAATAGTTTTGTTAATTTAAAAATTTTTTTTTTATAAATTGAAAAAAATTATATTCATCGTAATTAGCCCATTCTTTTTTATTTTATTTCAAGCTTTATTTACCCTGTTTTTATTTCTTGTATGAATATTTTTAAAACGTTAGAGAGTGAAAAACACGTGGTTTATAATTATGTATTATCATGTCAAATTTAAAATGTCTGCGTCTTACGGTGTCGGAGAAAATCGGCTGTAAATATGCAAACATAAATTTTATCACATTTTTCATGGGTGCATTTTTAAAAATTGTCGCCATAGCTTTTCTACCATATTTACGTGGTTTTCTATAACCTATTATTTCTTGATAATTTTAGATTGAGTTGTACCATAAATAAGAGCAGGGGGAACATACTTTTTTCAGACATTTTCATATCTCAGAAGATATAATACGTAAAATTATGAAAAAAAAATTTCAGAGACTTATAACTAGGCCTATCAAACAATATCCCGTATTATTGACGAAATTACAATTTTAAAAAATTCATCTAATTAATTTGGCACCCCTAAAGTTTTTAAATTTATATTTCTAAATTTCAGCTATTGAGATTTATATCTTTTAAAGCTATACAAAGTTTCAATCTTGTACATCATGCGATTTCCTAAAAAAAATACAGTTTAACAGTTTATTACTATTGACATTAGAATTACGCACAGCATTACGCGGACGCGGAGTATGCGCGGGGTTTACGCGGAGCATGTACGTAATACAAGAAGGATGCACCTGTACAGTTAGTACAATTTTATACTAATTTTAATTTTAAACTAGATTATAAGTATTTCAATATTGTAACAAATGTTGATGTTTCTTTTACTTTTTTTTGCGTTATCCTAGGTTTGACATTATGACATATGGATAACAATTTAACTACCAACAATTTCTCGCTGCAATTGAGAATACTTTCGACTAAAAAGAAATTGAAAAGACTTTGGTAAATATACATTTCATCAAAATTGAATGCTACTTTTATAAAAAATGTCAATTTTTATGTAAATTTAAAATGGATGTTAACACTATGAAAATTAGGAAGTAAATTATACCCATATGGTTTTGGCAGATAATTTAGCCGCGAGTAATGAGCAATCGGAACCAAAAGTTGTAGAATTATTATTAAAAAATAAATATCAGATAATCAGATGGACGAACGGATGAAAAATCGTTGCCAAAACAATAGTGGTTCTGTTCCTTTCCTATCAAATTTTAATAAAATTTTTAACGAAAACTATATACTCGAACGCTAGAAAAGAAAACATTATTACATTGTCATTAAACATTATTGCATTATCTTTGCTAATATCCCACCTGAATATGTTGTAATACAACGAAACCTAGGTCGTGGTAAATAAATTAAAGAAAGTAGAAATAATACCACATCACGTAATTTCATTTAATTGTCATTATTACATTGTTTATTTGCTTATTTTTAATAATATGTCATTTTTTAATGCATATATAATGTATATTTTTTATAGACCAAAAACTAACACGAATTGTCTATCTTGAATCCGTATATCAACAATTCAAGTCATGATAATATAAGCTTACCTTAAATTACATGCAAGCTCATATTAATTTCATTGTATATATTATAGTCCAAATAACAATAATTCAATTTTGTTATAATAAAAATCTCTATACACAGTATAACAGTACCTTTTTATTTACCTCGTTGTCTTCGTAATTAGCATTGTAAAATGTAAAGTTGTAAAAACAAGAGGTACCGCAGCAAACTTGCAAGATAGAAGGTTTTATTATCCTATTATTCGAACGCTGGGCTAAATTAATTTTCGTTTTCCCCAGGTAGTGTGGTTCTCCTGGAAATATAATTTTTTTTATTATTTTGTCACATTATAACTAGTTTATATATAAAACCGTACTATTAAATAAATGTATGCTTCTTGGTTTTATAAAATATATTAAAGAGTTAATTATCTAACTTATATATTTAATATTTAGGCCATTATACCCCACTGGCAGTAAAAATTTGCATGAACAATATTCCAAGCAAATTCAAGATAAGCAATGCGAAAATTGAGAAAACTGGTTAATTAGATTTATCACCTAGTTATGCAAAAAGTTTTTTTATATAAATCTGCAGTTTTGGTAATCATAACCCCTGTTCAAAATGTTCATTCACTTTGACAACACTACCAAATACATGAAATATATATAATACTATGTTAGGTAGTGAAATGCCTGTTAGGTAGAATCAAACCTAGAATTCAAAATTTTCATGTATCTTTTTATAGTGTTGGGAGTATATAACTCATCAAAGCATAAATATAATTAATTAGAACATAAATAACTAATTTCAACCAAATGTTCGCTTGCAGTCAGTTAACATAGTAATGAGATTTTGTCTCGCGACAGGCGTTAACGATATTTATAAAGTTAATTGGACGTTCGAGTGAGATGAATATGTGATGTTGGTATAATTTATAATCTGGCCAACCAATGATTGGGTTGATATAATTTGTCATTTCTTCATTTTAAATTAATCAGAATTGTTCTTAGTCAAAAAGTACAGTAAAAATATAGTGAAATAGATCAATATTTCTTCAGAAAGAGCCATTTTCACAAGCCATCTTATGGATATCAAGTAGATTTGAATGTATTTTCAGCCCCATCCTGCTTTCAGCATCACAACGTTTTCTCAATTCGTGAAAAATCCGTTACCACACATGTAATTTTCACCACCGACACCTTGAACAAAATAATACGAAGTGAAAGCTACAGAGTAGCATTTAGATTTTACCGCATTATTAGAGCGATAAAGGAACGCGGGAGAAGAAATTTTAGTGGTTTTATAAACCCGATCATACGACAAAGCGGAAGAGAAATCCAGACGCGAAGTTTCAAGTCAATGAACTAAATTTCTCACCAAACTTTTGAAAGAGACACTCGGCCATGTTTACAGTAAGGTTGTTGAAGAGTTTTAAATTTTGTCCGGCAAGTTCCTTGAATATTTGATGACTGACACACTTTGCTAATATTATATTTGAGCCTTATTTTACATATTTAAGAGTAAGCTAGGGTTCAAGTCTTGAGCCTTTATTAAATTCACTATTCTTGTAAACATTACTGGTTACGCGATGAAAACTATTAGTTGTTTGTTATTCGCTGACGCTTTTACTGCTCTCCAGAATATAGCATATGGCAAACGATGGAAACGAGATATCAGCGCCATCTTTGAGTTAAGCGCAGCAAGCAGCTTACAGTTTAACTCAAACAATTATTGAAGAGTGTCCTGTAACCAAGTACACGCTTCTATTAAATACGAATGTACTGTCGGCGGGATTCCACTACATCACCTGGATGGCGACGAATTGAGAGTGAGATTTGATTAAGAATTAACATAACGTGGGCACATAGGGCCCATAGGAAATAATCGTAGGAAAATAATTTGGATTTGTGTTGCGTAATTTAAAGAACTTTCAATGTGTCTTATCAATTCACTTACTGTACAATGTATTACAACAAAGTCGATTAGAACCTACCTCAATTGTTTAGAACCCAAACAAAGCCAATGTCTAAACCTGTACAAAAGACGTTCCTACGTTATCCGAACTCTTTTCTATCTTTCTATAGTATCCGAACTCTTTTCTAACATTCTCTTTAAATTAATAAACGCAACGAGAAATTAATAAAAACTTTTCCCCTACAAAACTGCACATCGACATGTTTGAGTGTCAACCATAGAAATACATGAATGTTGACATGCTTCATCAATATGACAAAATTTCAAAATTTTACGTCAAACGATTTCTGAGAAAAATAGTGTCGTCAGATGGGCGAACGAACAAACACTTGTGTGATATAAAATGTTTCCACTTTTCCGTTTTGAATAAAAACAATGAAAACTTAAAAATAATTTAATCAAACTTGTAAATTGTAATATTTTTCGATGATTGAATTTATATGCACACATACCGTACCTATAACTTGGCCTTTGGTTCTACAATAGATCTAGAACAATACAATAATATCATTCACACTCACCTATCTACCTGGAGCACATTGTGACTTAAAATGAACTAAAACCGGCTATGATTGAATCTTTCCGCAATATTTTATGATAAACCACTAAGATATCGACATGTTTTACTTAAATTTTATTTATCTGTACAAACACACTTCTTTAATTCTAAAAGCAGCTAAAAATTTCTTTAATTACAATCAGATAAACCCAAGATTTCAACAAAAAATTGAATATATTTGGCGTTAAGTTATTAAAAACTCATTTTCATTAAACTTTTATTAATAATTTAATGAAAATACGTGATTTAGTATTATATATGTTTTCTTTAATTTTTTAACCATGACCTCGTTTTCGTTGTATGACAATACCTTCAGAAGGACAATTTGTAGAGCAACTCGTAGAAACTTCCAACAGCATTTAAATATTGTACAAGATAATAACGGGAGTGAGATTTGAGCGGGTTTTGTTTACTTTTATATTAGTGAGTTTATGGTAGGGTAGCATTATAGTTTATATTATATTTTAGAAAGTTATACAATGCAAAGTATTCAGGTGTACGATACTTCAATATCAATTTCAGAATAAATCAAATGGACGTTTTTGTTAGTAATACAATGGCAAAAACATCTAATGGTTGGAAAAATAAATAATCAAAAAATTAGGGTATTCAGTAGTCTATGCGAGGCATCAAGTTCCATATAAAAATAAAAGCAGGGTCAAGTGAAAATTAAAGATAGGATAAAGTTCAGATGTCACCACCCCTATTATAAGCAACTCAGCTTCAAAGCCTGATTTTTCGAAACCATATTAAAGCCGGGATATAGAATACTTGTGCAGCAAATTAGGAGTAAATGGTAAAACAGAATGAGTACTCAAAATTCAAACAAGATAAAAAATTTCGGATTTTGGAGACCACTTCCACAAGATCTCTTTGAAATATATTTCGGAGAGAATCTCCTAACGAGATCACAATATGTTAACCATTTTTATAACATGAAAATATTATACGCAGTCAGTGATTAAGTGTTTCATCATTTTACTTGAAACGTAAAATTTCAAAAGGCTCAAGTGTAACTAATTTTTCCGTTTTGCTCTTGTTCTTTTTAATGGTAATATACTAGTTCTATGCATTTCATTTTTCGGCTAAATTTTCCACAAATCACGTGCAACAATTCGATGTTTGACTTTATTTACTGCAAACAATCGACAGGTACTTCGCCCATAGATATTCCATTGCCACTGGAGCGAGCGACATGTGAGAACCACTTGAACAACAACTTTTAACGTTATTATCTTTTGACAAAGGTTAAATATTAGTATTTGATTATTATGTACTGAAAACTTTGAGATTTTGAATTTATTTTAAAATTACCCATAGAGAAATGAAAAAAAAAAATTGAAAAGTAATTTCTTGCAATGCAATATTAATAGGGAGTATTCCTGTGCACATAATGAATTACATAAATCCTCTTTCTCATTTATAAACAAAAAAATATATATTTTATCGGATAGCTTTCTTCTATTTTAACTTCCCATAAAATTCACGATCGGGAAACACTTTTAGGAATGTTCCGAAATGTTCCCTGTCCCGATAGTTTCCGCCTCGGGGACGCACCTTCAGTATATGATTAGTATCAACCTTATGGTATTAACTTTGTAGTAATTAATAAATAAAGAAAAAAATTTAAAAAGTTTGTAAATTGAAACATACGTCAATACTTAATACTTCCTAGCCGTTAATTTTGGAATTGACTATAAATTGTTTAGAAAAAAATCTTTATTAGAAAGAGAAATTATATATCTTTTAATTAATATTTTATTAAGTCTTAATTTTTATCTCAAAAGAGAAATTTTTCCTCTGTTCTCTCAACTTTCAAAGCTCTTCACAATTTTAGTTATTTTTATACACGACGTATTTAATTAGTCACTACTTCAAACATAAACCTAATTTATTAAATGGTGTCCGAGAAAACTGCATGTGTTAGACCGACGGACATTAAAATGATTCTGCAAGTGAATAGTTTTACTAATTTCACTGCAGAACGTCTAAAAAGTAAATTACCAACACGTAATACTTAAGAAGCAAAAATAATAAAAACCAGATACGATTAACAAAAAAAATTCGAAGAATAAAATGCAATTCGACTTGAATAACTTCCCTTTCATTATAAATATATGACATTCAAATATCCTTATGAAGATACTATTTACAAATATTACAATATGATACAAAGAAATTTCCTTATTTGAATATGTATGGAACGAAAATACAGCAGATATTTCGTGTTTAGGATTTCACATATATTAATTTGTAACAAGGAAGGTAATGTGAAATAAACATGGGGCATTCAAGTAATTTTTTAATGAAAATTTTATAAATTTGGGAACTTACTGTTAAGAAAAGAGAATTTATTTCCCTTTTTCAATAAAATAGGAATTACAAAAAAATTATGAAATCTATTGTTTGGATTAAAATTGAATCTATATTTTAATGTTTAGTGCAGAATAAAATTAATAAAATTTAATAAACATATTATCATTTCACTTCACAACGTAGAATTTTATATTTAATTATAAAAGTTAGATCTCGTATTTAAGTAAAGATTTCTCTATGAATCTGAACAAAATAATGTTATTTTTTTTCACGTTTCTAAGGTGAATATGTT
The DNA here is from genome assembly GCA_039881145.1 of Druceiella hillmani. Lineage (NCBI taxonomy): Eukaryota > Metazoa > Arthropoda > Insecta > Lepidoptera > Hepialidae > Druceiella > Druceiella hillmani. Next base: position 11,737,171 of record JAYKKI010000014.1, read on the forward strand.
GTTAGATAATAATAATCAGTCCTTCTTGTGAGAATAATTAAGCGCCTTCGTCACAATGTATTTTAAAACATGTTTTAGAGTGTACTATGTTTCAATGTGTGTATGATCCCGTTGTCGAAATTAGTAATAGTTGTGCCTCCCGAAAGAAAAGGGGAGTAATAAGTCTTCAAACCGAAAATAAAAATCTTAAAAAATAATTATATTTTGAAAAAACAATATCTTAGAAAAAAAAACAGACCATGAATTCAGGAAATAAAATGAACCATTATTAGGCATAGACTTTATTCGAGAACAACTAAAACAGGGTTAATGAATTTTAAACAAACTCACAGGTATGAACGCTTTCACGCCCGCACGCACACTTACAGACACGCGCGCTCGCACGCAAGCACGCATGCCTACTCGCTTACACGCATGTATGCACGTGCAACATGCACACACTCATCTAGTTTGCACGTAGTGGTATTATATGTAGTTATAGTCACTGTAAGGAGAATTAAAACACATTAAATTACATGTAACGTTAACTAACATTAATTAGAATAAATAGTAGCAATAATTTTTTTTGGCTGCTGTTTCAAACCAGTTATATAAGCATTATTGTCAATTTATAGCAAAACTATCGCAAATCTCTTTGCTTCACGAAAAGTATCAACATGTACTGATATCAGTTTGCGTCCTCAGTTATACATTTCGCTTCAAGCAGATATGGGTGGCGGAACCGTTTTATATGATGTTTCTGAATTCGTTCTGAAATTAAATTTCTTAAATTTTATTTGGTAAAAAAACGAAAGGGCAAACCAATACAAAAATATAATATTAATGCGTTTGATCTTAGTTGAAGTATAACAAGTTAGGTAGTTAAAGCAGATACCAAAAATAATCGAATATTTTCAAACTTACTAGAACCATGAGATATAGCTTGCCAATATCGTTCGATCTATTTTAATGAAACACTTGTTACAATTTGAAACGGAAATATTGGACCAATTATTTCACGAATGTCAAATATATGTCTACGCTAAATACAAAAATATTGTATACTAACACGCTACTAACTGTTACGAAATAAAAAATTTCGTATACTGTTGTATACGAAGTGGATTATGCAGGTTATCAACTTAGATATAAAAAGCTTATATTTACGCTAATGAAAGTTATAAAGAATGCCTTTACTTTAGAAAACAAATTGGTAAAAATAATAGGAAAAAATCTACAATTTATTTAGCACATACTATACAATGTGACATCGCAATCCACGTTACAGAATTTTCCCTACTATGTTTCATTTTTTTTATTTTGTGGTTACCGACCTGTTTAATTCTATAAAGAGCTTGGAAATGTTTCAGTATAGTTATTTGACTAGAACCCTATCTTACTCTTTTTTAATGGTTAAAAATAATGTTATTTGCGGTTGTTTCAAAAGGTAACGTACACAATATTTTCTCAAAAGAAAAACATTTCCATTTCATAATTTTGGAAATTATTTTCCGGCGTGAAGTAAATTTCACTTCAAACGTATATAAATATTATACATCAAACTCTGTTCAATGATATGTGAGTATATATCTTTTCGTTATACGTCGTTTCATGGTCATCTGATGAAAAAAATATTCAGACTTGGATTTTTGTTATATAATGCCTATAACTTCCTATGCATTTTCTCAATAAATTTATTACTATTGGCTTTGGTACGAATCAAGTTAGAAGCCAGCTCCATTTTATGGATTTAAATACAGTCTAATTATTGCACATGTTCATAAAATATTCCTCCGTTATATGTACATGAAGAGAATTATTAGAAGGAAATTATTACATGAAGGAAATTATGTTATTTTTCTTTTCCATTTCCCATTGGTTTTCTCGTAGATATATTGGATTTACATATGTTGCAGCATGGAAAGTTTTTTTTGGCCAAAGTTTTTTTCGATGGTTATTGGGAAAAATATATCTTAAAATTGATCGGAAAAACTCCCACGCTCGCGTAGTTATCACTTTGCCATATTATTGCTGATGTCTGCATCTAAAACCAAATTTTATTGAAATTTTCTATCTGTCGCACTGTTGCGTAATGTATTTACAGTTTTATTGAGGATAGTAAAATATTTTAAAATAAATGTAGTGATTAATCATACTTCTATAAATGAGACGTGAAAATTGACATCAAACTTTAGTGCTGAAAATCAAGCAAATTCTAAAGAATAATACACATATCCACAAATATTTTCTAATTATAACTACAAATTTTAAAAGTTGTCAAACAATTATAGTTACTTTTAATCATGAACTAATTACACGTTTCTGAAAACACTATATCTAGCGTTTCCTTTTGAGAGCATATTCCTCTATAGTGTTAGAAAATATAATATTTTCTTACAATGGGACCAACTGTAGATAACACATTACAAGAACGTAATTAATTAAAATCCTGTACTTCATCTATATATGTACTTCATTTTATTTGCTTTTGCCATCTTATCTAAAAGAAAGAAAAAACACTAAATAACGTATTGATCAATGTCCAATCTTAATCGCAATCTATTATCATTATTTCCTTCAAAATCAAGACCACGAACCGCCTTCAAGACAAGTACCCACACCTGCCCTTCATAATAGAGCATTACGTTATTAAACCACATAACTTATATACTCGAATAGGATATGTAATTTCTGATGACATGTATCCGCTTAGTGTTTACTTTGTGTTAAATATCACAAAGGTTATTCGAGACCAATTTCTGCACGTCGTATCTTAATCAGTATTTCCGAACAGGTAATAACTTTTAAAGGATTTCGGGAAATAACACCTAAGTAACTCAAGAGACAGGATTGGCTAAATCAAGACTGCCAAATAACTTATCATTTTAATGTTAGATTGGTAGGTCTATAACGCTAGCTAAACTTTCTTCTAAAGAAACTCAAGTGTAATCAGCAGTTAAATAAATTAATTAGAAAATAATTATTATGTAAAACTTGTTTCACATTCTATAAGGTAAACCGAAGGGTGCCCAATTAAGTTATTTATCAAATACTTGAGTCAATAGACCAGACTGAAATAATATCTAGTTTAATATAATACTTTTGTTTTCTTTACTTAATTCACAAAGGGCCTGAAGAGAAGTGGAAAAATATTATGCAAGCTACAAGTATACAGAGAGGAGTCATTACCACTCCAAGCTGACGTTATTTATAAATATATATTCCATCGGGTCTTTCGTTTAGTATTCATTTCGCTCTATGATCGACGTGTGAGATATTCGTCGTGAGCTCGTAAAGGTACAAAATATTTTATGGAAATGGCCTATGTGCCTATTAAACTCTAATAATTTATAATAGCGAAATATGTAACAATAATTCAAAATTCCAGACATTCATAACCTATTATTCACATTCATATAGCTTACTAATTCTGGAGGATTGTTACATTAAATACATCCGTGTAGATATTAAAATTACGGAAATATTTTTAAATTTATAAGGCATGTCTTAATTTTTTATGCGGAAAAGCAGGAAAGGGCTATAAATGGAAAAGACAACGGCAGGAGTTCGTCACGGGACGGGAATAAATTTTTCATTAAAATGAAAATAGTGAAGTTATGGCAAAAGCTAGTAACTCATAATAGTGAATACAACAAGGTGGATGTGAATCACCAAAATGCTCAAAGAACTTGACTCTTAAATTAAAACAAAAACAATGGTTCAGACAAACATAGTGACTGTGATATCACAATTCATATTATGTATTCTGCATTTGTTTATGTTCCCATTGATATCTAGAAAAGATATAGATCACTTCCCTGTTAATTTACAATCATACCACAAAGTTTGAAAAGAAATTACACAAAATAATTTAAAGAGGTTTTGTAATTCTGCGATCTCACACATTTAAAAAAAATAATTTTAGTATTTCAAAATTCTTGAACACATTTTTATTCCACTTGTTTTTCTTTCTTGCTTAAAAAATGTAATGGTGATCAAATATTAAAAAGATGCTATTTGCACGATTATAGTTTCACCTTGTAGTTGCCCCAGCTCAAACTTCAGGTGAAAAATAACCTTAATTCACACATTTGTTTATAGTAGATCTGGTTTATTAGAAAAAGAGTGTTATACTTAAAGACAAATCTAATTTGATACACTAAATCATTAATATTAAAAACAAGTGTTGTTAAAAATATAAAAAAAATAAACGTAAAAATAAAATCGACATGTTATTTTTATTTCACAGCACTGATCACTTTTTCATGAAAAAAAAACAAAAGTCTTCGTAACGTAAAATAAAAACATGTTTGTTGCGTTACTTAAAACCGATGACAAGGCTAGAGGGTGCTCATTAAAAAATAAAAAAACCAGCCAATAATAATTTAAGTCATTTTAGGGTATCTTACAAAATATTCAACAGAAATAAGCTTAATGACAGTTGTCCCATGTGCATAATGTAATATGTTTTTAAATTATCAAACGAATACGCAAAATAAATAAATTTAATGACACAGCAGTTGCCAGATATAGATCTGGACAGAATATTTAATATTATTATAAATTATATAATTAGTCTCTTTGTGACGACCAGATAGTTTCTTTAAAGGAAATATACTTGATCTCGCCTTATTATTTTTTTTACTGTGAATTCACGTGTATGTGCTTCCTTGGCCTCAAAATTTTAATATCTCAGTAAACTAGTGGTTATTCTGTGGGATAAATTGGTATTCATTTTGCTGACACCACGCTTTGCTGACAAATTACATCTTCCAATAGTGAAATAAAATACTTGGCACAATTACTGATATTTTAATGTATTACAAATATATGTACGCATGGGTAAAACTACAGTCTGCAATAATGACAGTTTTGTTCTTGTTTTTAAACGAAAGTTATTTTTATCCATTACATCATTTTAAATGTACAGATAATTCTTTCATTAAATAACCAAAAAGTAAAATTTTCATTAACGCTAAGCTGTGTTGTTTTTATATAATACCTTACAGCACTATTGACAGTTGATAAAATAAGTTGACAAAAACATAAACTGCCAATTGGCATATATATTGGCTATGTACCTTTCTTTATAACCACACATTGGTTTCCACTCCAAACAGAAATACACATTTTAAAGTAATATAAGATATATGTACGTCTTTAATAACAAGGAGGTCTTAATTTTCTTATAATAATTGTAACACTTTTCAATGAAAAGGTAAATAATTTCCAACCTGGCAAGATTTTTAAAACTATTATTTTTTTAATTTTCACTATACCATTTAATTTACTTTTGATATACATTTCAAATGTATAGTTTTAGTAGTTAAAGAACGAAAAACCGGATATAAACGGAAGCAAGTAATAACATTTTGCCGTAACTGTGTGAAATATTTGCAATTCGAAGATGAGATTGGACTAACTAAAATAAAGACGTTTGTATTGTAAATTTCGTATTAGAAACAAAGTGCGGAACAAGAAAAAAATAAGAATTAAAATAAATATTGTAAAACAAAGCGTGCGGTGCTTGTTCCAAAAATGTAAGTCGGGGTCACGAGGACAATTATAATTCTAGGTTGACATTAAATATTGATACAAATTTCATGTAGTTTTTGTTTAATTAATATTCATTTAAATACAAAGTATATGCATAGGTGGTTTCATCTAATTTATGGTAAGTATTAGGCACGATATTTGTATTTGAATTCTATCCATTTTGCCTCCAATAATTTTTTCCGAATCTAAACAATTTTAGCCGACAAAATTCGATTAATCCGACGTAAAAACTATATATGAGAAGTAGAACTCATTCGATAATTTCTTTTTGGTTCACCGATCTAACACTGCTCACTTACCAACGGGAAAATCGAATATATGCAAGTCAATTGAAAAAATTGGTTTACAAATAGAAATAATTCGTATAGTAGAAATACATAGAAAAGCCGTATCGTTTACTATTATTAAGGGACAACACACAAAGTGAATTTTCTCAAAGTGAATGTCTCTTCCTTCATTAAAAACTTATATCCAGAGTTCCATACTCACATATGTCCAGATTATTATTGCCATATTTAATTATATTTAGACAAAATAATATATGGAAATCTTGAAGTCAATCTCCAATAAGAATGGAACAGCGTTGAATATAAGTTTCCCTGCAATTATTAAAGCTATGTTAATACATCTAACAATTATGTATATAATAAATGTTAAGTGTGTATCCCTAATACTTTTGTACGTAAATATTTTTCACTGTATATATGTAATATCTACAATATTTTAACAATTTTTAGATGGTAAGTTACTCAACCTCGATATGTTTTAATTTAAATGCATTTATGTTGGAACATAATCACAAGAATATATTTTAAAAATAAAAAATATGCTCCTGGGAAAAAATTACCTAACATAAACTTGGATAATAGAAATGTAACTACACGGATGTTAACATCAAATGCGAAAACAATCATGGCCCAGCTAATAAACCAGAACAAACTACTTCTAAACCTGAAAAGCTTCAATAATATGCTACCAATTTCATGGACTTGCAAACATTTTATATATTCTGAGCTACCTATTAGGAACCAAACGATTTATCCAGATGTTTAACGGCTAGAACTAATAAAACTCCTGTAGGCAATAAAATTGAAACATCCAGAATTGGCAATTTAAAAATGCCGGAATTATTTTTTTCCAAACCAATATATCTTACGATATTTTTATATTTTTAGGATATGTGGAATACGAGATTGGAAGGAGGAAGATATGAATTCATATTATTATCGACAAATAATAGTTTAAGATTACGTGACACTAAATATATGAGAAATAAATTGACAAGTACAAACGGAAAGACAGTAATTAAGTCTAATAAAACTATTCTCATTCATTGTAAATATATCACATCACCTCCGTCTCTTGTGAAAATACTTCTTAGTATCCTTATTACAGCAAAGTGAGGGGTCGTAATAGGGATCTATCAAAAACGTACGGAGAATAGTTTGTATTGAAAAATCTCTGGATCTCTAACGAAGTTAAAATACAATAGAATATCACAAAATTGAAATACGTTAAATCTGCTGCGGTTAAAATGTTGAAAATTAAAATAAGTACTCATTCTTTTTAGTATCAAAATGACCAGCGTTGCCTCCCGTATAGTTAAATATATTTTAACTAGTGATAGGTTGAACATTTAGTGTCACTCTATATTAAATATTCCGCAGTGTAATGAAATAATAAGTAAGAATTATTACTGCAAATTTGAGTTATATAACATTAATAAACCTTTTTATTACATTTTAAGATATTTGAAATGAAAACGTACATATTATCATAAATTATAATTAAAACCATTAAAACAGCGAATGGACGTATTTCTCTGAAATAAGCAATTAGAAATTTAATTACCTCGACTTCAATATAACAATCAACTCATGTAATAAATAAATAATTACAGCTGGCGGTAATCCAGCAAGGAAACGAATTAATAATTTGAATGCCGTGCTTCCACGAAGCATCTCGATTCAATATTCAAATATTGTTGAAGCGAGCGGCGCCTTTTCTCGACTAGCACTTTGTTATTGAAGGACTTGACTCGACTCGTTGGACCATTTGTACCAGTCGCGCGGTTCGCTATTAACCCTTATGTACGGATTTGAATTTATTTCCAGCTCTGTTCATTGCGCCGCCTACTGCAGACCAAAACGTTGATGTAGCAAAAGCAAAGAAATGAGTAAAATTTACCGTATAAGTGGTAAATACATTTGAACTTGGACACATTTAAAAAAAAATTTAATTTGGGGCTTCAGATTCGATCAAAATACGTTTAAATACAACACTGTGTCGTGCTTGTATTCTCACGCGTTTCCGATTCTAATGGGATTTTAAATAAGATAAAAGGTTTTAAGATAATCTTAATATTATTTTTCTACAAATTATTCATATTAATATTATATTAAAAAACTTTTTCAAATATCTATTCCGCTAAATTGAAAAATTTACAGACAATCCAAAGTAAACCAATTCAAATATTCCTCTAAATAAATCAAATCGTAAAAAAATGTAATCTGTTATAAGTATCAACAATGAGGAACGGTGCCATGGTATATGTTTTAAATCAAATCAAATCAAATCTGGGGTAAAAATAATATTTTTTACCCCAGATTTGATTTGAAGTGAAATACATAAAATAAAATAAAATTGCATTTTCTTCATTGATACCTATTAGCATATCTTCTATAATTTACGCGCCGTTAATTTTTTTTAAATATGAGGAAATTATAATGATTCCTTTTTTGTCATTTGTTTCGAAAACTTTGGAAGAAAAACGGTTTAGATGAACATGTTTATTTTTGACTAACACAGCTTTTAAACCATTTATATAGTAATAAGTAGAATTATATTGACTAAGACACTTATTTTTTTATGAATTTTTGTCGTCTATATCTAAAACGATTACTGACATATCCTTTAATTATTATAGAATATAAATATAAAATTGACGTATATATTAATAATATTACATTCAAATATTGAATATATTTGGCGTTCATTTTGTAGAAATTCATTATTCACAATTAAATGAAACTACGTGATGTAGTATTATTTCTATTATTTCTTTCTTTAATTCCTTTACCACGATCTAGGGTTCGTTGTATTACACCATCTTCAGGTGGGATATTAACAAAGATATAAATAATTGGAGGAAATTCGTTTCAACTTAAGACGTAGCTATTAAGATTTTTTGGGTTTTTTTATTAATTTGTATTTAGATGTGATCTGTAACTTGTTATTTTCTTTATAAAGCAGTAATTCTCCTTGTTCAGGAACTTTATAAATTTGATCAGTAATTATAATATGAACTTATTTGCAACGGATATAGTTATGGAGGATATTATATGGTTGTAATTTACCTAATGAAATATTATTGGTAATTTGTTTATGGTGTATTTGGTTTAAGTGAAAATTTGTGTAATGATTTGGTTTATGCTTTATAAAATTGTTGAATATTCCAAATATAAAGAAACATGTTACCGATTTACTTTAAATTTATTTTATTATACTATGGTAAAAAACGTTAAAGAAATTGATACTGATGCAAGAAAAAAAAATTAATAAATTTAAATACTGCGTGAAATAGTTTCTGTATCTGCCGTCGTTATAATTTTGAACTATAAATTGGTGTTCATGTGTGTTATATTTTAAAGAGGAGGCTTAAAACATTTTTCTAAAATTAAATTCGATATCAGTTATAAAAGTTTATCAAATAATTTATGTGATTCCTATACTACTAAGTTATATAGGCACTGACGATAAATAATTGTATGTGAACTTGCGTTCGGGTTGCCATATATACATTAACTATTTCCATTGATTATGTATAGTAATCTCTTACATCAATTTCCACTCAATGTTAATATTTATAGTGATATAAGATAGACACAGTACATGGAAATATTTTCCACCCAAAATAGAAATATGAATTGAATAAATACCAAAAAAAGACTAAATAGTTTGTAAATATTCAGAAAATTAGAGTGCTTTATTTTAAGTCTGTACGTTGTCAAGTAAATATTACTCATATTACTCAATGTTCTGGTTTTCCATTGACGTTATTGGCGATTAAATAAACATTATTATTGATTTTATTTTATGTAAAATGAAAAAAACAAACACAAACTGTTTGAAATATTCTATGAACAATAAATACGTAATAAGCTTGTGTTGTAACGTTTCCACAAAGAACAAAGAAAACTAAATTACATTTATAAAATATTCAAATACATACTAAAAGCATAAATGAGGCAATGTCAACTTAACTAAGGAAACCAATATTTTTTTTAATAATAAATAAAATGAATACGGAAAACACTTGTTATTAACTTATCCATTAAATACTAGACAAGTCTTCAGAATCAGCTGAATAAAAAAGCAGTGAGAAGAGGTCTGGATAATTGAAGAAAAAATCTCTCATCAGGACATTCCACCGGTCCACAAAATGTTCTTCACAGTCTCAAAACTTAGGGGTTTATAACACGAATTGTAGAGCAAGGCCATTATCGTTGCAATTTTGATTATAGTATCGGAGTTACTAAAATTAATTGGAAATCAACATTTTATAGAGGGCTATATTTCGCTCGGGAATTTCCATGAGATTTTGGATGTTCTCGACGTCCTTCGTTCTTTGTTAATATATAATAAACTGGTATTGCTATTGTCGATATCTTCCTCTTTAGTTGATTCTGCCAGTAAATCATAAATATCAGTCTGTATTTTCCTTGCGTCTTTTATTATATTTTATTTATTATTTATAACAGTTATTATATTATAGTTATTTATAACGTTATTTATTAACAGTTTTTTGCTTTTATACTTTTGTTATCTTTGTAACCCTTCCATGTCCATAAAGCCTCAATTATTGTGCTCATTCAGTTTTATATTGTATCTGTGCCTATAATTTCAAATACGTCCCAAAATATAAATCCATAATGGTACAAATGAAGTATAGAATTGTTTAAACAAAACAAGCTACATTTCCGGAAAAGGAAATATATTCAAACACATTTTTATCAAATTTGTGATAAAATATAACTCACGTATATTGTCAGTGTATAACTGCTCTTACATATCATACTTTTATTGTTTTTGGAAGAAATGTTGGTTGTAAAAAATTAATCTTTCAGAAATATTCCCACTGTCTTTATTTTTAACAATTTTTAAATAATATATGTTTAATTTTCTGATTTCTGTAGTGTATTTTATCTAATAACTCCGTATATACATTTTTTTTTAAATCAATTTCTAAACATTTTCGATCATCAATAAGTATTGATGAACTCAAGCTATTATCACATGAAAATCAATGCTGTTTTTGGTAACGGTTAGAATTATATTTTAAATAAGACGTACATCAATAGTGTTTGAAATCAAGCTAATTTAAAAATTATATTTAATATGTATTCTTTAGTTAAACACACAATAAACGTTTTTTTAGCACCTTAGTATTGTTTATTTTGAATGTACATTAATTATACTGACTTATTTTGAAACGAGTCTTCAGTCTAATGAAATGAAAATTGAGTGTTACATATATTTTCCAAATGGCGTCCCCAGTGACCTACAAAAGTTACAGTTCATATGCGCAGATACATATTCTTTGCACATGACGTTTGTTATTTCAGAATTTATCATGAAGAAACTGGCAAAAAATACATTAAAAAAAATAAAGATGTACTATGACCGGAGATCACTTCAGGAGCAAGATAGAAGCACCAAATACGTCATAGTTTGCGTCGCGTTTTTATTTTTGAAACCAATAAATGTATAATAAAAAAAGGATATCCTTCGATTGATTGCATAATCCTATTCATATTAAAGTTTAAACTCTTTTTTTTTATTTGTTAAATACATAATATATTTCAACTTTCCAATGTTTATTTCTTGAACATATACCATATGCTTTTTAATTCTAGAATGCGTTTAAATTTAATTAAATTTTGCATTCGATTTTTTGAACTGTAAAATCGAGTCGTAAGAAAATAATGCTGTCTATCAGACTTTGTTGCCGTCTATCAGACTACGTGCCACTGTGTCCGCTTCCCCTAAAGACATATGTTAGTTGATATTACAAATTTTTAGGCAGGTAAATAATTTTAATAATGGTAACGCTGCAGTTATCAATATGTGAACATTTATGATTTAGTTATGTATGAACATGATATATAACTAAATCATAAATATTTATAAAAATGAAATAAGTACAAGGTAGCTAGATTAATTCTCTGCTAGATTAGCGGAGAGTTGTAAATCTACCTCTTTATGTACTGATATACGTACATTCTGATTTTCAATGTGAGTTTAATTAACTAAAGGCACATACATAATTAAATTTAAATAGTATATAACGTGTATTATGATGATACAATTGCGTTAATCGATTTATTTCATATACTTTTATAAACATATTTACACTTTAATGACATATCAAAATACTCAAATTTATTTAAAAATAAGGAATATAGAAATTCTTTTCAAAGACAAAATTATATACACTTGCTATATATCTGAACACTTGCAATATCTGAAAAGACATCCATAACATAAACATGTATGTGTACCATACCATGTATACACATGTATGTGTACCAGGGTTCTGTATTTGTATATATAATTACACAAAGTGTTTAACTGATCCTTCGTCTCTCTTTAAGTTTCTATGGCCTAAATGTGCACTTCAGAAACTCCGTTAATATCGTTCACTTGTTCGTATGTCTATTAGAGGGCTGTCATCTCTTGATTAATTTAATATAGACGCTACACAATTGTTTCTAAACTTGTAATATTCATTTGGCAAATACAATAAATGTAATATTTTATTTTTTCCCGTGGTGATTCTTACAGGTAAAACACGTTTAAAAAAAAATGCAAGCCATAATTTTCTTTCCAACTGGAAAAAATAATTTACCTAAAAGTGAGTACTATGAAAGATAAATGAATTCGAGTGACCGATTTTTGTGCACCGGTTTAATTTATTTTTTTTCTTTTATACTGTTTTAATATTTCAAAGAAATTTAAATAAATTGCTAGATTTCACGTCAAGGTTCAAAATAATAATTAATAATTGTTAAAATAAGGCTACTTTGTGGAAGTACGGAATTTTTGATAAATATATATATATATATATATATATATATATATATATATATATATATAAAAATGTATCCGAGTAAATTCTGTACATGGATAATATTTTAAAATTGTTCATTACTTAAGTAAAATTTACTGCATCGAATTTCATGAAATTCGGTATATAACAATTTATACCTAAGAGCAATGTAAAAGAAAATTATTCTAATAACTTTTCTTATTCCGAATTTTACGCAAACAAAGTCGTTGGAGCATCTAATGTTGCATATTTTAAAACAAGTCTCACTCCAAATCTGCAATATGACGTAATTTTTTCAACAAAATACCGCGGCTATAGCTATTGGCTAAACATAACTTATTTATTATTTATCTGCCAGTCAATTGTGAAAAATCATCTCCGAGGAAAATGACCGCACGCCGGCGTCGAACTTTTAATTAAACTGCGAAGTAACTTTTCTACGGCGCAATATTTCTCGAGCCACCTCCCTTAGAGCCTCCTAAACAGACTCGTGTTTTGTCTTTTATAACTTTATTTTGTTGATGAAAGTGTTTTCATAACGTAAATATCTCTGTTTACGGTCTGGCTGAAGGAAAGTGGCCTAGCAGTTTGCGCTTTTCTTCATTTATTACCTTCACTAAATTTAGTTATTTATTTATTATATATTCTAGGTTATTAGGCTTGACAGTGTTTACTGATGCGATTATATAATCCTAGTTGTAGTCCTAGTATATTTTGTATATTTAAGTAAATTTAAATACGGTTAATTATATTTTTTAATTTTTTTGAAGTTTGTAGTAAACGATTTGATTATCTGTAAAGATTTAGGTAGTTACTAAAAACTTTATCCGAAAAATAAAGTGAATTTTTAGGTTTTCGTACCTCGAAAGAAAAAAGAACCTTTACAAAATAACTTCGTTGTCCGTCTGTCGATTTATCAAACCCCTTTTCCTAGGAACACGTGGAGCCCTCAAGTTGAAATTAATATCAAATACTTAGGTCTGCGGTTCTTTGTAAAAAATCAAGCTTCTGGGTCAGCACAAAAAAAACTTAGATCTGCGATGCCATTTATGCTGCATATTTTGACACTCGTGCGTAAGTCGAAACCTATAGGATACTTCCTGTTAACTCAGAGTCATTAAATTTGGCGAAAAGCAAGGTCTCATAGCACAAGTAAAGGAAAAATCCTTCATTGTAATTAAATCACATAAAATAATTTGATATATGTCCTTGTGAAAGATATAGTAGGTTATATATTTTTTTTCTAAATAAATTTACAAATATCTGAATGTGTACAGAAACCTCGTAGAGTGAGTTCCAGTCAAGCTTTACAGGTTTTTTTACCAATAAAAATGCATAGAAAAATCACATAAATTTGAATATTCACTTAGATGTCCTTTTTTCTATGGCGTAATACATTTTTATTATCATTAATAATACTATTATTACTGATAAGTACTTAAAATGGTAATTTTTGTATTGTGCTTAAAAACAGAGCTTAAAAGGATGGTAAGGACTTTCGCGAAATAAATCAATAAATGAAATGACTCTTCTAGACGAAACTTAGTGGAAGAGTTTGATAATTTAAGTGGTGCGCCTTCAGCGCTAGATAACCATTCTGCGCATTCGTTGCGAAAGTTATATTAAGTTCTGACAGTTCGTATTGTGACTATGTTATTGTTCATATTAATCTCTTATCGCGTTAGAATTGTACCTTAATTTGTTTCATTAAATTCTTTGTGATATTATTAAAAGAGTATAGTCATTATTGTGCAAACTCGATGCATATAATTAACCATATGTGGTCTAAAGGAAAAAATAAGTAACGTCATCAAAAGGAAACCCGAAAAAGAACCAATAAAATATAACGTTTTGAGTAAAGTGTCATTTGTGCTATTATTCATTAAATCTGTAAATATAATGATTATTGCACCTATTGTTTGTATTTATATAAACTATCATGTCGATATAGGGATATACCTCAGCCAAATAGCTTCTGAGAAGCTTGGTCACCAATTCAGAAAATGTATTATATTTTCGTTAGTTGATTGAGATTTTGAAAGCCTTATATTTATTAGATATGCTTTATAATATTGATAATAAGAGATTCTAAAGATTAAATTATATGGCATATCAAACAAAAATTAAAGAATAATGATCGCAGGTCAACGGATATTACTTCATTTCAATCGTCGGTTATAGTACCTGAAATTTACACCGAAAATACATATTTTTTTTCAACACTAGCTGCACCTTTTTCACATGGATGTTTGGAAAATATTAAGAATTTAACTGTAAGACTGAAGGTTAAAATATCGTAACATCGTCTATGATAATTTGAAATGTACTTTGTTTTGAAATTTCAAACTACCATGTCTTTTTTCTAGCGGGTTGATTGCAAAGAAATAAAGCCTGTATATTATCTCTGGTCTGACATACATAGTCCAATGGAAATACAATGTAATTGGGTTCTAGTACATTTATTATGAGCTCATATACACAACACACACACATACGCACTTGCACACACCCATGCACTCGTCTGTGCGTTTGTGTGTGCGTGCCTGTGTGTGTGTGTGTGTAATAACATTTTATTGTTACTTACTACTGGCACGATACAGGCGTGCAAAGTGATTTAGTTTGGAAAATGCCCTTGGAATTTAGGCTTCACTGCAAATCAATGCATTCTATCAAACATTAGTAGCATTGATCCATAAAATATTTTCATCAAAGTCAAAAACTTCAGTTGAGTTAAATTACTATGATTATAAATTTGCAAAATCTACAAGTGAGGCATTTTCTGAATCAAATTATTTTAACCTTATTATTAAAATACAATTACACAATTGTAAACGTGAAAACGTAGCATTTCTCAATAACTCAGCGCAATGCTAAGAGCATTATTAGTTCCTAAGATTTTATTAGTTCTTAAGAATAGTTAATAATTTCGCGTTAATAATTTAGGATATTCAATGAAATGTGTGTGTGATTTCGATTATTTTCTTCGTTATATATTTTAAATCTCAATTACTTAGTTTTGCGTGCTATGTAGAATTCAAAGTGTAAATTTGGATAAAAACTTATCATTTGGTCCATGGAAATGAAAAATGATGATGAATGAAATGATGTCCATGGAAATTTATTTCGTAATTAACTTTTGCCGCTAATGTAAGTCTGAAAATCCGAAATCGATGAATACTGTAAATAGTTTTAAAAGTATATTATTTTTTAAAATTTATGATTTTCTAATAATGTTTTAATATTTCATGGGAAAAAATAGCAAGCAGTGTAAAATGCGGTAAATATATTGAGTGACGATGTCGCGTGTGTTCACACAGTAGTAGCAGAATTCACTTGTCATTGCTGTTAGAACGTAATATTTCCTATTATTAGTGTTTAATATCCCCAATATTATATTAGAGATATGAATTTGTTGACTTCTTGTACAACATGCAAGAGCAAGGTGAAAAGTTCTCGACTTGACACGGCAACGCTATCTATCAACAATTTGTTTTGTGATGGGGATACACGAGACGCATTAATCTATCTTAAATTTCAAATTGGTTTTATAGCTTTTTTCAAACGGCTTTTTAACGATTACTAACTTATAGTTTTCGTTAATTTTTTTTTTGTAGTTGTGTGTTTGGTTAAACTGGAACATCAATCTGTCTTGTAATATTGTTTTGGAATGGTTATTTGTCAAGGGAAATTGCATATTCAAACTTGTTGAAATTTTATAAAAAGTTCAATCTTTCATTGTCAACAACGAATTTAAACATAATCACACTTCTCTTGAAAATATAGTGAAGTACACTGCTGAACTATATGACTATGTCATAAATTAATCCATATTTTAATTAAGAAATACAATATTTTACTGATGGGCCGAGAAATTTTCACCTTACGCTCGAACCTCAAGAATCTGAAAAAAGTTATTAAACATATACCTGCATAAATTAAGGCGATGGTGTGGTGTAATACTTTCATTGAGTAAGGGGTAGAGTAACTTGAAACGCACTGGAAGACGATTCGTTCGTTATTTGTTTCTTAAAGTTGACTTTACTGGATCGCCTCTAATTAACAGGAGTAGAAAATAGGAAAGGTTGTTATCGGTCCAGACCTAATTTTACTACAGCATCGGAGTTGATGTTTCACTCGTAAATTTTTACATTATTAGAAAAATTATTTCATATGTATTGCCTAAAATTAAAAATAAAATAAAGTAAATTAAAAATATATCTCAAAATATATATCTTTTAGAGATACACGGGCAAACAAAAGAAGTAAACTGTAAGGGATACTAAGTATGTGCAATCAAACTTTTTATCAAATTTTGTTATTAAAAATAATTGAACTGAATTAACAGTTTAGTATTGCTTCATCATTTCGTACTAATATATTTGTGGTTGGCTGTAAGCTATTGAGCATAAAGCAATATGTTTAACGTCTATAAGCTTTATTTTTTCCGTGTTTCAGCAATTTTTTTTTTAAATCAGGAAATTTAAAAAAGTAATAAAACAAATATAGACAGTGATTCGTAGTATTTAACTCAAATATTTAATCGCGAATTATGGATTATTACGAATTATGAATTATGGACTATTCTAATTAAATTATCATATGTTAGTTTGTGAGTATGTGCGTGCATGTGTGTGTGTGTGTATGCTAGTAAAAGTTTGCAAATCTAGCGTGTAAACCAAACATTAGATGGCAGGTATTTTAGCGTAATTAAAAAATTTGGAATAAAATTTTTTACAGTAATTAATTTAATTCATTAATAATAAATTCAGAATATTTACTTGGCATTTTTGAACATGAAGGTTCAGTTATTTACGAGGTTGAGAAGGTATTTTGAACATAAAGGTTCAGTTATTTACGAGATTGCCTGATAGATATTGGTCTCCGTCTGAAATACAAAACAGAATTAAAGGGTATTCAATTTTAGAGGCATTATATTTTCATAATAGATTAAACTGAAAATCTAACTGCACATTTGGTTTCAGCGTATTTTAGACTTTCATTACATTGTAAAGGCAAATTTTGATTATTACAGGTTTATTTTGAGATTGTGCAGTGGAAATAAATCCTTGTATAGGCCTAAATTTTCAATTTCTATATTGCGTTTGATATAAAATGTTCTTGCTGTATACTCGATAGCTGGAATTTTTTTTAACAATAAGTTTTTAAATTCTTACTTTCATCAGTATCAACGATATAAAACCCAACATCGCTTTTGATAAAAGTTGCAAATATACTTTGAAAGAGACGTAGTCCTAAAATTAGTCTGAAATAGACAGAGTAATTTTTAATAAGTTATAATTTGAAGGTTGTGCAGAATATATACATCGAGTTCAAAGGAAATGTTTTTCTTGCGAAATATGACGTTCAATTAAAACTTTTCGCTCAGCATTTCAAGTTAAGCAACTGTCTGGGAATTATAATTAAAATATTTTCTTTGAAGAAATACACAACAAAGATATTTTACCCCTGAGGATTTTTCGTTTTGAATATGAAGAAATAATTCGAATTTATAAAAAGCGAAACTATTGGTTTTGAGGCGTAACTTCAAAATAATCAAGTGAAAATAGCGTTGGATCATATTTTTTTAAATGGTCCCCTTAGTGACCTATAAAAATTTCAGCTTATAGACGTTATTACATATTTTGCGCATATTTATTTCAGAATTTATCGTGAAAAAATTAAGAAAATTTTTTTTCAAAATGATGAAGATACGTTTTAAAGTACACTTGATGCGCATTTTTCTTTGACCGGAAATCACTCCGTAAACATGATGCATGCACGACATATATCCAGTTTGGAGTATTTTTACCTTTGAAACTAATAATAGTACAATGAAATATGTCATTAGGTACAGGGTATATCTAATTTTTATAATAAAAATTAAATATAGTCACCTAGCCTAGATTTGAGAACCAACGTTTTTATACAATAAGTTACATATATATATATATATATATATATATATATATATATATATATATATATATATATATATATGTATGTGTATATATATATATATATATATTTATATATGTATATATATATATATATATATATATATTACATAACATTAGACTAACGATTCTGGGAAGAGAAACCTAAACGATGGCTAATAAGGATTCTGTTGTCAGATTCCCTTTATCATCCTTATGAGCATGATCAGAATTTGATCAGGTTATCAAGAGATGGCGGTCATAATGTGAAAGCCTTTATATGGAAAAAAAGGAAATCTAGCGTAATCTTCATACAAATAGAAAAATAATGTTTGAAACCTGATATACTCGAATCTGAGGTAGAGGAGCGAAACTGAAGTTTAACAGATCGGTGGGAAGAAAAAAAAATCCGCCTAAGAAATAGAAGTTCTACGGAAAGCTGGTCTTAGAAGTCTGTTGAATTTACTTAATTAGTTTTATCGAACAAGCAGTTATCAGCAAATGGAAGAAGTCACTCCTTATCCCACTTCACGAAAAATGATAAAAGAGGACTTGCGGAAAGTACCCATTGTTACGCTCATATCTCATCCCAGCAAGATTATGCTGTGTATAATTAGTGGACGGTTGCAATCGTTCCTGCAATAGAAAATATCAAGTAAACAAGCCGTATTTATCAAGGGCCGCGGTACACGAGAGCACGGGACACGATGTGCCCAATTGCTAACGTAAGGCAGATATTAGTAAAAAACCGAGTGTTATTTGCTGATACGCTTCATTAATTATTCGAGAGCATTTGTTTGCTTGCAGTGGAACTGCCTCTGAAATATTCTTTGCAATATGGATGTGCTCTTTATCTAACTGCGCTAGTCGCTAACCTGTAGAAAAGGATCAAGGGTAATAATGGATGATGTGATCTCAAGACGTTTCAAGCCAGAAAAATGCTGCACCGAGTATGTATTTTATCTATTCTTCTATTTAACATCTACATCTATGATCATCAAGAGAAAGGGGCCAAATTGATTGCAAGAATGTATCGGATAGGAGGTATTAAACTCAGCACCTTCAGTTTCATCGATGACGCCATAATCTTTGCATCATCAGAAGAAGAACTCGTGGAATTCTTGAGAAGAGTAAAGCACGAGAGTGCTATGGTTGAATTCGAATCGATTAATAATAAAAAACTAAAATCGTACTCATAGACAAGGCTAGCCATCTCTAATGGATTGGGGAACTTTCAAATTTAGGGCGGGTAAAGAAATTCCTATACCTCGAATCTGTGATAAGTAAGCAGAGAGAGTGCGAGGGAGGAATCACACGACGCATTTGGATGGCCAAAGCAAAGGTGAGAAAGCCCTATAGAATATGGCACAACGAGAAGATCTATAATGCCACCAAGAAATGACTGAGACGTACGCTAGTTTTTCCATGTTTTATAATCCAAGACAATCCGCAAAGTGAATAGAAAAAAGATTGACATGAGACATGTCGAAGATGGGACAGTATAGAAGCAGCTAGTCGGCTCCATACCATCCTGTCACTATCATGTCAATCAGCACTTCAAGGTGTTCCCGACCTTCAGTAATGGAGATGCGATGAAGAAGAAAACTAACGAAAATAACGAGTGGTGAATCGTGAATAGCGCGTGTTGAATGACACATTTGGTTCATATATTTATTATGATTTCATAAACTTGCTTACATTTTTCTTTGACATGAAATTATTTTAATATTATTTTTTGGAACGAAGTTCTTTTACGTGGCGTACAGTAGAGCAAACTGGCAGAAATCGTCAATTAAGAGAAAAGCATCATGCTCATTCCAGGTGACCTTTCCCTCTGTATCTTTCTGTCTCTTTCTCTTTCTATTATAAACGGTTGTGTGTGTGTGTGTGTTGGTGCGAGTATAGCAATGTTCGCAGTCAGCTGTATAGCCTCTATTCTAAACATGTATAATATTATTTAAACTTATTTTTTATTCTACTGGTCTTCTATTTTAAACCAATCATCTGCCAGACCGTTTCCAATTCGGTATGTATGTACTTGCGTAATAAATTATAAATTATTGCTACATCATTCACTAAGTACCAACATTTTATAAATTACAAAAAAATTTCGGCAATTTCATGTATCTTAATTATTACTTTATTACTTAATTGATGCTTAAAATTAATAAAATACATTGTAAATTCAATGACTTATTTCAATTTCAATGACTTGACATTCACTGAAATTTTTGAAATACTTAAACTTAAAATAAAATAATTAAAATAAAATTAAATGAGTTTTAATTTTTAATATAACTAAATTTAATTCCAAAAAATTAGATTTATCAAAACATGAGAATAACTAACCTTAAAATATTATATATATATATATATATATATATATATATATATATATATATTTGTAATAAAATTTTTATTAATAAGATAAATAAATTTAAACTTAAAATTCACTTTAAATTTTGTTGATTGAAAAAATAAGCTTTAAAATAATATAATAAGAAAACATTAAATTTTTAAAATAGTAAAATTTAATTTTAAAATTAATCTTTGATTTAATTTATTTTTAAAATATTTAAAATAAAAATAATTTAATTTTTAATTGAAATAAATTTAATAATAATTTCAACTTGAAACTTTATTATTCTAATAAATTTATTATTTAAGTATAAATTCAAAATTAACTTTAAATTTAAGTTGATTGATTTTTTAAAAAAAGTTTAAAATAACAAAACGAGAAAAAAATTAATTAGAAGAATAACAATTTTTTAAAATTATTTATAAATTTAATTCAATTTTGAAGTAATGGAAATAAAAATATTTTAATTTTAAAACGCCCAAATTTTAATTTTTATTGAAATAAATTTAAAATTTATTTTAACGTGAAATTTTATTTATTCTAAAAACTTATTTTTTTTATTTCATCGAACCATTTAAGTAAAGTTTAATTAACAATGAAAATAAATTAATATTCTGGCCATTTATTGTAATTTATTAATTTTAAGTATTTTGTTATTTTTTTTATTTACCTTTTTTATATATAATTTAAAATTCGCTATTTTAAATTAATAATTGTTTTTAATAAATGATTATTTTTCCTAAAATATTAAATGAAATTTATTGGTCATTATCAAAAAAATAAATTTAAAATTTAAGAAAAAAAATTTAAGATATTTATTGGACATTTTTGTTCTGGAAAAATATAAATAAAAAAGAAAAAGTTGTAACAAAAATACACTATTATAATCTATAGAAATATACATATTAGATCACGTTTAGAATGGAAAAAATAATGTAATATAATAAATAATTATAATAAAAAATTAAATAATAATAAAATTTAAAGTTAAAAATAATCTTAAATTTTATTTATTTGTGAGATACTAAAAATTGGCTTTTTATTAATTAATTTTTAATTTTAATTTAAATAAATTTAATATTAATTTTAAGTTGAAATTTTTTTAATAATTTTTTTTTATTTCACAGAACAATTTAAATACAGTTTAAATAACAATGGAAATAAATGAATATTTTAGCAATTTATTGATTTTAAATATTTTGTTATTTTTTTTCTCATTTACTTTTTTTATATGTAATTTATAATTCACTATTTTATATTTAATTTTTTTTTAAATAAATGACTATTTTCCTAAAATATTAAATGATATTTGTTAATTTACATCCTTATTTTTAAGTTTTCCTTTGAAAAAAGATAAATAATAACAAAATATACAAATTAGAGAGAGGGAGAAAGAAAGAGTTGAATAAAAGAAAGAGTTGTAGCAAAAATACACTAATATAATCTGTGGCAAAAATACACTATATTAAATCAAGTTTTGATAGCTGAATGTCAGCTTTTGGAAACTACATAATTTTCATTTATGTGTTCGTCTGACTATTAGAGAGCTGTCGTCCTATAAATAAGTTAGTATGGAAGGTACAAAATTGTTTTGAAAATTGTCAAACGCATTTGGCCAATACAATAAATTGAATATCGTATTTTTCAGCGAGGGTCCTTAAAAGTATATCATGAACACAAAAAAATTAAATTAAAACTTAAAATTAACTTTGAACTGACCAAGTTCATTTTTAATTTAAATTACTTTTCCTCCAAAATGAAAAAAAAACTTATGAAAATGAGTACCAAATTTACCTATTTCC
The DNA here is from genome assembly GCA_039881145.1 of Druceiella hillmani. Lineage (NCBI taxonomy): Eukaryota > Metazoa > Arthropoda > Insecta > Lepidoptera > Hepialidae > Druceiella > Druceiella hillmani. The sequence continues at coordinate 11,759,908 of JAYKKI010000014.1, forward strand.
TTCATTTTGTATAATTTTGATATTTGGAAGCGATTTACCTAAATTTCCAGAATTTTGGAATGGTTCTTAGTAATAATTAATATTTATTTACACAATTTTACTTTTGTGTAGGTATATAATTTTAAATAGACAAACCCAACTAGCATGTCTTTATGAATGGCTGTTGTAATTATTTTTAACAAATTTCAATATTAACTATGTTAAAACAAAACTGGATCCGACAATATTCTTTCGTCGATATACCGTGGCCTCACCTGCCGGCTAAACGTAACGTATTTATTATTTACCATCGTCGATCGTCTGAAGATCGTCTTCGTGGGAAATAGTCGCAAGTCGGAGTCTCACTTTAATTAAACTGCAAAATAACTTTTTCATTCCGCAATATTTTTCACGCCACCTCCCTTAAAGCCTCATATATAAGACGCGAAAACTAAAACGAATCAATTTATTTAATCAATTGGATGCCCTGGTCAAGTCGTATTATATTTTTTTATTATCCTTGCTATTTCTGTTACTAGACTACCTATAATAATTACTTAAAAAACGGAGTGAATCGATGATTGTTTAAACCCAAACCGAAATACATTATATCAATATATGCATATAGTGAATGTAATCATAAATAAATATCGTCAATCGACCTAGATTCTTTGACACTTCGTCATTTTATGAGTGTCTCAATCTTTTCGGTTTATTGTGGATCAGTCCCTTAACTACACTTAAGAAGACAATTCATTTTATTAGTTCCTAGTTCTGGCCGCGAATTACTAGAAAGAAATGTGAATATATATATAAATATATATATATATATATATATATATATATGTATATATATATGTATATATATATATAAATATATATATGTATATATATATATATATATATATATATATATATATATACATAACTTTATTATGCTGTAACGTATGTAGATTGCGCCTTATCTATATATTAATAAGTAAAGAGAAAATTGTGTAACCCCTTTTAAAAACATCACATTTTTATTTCTTATCCATCACATAATACAAATTAAACATCATGGGTGAAATTAATAAGAGAACAAAAATCACAGCACGGGTTTAAGAAATTTACGCGTTCATCGCTAGTTCGTCATAATCCCAACGATTCGGCACGTTTCGTTCCTCTTGAAGAGTATTCTCATGTCTGATGAATGACCGGTCATATAACTGAAATTTAACATCTCTATTACAGGCACGCTATATTACATCGACAAATCATCAGTTCGAATTGAATTTGGAAAAAAAGTCATTTACGTAATATTGCCCAAATCAGTTCTCTATTCCTTTCCTTCAATCCTCATTCTCTCTCTCTCCCTCTTTCTCCCTCTCTCTTTCTTTATACATACTTAATTGTATCGCCCTAATAATATTACAGTTGAATGAAGGCAAAGATTTAATCCTGGTGCAAGTGTGGCTAAAAAAAGCTTTATTGTAATAATCAAGGTCAGAATGAAAGAAACTTTAGGCCTGTATGTCTGAAGGTAAAAAATATTTCGAATCTCTAATTTTTGCACCTTCTTTTTCAAATATTTTTTGTTAATTTGTTTCATTTATATTTGTTAATTTTATTTCTATTTTTAAAATAATTATACATTTTAAAACAATTATCCTTTTTTTTGAAATGCAGTATAACTTTTAATATAGGTTGACACAATGTCTTTTTAATTTCTGGTGTCGTCGTCGGTTTGTGGGTATTTCTGTAGCAATATATTCCCACTTGTGCTCTTATCTTTTTAAGTAATACATTTAATTCCTTATTTTTGATGTTTTTGCGTTATATCTGAAATCTGTGGCAATTTTTACCATACTTATTGTTGTCATAAATTTACTGACATGAATTTCCATGAATGTTTTTCGGTTCTTTCCGGGTGTCACTGCGGTAGACAATTTGTAATGCTCTAACATACATAAACTTTTAAACCTACAAACATTAATGTAGTATATATTTGAAACCAATATCTTTCTTATTTCTGTTACACATGTCATGACTTTAACAAGTTAGTGAGATCGTCTGTCATAAAACTTGAGGAAATATCGAAGAAATTGTTGTAACTTCAGAACGAGCGGACAAATTTTCCTAATTAGAATGTTAAATAAATCTGAATCAACAATATAATTATTTCCAATCAGCATAATTGTGAAATAATTGAAAATAATTTTTTACAGCCAAAAATTTAAAAATGCCTCGAAAAAAGTGTAATGTCGGAAAAATGACAACGGAATAGCAAAATTGCCAAAGAAAAGGTAATAAGAAATGCAGGATGTGTCCAAGATACCCACGACTAAAAGCAAAAGAAGCTAATAAAAACTCTCCGGTGGGTCAATGTGAGCCTTCAAAGAAAGTACGCAAATTGTACTTGGACAAACCTCAGCCGACTACGTTACGACAAGTGATTAGTTATATTGCAAATTGTTTAATAAATGCTGACGAAATATCATCCGACGAAGCTGATGGAGAAATGGAGTCTCAACAATAGAACGATGGGCCGAGTTCATCGACGTTGAAACAGAAATGTGTAAATACATATAAATTATTGTTAAATTATTTTATATATTTCATAAACAACATTTCCTTTGTGCACGATGGAAATCCTTGAAACAAACTCACGGTAGCTGTAATCCAAACAATAACATTCATAAATAATTTAAATCAAAATAATGTACAAGAATGATTACGGTAAGTTTCGTGTCGAATAAATGTATTAAAACATATACACATACAATACTGAACACAAATGTATCAGTTGCAGTTGGAGCGAGCTTCTTAGTCTTTATTTTTACCCTCTCCTCGCCACCTTGGACAAAGGCACGGCTGACACTAAAGGTAATTTATCACACAACACGGAAGTGATTTATTGCACAATGATATGAGACAGGAAGAAAGCGCGTTATTAATTAAAATATACTCAAGATGGTTTCAGGAAATTAGCTCATATTTCCTCGGTCGGATTTATGAGTAGATTCATCTATCAACACTGTCAAGATACAAGGTGTACGGTAATGATCAGTATTCGCCGGCTAACTCATTAATAATTTGTATCTGATGTTAGAGTGAAAATTTCTCTCGTTAATTGAAGATAAGACTTTGTTAGGATGGGAGAAAAGTCAAATTAGTGAGTCACTTTTCTTTTATGTACTTGAATGGCTTTCAAAATTTTAACTTGATGTTTTATTATCTCGTTGTTGAAGTTTTTTTTCCAAAATGAAGTTTTTCTTTGGGAATGCAGAATGGATAGAATATTTATATTTTCTTCTATAATTTAATAAAATGGCAGCGACAACGCATTTCGTATTAATAAAAGTTTAAAATGTTTATAATTACATATTACTACTATTAAAATGGTTACGAATATTTTTATAAACTGTTAAACATACAAACATATTTCCTAATTAAATAATAAAGCAAATTTTTCAAAAACATGACATTTTCGCTACAGTTTTATTAATTTAGTTTTTCCACAGAAGTAGGAAAGGATATTAGAGTGTGTATTTTATCTATGTTGTTCAACGTACCTCTGGTGATGAGCCATTTAAAACTGTGCAATAAATCCTCCTATTTTCGAGATTCTCGGAATCAGTCTGCATACTATACTTAATTCGATATATGAAAATTAAAATGAAATGTAGTGCTTAATTTATTGCTCCAAAATGTTCCTATAAATATTTTTGAGCATTGTTAATAATATGCAAACATTGAAATATGCGTTTGTTAATATGCTTTATCGCCATTAGATATATTAAGTTTTTACGTTCAATGTTTTCTGAAGCAAACAGTAGTTATAGTAATAACTGAAACGGAACTTATATAATATCATATGAGTTATCTTACTTGGGTTCTGTATTTTTTTAATTTTGAGTTACACAATTCCCAAGTTTCTGAGTATACTATAGGTAGCGTACTAAAACAGGGAATAGATTGTGTAAAAAAGAAAAAGGTATACACAGAGTGCCTATTCAGAGAGTTTAGTTAAAAATCAATACTGCGCGTTTAAAAAGACCTAACTGCGTTCATTATAAGCATATCGTAAATATCAATTATAAGATAAAGTTTATTACATATTAGGAAAATTGAGTTTTAGATTTGTATAATAAGAAGCAAAGAAACATATTTTATGCACGTTTTGCGTGTAGCAACATAAGGAATTGAAATGAAATTTCTTTATATTTAAAAGCAATATTAAATAATTTATTTATTGTTTTGTTAGGTGTGGACTTTATTTTTGCATGTTTCGTGCTGTCGTATAAAATTTGTAATGGATTAAATTGTATGCAGAAAATATCGTCATACGTATTCATCGTTAAGAATACGTAATGTAAGCTGTACACGATACTAAAGATGCTACTTGAGGAGTTTCCTTGTTCAACACTGATTTTCTATTTGCGAAACAGGGTGAACCGACCTTAATCCGTTTTAAATAAAATAACTCTTATAGGTGTGTTACTCCCGTTCTATAGTTTCAGTTTTACGTGCATGAAATATTATAAATATGTACTTTTAATAGACATTTCAATGAATATGTAACAATATTTTTTTTAGTCCCACTAGACCTGTGCTTGGTGTTAATCGTTTTTTTCTAAAATTCTGCTACTATAATCGGTATATTTATTGAGGTTTCAGTATGAAGTATCCACTTGCAAAATTGTGTACATATAGGTCTAAATTTGCAGAAGCTACAAAAGTATGATGGATAGACAGTACTAAACTGTTAAAGTTCCATTGTCTTATACAGGCTCCGACCAGTGAAACCTGATGATTTTTAAAATAGAATATGTAAATTAATTTTTAAGATATTTAATTATTATTAAAGGAAGGAAGCATAGAAGTTTTAAATGTATGCAAAAAAGTTCAAAAAACGTTATGAAGCAAAAATCACTGACCCCCATTTTTTCTGCACTGTTCAAGTCTGTTAGCAACTGTCTGTGGATGTGCATGTATTTATCGTTAAATATTCTGTCGCAATTCTAATAAATTTTGATATTTATAAACCTAAAATTTTTCCTTTATTTAATCTCATAGATAAAAATCACACGGGGTCAGATCTGTAGTACTTGCCGGCTATGGGACGTCACTTCGGAGTACGATTAACATACCGCGGACGTATGTCAAGTGTATGTGGCTGCTCAATCCTGCTGAAACCAAACCCTCCTAAGAGCATAAAGAAAACTGAAACAAACTAGATTTACTTTATTATTCGCTAACACATTGAGTAACTAGTTGTGTAGGGGGAAACTCCATATATTGGTTACGATTACGGTATCATTTCTCCTTTTATGAATTATCACTGTTATGAGAAAAAGAAATCTCTTCAAAAACGTTGGGATGTTATATTAAGGAGACTTAGGCTGCAGTTGTAAATTACTAATAAAATTTGCCATATCATTCGTCTTGTGGGAAAATATGACAAGCAAATAATTTCTATAAAGTAAAACATACATATAAATTTTCTATTAAAATGAAACACACAAATAAGTACCAAAAATTTAATGAAAATATATCTGCAACTTTTAGGTACAAATGAATTAAATTTTATTTCTGTTATAATGATATGAATTAAAAAATAAAAATAAAAAGTGGGTTTTTATATCGCAAATCGTAAAATTCAACAGACAAATAAATACTCATACATGCGCGATGTTATTTTTATCAACAAAATATTCAATATCTACGACTATACCGCGTTCAATAAGTTTTTACATACATTCCTTAAAGATGACTTACAATATTTCAAAATTGTTTAAGTTAACTTAACCTTATTATTTTAAATATTATGGAACTGTCAAAGATTTGAGAAAAACTGTCTCCAAGTATCTTCATTGAAATATTAGTTGTTAACATTACTCAAAAGGAATAGTATTAACAAGTAATGAATATTTATTTTTTCTGAAAAGATTCATTACAAAATTTTCTCATGTTATCATGTTCTTATGTTATAATATTTAGCTACAATATTTGTAAGTGGAATAATTTATTATATTATATTCAGTTCAATTGTACGTCAAATAAAATGCAACAACAATAATAAAGTAATTGTCCCAGGATATCTAAAACCGACCATTAATAATTTTGCTATTTTTAAGGTCATTCCACTTATTAATAGCTCTCATGATTATGAATAACTTTAAAATTGACTTTTTGGTCCATTCTAAATCGGTTCAACTAGTTAGACCTATTTGTAAATAAAGTAATAATGACGTGGTAATCCATGTCTTCGGTCCGACACCATTAGTCAATCAGTTTAATTCAGGTAAGTTCATAAACTTTTCCAAGACGCATTAGCGATGAACCTTATCAGGCTGCCAAGCTTTACGTAATCTTAAAGCACGAGACACCCGAGTATAGATTAATATCCCTTTCAAGCTATATTAGTTAATTATTTTGAACCTTGAGACGTTGCGCCGGCAATCTTCTTTGTAAGAGGTAGTAAGTAATTAAAGTGAAAACTTGTATGACACATTTATAAAAAGAAATTAAATTTAAATACATTGGTATTTGAAGAATTTAGTAATGTTTCATACATTATGAATAAAATACTTCGTTCTTTTTGAATTATTTTAGTTAAAATTTTGAATTGTGTGTTCATAATGTATATTTTGTATTTGGAATAAATAAATTATGTTAAAATTCCAATTTCTTTAATGGATCAATTATATTTCAATTTCAAAATGAAAGTTTTATTTATTTTAATCTTTTTATTTTTAACAACGTCTCTTACCTTACCGATTTTCAAAACTACTACACAGCTCAAACCGCTAATAACGGAAATTTAAAATTTGAAGATGTTGATTTTATACTGGAAAAATCGTTTAAGAAGAGATTTCTCATAATTAATTCACTAAGGGGGTGAAAAGAGGAGGTAACATTTGCACAGGAGAAATATTTATATTGTAAATTTTTACGTGAAACTTGGTAATAATACCTCTCAACAAAGGTAATGGAACATGTTTTTCGGCATTTTTCGAGATTCAACACCTAAGAGGGTCAAAAGTGGTGACAAACTTTGTATAGAGAAGATATTTGTATTGTGTTTTTTGCGTAAAACTTGGTATTAATGCTCTTCAGTATAAAAAATTCAATAAATATTTCGGAATTTGTCGAGATTCAACCCTAAAAGGGTTAAAAAGGTAAGTTTGCAGAGGAAAATATTTTTTGGGAATTTTTGCTTGAAACTTGGTATTAACCGTCTTCAATACAAATAATTAAACAGATATTTAAGCATATTGGGGGGGTGAAAAGTGATGGCTAACTTTGTATGGAAAGAATATTGAAATTGTAAATTATTACGTAATACGTTATGTTAATGCTCTGAAAATAATGAAACAAGTATTTAAGTATCGCAAGAAATATATCTACAGTTCCGATAAATTTAAATGTGCTCTTTAAGTACCATTACGTTTTTCTTATCTGTAGATGTAAAAGGTACAACTCGTTTTAAATTCCACAAACAAACCATAAATGAAAATTAATCTGGCGGTTAATAAAATTGTGACTATATCAGAAATATAACAAGTAAATATAGTTTTTAAATATTTAAATGTTGCATACTAAAATACATGTTCACAGAAATGTTTAAGCCGTTTAAGTATTTTGAAGAAAATCTTACGACTAACATCATTTACTTGAGAATGTCATGTGAGATGTTGGTCAATTAGTAGGCCAAGATCTTTTACAGTTGAAGTAAAAGGAATAACATAACCGTTAATCAATAGCTGTGCTAATCAGATATATATATATATATATATATATATATATATATATATATATACATATATATATATATATATATATGTATATATATATACATATATATATATATATATATACATATATATATATATATATATATATATATATATATATATATATATATATATTTGACAACAGTTACTGACTACCGATGATAATAGCCTGCGATTTAATTGGTTTGATAAGAGACCCTGCCTACCAGGCCACTGGCTGATTAAATGTAGGTCTGCATTTAATATCAGTAGATGAAGACATTTTATCGACATTGCAATGAGAGTATATTTAAAAATATTTCTTGCGTTTTGTTTAAATTCAAAGTATATTGTTTCCAACTTTCTTGTTCATATTCGAGATCTGTTTTTTTAATATTTATCTGTTTTTATAATATTTGTCTCTCTGTCTTTATGTCAATTTGTTGGCTAATCACGCAAAACTATTACTTACTGGACGGATTTCGAAGAAATTTGGTATGGTAATAGTTTATACACAAGAGCAATATACGAGAGAAAAATAATTCTACCATTCTTCCGAATTTTACGCGAGTGAAATCGTGGCGCATAGCTAGTATTATGTAAATTTATTACCTATTAGTCGCAACAGATATCCATGTAGCTAAATCTTACTTAAAATTGAACTAATCGTAATACAAAATGCATTAGTAATTAAAAGTTAGTTACATTCTACCCACATATCGGATTTCCATGGATCTGGCTAGAGTATTCTTTAATGCTAATTAAGGTTTCTCGTAATTTTAACTTATGATTTTGTAGGTTAACAGCGAAGAAATTTATTGATTTCTGGATATGGAGTATAGACCATCAAAATGTTATATCTTCCAGGTTAAACAATGCGGATGCAATATACAGATTTGTGATACCAAAATATACAATAAATAAAGGTAAGGTAGAGTAACACTTTTTTATTTCTTGAAATATACGTCATGGGAATTTTTGTTTGAATTCTTTGTTTTTGATCTTAGTCAAATAATCATTAATAAAGTAAATTTTGAAAAAGCAAACTAAATAATCTTTATTAAAGTAATTAATTAACAATTATATTACATGCTGAACGAGGACTGGCTTTTGTCATATAGTAATATATGTACATAGAAATGTATTTCATATATAGAGAAAATTAATCATCACATTACCGCACCTGTGTAAACACACTACTTAAAAAGTTCATCAACAGATCCAGTTTTAACTAACTTTATATCTATATGAAAAACCACTCTATTGTGCGAAGTATCATCGAGTAGAATTTTTGAAATTAAATTGAGTTTATTTCATAAATTGCGAAACTTAACTTACTTGAAATTGGTTTTTGGTGCCTATATTTGTTTCTGTAAGTTTTGAATCAGATAAAAAATTATTTATAATTATAATTCATCATTTAAATTTATTTCGGTTATGTTACTTGCGGTTTATAGCATGCTAGTTTTGTGGCATACTCTGATAGAAAACTTGAGGTTTTTATATTTAATTTGATTATTTTTTTTTTCACTTAAAGTATAAGTAAGTGTGAGAGCGGGAAGATACTAGAATATAAAAATATTAAGCTACTAGAAATTTTGGTATGAGTAAATTTCGTTAGCCACATATTCAGTTCTAGCTAAATATTTTATTTCAGATATTTTTAACTTATTCTGTTCGTGACCTAGGGAAATATGATTAGGTGTAAATATCGATCACAATTTAAATGACAAAAGTTAAGAATGGGCACAATCCCCATTTTTGTTGGCGCATCTACTTTTTAATTTGTTGTATTTCCGTAACTTAAATTACGTTGGGTTTAAAATTTTGCCTTTTAGCAAGAACGGCTTCGTTTTTTAAATTTCTTATTTTTCCATTCTGAAATCTAGTTCCCGATGTCAGTTACGACTTGCTTGCTAAATAATCTCTTAAATTTTAAAGAAATCAGACTGAGTGACACGAAATGCGTTGTTCATAGGTGCATAGGAAATACCACTATTCTGTGTATCAATTTCCTTCTATTTCATAATTTGTTGCAGCTTTGTACAATGCACCATATATTTTAAATCGTGTTGCTGCAATTAGTGAGAGGATGTTGATTTTACAAAATGAAATATATTTGCACAATAAATGTTTTAATCATTAAACAAATTTCGTTGCGTTTCATTGCAAATCTTGATGGTAGGGAAGATTATTAGCAACTGATACACATTATAAAGCTACAGTATTTTTTGTCGCCGCTGTTTTATTCGCAGATTATAAGTGATAATATTTATAAATTAAAATCATTTCAAAAAGATTATTTTAATGTAATCCAACTTAATAAGTAGGGGTTTTTTTATTAGCCTGCACTCTCTGTTGGGTATCGTTGAAAACGTTTTTAAAAAATATTGGGCTACACTCAATGTTTTTTTAAAAACGTTTTGATGTCATGAACATTTATTCGATATAAGATGGATGTGGTAATTTTTTTAGAGTTACGTGTCCCGTTCCCTATCATTAAACGCATATGTTTTAATACTTGGAAGTATTCATATATTAAAACATGGCATTATACCAAAAATATATGCATATTCCAAATATGTAGCGAAAGTTTATACACTAAACGAAGTTAAAAGGAAAATTATAACGGCTTAGTATGCTTAACTAGTTCATGAGTATTAGTCGTCTTATATCTGTCAAATTCTGTACAAGTGGGAAAAGAAAATAAAAATTTAATGTATATTTATGTCTCTGCAATTTGCTCTATCGATGAGATATGATGAGATATGATGATCTATCGTTAAGCCACAAATTCTTTAACTATTGAGGTTAAAAATGTTTGCGAGAGAATTTTAGATGAAGCAAATTAAATACTCCATTGTTCTCGTCCTTTATTTCGTCATCATTCTCAATTCAAATGAGAAATCATCTTTGAAACGTTTATCGTTCAATTAGTGTAATGCAAAGAGTTACTTTAAATATACTTTCCTCAAAGTGTAAATATCGGCGCGGCAAGCGACTGAAAGACAAAGATTTTATCTTAAACTGCGCGTGGGGGAAAATTGAACATTATTAACATTAGAGGAGTGATCACTTGACGATATGACACATCGAACGAATGTTTGAATAATTATAATGGAAATAGAGTTTGTGAAGCTCTTGAAGGAATCTTTCATTTTAATTACCAAGGCTTTTCTGAAAATGGAGTGGTTAATTTGAAAGCTATTTCCTTAGAGAAGAATTTGTCAGCTTGCTTTACTGCTTGCTGTAATTAATTAACAAATGAGGGCTCAATGAAATCATTTCTCTAACGAAACGAAAAAATATAATTAAATAAACAATAGTTAATTTTATAATTTTGACTACTGCATTTAAAATAATAACTATAATAAATGCACAGTAAACATTTCTGATGAAAGTAGCCTCGAATTATTTTAATGAAATAAAAAAAGAAGCAAAATCCACTCTTTAAAAACCAGGTGATAACATATATTAAACATTATTGGTTAATAGTATTAATGTTTTATAACTACACCTTAGTTGTTTTGTAGCGATTATTTATTTTTTTAATTAAATATTTGAAAATAAAAGAAAATAAACAAAACCATTGTGGGAATAAATACAAATAGCAAAGAACGTAACTACAAATAAAAAAAAAACAGAAATGATATAAATACTTCACAAGCTAATAAATTGAAGTGAAACATAGTTTCCAATATTAAATCCTTTCAATACTGGAAGTCAGGGTGCGAAGTGTCCGAATCGCAATCGAATATTGGTATTTCGATAAATGAAATAATGTGTCCCTTTTAGTTCGCGTAAAATAGTTTGTGACCTTGTTGGTTACAAATCCTGTGGCATTATATCGGAAATTGAATACTCGGACATTTTTTTAATTTGTATTTTTTTAGTTTTATGGGTTATTGCTTGAAAATGGCAGTTAGGAGGATAACAGAAAAAAAATATTTGAAATTTCAAGTCATCTTCAAAGACATGAAATATGATAAAAAAGGTTCCAAAAACATTTATTGTACAAACTAACTAATCTGATAAAATATTTAATGAATGTATTTGATTTTAGTAGGCATTTGTATTAATTCGCTTTCAATATGAATTATGAATAAATTAAATATGGCTTTGCGTTATTTCCTGAGTCATTACTTAATATTCTAAATATTTATGATTTTTATTTTTCAAGATACTTTATAAAATTAATCTGCTATTCCTTAGGATAATATATATATATATATATATATATATATATATATATATATATATATGTATATATATATATATATATATATGTATATATATATATGTATATATATATATATATATATATGCATATTTATTACTTCGAAATATTACGGGTCTTATTTTATAATTGTTTCACACTAGGGCAAAATTTTTGGTTACTCATCATCGTGAAAAAAAATTTTAGGAGTCTCCCTGCTAAATTTTTTAATATGGAAAATTTGAGAAGTTTATATTTAAAGCTATAGATTAATAAATTTCTTATATTTTCTTTAGTCCCTCTAGGTCTGACGAAAGAATTTGGCATGAATGGCGTAAGTATGTTTTCAAATTTTCAAACCCTTTTAGCATAAATTGTTATAGTAATTTTTTCAATTGATTGATTCCTCACTTTAAATCCAGATTCTGTTCCATTCCACATAATTCATATTGTAACCTTGCAAGCAAAACTCACCAAGACGACAGCAAATGGACAACAATATATTTCATTCAATAATAATTTATAAAGTATTTATGGTCTTGCTGTACAAAGCCATCGTGGTAGACGTGTTTCCGCCCTTGCGTGTTATTCAACGCCGACACCTTGTTTTAATACCCCCTGCTCTGATATAATGTGTGTAATGAAGTAGGTAATTACAAGATATTTTAGTGGTATCCCCTATCTAGAAACACATGCTTCATTTCAGGGCAATAATGTGAAGATTTATTTATATATGTATTGAAGATATTTGACAGAGAATTTATTACAAGGTTCAGTTCTGAAATTATGCGAACCGCTATGACTATATGAGACACTTACAAAGAGTGATGCTATTTTTCAGGGCATATGTCTGACATTTCGATAGTAAATAGATAGATTATCTTGTAGCATGGCTTAGTCTTGGCCACATTTACAGTGGTTTTTTTTTCTAGATCAGTTTTTTATAGGAAAAAAGAAAAATAAAATAACAGGCATCGAAAATATCTCTTCGATTGTAATAGTAGTCGGATAAGTTTATTCAATTCATTCTAATTTTTTTAGCATTTTACTTTAACTATAGTTTAAAAATTAAAGAAATAAGTAAATAAATAATTATCTTGTATGCTAATTCGACAGACAGCCAAAATTGCCAAGCTTTTTACGAGGCATGACGATTTTATATTCAAATGGGAGCAGGCGGCGCTCTTCATCTTTCGGTTAGCACTTTATTATCAAATCACTCGACTCCACTGATGGAGCAATTCGTAGCAACCGCTCAATCTTTGCTCGCTATTAAACCCTTTTTTATTGATCTATTGAAAGGATTTGAATTTATTTCCAGCGCTATTTGTTACTCCGCTCGCTACGGAAGGGGTATTGGCATCTCATGAAGTTAAGCCGCCCAAGGACGGGAATAAGATTTTGTGATAATAAAAGTGAGCGAGAAGTTGGGTCCTCTTTATTCGATTATAGTGAATTTAATTGTAATGTTTTTACAGTTTTCATTCCATGACCAAATCATATGAATCGATAAAACCATGTTTACGTTACAATTTTAATTACGCGATTGACAAAATTTTATTTCTATGGTTTCATACCTCAAAAGGAGAAATGAGCACTTGCATCTAGCCAACTGTCACAATTTTTCACACCGTTTTTCTTAGAAACCGCCTGATGTAGAAAGTTTAGTAAAGTAATTATGTATGTTAACTAGCACAATTTTTGCATATGGAAACTTCATTAAATGATAACTTAAATAATTTGCAAAAAATTAAATACTGTTTGTTTGTTTGTGATTTATACTGTTATAAAGTTCTCAAAAATATTTTCTCCACAATTTTAGTTATTGTATTTAAATAGATACAATAAGAAATATGCACAAAAATATTACACCCGCCTTGTTTCTTTATTTTCCAAATTAAAAATATTAAAAGAACATAGAATTTTTTGGAGTTTATGAAAGATCTAACGAAAATTATAAGAGTGATCTTAGATGCCATAGCTTTTTACATATTTGCGATGATATATATCTTTCTAGTAAGTTATACTATGTATTGTCAAATATTTATGGCACTAGGAAGTACATATTAGTGATGACTTTTGATAAATAAAGTAATTTCACTTCCTACGGGCTACGGACGTCTTTATGCGTCAACCAGATTTTCACACGGACATTTTTATTTCGGAATCATTGCCATCAAAAAATAAACTATTATTGTTTCATACTAACATAATATTATGCTCGACTTTCTTTGATCTTAGTGACTAAGCTATAGAATAAGAAAAGAACCTGTCAAGCACAAGTGGAATTCACACTCCAAGGTTACTGTTTATACCTAGGCATTTATTGTGTACACACTATTTATAAATATTAATTTTTTCCTAACTTTAAGTTATTGCCTAGTTTATCCTTCACAAGCCTAAAAACCTGCTGCGTATATTAAAAAATTATATAGCTTTGAAAAATCGCTATAGTTTTCCTGTAAACTTCCTATCAGATTGCACAAATATTTCTTTTTTCTCAACATTTTTGTTTTAGTACTTTCGGAGAGTAGGAGATGAATGCTCGATTTTTACATATTTTCGGAATATCTTTTTAAATCTGCAATATAAAATTATGGAATAGTTTTTTGTATTCCTCTTAATAAGTTCTTCTAAATAATACCCTATAGGTACTACGTATAAAACGAAAAAAAAACTTTTTTGAGACTTTAATTTATCCCTCTTTAATTCTCATGGGAATATTTTAAATGAAAAAGTTAAATAGTGGGTTACACTTGGGTTAATAATATATATTATTGGACCATGCATGATTTTCGAAAAAATCATGAATAAGAAAATTAATAAAGAAAAACCTAAATTGATAGACTGCTATATCTTTTGTAAGCATAAAAATATGGTGCATATTTTAAAATTCATCACATGGAAAATCATCGTTTTAGTTTTCCCCGCATGGGCTTCTAATGAAGATAATTTTCGTAATCTTCTGGTTTAGCAATCTTAGGATTAGTGGAAATGGGAGGGATAGACATATTTTTTAACATATTGAAAATACAAAAAAAATTATGAAAAAAATATTTTTGAGATTCTTATAAATAGATCTTTCAACCAATACTCCACATTATATAAGGAACTGAAAAAACATCAAATATTTAATCTCCCGCTCCCCCTAAAAATTTTAATAAAAATATTTTTGAATGTAAGCTTTGATAATAGTGTAATGATATCATGTGCAGTTTTGCTAACAGCCCACCTGAAGATGTTGTAATACAACGAAATTTAAGTCGTGATAAAGAACTTAAAAAAAGTATAAATAATACTACATCATGTAGTTTCATTTAATTGTGAATAATGAATTTCTACAAAATTAACGCCAAATATATTTATTATTTAAAATATACTTGTTTCTCCAAAATAAACACAAAGGTAATTATTTTATTTTCTAAGAAAAACTTTGCAAGAGAAGCACTGAAAATTAATCATTTACAATTTCCATTTAACACGCTCCAAATATAGTTTAAAAAGATTCCTCAAAATTGATTCTATGTTACTTCAAAGGTAATTAGTTAGGAGGATCTGCTACGAGCAGGCCCAATTTAACCGGAAATAGTAATGAAGTAGCAAAAACATTTTGTCAATTTAAATTTTCGCAACAGTTAGAATTAATTGGTACCAGGAAGTTGCTCGCTTTAATCAAATTTCAATTGCGTATTTAACCATTGAAATTGTCAAATAAATTAATTAAATACAAGAGGAGAACAGATTTTATTGATATCAATTTAAATAATTTCTAAATTTCTTGATAGTAATTTTGGGGTATAAAATATTATTTAAAGGGAAGTACAATGGTATGAATGTTCAAAGTTTCAAGCATTATTTCCTCTTTATTGGTGGTATCATTCGGTTTTGCTTGGACAGTGATCCGTTTCTCAAAGTTATGTACGGCTTCCGAAAAAAAATGGTTTTTAGGGTAATTCATAAAATTTGCCCACCATATAACTAAATTAACTGAAATTTTGAAAATTTTGCTTATTTAAACATTTCAACAATTTTCATGTTAAATATATGTGATCAACGATGAGACAAATGCGCGTACAGTGCCAATCACAAACTATATACGTGATAGATTTCTATGCCATTTATATCTACGTAAGGTAAAAAAGTCATGATTTTTTGGGGGAATAATCATCGATAGCTACTTATTAACCTACATATATACATTTATAGGTATATTCGAGTTTGTTTTTAACAAAGTGAGTGACGATAGATTATGCACCCTATAATTTCTCTCAGCAAGTGTTTTGCATCAATGGGATCAGGAATTTAAACAATAAAAAGAGCCGTGGAATGACGAAGTAATGTATTTCGCCATCTACATGTTCTAAAGATGCGTCGGAATGTACTGTAAGGTTATTTTAAAGTCGCTTGAGTTAATGAATGCATTCAGATGAACGAATTGGAATATGGAAGGCACTGAAAAGTATAAAATAATAAAAGTACGTTTACTCATTTGAAACTATTGTAGCATCATAGCGTTTCCGATTATAAAGAAATTGTCAAATATTGTTACTCAAATTTATTGCCTTAATGACCGAATTATTTGAAATATATAATGATATGGCAAACTGTGGTCTATTATTTGATTGGAGAGGGAATATGTATATTTTTTAAATTTGAATATTTGTTTTTTTATATTTAAAATATATAACATGTACATATTTGACGGAAGGAGTTAGGTGAATAGGCCAGGATTACATTCATTAATCAATTGGATAGAAACAGTGCACATCACCACTGCAATAACATTAAATTTGAGCTTGAGGAATTATTTTTCTTTCTCAGTAACTGCTATATGCTATTTATACATTTTTATTTGCTCAATATTTTTGGTATGAGTGCAATTTAGAAATAATTTTTTTGATATGATATGAAAGTCTGGCTGATGTATTCTATCTAATATGAGTTGATGAAATCTATAAGATCGAACGTTGCTTAAGTGTATAGGTCTCGAAGGAGTACAATTTGAGCGGGGTATTATCAAGAATGTTGTATATAAATGGATAAAAGGAGTTATTTGTAACAAAGACGTAATTGAAGGAATAAACATTTTCATTTAAAATTCATTTTAAAGTTCGGATTACGCGGAATGATGTTGATGTAAAATTATCGAAGAATTCTTTTTAACACATAGTCCGTTTAATGACGTCAAAACTATTATGTTAATAGCATTTGACACAACCAGGATGAAAAATTAATTGCCATAATGCTTTTTATGTTGGTAAGCTATGGAGAAAATTGATGGACTATACTATACGGATTTAAAATTAACCAAGAAAATAAACTCATTTCATTACTGGCTGCTAATAACAAAATTAAACTTCATAGTGAAACCGTACCTATAGATGCTTTTTTGTTGGTTCAGCGGATTTGCGTTAGAAAAATCATACGAAAAACTTCAAAAATATACGAGACCTTTGTTAGCTTTTTATCCAGTAACCCTGTGTGATCAAAGTTGAATATCGAAGATAAATAAATATTTTTTTTTATAATTTGTTTGTAGGTTTCAATATTAGTGTTAATGATATTATTAATATCATTTTCATTAGTCATTGATGCTGCAATATCATTATATCCCTGCAAATGGCAAATGCATAAAATATTTGAGAAAATATTCAATCATTACCTGCGATATTTAAAAAAAATTATAGCATATAATAATTTAATATTTTTATGTACCTTACAGCGGTCGCAAATTATTGAGCTGGCGGTATTGGGGGTGGGGAGATGTTTTTGCTCCACCGTGTGTCAACGCTAACTTCAACTAAATTTAATAATCTTGCAAACAATTTTTAGGCAAGTCGAGGGTATTTTATAACAGTCTCGTTACTGTATTTAAGGTATTTGAAAATGAAGTTGGGAAATTTTGTCCTTGTTTTCAATTTTTTTATTACTTATTAAGGTTATTTGATTCTAATTAGGAAAATCAACAGTTTACTCTTTGCTTCTTCTTTGAAAATGGCAGTTTCAATATTTTTTTCATAAATAAATTTTTCATTAATTTCTCGTCAATTACAAACAACATAATTTGCAAGCCGAACAGCGGCACGCTCGTCGCTGCATCTCCGTAGGTCGTTGGTCACATGTGGCCAGACCAGAGAAACCACCGCCTAAGGCGCCCTTTAAATTTTTATTAAAGTAAAGCTGCTCTTACGATGTGTTACGTAAAATTGAAAAAAAACATTTCACTTAACATTTAAAATGGCTTAATATGAAGAAAACAAAAACGTATTTCATAATGTTACACAGCGTGTCTAAAAATATATTCTATGTATATATACAACCACACACACACACACACACACACACATATATATATATATATATATATATACATATATATATATACATACGTATATATATATATATAT
Source organism: Druceiella hillmani (assembly GCA_039881145.1). NCBI lineage: Eukaryota > Metazoa > Arthropoda > Insecta > Lepidoptera > Hepialidae > Druceiella > Druceiella hillmani. Next base: position 11,778,267 of record JAYKKI010000014.1, read on the forward strand.
ACATATATATATATATATACATACGTATATATATATATATATATATATATATATATATATATATATTAATTTGAAAATTATAGATAATTCCATTCACTATCCTTATTACCAAAAGTACTAAAATAAAAATCATAAATAACCGGGGTCTGTAAATCTGACTAGATGCTTACAGGATAACTATGATGATTATCGTGTATCTCATAATTTTTGTATTGCAATTTCTACTCGTGCTTGCTTGACAGGTTTTTTTCTTAATTTATACTGTAATCACACCGATCACTGTCGAGCATGATTATATTAACATTTTTTTTTGTTGACGATGATTAAATTACGTTTAATAATAAAAACGTTCGAATGAGAATCTGGCTGGCGCATGGAGATGTGCGTACTCCGTTCCAAATTAAATTACTTTATTTTACCATAAGTCATTACTAACATGGAATATCTTGTGCAATAAATATTTCATAATACATAATATAATTAACTAGAAAAACATCAATATGTAAAAACCTTAAAAAACTATGACATCCAGAATCAACATTACACTATTTCTAAAAATCCTGTTCTTTTCAAAATTTTAGGTTAATTAGTTTCGGAAATATAAGGAAGGGAGGAATATTTTTCTCCATATTTTTTTATTACATCTCTAAGGATATAGAGGCTAAAATTATGAAAAAAATATTTGTGTTAACCCTTCAACAGTCCCTTTCGAACGATACCATAACCAGATCCGTAATTTAATTTTTTAATTACTTAATTTTCCCCATAAAATTTTCATATAAGCATTTTTGAGTCTCATCTTTCGAGATATATGCGAGAGAACATGTTCTATTACTGTGCTCAATTTTTTACGTCAAGCGGTTCCTGAGAATATTGGCTGTCATAGACGGATAAACGGAAACAAGGTTTCCGTTTTTTCTTTCGAGGTACGGAACATTAAAAATAAATGTTGTCAATTGTCTAATATAAGGAATTATTGTATACACATAGATGTACCTAAACGTATAAACTAGATGAGGTAAAGGTCTAAAGTAATTTTTATCAGTTTTGTAAAATTACCTACAAATTTATGTCATAAACATGATTTAATTGATTCGTGTGATTTGCTCATGGAAGGAAAGTTGGCAGTAAAAATACTAACATTCACTATAAACGAATGAAGGGAACTCAACTGCTCACTCACTTTTAACATTACAAAATCCCATTCCCTTCATTGGGCGGCTTAGCTCACGAGACGCCAATGTATCCGTAGCCGGCGGGCAGAGTAACAAATAGCGCTGGAAATAAATTCAAATTCGTTCAATAGATCAGTAAAGATGGTTTAATAGCGGCCGCGCGGATGCTACGAATTGCTCCGTCAGTAAAGTCGAGTAGTTCGATAATAAAGTGCTAACCGGGAGATGAAGGGCGCCGTCCGCTCCCGCTCGAGATGCCTTGCAGAAAACTGCAATCTCAGCTGTCTGTTAATTAACCATGTAAGATAATTATTTATGTGATGTGTTAATTTTTAAACTGTAGTTAAATTAAATGGCTATGACGACTTATAATTCATTGCATAAACCGATTTTACTAGGATTATATTCGGACCAGAAATATTTTCGATGCCTGTTATTTTATCTTTCTTTTCATCCTATAAACATATTGAAAATAAGGCAATTGTAAATATGGCCAATAATAAGCTATATTGCAAGCTAATCACTATCGCATAGTGGCATAAAAATCGTATTTAAATCATCAATTTTGTTTATATTAATTTATGTGCAAAGTATATTAAAATATTAATATTATTTCACCTATCCTCTTCCATAGACCGATCAGTTTCGTAATATGTGAATTGAATCCAATAAATTAATTGGAATATAATTCATTCATGTTGCCAGTGGAATTATTAGTTAAATAAAATAAAGTTTCCTGCTACGTATTTTCATAGATATGATTCAGACCCATTATCCTGAGCATTAAAAAAGAAAAAAAATAATTTGAATGTATATCTTTGTCTATTTTCTTTTCAAAGTATTATGACAAGTCCGACGTATAATATATATTATAGAAAAAAAAGTCATGTCACCACTTATATCAGGTCTATGGCCAACCGATCTTATTAGTGATATTTAATTTAAAAAAAATGATTCAGTAATAATTGTAAGTGTTATTATCCTGAATGACATAGATTTTATTAGAGTAAATGCACTGTAGAGATTTTATGGGAAAAATTTATAATATTTTCTTTTTGTTTCGAACTTCAATGCGATTTTCGGAAATGCATGTATGTAAGGAAAAGTGCGATGTAAGGAAAAGTTGACCTGTATACAGAATTGAATATCCTAATCAACTGGAAATTTTATTAAAAACAAAAATGATTCAGGTGAATGAATCACAGATTAGACATGCGTAGGACTCCAGTCTTTTTCAACTTGATTAATGTTAATTAATTATTTAATAGGTAAATATTTACGTTATAACAAATGAAATTTTATTGCGTAATGGTTATTTATAGGGTGAAAATAAATATTTCGGTACTTTCAATTTATGTTTAATTCGGTTATAGTTTCAACCCTTTTCATATTAACGGTTCATCAAAATATATTATTAATATTTTATAAATATTCGGTAAAAAATTACCCTATGGATTAAAAAAAATAATTAAACTGTATTTATATTGTTTTATTAAATATAAAAATTCATTATATTAATTTAAATTTAAAATTTTAAATCAATTAAATTTAAATTAAATTTTAACATGAAATTTTACTTTCACAATTAAATGAAACTACGTGATGTATTATTTCTATATTCTTTAATTTCTTTACCACAACCTAGGTTTCGTTGTATTACAATATCTTCAAGTGGGCTATTAGCAAAGATTGCTTTCAACAATTTTTGCTAATAGCCCACCTGAAGATGTTGTAACACAACGAAACCTAAGTTGTGGTAAAGAACTTAAAGAAAGTAGAAATAATACTATATCACGTATTTTTATTTAATTATGAATGATGAGTTTCTACAAAATTAACGCCAAATATATTAAAAATTTTATCAGACTTTATGTGAAATAAGTGATTTAAAAAATAATGCCATGAGTGTAACCTTTTCCAAGTACGTATTTATAAAAATGTAATAATATAAAAATAAGTTCGATCGAATGAATGAACCTAATTAGGAATAAGGCAAGAAATACTATTAACCGCTTTGTTAAAATTGATAAAAATTTGATACATCAAAAATATAATGATAGCAGAATCATAGATAAGAAAATTGCCTTACCCCATTTATTGTATATTTATATGGATATTTTTAAAAATGGTATTACTTTTAATTTTTTTGTTCACTTGCAGCTATTTTTGAGGTCATCAAAAATTTCTTTGCTGCCAATGTATTTAATTTGTTAACACATTTTCAATGTTAATGAAATATAAACGATACTAAATAAATTGTTATATTAAAAGAAAAGCGATATATTTACCTAATGTTAACTAAAAAGATCAGACATGTTAGTTCGTTCTGGTGGAAAGACTAGCTATATTAATCAAAAATAAAAAAACTTGGAACGGTTTTTGGTTATTAATATCATTACCATCAACATTATGAAATATTAAAGGTACAGAAAAAACTATTAACTTCGAGGAATAGTGATGTATTTACCTTGTATTGTCTAAAAATATCAGAAACACCAGCCATATTAACAAAATTTAAAAAAAAATTTAACCAATCTTTTACCATGACATATTATCAACTTTTGTCTGCTGTCAATAAAATAATAATAGATCACTTTCACTCTTTACCTTGTAATTAGTACAGCTCATTCTACAGCAGATATGCAATAAATATTAAGTATGGAATTTTATTTTTAAGTTTTGCTAGATAAATATTACAATAGAGCTCTCATTTGTCCGTTAATTGGAGCAAGTAATAAGACAAAAGGAGAGTTCGTCTGTAAGGAAATTCCTTTCGAATTAACCATTTTATTTTCAGCTATTTATTGACAATTGAAAAGGAAACATTCACTCAAAACTTCACAAACTCCATTTCTGTTTTAATTATTCAAACGTCCGATAAATTTGCAGCGTCCTCTCTCAGCGGCTGTCATATTACCAACTTATTACTCCTCGTAATACGAGACTAATTTGCAATGTTCCCCTGTGCTTCGTTTAAAGCTGAAATCTTTTGTTTAAACTTCAGTCGTCTGCCACGTCAATTCTGAAGCTTTAAGTTAAGGAGCTGAACTGTAAGGTTGTCTATGTTACACAAATGAAACGGTGAAAAATTTTGAAAACTTCAAGTTTTTATTTTGAACCTAGAGCAGACGGGGATAGATGTTTATATAATTAGGCTTTGCCATAATTGAGGCTTTATTGGTTTCGAAGACGGGAGTTTTATGGAAATTTTCAGCAATATCTACACTAAACAAAATTCTCTCAAAATACATTTTGAAATCCTTGGAAGTCGCTTTTTCCACTTTGTATTCCACACGTGTTTCATATTTATCACAATCTATTCAAGTCAATTAACATTTTTTTAATTTTAAAATTGAAAATTATAAGCGTCAAAAAATCTATTAACGAGGTTGATCACCCTGTCCAGTCCCGGTTAAAGTAAAACATTTTTTATGCAACTGTTAAACATGCAAACTATTTACAAAATACAATGGTGAATATACTTAAAAAAAAACTTGCATACACACATAGCGGAGTCATGTCTCGTGTCCCGTAAAATATCTTTGCTCTGACGCGTATAAAGGTTGGAACTGTGTCGTGAAAGTTTTTATATTTATTATGTAGCAATTTAATATTTTTATGTAGCACAGTTAACAAATTAGAAAAAATGTGTAAATAACAGTAACATGGAAATCATTTTTTTCCTTGTCCTGGAAAAGAAAAGTGTAGTGTTCATGTTAAATGAATGACATATTTTAGAAAACAAAATATTTTTTACGAAAGACTACCGTTAACAACATGTATTCAGAAGTTTAAAGAAATTTATAAGGTAAATTTTTGAAATATTTGCTAAACAAATTAAAAAAAAATGTTTTAAGGAAAATGTAAATGACATAGTATGGTTTCCGCGGTTTAAAAGAAAGACCCTTTTGATATTATCTATAATCTTTCATTTGGTATACCAATAATGTGTTAAATAAAAATATAATATCTACAGAATATTTCTGAGCTGTCCCTTTCACTTCTTTAGTCTTTTTTAAACTTCTTTTATGTGCTATCGATATGCAGCGTGCAAGTCTGTGCAGCTACGTTGTCTTTTAGTACAATCGTTAAATTAAATAATTACATCATCGGTAATACATTTGTATTGAAAATATTTATAGCACTAAAATATGCAATTTTGGAAACTACTCTAACATATTACTTAGAGTATATAACACTTATATATTAGTCCTGTAAATTGATAATATTTTAAAAATCAGTTCTTTCAGAAATTCTCTGTATACAACCAAGATAAATACATTAAAACTACAGAAAACAATAGAACTGAACACTGAATGAAAAAAAAATTATTGTCCTTTCCCATTCGCTACATGTAGTACGATACCAGTTACTTACCACCCTAAGTTCCAAACGTTAAGTCCAAAAATTCACCTATTCTTTTTTATAATATTGGAATAGTTATAGTCTCTAATTATTTTTACACCATTATTCAAAAATATTATCTTAAAAAGAAAAGAAATATTTCACCAACTTTTCAAAATAATGTAACCCTTATTCGTCACTTGTTATTTCGTCAAAAATAACATTGTTAATTTTTGAAAATCAGAAAATATTGATTTCAATAACGATAAACCACAAGAAAATCTGAAATGTGATGACATAAACTAGAAAAATAGCATAATCTTATACATGCATATGCGTCGTGTATCGTCAAATTAAAAACATTTATCACAGGAGCGAAACTTTATAGTCAGTTTGCATTTCAAGGCGATACAAGAAAGATAACTAGTTTTATTTATTTAACGGCTTTAATACGTTGTTTATATGGAAGACTTTTGCTACAGTAGCTCTAACAGCCTTTCTTCCAGTCAACCATAACATAGCAATAACTTCTGAAAAATTTGTTGTTGGTACAGTGTAAGATAAGTTACAATTCAAAATACAATGTCTATATATAATGTATATAACAAGAAAACCTCAATAAATAATGAGTAGGTTACATTTTAAAAAGTTGCAAAAATTTAATACAAGTACCGACATGAGTTAAAATGGAAGAAGAAAAGGAAGAAGTGAAGGAAAGGATATTTTCCTAATGTCAGAATCCATTTGATTGCAATTTTTTTAAGGACGAAAAAGATTTTTCACCAAATGTTGAGATACATTTGGGAATAATTCAAATAAAACAGAGTATGTGTGACCATGGTTCTCATATATTACCTTAGTATATTTTCCATCAATAGTCCTCAGAATAAATAGAGTTTACCTAGCTTATACCTAAACAATAAATCCATTCATTATCCATATACCCTTGAAGTATTACTTAACCCTCTACAGTTCAATTAGTACAAGTAAGATCGCATTAGATTTGTTACAAGCATTCTCATCAATAAAATAACGAACGAAGCGCAAGGAATATTTCAAAACAATATCACGTTTCCCGCAATAAAAACTTAGCGCCGCTGCTGAGTGAATTTGATGGATATTGAATTGACGTTTGTGTAATGAAAATGGAAATTAAGTTTGTGAAGCCTTTAAAATAAATATTTCTTTATCCACTGTTGATAAAAATTAAAAGCATAATTAATGAGCCATTCCCTGTTGACAGAATTCGATCTACTTACCGGTATCAAACTATTAATTTAATGGGTTCAGAAAAGAGTACAAAGTCGATTTCTAAAATTTTCTTTTTTAACAGTTATTAAACAACTGTGAGATAAATGACCTTGTAAAATATGTTTGCTATGGAAAAGGTCAGGAATCTACTGAAGCACTAGTAATCTTCTCATCGTAAAAATTTTCAACGCACTGTGTTGAAATTTATTTACTAATCTGAATTATATAATATAAAAATATATTTAATTTTATAAAGTTAATTTATTCTAATCTATTCAAGTAGTAAATTTTGAAATATACAATGTACAACACTTTGATAAATGACGAAATAAGGAAAGAAAATATAAAAGGAACGAAGGTAATTTTCAAGACTTCGTGTACGCCTATGAAAAACGCATTTCGTAACTCACAATTTAATTTTGTTAAAAGCCAATATCCTCGTCATCATGGACCGCAGTATCATATAAAGAGTTTCCTCAATGAAAATGATAGAAGACATTTTCGAATCGACTGAATGTTTGTTGTGTACGGTCCCCTATATCCCCAGCTTTTATCTAGCAATTTAGATTATTTATTTGGAAGAGTATATTCTTTTCAGGTGGTTCCATGAAAATTTAGTAATAATCTGAGTATGGAAATTGAAGTCACCCTTTTCTCTTTTCAACCTTTGACCTATAAATCCTGATGCTGCAGATATATTGGTTGTCTAGACCGTGGGACTTGTGAATTTGCCGTTATTAAATAACAATTTTGGGACTGAAGCAAATACTCTGCCATTGAATTTATTGTTCCAACTCCTTAGTCCTAATACTGCATGGGCACCATCTGCTTAAACCGTGAGATTTGAGGACGTGGAAATTTTCAATTACTATTGTAGATCTTGACCAGACACTCTTCTATTCAACTCTGGCTTCCAATTCCTTAGTCTTGACAATGTAGACGTAGTAACTGCTTAAATCCTGATACTGTTGTTCGGTACATTTTGTTTCTAAATTAATATTGTCGGTTTCAAGCAGAGACTATGCCTTAGAACTCTTAGCTTTCGCTACTCGGTTTTGGCGCTGTTGGGGTATTTGACTGCTTAAATCGTAAAATTTTAGGATATGTTGTTCTTAAATTAGTATTGTGGGTCTCAAGTAGAGTTTTAACTCCGCTATCCTAATACTACGAGGGTGCTGGATACATATTTTGTTATTCGAATGAACCCAATTTAGTGTGATGAATAACTAGGTTAGAATTTTACCTTAGAAATTGAAGATAAGCCATGTAATCCCTCAACTATCAAAAACGCAGTGCCGTGATCGAGTTTGGATGATATAGGACTAAAGGTAATCTAATAATAAAGTCTCTAAAATTTTGACCTGACTAAAGACGGCATAAGTCAAATCAGTTTATATATATATTAGCCAAATCAGTTTATAATAATGGAGCTGAAAGATGGTGACAGGAACTCTTCACTAATGAGGAGCAAACTCATCGAATTTGAACTCATGTCACTTATCTTAACGTAAGTAAGAAAGCATCACAGGTAATGGGAGGATAAATATATACAGACCATACAAAGGTGTGAATCAATTAAGATATTTTTAGATAATTCGATGACCATGTAAGTAGGGGTAAGACCGAATGCATAAAGTGACTAAACGTTAGTACGTATATAGGTAGGTGAGTAAGTAGACACAAAGTATATATATATATATATATATATATATATATATATATATACACACATATATATATAGGTATATGTATAAATCTAAGTATGTGTATAGATGTATATGAATATATTTAGGTTTAATAAAAATTCAAACATATATTACGATTTCAATGCATAATAAGCTATAAACCAATTTGAACAAAACGCTGTTTCGTGATTAAAAGAAAAGGTCGGCCAAGTGCGAGTTCTGGTTCGCGCATCGAAGAATACGTACTATGTTTAAAGTGTAATTTCTTTATCAAGTCAATTTAATATGAACTTTCTGATGCGTTAAATATGTAATAGTACCTAATATAATTAAATATAATTAATGGACACCTATATATCTACGTTCTAATTTCTTTATAAACTTTTCTTAAACTTCGAAAACTTTGGTTTTTTCATAATTTTAGGTTAATTTGTTTCGAAAAAAGAGAAGTGAAACATATTATTTTCCTATATTTTTCAATGTGTCTTGGAAAACATTATATTCAAAATTATGAAAGATATGTTTTTGGGATCCTTATCAACAGGCCTTTGAAAACGTTCCCTAAAATTTCTACGTAATTTCCTCTCTATAAAAACTTCATATAAAAAATTTGGATGCTTGTGCGTGTTATATGCTTTATTACTGTACCACATTTTCAGTTTCTAAATCAAGCGTTCTTGAAAAAAACGGCTGGACCGCATGCGCGGAGGAAAACTGGCGATTAATGTACACTAATTTATCTTATGAGGGTACCCTTTTACCTTTTGAGTCACGGAACCTTAAAAACGGCCAAAGGATCCAGAATTTCATTTTAATGATCTACTCAATGAAAACCCTGAGTAGGCTGTAATAATATTATTTTATAAGTGGACACGAAAGGTTTGTTTTTAGAAGTTGAAATCAAATCTATAAATGTACTTATATAAACCTATATTTAACCAGATACGATTATTTGTTTCCACCAAATTGGAAAGCTATGTACGTATGTTGCCACTATTTGGAAAAAGCTAGTCTTTTTCAGAATAAATTTATATAATTGTTAAATAATTCCTTTGTTAATGTGTATGTATCTATGGTCAAAAAAATAGAATCGAACTATATTTTCTTGTGTTGTTAAATCCCAGAATTAAAAAAAATATCACTCTAAACCTAACTTTTTTTAAGATAAATTTTTATTTCGCATCTTTAGCAGAATGCATTTTCTTTGTTTAACTTCGCGATATTTTTGTTCAACTTCATTGTAATAACAGATTAATCGTTAATATAAAAAACCTTTATTACGAATTAAAGGAAAACCAAGACAAATCCAAGCAAACCATATAAATTGATTACAAGTCTTACAGCCCTGATAAGCACCGCAGAAACACGTGTTCAATACCCAGCTACTTGCCAAGCGGTGTTGGAGAACTGTTCGTAAGCACATACCTAAATACCACAAGTCAGCGATAATCAACAGCGTCACTGGTATGAGAATTTAGGCGCTGCGATCGTTAAGTTTTCCGTTCAGCGTAATGATTACCTTAAAAAATAAGGTGCTTTGAAGAGGCCCGTATCCTTCAGTGGTCTAAGATATGCTGTTTGTGTGGATAATGCGTAAATAAATTGCGGATTCGTGTGCAGGATGCACGTTATTTCAGCACAGTACTATAGTGTTTTCTATTCCAAACGAAATTTCGCTTCAAATACAGAAGCTCAAAAAATCTACTATAACTCACATAAAAAACTACCATTTTATGAAATACATTTCGATACTGCGACATTTCCTTGCAACCATAATTGTAAAGGACGGTGAGTGAAACATATGCTCTCCTTCAAGATATCAAGGTATCACATGTTTTCCCTATTCGGATTTTGATAATTTTTTGAGGAGAATTCTCTCCTATGTTAAACCAAGTGAATTTACATGGATATGCAGGAGAAGCATAATGCAAAATTGTATATGTCTCCAGCACAGTCAAGTTGGTTGAATTTTTTAAAATTATTATTATTATTATATTTTTTATTTACACAATAAAAAGTGTGGGCGTCTAAACTATATGTTTACCGTAGTCGTACTCACAGTTCGTTAAAATATGTGTTGTACTTCCGGTCGATCTTGAAAATTGCTACGGTGTCCGTAGCAAGCATGTAATATTTGCTATAAAGGATACAGGTAAAGTGGAAAATAAAAAATCATTGATTTATTTTCCGATGTGAAATTATTCATTTTGTCTTAATACGGGCCCCTAAAAGGTATAATAGGCAATATACATACGATTTTAAAAAGTTGAATTTTTACGGATATTTTAATGAAAATACTATGATTTAATAGAAATAAAATTTATTTTCATATAAGTAAATTCTTATAAATACCTAAGCGTGTACTTAACCCCCGAGTGCAAGTTACTTGACAGGTTTTTTTAATGTCAATGAAAAACAAATCAATTTTTACTCGGACTATCCTGTATTGAAAATATTGTGCGAAAAATTTAATAGCTGTGTAGCCAGCAGCTGCTATATTACTAAAATAATTTATTCTGTATATTTTTCTGTAGAGTATAAAAGATGGAACTATATCGTCACATAAGAATGGATTAGATATGGAATAACATCTCTCCAAGACACACTTCATAGATATTAAAAGAAGTCCGTAACCTCAAAACCTAAACTAATATTATGTATATAAAAATCTTCCAAAATTAATAACTTACATCGTGATGTAGTATTATTTCTACTTTTTTTAAGTTCTTTGTCACGACCTAGGTTTTGTTGTATTACATCTTCAGGTGGGCTATTAGCAAAGAAAATCTTGCTAATAGCCCACTTGAAGATGTTGTAATACAACGAAACCTAGGTCGTGGTAAAGAACTTAAAGAAAGTATTAATAATACTACATCACGTAGCTCCATTTAATTGTCCTAAATTGTTATTAGCTTTCATTCATTTCCAAGTCATTTGTAATTCAAAGATGTTTTAAACCCTGTTTCCTATTAATTCTTTAAATATTGTTTAAAATTTATTTAAAACAAATTTTAGACCATATTGTGTTTTATACACTTGGTAAAAAACATTGTTTTATTTTGATTTGTTTTAAACACTGTTCAAAACATGTGTTTTAAAACAACTTATTTTAATCACACCAACCGTGCCAATAAGTATATAAGATAAGAATCTTTGCTAATATCCCACCTGAAGATGTTGTAATACGACGAAACCTAGGTCGTGGTAAAGAAATTAAAGATAGTAGAAATAATACTACATCACGTAGTTTCATTTAATTGTGAATAATGAATTTCTACAAAATTAACGCCAAATATATTCAATAATTGAAAACAATTTAGGACTTAAACATAACGAAATAAATAAAAAAATTGAGTCTATCTTGTATTCGTTATTTAAATTAGGAATTATAAAGAATCTTTATTTAGACTTGTCACTAAAACATCCATAATTTTTCTGTTATTTAATTTGTTTAATCAAACTCAAACGGTAACAACCTTAATTACAAAATAATTATCAAAAATTAATAATTCAAATTTTTTATTTCGTATGTGGAAATGTATAGGTAAGTACAAATATTGAAAAGAGTTTTTTCAATTCCGGCACTTGTAGTGACAGCAGCGTGAAGCTATGTCACTAAGAGTAGGTCCATTGTTTGGCTGTTGATTTGACTTTTTAGTAACAGTCACCGTTCTAGAAGTACGACGTGATTTAACTATATGGTCTTCATATAGAACCTTATAAAATGGATTGTTATTGCCCTGTATTATACAATGTGGGACATCGCCTCTTTTTGAGGACCTTTATAATTCGACAAAGCTTCAGAAATACCTTCATTGGCGATGTTTTCACCCCCTGTACATAAGATGCAGTAAATTTGCATGCGCATTAGGTAGGTATTTGTAATTGTTTTGAATTATTTTTTTATTTTTCTTAATTCTTAATTGCTTTGAATTTTTATTATCTTTCTATTATGGGATAATATTAAAAGATGAAAACTAAATATAATATTATCTTGCTTTAATTCATATCACGTGCTGATAGTGCACATTTTTTTCATTGCAAAACATAATATATTATTGCTTATCGTCAATATAGCGAGCATTTATATTGAAAAGTTCACAATAAACTTAAAACAACTCAATAAATACAATAAACAAAACAAATAACAATAGCAAATAACGTGAGCGAGCTGGATTTTTGATTCTACTATTAACACTTTATTATGATGGCAATCGCCATTACAATTAATAACATGTTGATATTTGATCTCACCTCTGATAGATACTCAATTGAACAACATAAACATGTGAATTTTTTAACCTAGTTAAGGGCACGCGTGCGCTTAGTAATTAGTGATAGTGCTAAGATATTTTGCTATGACGCATTTGCTTACTTTTGTTAAAAATTTAAGAAATATTTGTTTAACATTATTCAAATCTTCCTTGATATAACTCGGGTAACTGTTTCGTTTCTTGGTAAGTAAAGTTATCCAGCTAGGAGGAAGAGGTTTAATTAATTTTGTTAATTTATTAGTCTGAATTGTTTGGTAAGTCTCAAAACTTGTCATATACGAAGAGTATATGTCGCCACTTAAATTAAAGGTAAACAAAATTTTAAAATAAAGTCCAAATCTAGAGCATGCTCATGAAATGAAACAAAGTTGTCGATAACCACAGCGAAAATTGAGTTTACTGGGAACATTGTCAGATAATAACCTATGAAGGGGTTTAGTATAATTTATTCAGCCCAAATTATAAACTGTACTTGCGACATCACAGTTTATCGTTTAGGCTAAGTAAATTATAGTTCTTTTCCCATTTATTTAAATAATTTTTCAGATAAAATTATTCATTACATCTTTCATTGGTGTAAATTACAAGTTTCATGTAACTAATTTGATAAACTTCGTAACACATTTTGTTTATACGCGTACACGGTAAATACCTGCGCGTCGGTCCTTTGCTAAATTAATATTTAACAAAAGACCAGATGAAATACGTACCTGTAAATAACATCAACCTGGAGCCAAAATTGCTGTCGCTGAATCCCTATGAACATTACATTTTATTTATTCATTCGCCAGTATGTCCCCGCAGTGTGCGGGGGAACACTTGGGAAATATTCTATTTTATTTGATAGTAGCTTTCTGCGTTGATTTATGTAACCGTTGGTAATATATTATAAAATATGTTTGGGTTTCCCAAATTGCGTTTATATCATATACAATTTATTCATTAACTATCTTGCATTAAAATATGTTGTGCAACATTATAAATCAACATTCATAGTTCTAGGGAACGTTGAAGTGTTAGATTATTTTGCGTACCCACTTTTATTACTTCAGTCTGCTATACGTGCTAAAACACACATGGCGGGTAAAAGAGTTCGCTTCAAAACGCATAAGACACTTCAAAAACATATACTACACGCCACTGCCATTAGTAACTGCATGAAACAATATATGCAAGCGAAGAATACGGATATATCTCTGTATATTTCGTGAAGCAAAAAACAATTCATTTGGTTTTACCATGAAGTGATGGTGAAACTAACATTTTTGCTTTGGAATAATAGCCAAGGGTAAAATTCTTTTATTACTACTTATTGCTATTAGTTCTCACATGTAGCATATATTTTAATTATATTTAATACTCCTTACTGTCATTGCAATTACATATTGCATAATTATGTGTATGCACATTTGTATGTGTACAGAGTGCGCGCGTGTATGCATGCATACTTGCATCTGTGTGTGCGAGCATGTATGCGTGCTGGCATGCAAGTGTTTGAGTTCGGGTGTATGGGTATACGTGCATTCGGGTAAGCATGCAAGCATTCATGCTTATGGATATGTTCAAAATTTCATTCACATGCACATTAAAATTTAATTTTGGTGCCATCTTTGATTAAAACTGGCACGTAGTGTTACCCGAATTAATTTGTTGTACGCAATAAAATAGATATTAAAAGCACATTTTGAAGAAAAAGTTAAACTATTCCCGCACAATCAATCGATTATTAACTACTAACAACATATTTAAGTTCGAAATAGCAAAACAAAAATGGTAAAAGAAACAAATATAACTTTATCCATATTCAAGAAAAAACATTTTCCTGAAATACCGAAACAGATTCCTGAATACCTGATTTTTTGATTTGTTGATTTTAACATATGGTTAATTATGTCATGGATTAATTAGTATTTACAGTTTTAATTTCAATCGACATCATAAATGATACATTTTTTTCGTAATTCGTATTTTTTGGAAAAAAAAATCCTAAAATAAATTATTTTTTCCCTACAAACAATTCTTACCTTCTGACAATCATCGACAGCAGAAGAAAATTTGTTCGCTGCTCGATATTTATTTCAGGTTGCTGTCTTCTTTCCAAATAAATATAAGAGAGATCGTAAACATGAAATATGTACCGTGCCTTCGTTCCAATTACGTCCCAATACCTCAATACGGACATTCCAAGGTGTATTTCTTGCAATTATTCATCTCTAGTACGCATTGTCAGACTCTAGGATAGTCGATAGTGTAGTTATTTTCCAAAGGAACAACTATCAGTAGGAAATATTTTGAATCACGTTTATTTGATTACCATCCGTTGAGGAGTTCCAATGTTCATATCCAAAATTCATCATCTGACCCTGACCTGGTTGACGGTGTAGTTATTTTGCAAAATAACAACTGCTAGTAGCAAATATCTTTAATCACAGTTGATTTACGTAGTGTCGTAGTGCGCATTTGTGATATTTCCATGTTAAAAGCGCCCGTTTCTCTTCATAAAATATTTTAATTTTACTTAAACTACTGTACAAAATTGTAAAAAATGATTTATATCTGTTTATTTTAATATGGATTTATAAGTCAACTCGAACATACTTTTGTTGTGCTAACCACTTTTTTAACTTAAATAATTATTGTGACTTACCTAATATAAATAAATATGTATATATATATAAATATATATATATATATATATATATATATATATATATGTATACATATATATATATATATATATATATATATATATATATATATATATGTATACATATATATATATATATATATATATATATATATATACATACATATTACATAGCCTGTGGAATATTGGAAGCTATAATCAATTGAACTGCGAAAGTTGTATCTCAACCGGATTAGTTGTTTTGGATGCATCTAAAAAAAAGCACGGCAGAAGCAAAAGTTCTTACACTTTTCTATGTAAACCTGTAATGGCGGAATCTCTCTCTCTCTTTCTCCCCCCCCCTTCTCTCTGTCTCTTAATCTCTTTCTTTTCCCTCTCTCTCTCTCTCTCTCCCATTACGAACCGAAAGCTTGTTAACATCCGCCTTTCTCTCTGATTCATAAACCGGAAACTTCTTAAAGGATCTTCGTTTCCGTTTTGTAACTGCTTCCGCGGTTTCACTTTTTCTCAGTGGATGTGGAGCTACATCTCAAAAGTCAGCTAAGAAGCTTGGCTTCAAAAACAAACCTACAAAAAAAGGAAACTTTCCTCTTCGTAATCTTAGTAAGAAAATAGCATGAATACATTATTGTCAGGCTGTGAAAAGTTGCAGGTTTTATCAAATATTTTATTAGACACAGTTCTCAAGATAAAAGTTAGGTTAACAAAAATATATTACGATTACAATTATTTCAATATGTAATTTATATTTTTAGGCAAATACGTATATTCTGGAAAACATCTGAGAATAATTTACGTGCAAGAAATTAAAGTGTTTGTTTAAGTTAAATTCAATTTAATATTATAGAATAGTGCAACTGCCATTATTTAGCAAAGTCTTTTGGCTTTTCCTTTTGTATAATACTGGAAAGGAAATTTCAGCGAATAGAATTCTTTAAGGAATATAAATTTAAAGAACAGTTTATTTCCACCATATATTTTAGAATGTCATTGAGGTAAGTTGTTGTTTTGAGTCGATTAACATGGAATTAAATAACCTTTCAAAGCTTTGAAGTTTAAACATTTTGCTAACTGACTAAAATTATCTGGCGAAGCAAACATTATAAACTAATTAATTTTGAAAACATGTGAAACAGCCACGGAGCCTAAAATTAATATCAATTTCGTCTATATGATATTCGTATACGGTCCGGTTTTAAAGTACATGCCCGATATTTATATTTGGAGGTGACCCGGATTATATATCGCATTATAGGATTATACCGATATCCGACATGTTATTAATAGCAAGTCGCATCTTTTGAATAAATTGTTAAAACGTAAAATCATACCAAAAAAAATTAATTCTAACGAAGGGCAAGATATTGTTATCTACATCGTTATAAATATTCAGATCGTCCGTGCGGCGCTGCGAGCGTTGATATAAATTACGCTAACCGTTGATATAAATTACGCTAACCGATGACGAGCCCTTAAGCTTTTTAACCCGTAACATTCGGATGAGCGAGTGTCGTCCAGAAACTCTCCAAATTTTTTTGTGACTGAGTTCTATAGGAAACCTTACACTATTTAAGGACAAATATTCAATTTTTTTCCTATTATTATCGAACCGATAATTATTATCGGTCCACTGTGTTGCAGGTTTGAATTGACGTTACTTGGTTAATATCAGCGACAACCTCGGTTGACGTGTCTTAAAGATTAACTCGGTCCTAAAGATAAAAATGATAATTGCATAAATACACCTTAAAAGGCATCTTTGGAGATTGTTATATATACATATATACTTCTTGTCATTTTGTATTCTTCGGCTAGTCTCACAGAAGAATTTCAGTAAAACGTTAGCGCCGCAGCAATAAAGACATTTTCAAACTTTAACTAAGAAAATACATTAAATATGCGAGGAACTTTTGTAGACTTTAGGATTCTTTAAAAAGGCTATAAACGGGAATGAGAATTAACCTACGTAGAACGATGAAAGTGTGTTTACATTAATTTAGTCATCGAAACAGGATATTTTTTTAAAACTATAGTTTTTAAATTAGTCATTATATATCCACATATCATCATTTTAAAAAATGCCTTATCACTTTGTAAAATTTCAGGTTTTTATGTCAAATAGAATTTCAGGTTTTTATTGACATAAATAAAGTGCAAGTTGGACTCGCGCGCAAAACTAATTTTATATTTCTCAAAGAGATGCTGCGGTCGATACAGAAAATAACTCAGATCTCAAAAACTTACAACATATCTTATTGAAACTAATGTCTGTCTGAAGTTTATTTCAATTTCTATTAAATTAATTTTTGTCAGAATTTTATACACATTAATTGATAAATTAGAGGGGGTGGGGGCATATTTTAAAACTTTAGAATCGCAATCTCACCAACTATTGACTTAAATAAAAAAGTTATTTTTGAACTTCTATATCATATCTTTTTTGATCACTCAGTTATATGTATGGGCCGCAAGCTTTTTGCAGTTTATAATGCGGAATGCTTAAAAGTGTATTAGGTTTTTGCGGTTCATCATGCTGAATGGTTAAAAGTGTATTCGATTATGCTTATTTCTATTTAAAATGAGAAGAGAGCCTAATTCAAGAAGTACTTTATTTTACTGAGGAATTTCAAAAGTTTTTTAAACGGGTTTTCTTAATTTTAATTATATCTAGATTTTATACGACTTGCGTTGCTTATAGTGACTACAACATAAAAAGGGTGGTAACATCAGACCTTGAGTCGCTATTTGTTTGAAAATGCGTACTACATATGTTGCTGGTTAATAATTGGCATTGTAAATTGTAAAGATGCAACCTTTATTAAACAACAAATGTTGTAACTGACTTGTGAGGGGAGAGATTATATTTTCTAAATATTAGTAAGCCTTCATGTATATTAGTCTTTATTTCTTTTGAAACTTTCTTATTCAACAAGAAATAAAAAATTGTGATATTTAAAAAATTAAATGAAACTGCGCGATGTAGTGTCAGTGTTCTACTTTATTTAAATTTTGGGAAATTAGCAAAGATCTTTGGTAATAGCCCACTTGAAGACGTGGCCATGCAACGAAACCTAGGTCGTGGTAAAGAATTTAAATTAAGTAGAAATAATATTGCATCACGTAATTTTATTTACTTGTGAATAATGAATTTCTCAAAAACTAACGCCAAAAATATTCATTGTTCGTATTTTGTTATAATTTGTAATTTCTTTTAACTTTAGTCAAAGTTTTTATTAAGCACACTTTTTTTCATAAAAATATGAAGCAATGCAAAAACACGGTCTATGATGTTGAAAGCATTATGAGAAAAATAAATCGGCTAGGTACGAATATTAATTTACTATCATGGATGTGAACTTGTGGGCAGTTTGTTATAAATATTTAGTGTTAATACTTTATGTAACTAAGCGTTGAAGACGTATAATTATCGTGAACATCATAAAAACCCTAACATCTAGAAACATCTTTACTGTCTTTCTACAACTTCTGTGTAGGCTTCTATAATCTTTTTTGGTATAATCTAATTTCAGTAGTTTTGGAAAAAAGGCAGGGGCAACATATTTTCAGGCATTTTCTGCATCAGTTCATTCATTCTTTGAACCGTTAAATAATAATGTAGTTAATCACACAGTTAAGTGTTAGTGATTATTTTATTTCGAGCGATCGAATATATAATTTCCGTTAATTTTTAAATAAGTTTTCCTTATGAACCGAAAAAAATGTTATTGTTCTAGCTACGTTATCTGCATCTTCGTTCTTTCGCCCATCTGTCCGCCTGTTTTATATTAATTATTCTACAATTATTTATTTTGATTGCTCATAAATCCTAAACGCATGATCTGATGAAAATGTGTGGGTATAATTTTATTTTCTTAGTCGCATTACGAGATGTCCATTTTCAAATCAAATTAAAATTGAGATTTTTTTATTTTTTAAAAAATGGAAACATATATTGAATAAAGATTTAATTCATTAAGAGGGTTTCTTTAAGTCAAAACTATTGTCAGTTATTTTCCGAGCAAGTTGAGAGTTAACATTTTTTTCTACATGTTTTCTATATTCCAATAATTTAAAATTGTTAATATTCAGTTTTTATAATTATAAAATTAATGTAATCCAATTTGTCATTACGTCGAGAAAAACATTTTTGGAGAGTAAACCCGAAGGTACAGTTTTGGAAAATGAAATTACCGGTGCGACAGATTCATAATGTTTTTTAGAAAACAAATAATATTAAATTTTATTTTAATAAATTTATGGGTAAAAGACATAATATGATAACTTTTGAAGAAATGGAATGTTAAGTTACAAAATTACATTTTTGCAATATTTTGACAATTATTTAATGCCATGAAATTTTAATATTTTTAAACAATACTGCCGATTTGACCACGCGAAAAAAATTCTGTCAGTTATTTTGTAAGATAATCGAGGATAATTTTCACTCTGAAGACTACAAATCTACTTCTACTACTTCATTTTTCAAAACACAAGTATTTAAAAATTATAATTTTGAGAATATTTTGAAATTGATATTTCAACTAAGAACTTAAATAGTTTGTGCATGTTTATTACATCATTTGCTTGCAAATTATGGGCGATTAAAATACATAATTGTAGCATAATTTATAAAAAAAACTAATTACTAGAAAAATGTTCTAGAAAAATCGTTTTAAGATGCAATTAATGACGCACACAGAGTGCAATATTTTAAAATAATATAAGTTAAAAATTTTTAAATTTTACATTATACTCTGTAACTCTGTAAGGAGAGTAGATGAATATTTCATTAAATAGTATGAAATCACAGTTTCAAAATACATTTTATTCAACGTGTCGTAATATAGTTTAGGTTGCCTAGTAGTAAGAATCGAGATGTTTAAAGAGTTCATTATCGAGTAATTTATGTTGTTCATGTATCATTCGAGTCTTTTATATAATTTGTTATGGAGTAATTTATGCCGTTCGTGTATCATTTGAGGTGTTTCTATTTCCTAGTAAATATTTCACAGGAGTAAATTATCTCGAATTTCTTGAAAATGGTTGCGTAGTTTTCTGGTAAATTTTACTTCAATTTCTTATTTCTCTATTATTTTTATAATTTTAACTTTAAGTTATTCGTCACATTTGGATTTATCTTAGATTAGATTTGTTTAAATTTTGTAAGGTTGTTTTTCATTGCATTTTCTTAGATTTGTGGGGTTGTGATATATATAAATGAGATATGAAATTATAATTATCTCAGGCATAATTATGATTTAGCATAAAAAAGCTCGTATGGTAAATAACTATCATATATATTTTCTACTGGTTTCAATTCGTTTCCATAATTTGCGTCTGAAATATTTCATTGATAGCCCAAAACGTTCCATTTCGTTAATTTTTAGTTGCTTCCTACTTATGTGAATATATATTTAAGATATTTATTAAAAAAACTCTAAACAAATGAAAAAGTTCTCGAATTTAGATTTACAAGCTCTTGTCTCTTGTTATGATCCATCCATACACAGACAAAAGTGAGTTGAAATGTTGACACGAGCATCAAGTACTTGTTGAATTCTTGGTCAGCTATACAACATAATAATAGTCCGTAATTTACATAAAATATGAAATGGTAAGTGATAAATTCTTGAATAATTGTCTTCTTTAAATACTAAAGCTATAGACATTATATACGTGATACTTTTCTGAAGAGAGGAGATGTTTTCCTTAAGTTCCAATTGCGTAAACTATTAAAGGTAATTTGGGGAATAGGATTTTCTATCATACCCACAATTTACAGTATATATATATATATATATATATATATATACATATCATATCTATGGTTCCAGTAGAAATTGAAGCCCTTAAATATTTACACATTGGTGCCCATTTCGAGACAAACTAGTAATAATGCCATGCAACAATTTCTTTATTAGTAATTAGTAAATTAAGTATTATTAATAATATTCAAAGTATACACTTCTGTAATAATAATTAAGTAAATATGTAAAGTGGTGGAAATAATAATTAAGTAAATATGTAAAGGGTGCCGAGAATGCTCACACCGTCTCAAAAACAACGCCGCGTGGAGTGTTCTCGCGCGTTTTTGGACCTCTGTGTTGAAGACAAAGATGGACTATTGAGTCGAATTGTTTCTGAAGACAAAACGAGGGTTCATCATTATGAACCTAAGTCAAAGTAAGACTCAATGCAGTGGCACAAAATAGGCACACTACCACCCAAGACGTTTAAGGTGTCACAGTCGGCTGAAAAAATCATGGCGACAGTTTTTTGGGATTCAGAAGGGATCCTGTTGAAGGATTATAAAGATAAAGATTAATATTATGCGTCATACGGATAATACTATGCGTCAATTCTAGAGAGGTCGAAAGAAGCAACCAAAGAAAAAAGAAGGGGAAAATTGACCAAAAGGTGTCCTGCTTTTGCACGACAACGCGCCCTTTCATACGAGCCGCGTTGCGCTGGCTGCCCTGCACAAGGTGGGCTTCGATATTTTGGAACACCCACCACACTGTCCTGACCTGGCTCGTAGTGATTATTGTTTGTTCCCAAACCTTAAAAAAGAACTTCATGGAAACAAGTTTTCAAGGGATGAAGAAGTGAAGGTTCAGTTTCCGCTTATTTTTCGGGCAAAGACGAAATCTTTTTTTATGAAAGTATACATAAGCTAATTGAAAGATCAGAAAAATGTATTAGGGTAGCAGGTGATTATATTGAAAAAGAAAAATAATTTTGTATTTTTATTCTCATTCGGCGAACTTAAAAATGTCCCCCTCGTATGAAGAGAGCCATTGACTTAATTTAATTTTTTCTGCGAAGACATGGTTTTTGTGAGAAAGACAAGTTTGGTAAATAAATCATGGGAAATGGAAAAAATAATATTAATTCTATTGACCATGTTTCAAATAACCATGTTCATTTTTTTGGTCAAGTTTAATTATCCAGCTGCAATTGGTCTTGTGCAGGCTTCATATGGTTCCTTTCTATTTCTACATATTTGATATTTATTGTATATAGCAAATAAAATAAAATTATACCTTAGAATTTCCCCATATTATGTAATGTAAATATAAATATTATGTAGGTTTTTTCTCTATCTCCAGCATTTAATTACGAAAATTCAACAGCGGTTCAAACCTTATTCCACCATTGATCAAATTCAGTTCCTCAATTTAAATGCAATTTATATTTATTCATGCTTTTTTAAATTATTTACTAATCATATTGACAATCCATTAGTCTAAGGTTTACTTATTTTGTTTTCACGATCATAGATACAACCTCATATTTTACGTCTTTGCTTCTGAAACGCTTAATTGCCACGTTGGATTTTTTAAAACATTTCGGAATAGTTATTCCATTGTTTTACCGAGTTCGTTGTGGTATTTAATACCTTTTTTATTTCAATATTCTCCTCTGCGATGAGATAAACCATTAGTTAGCCTTGAGATAAAGACCTCTTAAACCCTTTGTGCCCACGCGTGCTTTTAGTAAAATATTTGCTTGAATAATTTTGCTTATTTGGAAAAAGTGTTTTCTTTATTTTAAGATGAAAATGTAAGATGGTGTGTAAGAAGTATTTAAGGTTATAAATATAATTTACGCTCTTGGCTGGTCGTTGTAAAAATAAAAGGTCAGGAGAAAGATGGAAATATGTACTTATGCCAATTGTTGTGTACAGAACTAAAGTTTGGGTTTGAAATTATATGGTATCATTCTCTGTTATTTGCCAAAATACGGCTCTGAAAAATGTTTAAATTTAAAATTTTGAATTATAAAGATAAATAAAGTGTATTTTCTTCGTTTTTGCTTTTGTTTGAAAATATAATCGATTGAAACAGTTAAGTTATGTAAATCAATTTCGAAATAGCTATTATCAATAATTTACAGAATATTTCATGAATCGTAGAGATAAATCAGTGAGCACGGTAATTTCAAATGCAAATTAGTGTGAAAAGAAGAACGTTAGTGGCTGTGAGGAAGTTCAGAATTGTTTTCATATATTCGTCCTAATATAATATAATTATTTGGTGTTAAAAAAAAGGCATTGGTTAGATGCAAGAATGGATCGGAGAGGCAAAAGAAAAAAAGAGGAAGAATGAATTAGTATATTTTAAAATCCCAAAACTACATATTAATTTTTTTATAGTTTGACTCATTTGCTTATCTTGATCCATTCAATTATGGGTTACGCAAGAATTACTTTCAGAATCTTAAAAGCCATTCATATACGAAATAAATGACTCTATCCAATTACTCTTTTGGATGGGTTTAATTATTGAGTGTAAAGCAAACAAATATTACATTTTTTTCAGGGTTCGGCATAAAAATAGTAAAACTCAGAAGAAATAGAAACACTGGCATAGGTTTATGATCATACAATAGAAGTGAAAACTAAACTAAATTACAATGCCATACGCGTCTTAATTCGAATATTAATTGATTAAATCCAATAATATACCAGTATTATATTTAATCATAATCAAATAAAATATTTATCAAGAACAAAACGTAATTCTTGAGAAGATGCACAAGGTTTTAGACAGTGAACTCGGTCGGCCGATGCCGAAGGGACTCGAGTTTACCCGATTCAGCGTTACCGACTCGAGCGTGACAGCACAGTTCCGCTCACCGAAGTTTTCACACCAGAAAGATTCTACGTTTAAATGGATGAAGCTAGATATCTGACACATCTGATTTATATTCAAATAATTAAAGCTATTTGCATGATATTTACAACAGTTATAAAGGTATATTATCAATTGTGAGTGGAAATTTTATAATTAAAAAAAACATGTTTATAAAGCTGCGTATGCATGTAAATGTATATGTGTATCTGTGTTACTGTTTGTCTTTCTCTACGAAGTAGAAGTAGAGAAGATAGAATAGAAGAAGTGTTCTTTATAAATTGCTGAAGCAAAAAATTAAACTATCCAATATCTGTGGCGACACCAAAATTATCGGCAAAACGATTATTGATGAAAATTTAGGCTAAGTTATTTTATCATTTAATTCAACAGTTTTATACGGAATCCGTAAAAAACTACTGAGTGAATCTTAATTATAAAATTTAGTAGCTGAAAATGGCGTATGGTGCTGGAATATAACACAAAATTGAATATTTTCCGGGTTCTGTCCTTCAAAACAAAAAAAGGGCTCTTTGGAAGAAGAATAACGTGTCTATCCGTGTGTTCGTTTACCACAGATATTTCTTGAGAAATAATAAAGAAAATTAACCGACACATGTCTCAATAGTTAATATTCAAAAATATTTACACGGCATTTCAGATTTACATTGTGGGACGAATAAAACAAAATATTTCTTCCTAATTTCATATGCTGTGTGCATATAACAATCTCAGAACAACATATAAGTATTCTAAAACTAGTTTTATAGCATTTTATGTGAGATAGTTTTAGGGATATTGATGAGAATGTCACAGAGATTATTTACTTACTTTATCTCCATAAGTGTTAAAGTCGACGTTATGAAAAATAGCATTATTATAAGTTTACCTATAATTTACTAGAATAGTACAGCAATAATTATAATTGTTATTTTTTTTTCAAATTTATTCTACTTTTACGCTTATGAAATTATACATAAACCTGAAAAATAAAATAATTAGTTTGCGGTATTCGTACATTTAAATCTCGATGAAAGTTCAAGAAATTTTCATTGGTTGTAAATATAAAGAAGCAACAATATATTTTTCAAATTGTTGTTTAACTAAATGCAACCGAATCATTTAATTTAAGCGGAACTGTTTTTCTATCACTGTTCTTTTCTATGCTTTTACCAAAAAGCAATGATGATAATGCAATGAGCGTTATTGGAAATCACCTCCTGTACCTAATTTAGTAAATTTACGTTGAAAGGTTTTAGGAGTCGATAAAGTATAACAGATAAGCGAATAAAGGTTGATTCTAAAAGAGTACCTTTTTCACTTTTTACCAAAGTAATCCCAAAAATGTTTCATGACGATATTTCTCTACTGTTGAACTTTTGAACAATCAAGGGTTAAAAGCTCACCAAATTCCGAGCTTATCTTCTAACTCCCACGGATAGATACAGCAAGTTTGATAATAAGTTATTAAACTAAGTAATTGACTGTGCAGACATTGAAGCTCAAATAACTATCTGCAGGTAGGCATGGACGTGCTTAGTGGGTACCTGCATCGATTAGGGATTTGGAGGCTTTGTATTAAGTTCGCTACTAATATTTGATAATGTCTGGGGCTCAATTTTGATGATAACCCGTTGCCGATATTCAATGAAACACCGTGTAGTTACTTCGTTGAGATTTCTGTGTGGCATTAAGTAATACTCGTTGTGTTAAGAGTTATGTTCATTAATTTTGAGACTTTGTTAATAGCTATAATGTAATTAATTTAACTTGTTTTTAATTTTTTTTAAATATGTTATTTATTTATTAATTCATAAATTCACACACAGCTCGATAGTGCCTACCGTATTTATGTACACTATTCCGCTTAGTAAAGTAATTTCATTTAAGGGATTTAAAAATGATATTGCCTTGGTATTTATTATATATATATAATTAAAGTAAAGACTATACAAATTTGAAAATGTCTAGATTTGCTATTTTGGTCATTGACAATTGCATCTCTTTTTGCTCGCAATAAACTTATTTGATAAAATAAATCAAAACCAAGTTCATCAACCGTCATCATGAAGTTGCAATAAAATGTGTTTAATTAAAAAAAAATAATGTGCGTACATGTAAACATGACACAAGTATTGTAAGCAAATTGTAAAATAAATGATTCGGTATTGAAAGTTTAATTTATATTATATTTTTATTGTCCTTTGGCATTCACATGGATTGTAGTCACCCCTATTTATTAAGCGAGTATCTGTTGCTGTTTTATGCATATGTATTACTTTTCACCATTACATCTTATTTATTTTCAGGAGCACTCGTATGTTTATGTTTTCTTAAATATTTATTGTCACTAAAACCGTAGCAAAAATCCACATTTAATTTTTTTTTTGTTTAGAGTAATCACGGAACATAAAAAATAGCATAAGAATCGAAATCGATCGTAAAATATGGTCGTTCCGATTTTTTCATTACGATGAGTGAAAATTGTCACTTAAATATTGTACATACCAAAATGGCATTTGAACAGTTTATTTATTAAAGATTTCACTTAAATTTATTCCAATTAAGTAACTTCTTTAAAACCGTAAACAATTTAAAATTGTAATGACTACCAATTTTTCTGCTTTTATGTTCGCTCTGTTTTCATCCAATTTTTAAAATTCAGTCAGTACTTTGAAAGAAAATAGCATACCATAATTAACTTTACTCAAAGTAATTCGAGGAGGAGGGTATACCTTAAACAAACGTAATACTGCGCGTATTCGTAGAACGGAACGGGGCAAGTAAGTGAAGTGCGTGGTCAAACGATTAGGGTTCTTGAAATGTAGTAATTCAAATACTTCATCACATTTATTCAAGACTATCAATAAAACAAACCATATCAGGTCCACTGTCAGATCATGAGAGAACATATAACCGCGTTGCATTTATTTTTTTAGAAAACGTAGTCTTACTGTGACGTCATGAAATAATATATGATCGAGTTGAATTTACTTTTCCCCAAAATGTACAGATCACCGAGATGTTTTGTGTTTTAACATGTTAATAAAAATATCAGTGAATAGTATTATCAATAAAAATATCTCCGAATGATTACCCACATTATAAGCTTTTACCTAATTTCACCGGTCTGTCCTTCCATCATGGAATATTATAGTCGATTTCTATACTCTTTCCGAAATACGACTGAGGTAAAATTTTGCTTACGTAAGGAAATCTGACAAAAATTAATATTATGATACCATTCAGCTAGTAGATGACGAAGCCAGAAGGTTGTCAAAGGAACGTCACAATAACTTAACGCAAGACTCTCGAATTTGGATTCGTCCCATTTGTCTTAATAGGTACTCTGACTTTCTGCGTTACCCAAGATCTGATAATGGAGTGGGAAGATGAATACTGCAATTTAGCAGTGACACGATACAACCTTCTATTTATACTGAAGTTCATAAGAAAACATATCTGCAAGACAATTCTGATACATTTCCCAATGGCCTATTGAGCTGAAAAGATAGCCGAGATGTAAGTCTATTGGCTATTTCAATGAGAACTCTGACCCTATGTGATATGATGACCGAGTTTAATAATGGAACTGTGAGGCCGTTATAGGAATTCTGTAATTGCATTTCATAAATCCTTTGACTTTCAGCTTATCTTGATGAGTTAAAACTCACTTGCGCTATGAGTATTCGGGTATTTTATAATTGATTGGTCACACCACTGAAATCCTACACTCCATTATAGAGATGCTATACGACAGTGACATATCATCTGTTTGCAACGATTTTGGAGGAGATAGCATTTACGCAATCCTACCTAAATCATCACCCTCTCACTCCCTGCACCTAACGACATAAAATTTGTACCATGTGAAAGTTTTCATTACGATGATTGTTGCATGAATATGTAAATATATGAAGCTAAAGATTTAAACCAGCACTAAGTGAACAAAAAAAAACTTAATTCTAAGCATTTTGGTTAGGTTGCAGTGACAGAAATGTTCGGCATGTATTTTTGAAGGCATGCATTATTCCGATTTCTATATTTTTTCAAACTAAAAACTTGTTTTAAAAAATACCTTTTTTAATTGGCTATACATGTACCTATAAGTAAATTTTATTTATATTCCTAAAATTATTTATACACATTTATTTTCTTCTTCCTTTTTTAATATCGCCTACGACCTAGAATCAATGATGACATTGTTTTTTTTACATTTCTGGCATTGTGCGATTTCAATAGCGATATGGTTGCACTTCCGCTTGTGGACTTGCTCCTCAAATTTTATAAAAAAATATACATATATCTCATCTTGTTCTTGCTATTTTTAATTGTCCCTATTTTCACTTAAATATTTGCCTATTTAACATTTTTGCATTGTACCTACAATATCTTCATTATAAATTTACTTTATATATTTTTGCTAACAGATAAATAAGTCAAATTTATGTAAAATACCATAATAATTAAGCGCTTGTGTTGCGCCAAAAAGATATATGAAAACAAATACATGTTAAATACTCAATATAAATGTATCAGTTACAGCCGGAGCGAGTTTTCGAGTCACTATTTTTTTCCTCTGCGTCTCCCCACCTTGAATAAAGACGCGGCTGACACTAAAGGTGATTTATCACACTTAGATATTTATTGCAAAATGATATGAGACAGGAAGAGAGCGCGTTATTAATTAAAATATACTTGAGACGGTTTCAACAAAGTAGCTCATATTTCCTCGGCCGGATTATGAGTAAATTCATCTATCAACACTGTCAAGGCACAAAGTATACGATAACGATTGTCAGTATTTTCCGGTTAACTCATTAATAAATTTATGTCTGACATTAGAGGGAATATTTGTCTTGTTGATGGAAGATACGTCTTCGTTAGGATGGAAGGTGAGTCGAATTTGTGAGTGGTGGTATTATAATACATTTTTATATAATTGAATGACGTTCGAAATTTCAATTGGTTATTGGCTTTCCTGGTTATTTCCATATATAATGTCATATAAATATTTTTGAGGGTTAGCAATAGGTATATGTGCTAACATTGACGTATATGTTGGTTAATGCACTTTATTGCTATGCGAAATTACAAGTTTCTAAGTCAAATGTTTTCTGACAAAAATTACTGTTACAATGATAACTATAACGGAACTGTTACAGTGAGGACTGTGAGTGAGTGGTCTTACTTTGATTCCTTTTTTCCTTTTGAGATACACAATC